>CM054181.1:33652258-34852258 GCA_028829895.1 Sinotaia quadrata
CGATACAATCTGTAGATGTTCATCGAAAGAGTGAGCAATTACTGGCGCCACCTTGTGAATGCCAAAGGCCCGGAACTTTGTAGACACCCGGGAGGTCTGAGGCGAACTCTTTCAGCTGTCGTATGTTTTCAGATTAGCAGTGTAGGCGCCTTAGGAAGTTCACTGCTAAGATAACATCCATTCGTGACAGCAGTTCACTGCTAAGATAACATCAATTTGTGACAGCAGTTCACTGCTATGATAACATCCATTTGTGACAGCAGTTCACTGCTATGATAACATCCATTTGTGACAGCAGTTCACTGCTATGATAACATTCATTTGTGACAGCAGTTCACTGCTATGATAACATTCATTTGTGACAGCAGTTCACTGCTATGATAACATCCATTTGTGACAGCAGTTCACTGCTAAGATAACATCCATTTGTGACAGCAGTTCACTGCTAAGATAACATTCATTTGTGACAGCAGTTCACTGCTATGATAACATCCATTTGTGACAGCAGTTCACTGCTAAGATAACATCCATTTGTGACAGCAGTTCACTGCTAAGATAACATCCATTTGTGACAGCAGTTCACTGCTATGATAACATCCATTTGTGACCGCTGTTCACTGCTAAGATAACATCCATTTGTGACAGCAATTCACTGCTATGATAACATCCATTTGTGACAGCAGTTCACTGCTCTTCACATAAACAGTCATCGTGACGAACAAATTTAGTGTATAAATAATGTTTATTTATTTATTTAACAAATTTAGTGTATAAATAATGTTTATTTATATATGAAATCGCATCGGGTCTGCAGCCACCCTCAATTTTCACGGGAAATAAAATCAATATAATAATAATGTTTATTTAGAATCGAAATTGCACAATTTGAACAATCTCAATAAAACAATCACAGGATTTAAAATTGCTTTATTGCTGTGTAAATATTTTTATAATGACATTACTTTATTGTTTTATTTACCAGTTTTAACCATTATTGTAAAAATTATGAAAAGCACAAAAAGCAAATATTATAATTTCACAGCAATATACATCCTACGCCTATTCAGAAACACAAAAGAACAATTAGCTAACATTAACTTCCTTAGTCACAATAAACAAAATAAATATAAAGAAAATATATTTTTTACAATACTAATAGATACGAAACTAAACAAAATTTAATATAAATCTAATTTTAAATCTAAAAGCACATATAAGGCAAAATGTAAAAGAAATAGAAATAATCCAATTTAGATACACGACAATTTGCAATAAAATATATTTCTGTAGTAATTGAAATGATAATTGGCAACATAATCACTGTCTCACTTCAAACAAATACCAATGAATAAACAAAAGAAATAAAATAAACATTTCATCGATCACCAAACTAATCAATCAACTAATCAGTTCACCAGTTGTTCAGTGAAGCAAATTACTTAAGTCAGCCAACCAGATATTAACAAATCTAAATTCTTACTTGGCGCTCTTAGTTTTTTTTCAATGTGTATTTAGGAAAAAAAAAAAAACATGAAAAGAATTATGCGTTATTATTCTGAATTAAATACCCTACAGGTATAGCGTAAGAAGTCTTAAGTCAGGATAAAATACCCTGCAAGAATAGAGTAATAAGTCTTAAATCTGGATAAAATACCCTGCAAGAATAAGGTAATAAGAATTAGCTCTGGATAAAATACCCTGCAAGAATAAGGTAATGAGAATTAGTTCAGGATAAAATACCCTGCAAGAATAAGGTAATAAGAATTAGCTCTGGATAAAATACCCTCCAAGAATAAGGTAATGAGAATTAGTTCAGGATAAAATACCCTGCAAGAATAAGGTAATAAGAATTAGCTCTGGATAAAATACCCTGCAAGAATAAGGTAATGAGAATTAGTTCAGGATAAAATACCCTGCAAGAATAAGGTAATAAGAATTAGTTCTGGATAAAATACCCTCCAAGAATAAGGTAATGAGAATTAGTTCAGGATAAAATACCCTGCAAGAATAAGGTAATAAGAATTAGCTCTGGATAAAATACCCTGCAAGAATAAGGTAATGAGAATTAGTTCAGGATAAAATACCCTGCAAGAATAAGGTAATAAGAATTAGCTCTGGATAAAATAGCCTGCAAGAATTGTGTAATAAGTCTTAAATCAGGATAAAATACCCTGCAAGAACAGCGCAATAAGAATTAGCTCAGGATAAACCACGGTCTTTCAGTATAGACTCTATATAACATAAAGGTTAGTACTATCATGGTCTTTCAGTGTAGGCCTGTATATAACATGGATGGGGCTTAGTACAATCACGGTATTTCAGTGTAGGCCTGTATATAACATGGATGGGGCTTAGTACAATCACGGTATTTCAGTGTAGGCCTGTATATACTGCGGAGATTTCTGGCATGAAAATTTATAATCTTGTATTAACAGCTCTGAGAAGGAAGATATTCAAAGTCAAACGTATTAAGTCTGAATATAAAAGCAAATTAAATTGACGTTAAAACATATTAGCAGTAACATAAAAAAATTATAAACAAAAAGCTTCCATAAATAATAAAATTCTGATTGGAAAAGTTAAGAGCTCATCCAACTAAACGCAGCGCATTCAAAACAGGGTAATAACGTTCTGGGCATTAACTCTGTACGCAATAAAAAAAAAGAACTCGACACCAAGACAGAATGCAAAGCTCCTATTGCGACAAAAGAATTGTGTTGTACTTCAGTACACTTTGCACAGGCTTTATAATTGCATTGTTAGTGCCATTAACAGTGCCATTAGTACTGTCAGTAACAGTGGAAACGCCAGTGTCCATATACATGTCACTATCAGATTCCAAATTAATGTCAATATCAGTGATATTACAATGATCGCGGTCGGTTTATACAGTTTGTTGCATTTACGTGCAACTTCTTTGTGGTAATCCGTTTCACAAATGGAAATTATTTCCGTATTATTTACAAAATAAAATATAAGGAACATCCATAATGATCTCATACTCTTCACACCACTCTTAACTGATTATGTGTCATTTCATAGTTATCTTATATGAATATGTGTCACTTCATATGTTTAGTTATCTTAACTATGTGTCATTTCATATGTTTCATTATCTTAAATGACTATTTGTCATTTCACATATTTAATAATCTTGACTATGTGTCATTTCACATGTTTAATTATCTTATGAAAAGAAAAACATGCAAGAAGATAAATAATACAGATCTACAATTAGTCCACATCACACAAATAAATATATACACAAACAGACTAAACTTTTAAATCCAGCAAAAATAACTTATTTGGACTGTTTTGATAAAACTGCTCTATGGTCACGATGCTATAATTTCTAATTTAAATTAAATCATAATATTCTTTCCACAAATTGATTCTATTCTGAACTTGATTGGCTGGAAGTTAGTACGATTAATATGCTACCTGTGTTTCATAGTGTTTGGTAGTGTTATGCATTAGGAGAAGTAGACAGACACTAAAGGGATTTTGAAATAAAACAAAAAACTCTCCACAACTGCAATGAAAAGGAAAGAGTAAGGTAATATTGTTATGTATGGTACTAAGATAAGTGTAAGTAAGTGTGTGTGTGTGTGTGTGTGTGTGTGTGTGTGTGTGTGTGTGTGTGTGTGTGTGTGTGTGTGTGTGTGTGTGTGTGAATCTTCCCTAACCATATTGCAAAGAATAGAGAGAAAGAATTACAATGAAAGAGTATAAAGTATAATCTGTCGAAAACACACTCCAAGAAACAGCACAGTGCAATAAGAAGTAGTAAAATACTGATTAATATTTCACAATTTATCAATTCATGTGTCATTTTAATACTGCGACTCAACACCGCTGTTCATTACCGAAGAGTCATAGTCTTTCTACAATGTCTGAAAATTGAATTCAAGATACACAAGAATATATTATAATGGCTGTTGGAACACAATATTGCACTAGTTCGAGTTTGCCTGCATTTCCAGGTCAGTTTGTACAGAAAACGAAAGGTGCTTGTCGGCTGGGAATTTTTAAATTATGTTTACATGCGATCACGAGTAGTTTATATGCAGACTTCGTCGGCAATAGAGATCTCATTTCTCTCACATCTAAACGCGTTTCTTGAAAAGTTTCCACAAAGCCAGCAATAGGTAATAGAGATCTCATTTCTCTCACATCTAAACGCGTTTCTTGAAAAGTTTCCACAAAGCCAGCAATAGGTAATAGAGATCTCATTTCTCTCACATCTAAACGCGTTTCTTGAAAAGTTTCCACAAAGCCAGCAATAGGTAATAGAGATCTCATTTCTCTCACATCTAAACGCGTTTCTTGAAAAGTTTCCACAAAGCCAGCAATAGGTAATAGAGATCTCATTTCTCTCACATCTAAACGCGTTTCTTGAAAAGTTTCCACAAAGCCAGCAATAGGTAATAGAGATCTCATTTCTCTCACATCTAAACGCGTTTCTTGAAAAGTTTCCACAAAGCCAGCAATAGGTAATAGAGATCTCATTTCTCTCACATCTAAACGCGTTTCTTGAAAAGTTTCCACAAAGCCAGCAATAGGTAATAGAGATCTCATTTCTCTCACATCTAAACGCGTTTCTTGAAAAGTTTCCACAAAGCCAGCAATAGGCAATAGAGATCTCATTTCTCTCACATCTAAACGCGTTTCTTGAAAAGTTTCCACAAAGCCAGCAATAGGTAATAGAGATCTCATTTCTCTCACATCTAAACGCGTTTCTTGAAAAGTTTCCACAAAGCCAGCAATAGGCAATAGAGATCTTATTTCTCTTACATCTAAATGCATTTCTTGAAAGGTTTCCACAAAGCCAGCAATAGGCAATAGAGATCTTATTTTTCTTAAGTCTAGACACGCAATAGGCAATAGAGATCTTATTTTTCTTAAGTCTTGACACGCTCCTCTTAAACTTTCCACTAAGCCGTCAATCTAAGCTTCTTACTGATCTTCAATTCTTAAAACTGATAATTTTGATTAATAGTGTATACTGGCCAACAAACAAAATGATTAACTTTAAATTGCCACACTCTTAAGGCACATTTCGTCTGGATATTTTCCCCTAACCCTTTGTGATCGTATATATGAGAATACTTTCGTGTGTGTGTGTGTGTATGTATATGTGTGTATGTATGTGTGTGTGTGTGTACGCGCGCGCGTGTATGTATGTGTGTGTGTGTGTGTGTGTGTGTGTGTGTGTGTGTGTGTGTGTGTGTGTGTGTGTGTGTTTAAATAGTTTGAAAATGAAAACATGGGGATCCCTTATCTTCATAAACAAGGCGATAATTGTGCAAACATGCGCATAGCGTCAAGGGAAACTTTCACCATGATAAATGTTGATGTGAATCAATAACATGAAATTCTTCATTTATTATTTTTGTTTGTTTTCTGTCTATATGTGAGCAGATGGGTGCATAGACTCCTATGAAGTGTGCGGTGCGCGGGGAAGCGATGGTGAACCATAATATATGGTCCTGCCCATTGAAGCTGTGTAAGAAGTAGTTTGGCAACAGAACGAAAGTCCCTAGAATGGAGTTTAAGAATGTGTAAGATGCAATCAAGAAATTAAATATCTCTTTGAAATAATTAGAATAAGCCATTGTATATACACTTACATAAATTAGCACATTTGGCAATTACAAGACTTAGCACAAAGGTCAAATTACATAAATTAGTGCAATGGTCAATTTCAAAAATATTTCTTGTATATTTTCATCAGTATTGAAGAACAACCATTTCAAATATCTTCTAACAGCATGTATTACATTTTCAATTACTGCCTTGGAAGACAGATTAAGAACATGTACGTAATTTTGAATTAAATATGCTATCTGATTAATATCACGTGCATAGAGCTAAACTAAAGATGTCTTTTAAGATACTGTACATATTGTTGAATTAAATGCAGAATGAAAGATTTCTTGTAATTAAGATCATGAACATGCTATTCCTATAAATATTTGCGGACAGACTACATAATAGAACACACAATTAAAATAAATAGGTTGTAATAAAAATAAAACGTGATATTTTAATACATATTTACCACCACATTGTCCCTGATGTCAAGATCTCAAACAACCATGATACCACTCATACGGATACGAGATAACGATATACATGGTTACCACTATGCCCCTCCTCCTATTTTCTCGTGTTCCCTTAATCTACAATTTCTATCATAAATCAATGATTCCTTAATCTACAATTTCTATCATAAATCAATGATTCCTTAATCTACAATTTCTATCATAAATCAATGATCCCTTAATCTACAATTTCTATCATAAATCAATGATCCCTTAATCTACAATTTCTATTATAAATCAATGATCCCTTAATCTACAATCCCTTACTATCACAAATCCACAGTGTCTAGCTGTCATAAATCACTGCTTGCACTACCTATCACGAATCGTCTATACTACTATGTCTAACCATTTCTAGTTTTGTATGCATGGTGTGAATAATTTAATTGTAATGTATTATAATAGTATATTTTATCATTTATGTATGAGAATGCTTTTCCTATATGGCACCAATATAGTTTTCTATTTTAATTTCAATCAGTTCCTTTATGTTTTAAGATAGTAAAAATCATTTTAAAAGCATAATAGGTGTACTATTAATATATTTAGAGTGAAACATAACTCTAAATGTGTTATTCGAGGAAACAATGCAAAATTCAGTAGGTAGTGCTTGGCTTTCCTGCCACTCTCATTTCTGTAAAAAGTTGGAAAGTTGGAAATGTGCTGATGGAATTGGCAATGCGCCCGTACTAAAATAAAAAATGAGAAACTACTGCTGAAGTGTCCATTTGTCCTTATCGCTGCTGCTTTTGTCTGAGGTTCATTGTTTTTACATGTTGTCCCACACATTCACACACGCACGAGCATATACATATATACGCATACTAAATCACATTTGATTGTAAATCTCTTACTTTTCAAGAACTAACTAACCTGTTTTCGTACAAAGTAACATTTGTTATTTCTCTCTTCTATCTATCTATCTATCTATCTATCTATCTATCTATCTATCTATCTATCTATCTATCTATCTATCTATCTATCTATCTATCTATCTATATATCTATCATTTTACTTGCCTGCCTGTGCGACTGTCCTGTTCTATGTGTTCTTTATTCATGCATACAATTCTGCGAAATCTAAGGCATCCCCATTTATTGCTCCTTCTCTTCAGAAGAAAAATAATTATTTTCGATAAGGGGATGAAAATAGAGAAGAGAGAAAGTGTTTGATAATAAAGAATTAAACTGGCTTCCATGACACCGATCTGTCAAGATACAAGACGTCAAGCAAAGGGTGTGAGGCTATATTTGATAGCGAAGGAATTTCGTGAAAGACGTTAGTGCAAGATAAGTTCTGTTTGTTCAATGTGAATTACAAAAGTCAAACATACCACGTGTTCCTATCACAGACTGTGGAGTCCATTGACAGAGTGGAAATCAAAAAACACCACGTGCTCATGTCAATGTGTAGGCCATTGACAGAGTGGAAATCAAAAACACCACATGTTCCTAACACCGATGTGTAAACCACCGAGAGGGTGAAAATCAAAAACACATGTTCCAAACACCGATTGTGTAAACATTTGACAGGATGTAAATCAAACATACCACATGTTCCTAACACCGACTGTGTAAATATTTGACAGGGTGTAAATCAAACAAACCACGTGTTTCTATCACAGACTGTGTAGGCCATTTACAGGATGTGATAGGAATACAAAGACCTGACACTTGAAAGTGAGTGACAGTCTGACTCTAGTATTGCTACAACTATAAATTATTACTATTACTAGATATAACTAAACCTAATACTTATTATTTCCACTATCATTACTAATACTACTACAGTTACTGGGAATTAATATTACAAATAATGATTTCTACTCATACCACTAGTATTTCTACAATATTGTTTATCATTACTAATATTAATTACTTATAACATTACTACTACTTCTAAACATTATTGCTAAAGTTACTGGTGCTTAATGTGACTTTCTGAAGATGTTTATTTTCATATTGTTTTTCAAACACATGCATACATGAAAACGTTCCAGATTGCCACCCATAAATTCAGTTCCGATCATCTGCTACCACTACAGTATACAAATGTGGTCACATGACAGACCATATACTATGTGGTCACATTACAGACCATATAGTATGTGGTACGAAGATTGTATTATCATATATGTCTGTTTGTGATCGACAGCTGAACGTGTTTTTATTACAAGTGAACCGTTCATCACAATAAACTTGTCAGTGAAGTGCAGATTTACAATTCGCATCATTTGAACCCAGTCTCCACCTTTCTACTGATATTTATGGCATGATCGAGTACCATACATTAATACAGTCTCCACCTTTCTACTGATATTTATGGCACGATCTAGTACCATACATTAATACAGTCTCCATCTTTCTACTGATATTTATGGCATGATCGAACACCATACATTAATACAGTCTCCACCTTTCTACTGATATTTATGGCACGATCGAGTACCATACATTAATACAGTCTCCACCTTTCTACTGATATTTATGGCACGATCGAGTACCATACATTAATACAGTCTCCACCTTTCTACTGATATTTATGCACTGCCCTACCTTACATCCAGCCATACTTGACAAATAGAACACGGGTAGGCGGTATCCGTACTTGACTAGAATTACAACCCTTCTTGTACAGACTGATAGAACACTGGTAGGCGGTATCCGTACTTGACTAGAATTACAACCCTTCTTGTACAGACTGATAGAATACTGGTAGGCGGTATCCGTACTTGACTAGAATTACAACCCTTCTTGTACAGACTGATAGAACACTGGTAGGCGGTATCCGTACTTGACTAGAATTACAACCCTTCTTGTACAGACTGATAGAATACAGATAGCCAATAACCATAAATAACAAGAGTTGAAACCCGACTGACATACTGACAGAACAGAGAGTCAATACCCGTAAGAAACAAGAACACAAACTTAAAGGACCTTGGATCAGTTAAACACATCCTCTCTTAAACATTACATTCGTCATCCAGCGAGTTCAGATGACATTCGGATTCTAAAACGGATAGTGTAACAAAACTATCGTCCGAGAAGTGATCTAGAAGTGATTCTCTCATCTACAGCTTTGAGTAATGATGCTCTCATACAATGCATTGCGAAATTTGTTATCATCCACACAATAGAGAAGTGATGTTATCATCCACACAGCAGAAAAGTAAAGTTATCATCCACACCAGAGAGAAGTGATGTTATCATCCACACCACAGAGAAATGATGTTATCATCCACACCACAGAGAAGTGATCTCATCATCCGCTCCAGGACAAGTGACGTTATCATCCAAATCACAGAGGCGGTGTTATAATCCAAATCACAGAGGCGGTGTTATAATCCAAATCACAGAAAAGTGAGAAGTGATGCAATTATCCATGGCACTGAGAAATGCATTTTCGTAGTTAGGTCCAGAATTAAAATTTAAAAAGCTCCAGATTCAAAATAATTATTATAGTCATACGAATTAACTTTAAAACAAATTTAGCTTTTGATTTCAAATATTCTTTTGCAATCAATAAACATTTTATCGAACTTTCTCCTTCAGTATTAAACCACATCATGAATTTGTAGAGAACAACATATCTGCAATTGCGACGAATAACCAGAAATAAAACATTAAGTCTGTTCATTAATTCTCTAATATTAATTATTCTATCTCTCTTCCCATTCCGTGCTGCAAAGTGTTCAGAAAGGTTAATATACTAGTACGTTGTGTGTACCAATGATGAAAACTAAGATTTATGGCCATCGTAACTTTTCATACCACAGTTGTTTGTGTCTTTTGAACTCTAATACTCTCACACCTTAACATCCTTCAAGATATATCCAGTAACATTTCTTCGCATCAACAACAGTCGTAAAGTCGACGCCCATCTTTATTGCATCTTTATTGCAAGACGGGTTCAACCCCCAGCGTGCCTTTCGTGTTTTAGTAGAATTGCATATTTATTATTTGTGTGTGTTATTATAATAATGTTTATTTTTGTAGTCAATGCACTTAAAACCGTGTTTGACCGTGTTTGAAGACTGGTTCAACTCCCAGCGTGCCTTTCGTGTTTTAGTAGAATTGCAAATTTATTATTTGTTTGTGCTATTATAATAATGTTTATTTGTGTATTTAATGCACTTAGAACGGTGTTTGAAGACTCATTATCAATCAACTACCAACTTACAAGTATCATTACCACTATGACCTCCATCATCAGGTAGTCAATACTATACCATCACTTCATATCCACCTCGTCATTATGAATGTAATACATAGTAAATATCATATAATTACATCATATTCACCTCATCATTATGAATGTAATACATAGTAAATACCATAATATCATCTTATATCCTCCTCGTCATTCATAATACGCAATAAGCGATGTAATGTTGTATATATTAATGTCAGAATAGGAAATATGCAGCGTTGTTCTCTACATTTACGTCAGAATGCGCAATAAGCGATGTAATGTAGTCTACATTCATGACAGTTTAGGAAATATGCGAGGAAGGGTTGCCTACAAGCATGTCAAGCAGGCTAACATGAAAAACATATAGATTGTGAACTTTCAGATTAAACAGTGAATTTGTCGTTGTGTGTTGTCTTTGTAATGAACCAACAAAAAATGTGTAATATAATTATCTTTCATTTTACGACACTGTTAGGATAGATAATAATTATATACGCTTTATAGAAACTGAAAATTGCTAAACATAACACTTTTGTCAGTGTATCTGAAGATTAATGTACTCCTCATGATTTCTTCAGTCTATTTAAAATCTGGCAATATGATATTTCAGTATGATTTCCTATGCAACATAACTATACTGTAGCCTATGCTAATTTCTAACCAAAAATATTTCTTGTTTTCTTTACGAACTCAGAGTTGGACTTTTGTAACGGAAAACTCGATGACAGAATTCTATTCACCATACCTGCAGGCAGGAGGACTATGGCATGTGGATCAATATCTCATAATTTTATTAACATACAAATATGTACACACTTTCAGTCTGGTTAGTTCAGTACATTCAATCGCATTAATATGCAAATATATGAAAACCTATAGTCCGGATAGCTCAGTGCCTTCAATAACATACAAACATACACTTTCAGTCTGGCTTGTTCAGTGAGATCATTAACATACAAACATACACTTTCAGTCTAGTTAGCTCAGTGAGATCATTAACATACAGACATGTACACATTCAGTCTGACTATTTCAGTGCAGCATTTACATACAAATGTGTACACCTTCACTCTGGCTAGCTCAGTGGTTTTATTCCCAAGCGGTAAATCTAACGTTAGCTCTTTAATGGTAAAGGTAAGAGGCTATTCATATATATCATTTCTTTCTAAGTAGAAGAATTGGTGATATCATGTTTTAAAATTTGTTTAATTCAATGGTTTTGCAAACCAATTTATAATAGGATTTTGCTGACTGCGTGTATGAGACTAAGAGCTAGTGTAAAGAGGTCCGAAAATATATATATGATATGCCAACCTCTTTGAGTCTTGGAGACTAAGGATCCACGTGAGATGATGGGTTCCATGAATCCAGTCCCTCCATGGCCAAGCCAGAATGATAACGTCTAATCAATGAAATATTCATGCATGCCCTCGCATTGCAACAAACCAATTGTGTAAAAGAAAATGCTATTTTCGTATATGAGACATGCACTTTGCACTGTATGAGAGAGTACTTTACTGCAATAGAAATCTTTCCTTACTAACGGGTAACAATATTTAGCAGGAAGAGTTATCCTTGTTAAAAAACGATTATTTCTTATTTATTAATAAAGCGCAGTGACCGTAGTTCAAGAGTTGTCTTCTCCATAAATTATGAATTGTTGCTACCAACTGCTTATAATGTTGATGTATTCATGAATAGACACTTGCTGCCAACTGCTTAAATTTCACTTGTATTCAATTTAGCAGTGAGCTTGCTACCAAGTATATATATAATGCTGGTATATTCAATTTAGTAGACAGCTTGCTACCAAATACATATAAATAGTAATAACCTCATTAACAGACAGTTTTGCTACCAATTACATATAATTAGTAATAATCATCAGTAGTAGACAGCTTCTTACCAACTACATATAAATTTGTAGTATTCATTAGTAGACAGCTTGCTACCAACTATAAAATAATAGTATTAACACTTATTTTAGCAGACAACTTGCTACCAACTACATATAATTAGTAATAACGACTAATAGCAGACGGCTTGCTACCAACTACATATAATTAGTAATAACTACCAATAGCAGACAGCTTGCTACCAACTACATATAATTAGTAATAACTACCAATAGTAGACAGCTATCCACACAATACAAAAACGTATTTATCTTGTCTAGTCAAGGGTCTCATGCTCTATACAACCCATGATAGTGAGGAACTCAAAACTTGCCCATAGAGTTGTCTTTAAAGAGTGAGGAGTACAATTTCTGTCATGGTTTATTTACTCTTGAAACCACACCCATCCCTACCCATATTCACTCTTGACCCAATCAAATTCAAATCTATGAATTTCTCTCGTACCTTCCAACATACATTATGTCAGCACACATGCGACCTATTCAAAAACAAGTTAGCAATTGTGTCAGCATAAAACCAAACTTCCAGATCTAATATCCAAGCCAATGCACTATTTCTTACAGGTCATGTTTCCATGTTCTACCAGACAATAACAGACAATAACAGCATCCCTACCCCATGGCTACAACTCACCCAACATATTAATTTCTCCTTTCACCCTTGTTCATTGTGGGCTTTACTTCCCAAAATGAACTGTATATAACATTTTTAAATCATACAAATCACAAATAACATCTCATTTTAAAAAATATAGATCAAAATATGAAAATTTATTTTAAAAATATGTGGGAGAATTCCCCATTTTATGATAATGTGTATGCATATGTATGTGTATTTGTGCATGTAGGTGTTATATACAAATGTATACATATATATGCTATGTACAAATGTATGCATGTATATGTAATAATGTGTGCATATGTATGTGTGTATGTGCATGTGTATTTATGATAGTCCGTAAATCATGCCAGTACCATTATTACATTTGTTTCCTATTTGCATGAGTGTGTCTTCTCGCTCGATTTGTGGCAATGCACTGTTTAACTTAATATGTGAGTTCGCTACGACTGAATACTTCCTTCTATGATGCTTTCTGTTATTTTCAGTACCCATTAGGCCATTTGGGTAATTATTTATCTCATTTTGCCTTATTAAAAAAAAAAAATTGAAAATATAAACGATCGTCCAGTTAAGAGGCCTGTCGTGAATGTACCCTTTCAACCCACTGGAATGGACGAGTCTCTGTCGAGTGACTGCTGTTTGATGCGATAAGATCGTATATAGATATATTGATCTCATTGATGTGCCTAATGGGTACTTCCTGTAAGACAATTCTCATCTTAAACATATTCTTTAATATAATAATTACTTCCTGTAAGACAATTCTCATCTCAAACATATTTTTAATATAATAATATAATATTCCATTCCCCTTATTTATATTATGTGTTTGCTATAAGCTTCTAAACAAGTAAACAAATGAAAAAGATAATGATTCAAAATATAAAAGTAGTTTTCTTTCTAAAAAGAAATAATTAATTAAACAACAGTTTCCAAAATAATACTAATAAACAACAACAGTGTAAACAAACAATAATAGTGTAAACAAGCAACAACGACAGTGCAAACAAGCAACAACAACAGTATAAACAGGCAACAACTGGGAAAACAAACAACAGTGTAAACAAGCAGTAAAAACAATGCAAACAATTAGCAACAACAGTGTAAACAAGCAACAACAACAGTGTAAATAAGAAAGGAACAATAACAGTGTAACAAGCAACAAAAGCAGTGTAAACAAGCAACAACAACAGTGTAAATAAGAAAGGAACAATAACAGTGTAACAAGCAACAAAAGCAGTGTTAACAAGCAACAACAGCAGTGTAAAAAGCAACAAAAACACAGTATACAAGCAACAACAACAGTGTAAATAAGAAAACAACAACTGTGTAATCGAGCAATAATAACAGTGTTAACAAGCAAAAACAACAGTGTAACTAAGGAACAACAACATAGTACTCAAGCAACAAAACACTATAAACAACGAACAGCAACATTGTAACCAGGAAAGGAGAAACATTGTAAACAAGCAACAAAAACATTGTAAACACGCAATAACAACAGTGTAAACAAGCAGCAACAGCAGTGCAAATAGGGATTAACAACAGTATAATCAAACAACAAAATCAGTGTAAACAAGCAACAACAACATAGTAAATAAGCAACAACAAAATGTAAACACGCTAAAGCAACAGTTTAAAAAAGGTATTAAAATGCATATAGTTTTAATATACTTATATATTTCTACATCAGGGTATTATGTAAACCTGTAACTGTCTTGTAATGAGTAGGCGTTAAATGCGACTTCTTGTGCTGAGGCAGGAATTGCTACATAATCATGTGCTGAGTCGCATTAACTACGTCTTCTTGTTCTGAGTCGCATTAACTACGTCTTCTTGTGCTGAGTCGCATTAACTACGTCTTCTTGTGCTGAGTCAGCATTACCGCGTAATATCTGACATTAACGTCGTCGATGTATGCACTAATGGTTGTGATCTTTCATGCCAAAACAGTCTTCTTATGAGTGAAGGGAGACTACAATATGTCGGAATAAGACAATTACATTTACACAGCTGCATTGAAAGTCAGGCCACATTGCCGTCATGATTACAAAGCACTCTCGCCGATTTCTCATGATTAAGTAATCGATTATTAATAAAATTGATAAGTGATGATCAAGAAATCGCGTTAGGCTATTGCAGTGTTAAAACACTGAAATTTTGCATCTCCACTGGAGCTAACATAATTGATAGATAGATAGATAGATAGATAGATAGATAGATAGATAGATAGATAGATAGATAGATAGATAGATAGATAGATAGATAGATAGATAGACAGATAGATAGATAGATAGATAGATAGATAGATAGATAGATACATAGATACATAGACAGATAGATAGATAACTAGCATTAAACGATACAGTAATAGAACAATTAATATTGGCATTGGCAATATTGGTATTATACAGTATCACAGCAATTAATCTGAACATTAATTATAGAAAACAAAGCAATTCATTTTAGCAATAACTGATACAATAATAGAGAAATGTATTCCAACATTAATCATACATTAACGAAGCAGTTAAACATAGCATTAATTTATAAAAGAACAGAGAAATTAGTCTAAATATAAATTATAAAGTAACAAAGCAGGTAACTTTAGTACTAATTTATATAAGGAATAAAAACAATTAACCTTAGCACTAATTTATACAATAAGAGAGTTAACCTTAGCATTAATTTATACAAGAGCAGAGCAGTTAATTTCAGCACTGCGTTATACAGTATTAAAGCACTTAAACTCAGCGAGAGATAAGAACATAAATTATGTGACGTATCATGTTCCACACTCGTTCCACGTGGATCTCTTTGCTTTAGACATGAACCCAACCACGAATGACGTAATTGCTCGCACGTCATACAGACAGGCATGGATAGCTCACAACGTCATTTTCAGACAGACAGACAGACAGAGCTGGCTCATGTTCACTCACAATGTCATGTCCGGACAAACATACATAGATTGGTCACTTTCACTCACACTGCCATGTTCAGACAAATAGATATTGATGGCTCACTCTTATCCAAAAAAGACAGGCATGGACATACGATACAATATAGTTAATAGTACAGATATTGCCAAGAGATATCCTCCACGCTTACAAAATGATTACTGACGTTGAAAGTAGAAAACCGCTGTATCTCAGTTTACCTAGCAGAAAATAAAAGCACATCTCTCTGTTTTTTAGTGTTAACAAAGAAATGGAAGTGTCGGATTCGGACAGTACATCTATAATGAATGCCCCTTTGAACGTACACTTGTTAGTGGTAAAACCGTAAAGAAAGATCCCACTGCGGCAAGCTAATGTTCTCATAGGGTTGTGGAAAAAAATCGGAAACAGTATAATACTTGAGTTGCTTTTGCTTTTCAGTTTGGCATTCCAAACGAAGTGATAAATTGAAGGATGTCTCCTTGAACTGATTTTTATGCATGCTCAGTGAATTCAAACGGTGCCCCTGGGGTATTTTCATTCCAAATAAGCTAGTATTGAAAACACAGTACTGGATGGTTGCATTATACGACATACCCCCGGTACACTGTTTACAAGGCATTAAGTTAACATGCTTAATTAAGACATATTTGTGGAGGTCTATAGTTAAATATGTTTAGTTCATGAGCCACAAAAGAATGTCTAAGTTTAGCAGTCTGTATTTAAGTGAGAATGAGAAGAATATTAGTGCTTGTTTTAGAAACCTATATTTAAGAATGTTTCCAGTAATGAGCCGCATATTGATGGTTCGTCTTTTCAGTATATAATTAATCCCTTTTTAATTCATCAGAAGCGTATAATTCCACACTCGTTTTCTATAGCCGTATTATGTAGAGAGGCGTCATCTATAGCCGTACTTGTGTGCAGAGACGTCATCTATAACCTACATTTGTAAAAAGACGTCATTTATAGCCATACCTGGGTACAGAAACGTCATCTACAGCTGTACGTGGGTATATAGACGTCATATATAGCCGTAATTGGTTACAGAAACGTCATCTATAGCCGTACTTGGGTACAGAGACGTCATCTATAGCTGTATTTGTGAACTGAGACGTCATCTATAGCCGTACTTATGTGCAGGGACGTAGGCTTCACTTGAATATCATCTACTGACGAGCACATGCTTTCAAAACCAGAGCAGCATTCTGTCCACTCAAAGAACGTGAAAATCTGTTGTTGTTTTTCACACCGTCTCCTTTGCTTTTTTTATTATTGTTTCAACCCAGACATGCTCACACTTCAGCTATACTTCAACCTAAACGCGCGCGCGCGCGTGTGTATGTATACGTGTGTACAGCCCTTCTTGTTTCACATGCACGATAGCGAAAAAGAAATATGTCATCTCTTGAAGAAATGAGTTTAATTCGTATTTCAATTTTACATTGTCATCTCAGTCAAGTCATGCCTTACATCAGACCTTGACCCACGAGTCACCCACTGTAACAAGCTTTCAATCACCCTCCTTTCACGGAAGCAAACGGTAGCGAAAGAAATTAGGTCAGCGCTCTGTTCCCTTTGTTTTAAATGGCGGGGCGCGGTATCTTTGTCAGTGCTTAGTTATGTGTAGTTTGCTGTATTAAGAATACATGCTTTAGGTAGTAATTAACTAAAGTTGATATTTAGATAGGAAATGGTTTGTAGTTTGCATTTATATACTTTTGTATATTATTATATATTATTTTATTTGTGTATTTTAAGATTTATTCTTTTGAGGATGGTTTTTACAGGGCACATGGATTTAGTTATTTAATTTATTTTGTACTTTATTTTGTAAGTTATATGTGAGGAAAGATTTGTATTTAAAGAGTATTTAATGTAGTCTCTTTAGATAATATAAGCATTATATAACTCTAAGTGGTTTAGGAGTATATAATATATAAACAAATGTAGGAAAGCACAGAACAGACCATTAGATAATGATTTTTGTGTATTTCGAATTACTGGTGATAGGGTCCACTTAGACGGCCGCCCCATTCAGAATATCTTGCATGCTAGTGGCGTCATGCAATTCCTGTGGAGCAAAGAAGTTATCGGTGCAACAGCAACAAGTGTGAACAGTGTCAAAAATGCCTGCACAATTTAACCATGAAAGAGGGAATGAGTGGTTAGCCGATGTACTTGTGTTAAGGAAAGAGAATGAGTTGGCGGTGCGTCGTCAGAAATAAAGCCGCATGTAAGCTGTAAACATGGTGTTCAGTGTTGTCATCTCTTGTTGTGGCTGTCGTCAAGCGTGTGACGTTTTCTCTCCTTCATCATCATCGTTTTTCATCTCGCAAAAAGTGTATCATCTATCTTTAGGGTCTCTTTCTCTCAGTGTGACAATTTTCTTGACCCACAACACACTACATTCACAGACGGAAGCATACTTGAGTTTTCTTACTGCCTACAGCTAAAATCTTATCTAATTCTCTTTGGTACATTTTACTACCTATTAGTCTTGCTAGAGTTTAGTCTATAAACTTTAAATATTTCCGTTCACACCTGTCAGGCTGCAGCAAAAAAAAAAAATATCCACTCTGACTTTCCTTGTAAATCTAATGACTAAACTTAGCTTGCATGTACCTTTCAGTTTTCACTACAGTACATCCTGTATTTTTTGAAATTTATATTTTAATATTTTAATAATTATTCAGTGTCACTGAATAATTATTATTCAGTGACACTGAATAATTATTAAAATATTAAAATATAAATATAAATTAAATAACAAGGTCTTGTGAGAAATTGTCACAGTCAAGGTGCATATTTTCTTTCTTAAACATTGCAACATTATTTTGATTTTGGCAGGTTAATGATTATACATTGTCTTGGGCAAAACAGGACGCTTTTTATTCGTGCGTGTGTGAGTGTGGTATGTTCTTTACTACATGTTAGAATGTCATATACATTTTGCTATAAACTACTAAAATGTAAAGTGTATTGTATTTGTAATGCAAAACATACTTTTTATTCCTTAACAGATCTATGCATAGTGTTTGTTATCACAACATACTATTAGTTACCATTGTCTTTATCATCATATCATTCTATTTAACAACAGTCAGAAGTATTTGTGTTGTCTTTATCATCATATCATTCTATTTAACAACAGTCAGAAGGATTTGTGTTGTCTTTATTATCATATCATTCTATTTAATAACAGTCAGGAGTATTTGTGTTGTCTTTATCATCATATCATTCTATTTAACAACAGTCAGAAGTATTTGTGTTGTCTTTATCATCATATCATTCTATTTAATAACATTCAGGATTTGTCCTGAAGCACTTGACTCTGACAAGTGAAAACAGCGTGAAAATTTCTTCGGAAATAGTACACGTCTGTCAATGATGTCCTGAGCATTGTCTGCGTTGTACATTCATCATCACTTCAAATTGCAACATCGACGATTTTCTTTGAAAGAAAATAAAATAGAAATAGAAATATGTAAATGTTCTCGAGTTAACAACTAAAATCTGAAGACTTTCCGAACATTTAATTGCATTTGAACAGAAAAGAAATATTGTATTATTGATAAGTTGAGTCAGAACATTGATATAGCATTATCGATAGATCGTTATTGATAGGCTAAGCCATGTTATATTATTGATAGACTGTCAGTGTAGTGATATTGTATTACTGATGGATTGAATCAGTATAATGCTTGACGTTCAGCTAGCGTATGCATTGCAAATAAGTAAAGAATCTATTTTCAACTGAAGTTTCAGGTTCTTTAAGCATTTCAAACATTAGGGTGTATTCATAGTATATATGACGTGTCTAGGCTTTAAGCATTTTAATCATTAGGGTATATTCATAGTATATATGACGTGTCTAGGCTTTAAGCATTTCAAACATTAGGGTGTATTCATAGTATAATAAATATGTAAATCAGTGTTTTCCAACTAATTCAACCACTAGAAACTAAAATCTAAAGTTCGCTGTCCATTCAAGCCATAAAGCTTAAGTATACCTTATACTAAAGATTTTTCTTGTTTAAGCACGTATCACAAAAACACTGACGCTTGACCACGCTGATCTGTATATTTGTGACGTGCAAAGTATTATGTATATGATGAATCAGGTGCTGTTAACTATTTCATACTTTTAGATTTACACCTGACGCGTATGTGATGTGTTAAGTGCTTTGTGCAATTTCATATTGTATGGATCTTCAATCGTGTAAAATGACAGACGATGTTGGCAATTTCAAATATGTGAGTTACGCGTGTGGCGATTGGAGAAAGGAAAGACAGTTAAACCTAGAATAGACCTGAGAAACGCCTTTTTCTTTCAGTAGTTGATTTTCTTCTCTTGTTTATCTTGTCCTTTTACAAACGGTCTCGTTGAGCTCCATATCTCATGAACAAGATGAACATTTTGACGAAACAGTAAGATCTCAAGACGTTTTGTGGAGAGTACACCTGGTTTTGATTACAAGCTTTATGTAAACTCGCGTTCGTAGATAGCAGTGATTTCCTCTGTGTTGTCTGCAAGTGACAGGGAGCAGAGAGAAGAGGGGGGTAGATAATCGGAAATGGGGAATAATGGATGGACAAAGTATTTTTCCCAGGATCGTTAACCACAAGCGGGCTATGCAACCAGTCGTCATGAGAGATTGAAAACGTCAGCACGCGGGTAAATGGAGCTTCTGCCTCTTGGAAAAGAAGAAAGATGGAGACGGAAGAAAAATAAACTTATTTCCGGACTAGTGGTACACAATAATACTGTTCGAAATGTTTACATCACGACTTCGAAATAAACTTCGGATAAAGAACATCAGGGTGAGGGGGAAGGAGTGGGGGAAAGAATTTCTGTCAAATTTAAAGCATTCATACTGATACCATATTTTACATTTTGGATGTTTGAAACGCTGGATTCTGTACGATTTATAACTGTAACAAAACGTTTCTGTGTGATCGAATAAAGGTTTGTTTCTATAAAATATCAAATATAGAGCACAGTTGTTTATATCAGATGTTCAACATATGGATCTCTGGTCTCCAATAGATCTTAAACAAATAAGCACCTCCTATCTGCAAGGCACTGAACAACTACACTCACTGATTTATGTCAAATACTGGATATCTACATTCACTGATTAATGTCAAATACTGAATATCTACATTCACTGATTAATGTCAAATACTGAATATCTACACTCACTGATTTACGTCAAATATTGAATATCTACACTCACTAATTTATGTCTAATAATGAATATCTACACTCACTGATTTATGTCTAATAATGAATATCTACACTCACTAATTTATGTCAAATACTGAATATCTACATTCACTGATTTATGTTAAATAATGGATGTCTACATTCACAGGTTTGTGTCAAATAGTGAATATCTACACTCACTGATTTATGTCAAATACAAAATATCTACACCCAATGCTTTGTGCAATTTCATATTGTATGGATCTACAGTCAAATACTGAGCATAAAACACCTGGTTCAACTCGTATACTGAACTGTAAATCACTAATGTGTGTCAGAAATCGAGAAATAATACAATTAGAAAATACTAATAAGCAAATTATATTAAAGTTTTCATTGTATGGACCTTGGGCCATACACTCAACACAGCAGCAAAATAAATACAACGATTTTCTTAAAAGTAACAAATTTCTTGTTCACAGTTGTGCTTGGTGTTTTGTGTGCATACATTTTTACTGAACAATGTCATCTCTGATTTCAGACATTAAATAATTATTTACACATAATGTCTCTGGAGAAGTAGTTTCACTCTTACGTCATAATAAACCACGTGTAGGTCTTGCAAATGTCACTCCTTTTAAGTCCGAAGAGCTTAATTAACTAATTCACTCACTTTACTCCACAGCACTTAATTAACTAATTCTCTCACTTTATTCCACAGCACTTAATTAACTAATTCTCTCACTTTATTCCACAGCACTTAATTAACTAATTCTCTCACTTTACTCCACAGCACTTAATTAAGCAATTCACTCACTTTACTCCACAGCACTTAATTAAGCAATTCACTCACTTTACTCCACAGCACTTAATTAAGCAATTCACTCACTTTACTCCACAGCACTTAATTAAGCAATTCACTCACTTTACTCCACAGCACTTAATTAAGCAATTCACTCACTTTACTCCACAGCACTTAATTAAGCAATTCACTCACTTTACTGCACAGCACTAAATTAACTAATTCACTCACTTCACAGCACTAATTTAACTTATTCTCTCACTTTACAGCACTAATTTAATTAATTTCACTCAAGTTATTGATGTGCTCTAATTTCACTCAAGTTATTGATGTGCTCTAATTTCACTCAAGTTATTGATGTGCTCTAATTTCACTCAAGTTATTGATGTGCTCTAATTTCACTCAAGTTATTGATGTGCTCTAATTTCACTCAAGTTATTGATGTGCTTTAATTTCACAAATGCACTAATCTATCTCTGATTTCCGTTAAGAAATGAACGGTTAATTTAGAACATCTGCTGGTATAAAACTCGTTTTCAAATAATTTTACATATGTATCACATCTTTATATATATTTTTTTTTTTAAAGGATCAGTAGTGACCATAGTTATAGTTAACCGCGATCATATGTTGTAAAGACAAAAGTAAGTGGTTAATATATAGAAAGAGGTAAATGGTTTGAACACTGAACTGAAATGACTTTACGAAGACTGTCACTCGTGCAGCACACACACTTCCTATCAGAAAAACATTCAATATTTCTATGCTAATCCCAATGATTGTAAGGTACACATGTGTCACTAACTCACAGAAATCATGTTTGAACAGATATTTCCGGGCTAATTCGCATACAAATCATAGTCTGATTTCAGGATGTATGTTTGATATCTACCAGTCTGATTTCAGGATGTATGTTTGATATCTACCAGTCTGATTTCAGGATGTATGTTTGATATCTACCAGTCTGATCTCAATAAGAATACTTTGTATCTCACAGGTTAATCTCAAGAAGAATATTTAATATTTCTAAGTTTTACGGCTAGCATGTTGTAATGTCTGTGTAAGTCTTAATTACGTATCCAAGGGAAGGGAGACAACCATACGAAAGAACAAGACTTTGTTTTCCATTGACACTTTCCTTGGTATTACAATTTGCAGAGAACTGTTCTTTGCACTTCCTGTACTTAATGTGTTTCGTCCTCTTACTCGAATAATAACAAGGTTTTTGCTCACATGTTTGTCAGTGCGTACATATAGGTCCTAAGTGCTCTTCCTCCAAGACTGAAAAATCTTTTACTGATATGATTTTCTGTGTAGGTCCTAATAGTTCTTTCTCAAATACTGACAAAATCCTTTACTGAAATGATTCTGTGTGTATGTGTAGGTCCTAATTGTACTTTCCTGGAATGTTTCTCCTAGAAACACTAACACTACCACTGATATGTTTCTCCAGTGTGTAATTAATCTCCTTGGAATATAAAATTCACTCATATATTTATCCAGTGTTTAATTGTTCCTGAAACATTATTATATGTCTCTGATGCATTTCCTCTAGTGCGAAATTTATCTCCTTGAAACAATAATTCACTGATGTGTTTCCCCATTGTATAACTGATCTCCTTGAAACTCAGTCTGTCACTGACATGTTTCTTGTTTCTCCAGTGTGTAACTTATATCCTTGAAACAATAATTCACTGGTGTGTTTCCCCATTGTGTAACTGATCTTGAAACAAAATAATTCACTGATGTGTTTCCCCATCGTGTAACTGATCTCCTTGAAACTCAGTCTGTCACTGACATGTTTCTTGTTTCTCCAGTGTGTAACTGATCTCCTTGAAGCACAATAATTTACTGATGTGTTTTTCCAATGTGTAATTGTTCTCCTCCTTGAAACACAAAATTCACGTCTCTCACTAAAATTCAAGCTGTGCCATTTATTTGACTTTAAATAAATGTACAACAGTTGGACCATTTCTCACAGTCTTGGTTTTAATGTCTGAATGTTATTTATAATTAATTAATCACTTCACAGCATAGATTTTGCCTGCAATAAAATTGACTAAGTATACTAATTGAAATTAAGTGCTGATGCTCGATTTCAACACATGAAAATAACTACATTCCTTCCATGAACACCGTATTATTTCTCTTCTCTCTTTCTCGCATGGAAATTTGTATGTGGTAGGGTTGGAGTTTTTTCCTGCTGTACTTTTTGGAGTGTTTTTAACGAACACGTCTTGTTGTGTTAACACGCTTGCGAAACACTTTTTCTCCATGAATGCAAAATTGTTCTGCAGATCGTCAGTGCACAGCTCTGTTTGCCTGTGAGGTACTCGCCGCGAATTTCCATTTCCGTCACAAGATGTATTTCTTACACTTCCGGCTGTCAAATTTGATTGAAGGCTTTCTCACTTTTTTCTCTTCTCTTTCCACCGTCTTTCATTTATCATGCGACCGTTCTCATTTAATACTAATTTTATTATCAAAACATGTACGTATGCAAACGTTTTATCATTATTTACAATTTTATGATATACGTGCATTCAAAGTAAAACTGTTGCTTGATATTATTCAGGTAGATCTAGTAGAGGTGGCAGTAATAGATAAAAATAGTAAGCAATCACTAAACTGAAAGGCGTACTTGTCCACTCTGTCCGTCTCAGTATGATCGTAGTGACGTCAGTATCAGCGTGATCCTAGATAAGTCACTTTAGAGTGATTCTAGTGATATCAAAATCAGCATATGCTATATTATCAGAATATATTTTATTACTGACGTCAGCATCATCGTCGTCCTAGAGACGTCAATTCAGAGTGATTCTAGTGACATAAAAATCAGCGTAATCTTATTGACGTCAGCATCAGCATCATCCCAGAGTGAAATCAAAACCAGCGTAATCTTACTGACATCAGTAACAGCATGATATACTGACGTCAGTATGAAAGTTATACTAATGACGTAAACAGCTGCAGTGATGTGACAAACAATGTAGAGTTGTAGACCTATTAATGCCAGCGTGATCTCTCTGATGTCAGTGTGATCTCTGTGGTGTCAGTGTGAGAGTGATCGCCCATTTCAGAAATCCCAGTAACATATATCTTTTACAGTTATTCTAATGAGGCCAGACAGAAAATGTATTGACGCCGGTATAAGTATCATCTGCTGTTTTCAGTCTGACAGTATATACCCTTCGGAATGATGCGACAATCACCGGACATTTTAGCGTCGTCTTGATTTTCTGCGACGTTGCCATTTAAGGCATATACCGTTTGCTATTGCGCATTAATGTAAATGTAGACCCCTACAGGGTGGGCCAGGTCAATTACTAATTTTCCTTTCACTTCTTTCAAGTTGACTAAAACTTATATATATTTGCCTGCTTGTTTGTTTGTTTGTTTCTTCCTTCCTTTCTTTCTTTCTTTCTTTGTTTCTTTGTTTCTTAGTTTGTTGTTTGTTTGTTTGTTTGTTTGTTTGTTTGTTTGTTTGTTTTTTCTTTCTTTCTTTCTTTCTTTCTTTCTTTCTTTCTTTCTTTCTTTCTTTGTATCTTTCTTTGTTTCTTTCTTTGTTTTGTTTGTTTGTTGTTTGTTTGTTTGTTTGTTTCTGGCTTCTTCTTGCTTTGCTGCAGTAGAATTCAGTATGCATATTTTCCTTCACATTTCGTATTTTATAAAACAAAATTGAACACGAAAAGTGAATTTCATCTTTGAACGTACTATAAATGACGTAATTTATCTCACAATAAATTGTAATAAAACAGAATTCATTTTATTTAAAATACATAAATTATAAAAGAGCAGTGATTGTGTCTTCAATCAAAATGTATTCCGGACAATCTTCTAGCATACCAGCCTGAAATAGTATTACTTTTCAGATATACTTGTTTATCGTTGTAACAGTCTGGACAGTATTTTAGTATTTTTACATATTATCTTCTATCACTCTAAACAACACAAACCTGGTCACAATTTCAGTATTTTTCAATTTTTTTTTTTGTCATTGAGAAAACATAACAAGACTGGCCATTATTTCACTGCTTTTCCATTTTTTCTGTCGCTGTCAATAAACTCTTTCAGAATAACTGAATTTTCTTATATTTAGAGCAAATAATTTCTAATAAAGTTATTAATTCTTTATAAATTATATTACTTTTAAAAATTATACTTAAAATGCCCATGTTTCTAATTATGATTCAGAATTGTACTCTTCACTATATTTGAAAAGTAATACTGTTTCAGGCTGGTATGCTAGAAGATTGTCCGGAATACATTTTGACATAATATATATATATCATTATTAAATATTGTTTAGACATACTTATTAAATAGATTGCTGGAATACAATAAAAATGTTAATATTTTATAAACTGTGTAACGATTTAAAAGAAAAAAAATAAATCCCATCTAGATAAATATTATAAGATTGAGCTTGTGAATTAAATAACAACGTTTGTATACATTTAATTATAAAAATGGAACATTAGAATCCAGTGATAATCTTTGTGCAAGTATAATAATGTAAATGGTTGGTAGAATTCAGTAATAATATGTTACATTTTGGTGACTTTACTGCGTCTTATTATTATTATATAATTGTCCTGACGTATAGTTACGTGTTGCTACAGGTTGGTGCGTGTTACTATGTGTTATTATCATCATATAATTGTCGTTAAGTGTTGTGACGCGTCTCAACGCGTCACAACAAGGTTGATGTGCTGTTGCGTGACCAGTCGCATGGTCACTCGTGTTTCTGAGTCAGCGTTGAAAGCATAAAATCAATTTTCTCCTTTTGATGGTTGTGAACTGTGTCGAGCATAGTAATAAGCCATTTATGATCAAAGTATTGTCACGTGACAAGTATTATATTTGTTGAAAGACTTTTCTTTCTTGCCAATGAAGTAGACTGTGCGGACACATACATCAATGGCGTTAATTTGGGACGACGGGTTTGAAGTCAGGGCTTGGTCGGTGTGATGAAGGTTAGCTTGAGAGCGACGTACGAAAAGCCATTCAAGCGCGCTACCGTGAAGCTAACAAGAATTTGCAGAAATCAACTGATGGACAAGGAGGAAGAGAAGCAATCAACATGTAGCTTGCTTGTTTGTTTCGCTTGTTTTCTTTTGTTCGCTTCAATCTAGGTCAGCCATAAAGTGGGTCTCACAGCGAAAATCGATTGGTTGGTGCAATGTTTGTCGTTAGGATTTGAATAAATCACATTGGTAGTGCCAGGATTTTCAGTGTTTTAGGGTCTCAGCAGTCTATCTTAATGTGGTCTTAATTAACTGTACATGTGAGAATTTCGTCAGTTTTCAATCTCAGGGTCATTCTTTGAGTACTTTTGTAAGATACCAGTAACTCATATTGATCCATAATCAAAGTGCACAACTCCAATGTTCGCTCATACAAGGTATTCAATATAGTCAGTTTTGAATGTGCCAGTTGCTCGTTCTGTAGAAACAAGGAATACAGTCATTTGTGAGAGTACAAGTTTACTCTGCATAACCAAGAATTGGAATCATTTGTGAGAGTACAATAGTTTATTCTACAGAAGCAAGAAAGGAATTCATTTGTGAGAGTACAATAGTGTATGCTATAGAAGCAAGAAAGGAATTCATTTGTGAGAGTGCAATAGTTAATGCTATAGAAGCAAGGAATCACGTCAGTTCTGAAAGTTGTGGTGGTAGTGGTGGTATCGTTAATTTCTTTGCCCCACAGGAACTGCAGGAAACCTTTCGTCCTCGCCGGACGTTCGCGGCTTTTGGGATGTTCCTGTGGGGCCTTCTTCCTTCTCTGGGTTTCAGGGAAGGGTAGCTGATGTTATGTGCTGCGTTGACCTATATTGGTGGAGGAGGGAGGTGATTGTTCTTTGCCTTGGGTGCTGGTGGGTTTTTCTTTTGGTTTAATTTTTCCCACCTTGCCAGTATTTAGTTTTTATAGAGGAGGTGAAGTGTGTTTGTGTGTGGAGTGATGAGTACTAAGTGGGTGAGGGTTTTAGTATGTGTGTGTTTGTATTTGTACCAACTGATTTACGGCGTTTGTAGCAGAATGTATGTCGCCATGTGTATTTGTACCAATTGACTTATGGCGTTTGTAGCAGAATGTATGTCGCCATGTGTATATCTATCAATTGACTTTCAGTATGCGCAAAGAAGATCCATAAATACACTGGATCGACAAAAAGAACCATAACTACAATGAATTGAAAAATAAATTCCAAAAATACACTGGATTGACAGAAAGAACCATAACTACAATGAATTGACAAATGAATTCCAAAATTACACTGGATTGACAGAAAGAACCATAACTAACAAAAAGAACCGAAATAATATGGATTGACAGACAGAAATATTTGGTGCATTTTTGTTATTGATATGTTATACCTAAGTTTTACATAGAGATTTATTATGTGAGTAGACTATTATTTCAACAAATTGTGGTCTATGATGCTTATATATAGTGTGTTAAACACTTGACATTGTTTCTAGTGAACATGCTCATAAATCTATATGCTGTATTTATTATGCCGTTTGGGTGTATCGGGCTAATATATAATGTTGCAGGAAACTGTAAGTTGAGATTTGAATGTAAGAAAGAATAGAGTTAAAAAGGAATAAACTGGAAACTTAGCGTTTGTTCCCTGATTATATTTTACTTGGGAAATAGCAGCTTTTCCTTATTTTTCTGAATCTCCTGGTTCACTGATTATAAACTGCTATGACCACAGTAGACATGAGAAGTATCTACCACAGTGCATAAGTGTAAGGAATACACTACACACTCTGCTGATGTATAGTGACAAGGTACGATAACTACATGGAGCAATTTCTGGTACACTGAAGTTACTAGAAATTGCTGCAATTGTTGTTCTGCGGGAGGGTGCTAATGCGGCAAAGGAGCGCCAGGTAGCTACAGAGAATAGCAGTGAGTCAGTGTAAGTGTGAGGAGGGAATCACGTGCAATTAACAGTAATACTCAATAATAAACTTCTGGCTTTTATTTCATAATTAAGCATGCAAAATGCTTTTGAGACACTGTCTCAATCAGATTATGTACACAGTATTATACTATCTCTAATAACTCCATTTCTGTTCTCTGATAAGAACTATCCTGTGAATTGTATTGACACTAATCTATTGAATTGTGTGCTGTGCTATAAGACTGTATTGTACAAAAATTAGTGGAATGTGATTTCGTGGAAATACTGATGTCAAGTAATCTTTTTTTTCATTGTATTTGTTATATGTATATTTGATTGTTGATTTCATAAATTTATTGATAACTTTATTGACCTTTTTAGTCATATTGATAACCTTATGTTGGAGAAAAAGTTAAGGATATGGATTCGCTAAATATAGATTATATAAAATAATTGTTTGATTTGTATAATGGCACATGTGTTTCTTAACCTGAGTAGTGGTACAGCTTAATATTTTAATTTGTAGTTTACATAAAATAGTGTTTAATTGTATAATGACACACGCGTGTCTTAACCTGAGTATTGGTACAGTTTAAAGCTTTAATTTATATATTAACACAATATAATGTTTAATTTATTGTACAATGACACACTCGGGTCTTAACCTGCAACGCTTAAGGAACACTCCCTCACCAGCACCAATAGTGAAATACATAAGACGAATACACACGCTACCTGAGCTGCAGACAGACTAATAGGATCTATTCTAGAGTGTCTGATCTGTTCCAGTCTCTGATCTAGTTTCTGGGTGTACAAATTAATAATATTTGATACACCCGATATATTTTGATTTCCACTATTTAAATCCTATATTTGTTAACTGACACGGCGAAAGGAAACTTTCAAATTTATTAATGAATAACTTATGAAGTAAACTGACAGATTTGTTAAGTGACACTTCGAAAGAAAACTTTCAAGTTTGTTAATGGATACCTTGTGAACTATACTGCCACCTTTGTAACTGATAGATAACTTCTTAACTAAACTGTCAAATTGAACGAAATCTACAAGCTGAACAATGCACTTTATGTGCGTCCTTTTCACAGCACATTATGCATATCTAAGAAGAATTATAATAATACTTTATTTTGATGTGCAATCTACTTGCAGAAGTGAAGGATCAAAAACGTCTGCAAGGAACCTATTTCAAACGTCAACTGGAGGCATTTCAAATGTCTATACAGGCCTGTTTCAAACGTCAGCATGTCTGTTTCAAACGTCTGCAAGAGGCCTGTTTCTGTCTGCATGAGGCCCGTTTCAAATCTGCAAAAGGCCTGTTTCAAACGTCTACAAGGGGGTTGTTTCAAACGTCTGCAAGAGGCCTGGTTCAAAAGTCTCCTTTTAACGCCACATTTATATAAGCGTAAATGTCATTGCAAGTGATGTGAAAATATTCCTGAAACAGACGCACGCCGCGAAATAATCTGTTAATACAAGAAACCGTATTAATGGTTGACTTCGGTTAAATGAGCTCGCTTATCTTTCCTTTCATCCTTAGCAAGGAGCAGGCTCGCGGTTCTGCAAGCGACAAAGTGCTTTAGACAAACGCTCCCAAAGAGAATGGTTATTCATACATCAGTGATATGTTTAAGACATCACATGCTTTCAGTTATCAATAGACTGTAAACTCTTAACACCCGATCTTGCTCTTGAGCGATAAGACTTTGTTCTATCCTAATGTTTACGTGAGGACGTCAAAGCGAAACGTAAATTTTGATTTGGTTAAGCACAATTTAGATAAAAGATTTTTCTATCATATATCTTGGAAATGAAGCATTAGTCAGTCTTGATTCAAGTGATTCAGTATTATTACATTTGCCAACTATTCCCCACCGCCAGCAGTTTGAAAGCAACTCATTTCCCACAGACAGCAGTTTGAAAGCAACTCATTTCCCACAGACAGACTTGCAAACGAAGGCCTTTCATTGGCTACTTTCTGCACCTGCCTCTTTTTTCTGTTTCTGCAAGTAAAGTGCATGGCCTAAAAGTAGAATGAGTTTAATACATCAATCGTCCATTCATTTTGTTAATTCACTCTGCCTGACCGACAACAAAAGCACACACCAAATGTGTCATGTTTCTGACTTAATTAGCAAAGGACCTGACTGCTGAAGCAGTTCATGATTCAGTTTCTAACATAATTAGTTGGTTACCTGACCACTCACGCACTTCATTCTCCTGACATAGTTAGTTGGTGTCCTGACCACTCACACACTTCGTTTTTCACTTTCTGATATAATTAGTTGGTGGCCTGACCACTCACACACTTCGTTTTTCACTTTCTGATATAATTAGCTGGTAAGCTGACCACACACACTTCATTTTTCACTTTCTGATATAATTAGTTGGTAAGCTGACTACTCACAAACTTCGTGTTTCACTTTCTGCCATAATGATCTAATGGCCTGAACTCTCACAAACAGTGTCACATTGGAAGCAGAAAACATTTTAGTACAGCAATAAGCATCGACTTGCTTCGTCGTAGCCAGCATCGCGTTAGCTGCAAACATTACCGTTAGCTAAAATTGCCTCAGCCAACATTTCCCCAATTAATGTTATAATGTGTGTCATGGAAACGATTATTGCTTTAAAATATAAAAAAGAAGACTTTAGTATTCGTTGCATTCAGTATTTGACACAAGGAAATAGAATTCAGGCAAGCAGCCGATAAGCTGTTTCAGTTATCGAGGAAAAGACCACTCTGCTAAACTGAAAGGATATTTCGTCCAAAGATTCTTGCACATAACATTTTGAAAGAGAGACTACTCTACAAGACGCTGCTTCATAACCCCATCATAATGTACGTTAGCTAATTTTGTTATTGTACCGCTAGAATCGTGTGTAAGTATACTATTGATATTAGAATCATGAGAAAAAATACTATTACGATTAGAATCTTGTGTAAGTGCACTATTATTATTAGAATTGTGTGTAAATATACTATTTACTATTAGAATAGTGTGTAAGTGTACTGTTAGAATCGTGTGTAAATATACCATTAGAATCGTGTGTAAGTGTACTGTTAGAATCGTGTGTAAATATACCATTAGAATCGTGTGTAAGTGTACTGTTAGAATCGTGTGTAAGTGTAATGTTAGAATCGTGTGTAAGTGTAATGTTAGAATCGTGTGTATATGTACTGCTAGAATCAAATGTAAGTGTACTGTTAGAATCGTGTGTAAGTGTACTGTTAGAATCGTGTGTAAATGTAATGTTAGAATCGTGTGTATATGTACTGCTAGAATCAAATGTAAGTGTACTGTTAGAATCGTGTGTAAGTGTACTGTTAGAATCGAGTTTAAGAATACTATTAGAATCAATTGTAAATGTACTATTAGAATCATGTGTATTGTACCATTAGAAATGTGTAAATATACTATAAATATTAGAATAATATGTAAATATGCTATTAGAAATGTGTAAATGTACTATTAGAATCATGAGTAATGTGCTATTAGAATCGCGTAAATATACTATACATATTAGAATCGTGTAAATATATATTACTATTATAAACATGTGTAAAAGTATTAGAATCATGCGTAAGTATACTGGTATAATCGTGTTTAATTGTACTATTACAATCATATGTAAATATACTATTAGAATCACATGTAAATTACTGTTAGAATATGTCAAAATGTACTTTAGCATCATGTGTAAATGAACTGTAAGTAACATGCCTTCGTGTACTGTTAGAATCATGTTTAAATGTACTGTTAGAATCATGTTTAAATGTACTGTTAGAATCATGTGTAAATGTATTGTTGGAATCATGTCTAAATATACCATTTGAATCATGTGTAAATGTAATGTTAGAAGCATGTGTAAATATATCATTAGAATCATGTCTAAACGTACTGTTAGAAATATTTGCACATGTACTAATAATACACTGCCAGGATCATTGATTACAGTGCAGCTGTACTCTTATGATGACGTCTGCATGAGGAGTTAGGAACAGGTTTAATATACACTTGAACTCGTGTGTAAATGTACTGCTCAATTTATTTACAGAATCGTGAGATGCTGTATTTTTGACACCAATTCCAATACCAGTGGTAGTTGTAGTACCATGAGTTAGTATATTGTTAGGATATAATATATATGTATTGTTATAATCCAGTGTCAAACATATTGTTAGGTTCCATTATAAATCGATGTTACGAGTCAATGTAAATGTATTATAATAATCCAGTGTGAAAGTATTGTTCTTATTCAATGTAAATGTATCATTAGAATCCAGAGTAAATGTACTCATATAATCCAGTGTAGATGTATTGATAGAATCCAGTGTAAATGTACTGATAGAATCTGGTGTAAATGTATTGTTTTATCTCGCTACCTGTACCTTTAGAATTCGCGTTTACAGCATACAATATTGCAAGCGTTGGCGATAACAAAACATTAGTGTTTAACTGTACAAGCCGTTGTCCGATAGCAAAAGATAATATTTAACTGTACAAGCCGTTGTCCGATAGCAAAAGATAATATTTAACTGTACAAGCCGTTGTCTCGTAGCAAAAACGTATTGTTTAACTGTACAAGCACTGTCAGATTGTGTAATATCAGTGTGTTAGTATAGAAGTGATATCAGTCACAAAATGACCCATGCATTTTGATATATAACACCTGCAGACTATACAGCATCTGTGTTCTATGTACATTGGCAAGTGTACATTGAACGAGTATACATTCAAAAGTGTGTATTGAACGAGTGTACATTGACAAGTGTACATTGAACGAATGAACATTGACAAGTGTACATTGAACGAATGAACATTGACAAGTGTATATTGAACGAGTGTACATTGACAAGTGTACATTGAAAAAAAACTAAACAAGTGTACACTTAGAAAATGCACTTGGCTCAGTAGAGCAAAATATTATCAATGACGGGTAATGCCATTCGGCATCCTCACAGCTCCAGCTGTTTTCAGAAGTTATGGATGATTAATGAATTACAATAATCTTTACCATTAACTAGATGGCATTAGCGTCATAGTGTAATTTTAAGACCAGTGTAACATATACGATGTAAACTATATGTTTGTAATCAATTTAAATAATAAAACATATCTTAAACTATACTTTAAAAATATGTGTCTATCGAATACCTTACATCTTAAACTGTCTTTTTTTTAAAAAAAGGTCTAATGCCTCACATCTTAAACGGTGTCGTTTTAAATATGTCTAATATCTCACATCTTAAACTATTAAAAACATATGTCTGACCAATACTCAAATATTAAACTGTATCGTTGTAAACCCAGTTTCATGAATACCACACATCTTTAACTATATCGACTAGGAAAATGTCTAACTAATACCACACCTTAATCTGTACTGATCGGTCATAGTAATATCGCATACTTTAATCTGTAGTGATCGGTCATAATAATATCGCACACCTTAATCTGTACTGATCGGTCATAATAATATCGCACACCTTAATCTGTACTGATTGGTCATAATAATATCGCACACCTTAATCTGTACTGATCGGTCATAATAATATCGCACACCTTATGAAAACTCGGGCTAAATAATGTCACACACCTTAAACTGTACTGATTTAAAATATTTATAAATAATGATATTTATATATTATATATGATATAATATTATATAAATAATTATAAATATTAGGTACAAATATTTCATAACAAAAGTGCCAAAAACGTTGATAATGCTGCATTCAGAATATTGTTTACTAAGTGTTGATTCTATTTTTAAAAGTATAATGTAGACCTCTTTCACACCTAAGCGATACCGACTGACATCATAAAAGCCTCGAATTAGCCAGGTAATTAGACTGTCGACTTGTAGGAAATTAGACTGTCTGCTTGCCGATGTCTAACAAACAAGTATACTAAGCTATGTGACTTACAGAGACTTTGTATGTATTGCTCATGCCACTTGGAAGATGTACGGACTTGTGTATCCATGGTAACAAAGCCAAAAGATCAGCAGGAAAGGCAATTCAGACATTAATCGCAGACAATTCGAACCAGTATTTAAGGCTATTTTCTGGATTGCTGATTGAGCAAGAACCTTTGACATTTACCCGATGCTCACATATATGTCTTTTACTGTAAGAGTGTCAACTTTGTGCAACTGTTCACACATTTTTCTCTCGCCTGTATCCTAGCGACCGTCTCCCTCCTGCTTTCTCTACCGTAATAATCCCGAGTTCTCATTTTTGGCTACGTATAAACTGTTTTCCAAGATGTAGTGGCTTGGACTGCTGTCATCATAACGTCTACTCTGAACAATCAAATCGATTTATGCACACGAGATTTCGAACGAAAGTTTCTGTTGTTGCATGAAACAAGTCAAGGGAAAATACAAGTTGTTGTGGTCATTTTAATGTTGTTGCGGACTGTATGAAACAAATCAAGGGAAATACAAGTTGTTGTGGTCATTTTAATGTCTACTTGATTTAGCAAAGAAAAGAAATTGTGGAGGAGTAAATTTGCCTATACCTATTTCTAAACATAATAATTATATCTTTGTTTCCAATGTTAACGTGACCTGACCTTAGGTACTACCTATAATGATATTTTTTGGAGTGATCAACTCAGGTGGAGAATGTGCTGAACATTTGCTGACGTAATCTAAACCTGTTTTAGGCGGATGAGTATTTTTTTAGCAAATGGTTAAGATTTACAAGAACGAGACCAGCCAATGGGCTTTTGAGATCAAAGTTTACCTGTTGAAAAGAGTTTGTTTTCTAATCACTTTGAATTTGGAGTGGCAGAATCCGGTCATGAAAGGTGGCCGTTAGCTTAATGGTGAGTTAACTGATTGATCGAGAGAGAATGGACTTAAAATATTTCATGCATTTTGCTATTGATATGATATACGTGTGCTTTAGTAGGAGATGTATTGAGTAGACTATTATTTCTACAAATTGTGAACTACGATACTTAATGTAGTATGCTAAACACTTGCCATTGTTTCTAGTGAACCTGTTCATGAACTATTAAGTTGTATTTATTATGCTGTTTGCGTGTATCGGGCTAATAAATACTGTTGTATGAAACTATATGAGACTTGAATGTAAGAAAGAATGGAGTTAGAGATGAATAAACTGGAAACTTAGCGTTTGTTCCCTGATTTTATTTTACAAGGAAGAAGCAGCTTGCTTGTTGTCAACTGAATATCTTGGTTTCCTTATTTATAAACAGCTATGACCGTGGTAGACACGATAAGTATGTAGCCACAGTATCTAAGTGTAAGGATACACTGCATTATGTTGATGTATTGTGGCAAAGTATGCTCGACCACATCATAAAATTTATGGTACAATGAAATTGCTACACTGTTGTTCTGCTTGAAGGGAAATATTCTGCAAATGAGTGCCCTGGTTAGCCTGGAGAGAATAGCAGCTTGTCAGTGTTCTACAACTTGCAAGAGAAACACGTGGAACTGACAATAGTAATGTGAACAATAAACGTGTGACTTTGTTGCGAAAGTGCACTAAAGACTATCACGCCATCACTTAGACAAGGTTATGTACAATCTATTATCACTTATCTCTAATAACACCATTTCTATTCTCTGTTAAGAACTATCCTGTGATTTATATTGACACTAATCAGTTGAATTATGTGTTATGATATAAGACTGTATATGCATTGAAATTATTCAGACATGGTTCGAGGAAGTATTAGTCAAGGGGTCTTTTAATTGCATTTGTTATATGTATATTTGATTGTTGATTTAATAAATTTATTGTTAAATGTATTGACCTTCTTACACATATTGATAATCATATGTTGGAAAGATAATGGGTGGATGGGGCCTAACTAAATATATTACGATGATTTATCTTCTCCTTTAGTAAGATTTCCACCTATGGAGACAGTGTTGTTTGTCTTTAATATTGTGTGACAGTGTTGTTTGTCTTTAATGTTGTGGAAGAGAAAACGTTTACAGATTCTGCATATATGCCAAGTGAGAGACAAATGGTGTCTTCTGGAGAATTATTATTAACATAAATTAAGATTCTCATCACTTATAATTAGCTATGGATGAATGAATAATTATAATAAGCATAACCATAACTAGGGTTAAGAGTTGCTTTAGAAATAAAATGCCAGCAAAGTTCAGTGCAATACAGTATGATGATATATGAAATAAATAAAAGTGTTTAAGACATTCAGGGAATAAATATTATTTAATTAGTGAGTAGACTTTTGCAGAGTGCATTATTATTGAACCTTCAGCAGTAGCTTCATGATTGTATCTTTATTTAAGCAATGTTCGCGATAATAAAATACAAATTGATTAAACCTTGAAACGATACACACATGAAGATTTACTTCAGCATCAATTGCAGCACCCAATAATTTATAATTATTGCATTTAAACGTGCACTACAATATCAAATTTAATTATGATAGTTATACATGCACTACAATATCAAATTTCATGATGACAGTTTTACATGCACTACAATATCAAATTTCATGATGACAGTTTTACATGCACTACAATATCAAATTTCATGATGACAGTTTTACATGCACTACAATATCAAATTTCATGATGACAGTTTTACATGCACTACAATATCAAATTTCATGATGACAGTTTTACATGCACTACAATATCAAATTTCATGATGACAGTTTTACATGCACTACAATATCAAATTTCATGATGACAGTTTTACATGCACTACAATATCAAATTTCATGATGACAGTTTTACATGCACTACAATATCAAATTTCATGATGACAGTTTTACATGCACTACAATATCAAATTTCATGATGACAGTTTTACATGCACTACAATATCGAATTTAATGACGACAGTTTTACATGCACTACAATATCGAATTTAATGACGACAGTTTTACATGCACTACAATATCGAATTTAATGATGACAGTTTTACATGCACTACAATATCGAATTTAATGACGACAGTTTTACATGCACTACAATATCGAATTTAATGACGATAGTTTTACATGCACTACAATATCGAATTTAATGATGACAGTTTTACATGCACTACAATATCGAATTTAATGACGACAGTTTTACATGCACTACAATATCAAATTTAATGACGATAGTTTTACATGCACTACAATATCGAATTTAATGATGACAGTTTTACATGCACTACAATATCGAATTTAATGACGACAGTTTTACATGCACTACAATATCGAATTTAATGACGATAGTTAAACATGAACGAATGAATGTGCGATGTCAGCTTCATATTATTTACCAAACATAGATATAGAAGGCAGATTACCTCTGTTTTTTAATGACACTTATATATGACCTCTAATGCGTTTAATGACACTTACACACGACCTCTAACATGTTGAATGACACGTACACATGATCTCTAACATGTTGAATGACACGTACACATGATCTCTAACATGTTGAATGACACGCACGAGGCCTACTGCGTTTAATGACATGTACACATGATCTCGCACAATGTAGCGATTCATTTATTAAAATTCACCTTCTGTGACGTGTTTAATGACATTTACACATTGCCTCTAACGTTCTTAATGACGCTTATACATTACCTCTAAGGCGTTTAATGACATTTACATATGACCTCTAACGTATTTAAGGACACTTACACATGACCTCTAACGCGTTAAATGACACAGATGATATATAAGGTGTTTAACGACACTTACAGATGACCTTTAACGTGTTTAATGACATCTACTCCTAACCATTAATGTGTTTAACGACACTTACACGTGACCTTTAACGTGTTTAATGACATCTACTCCTAACCATTAATGTGTTTAACGACACTTACACTTGACAACTAACGCGTTTAATGACACACATGACTTCTAACATATTTAATGACACTTTCACGTGACCCCTCTTACACAATTTGGTGATTGTAAGAGTGTTGTGGCAAGTGTGAGCGAGGACACTTTACGCTTGTCTTGTTTTCCCGTCCCTCTTTGGTTTTGTCTTTCCCTAAAAAACATTTGCTGCATTTCATCATTTTCTCACGTACAGTATGTATCTGTTGTTGCGCCTGGTTTATATCAAGTAGAGCCGGGCTGAGCTGTTAATGCTTTTATAATTCAATTGTAGAAGAGGCGCGCCAGTGGTCATTGAGACAAAGTGAATATTTCTTTGTAAATTTAGAAGACTAGAATCGTATCCGCCACCAATCCCCCGGCCTGTCTGTTTACATCTTTTGCATGCATTCTGTTGGAACAAATCTGTCAACAATCTCCGTCGACTTCTGTGGCTCGTCTTGTCTTACAACACATTTCCTCGGGCGTCCATGTATATCATCTATTTATCAGCACCGCTTGATTTTATGAATGTTTTCATATCCTTTCTATCAATATGGCTTGAATATCGCCATTTTTGAAAAAGAAATTTTAATTTTGACTTTTAGACACATGTGATGATTTCACCGCGATTTTGTTTTAATCAACATCTCTCATTTATTATCTCTCTCATTCTCTTTCTCTCTTGTATTCTTTATCTCTTGTATTCTTTCTCTCTCATTCTCCCTCCCTGGAAATCTTTCCCTCGCTCTCTCTCTCTCATTCTCTCTCTCCTTTGTCATCTTTTTATCTCTCTCATTCTCTATCTCTGGTCATCTTTGTCTGTCCTTCACTCTTTGGCCATCTTTCTCTATCTCATTTTCTCTTTGGTCATCTTTCTCTCTCATTCTCTCTCTCGTGTCATCTTTTCTCTCAATCTCTCTGTGGTCTTCTTTCTATCTCATTCTCATTGGTAATCTTTCTCTCATTCTGTCTGGTCATCTTTCTCTCTATTTCTCTCTCTCTCATGTCATCTTTCTCTCTATGTCATCTCTCTCTCAATTTATCTCTGGTCATCTTTCTCTCTCATTCTCTCCCTTTATTGTCATCTTCTCTCTCTCTCTCTCTCTCTCTCTCATTCTCTCTCTGATAATCTTTCTCTCTCTCTCTCTCTGGTCTGTCTAATTCTATCTCATATTTTTCTCTCTCGCGCCCCCGTTTTCTTCTTTTTTCCGCCATCCATTCGTGTCTCTCTCCAGAAAACCCCATTTTATCCCTTTCCCCCTTTCTATCGTTTCGCCTTTTCTTTCTGCCACTCTATCTCTCTTACACTATTCCTTTAAAATTTAAATTGGATATCTGGTTCAATGCTTGAAATGATATTTACATTACCTGGTGTTGGCGGGATGTTGCATAATTGGTCATTTATTATAGTGGGGTACTGAATAGTATTTTAGGGACTTTTAGATATGCTAAAATGAAATGAAGTGAAAATACATAGTGATCTCTTATGCAATGTGAATACATCATGGACTATTAATTTACTGACAAAATAATGAGGAGTGCATAACTGTCATAACATTAACATATTGTTGCATGGAAATGAGAAGGTGAGATAGAAATGGCCCTTCTATTCCCTTTCCAACCTAGGTATCTTATTCTTACAATTAGCATGGTTTCTTTGTTGAGATAGCAAAGTGTTGAGATAGCCAAGTGTTTTCAAGATCATTACAGCAAGCTTCCTTGGTCAGAATTTCAGTCTTGAGTGTGATGTTCGTTCATACCTTATACAATAATGACATTTGGTTTATAGTATGCACTTTACTATCATAACAAAGTTTGTAGTTAATCTACAACTGTTCAGGTCCATCTCGACATGTGTAGTGATTGAGTACAGCAAAGTTTGTAGTTAATCTACAACTGTCCAGGTCCATCTCGACATGTGTAGTGATTGAGTACAGCAAAGTTTGTAGTTAATCTACAACTGTCCAGGTCCATCTCGACATGTGTAGTGATCGAGGCTGCAGTGTTATAATGTTGTTGGCAAACGCTACTCTAGACCTCAAGAACTTGACCCATTAAAGCCCATAATTATATGGCTGATATACGTTTGTGAAAATTCCTTGTTACCTCCCGTAGTACACACAAATCAATATGTATTTTGTCATGTAATTCTTGCTGTGACGCTTTTGATTTGTAAAGGGGGGCAAGTTTAGTGTCACTGGGATGATACCTTTGGAATAAAAGTAAATATTCACAAAATACTTTGTAAGCGTATTTATTTGTTAAGTCATCGTTTGTAGAACAACAGTTATAGTATAAGAAAATGAAAGTTTGTTAAAATTCTTGACAATTTAGACTATGGAAGGTTTTCTCAACTTGTAAGAATTAACTGGAAAGATTATTTGCCAAAATTGAAGCTCAGGGCGTTCGAAATGACTTAAAGAGTTTTGGGTGTTTGAAATGACATGAAGAGTGTGGTGTGTTTGAAATGACATGAAGAGTGTGGTGTGTTTGAAATGACATGAAGAGTTTTGGGTGTTTGAAATGACATGAAGAGCTTTGGGTGTTTGAAATGACATGAAGAGTGTGGTGTGTTTGAAATGACATGAAGAGTGTGGTGTGTTTGAAATGACATGAAGAGTGTGGTGTGTTTGAAATGACATGAAGAGTGTGGTGTGTTTGAAATGACATGAAGAGTGTGGTGTGTTTGAAATGACATGAAGAGTATAGGGTATGTGATATTACTTGATACAAGGGCAAACGTGCCACATTTTAGAACCAAACGCGAGCGACGTAAATACCAATGCACAGCGCCACCTCTTGGGTCCTAACGCGAGCGATGTAAATACAGGGGCATATCGCACCTATTGGAACCCAGCGAGCAGTAACAATTGTTTCCTGTGTGCGGCTATAAGCGACAACAGCCGCGACATCTAACGCTTCCAGGGACCTTTATGGATTAATGATGTTTCCAGGGACCTTTGGAGTTAATGATGTTTCCAAGGACCTTTAATGTTTCCATCGTAGACTTATTTCAAACTGCTTCGGTCAGTGAAAGGAGAGCAACGGCTTCGACCTCTTCTTATGCTTGTAGATTGAGAATATTTTTTTTAAAATTATTATTACTGAGCATTAGTATACGCCTAAAGATGCTGAAGTATACATATGATAAGAAAAAGAAGCCTCACTTTTCATAGTTACACAGGTGTCCCTTATCTCTCCAGATTTATAATTAATGACTGTCCTCACGAAATACGTCACTTTGCTGTGCGAGTCAGTGTTAGTACACTCGCTTGCATTCCATTGTCGTTTCAAAGGGAGATTATTAATTTCTAGGAAAGGCCGAGAGTTGCGGGTTATGCAAAATTTGCTTTGAACTTTAGTAAGTAGAATTTAGATTTTACTTGGATTAAATGATTACATAACAATAAAGCGAGCAAGATAAAATAAAGATTAATAATCTTGAAAAGGAAACGAAACACACACGGGCTGTACAGTCAATAGAAATATTAACAGCATGGAAACATCATAACACTCAGAAATTAAATCAAACAAGGAGATTAAATACAGTAGAAAGAAAGAAGAGAGAGATGACATTAATAGATAAAATACAGGAGAAAGAAAGAAGGAAGAAATGAAAGGAAGAGTTTTAATAACAGAAGATTCAATAAGCAGTAAGACAGTCTGTAGAAATGAATAAAGCAAAATGAATGAAAATATTTTTTAATAAAAAAAAAAAAAAAAGCAAAATGCGTTAAACATCAACAGTACGTAATCCTATTTCCTGCAAAGTAGTCTGGGAAATATTATTTGTGCTAAATGAAAAAGTTTGATCTTAGAAACACTAATGTCAAACTGTCGCAAGCAATAGCGAGTTTGCAATAATGGACGAAGCAATAGTAACAAGACCGAGATTAAAATCGATAATTTGTATCTAGTGTTTTGTCTTTGATTGCTTGATTGATACTACTAACCTAATACTGTCAAAGCAATATATCACACATGAGTGAGTGCATGAATAGCATAGATTTTATCATTGCTAACTCTCCCAATATAACTTGAGACATGAATTCACGAATAATATGTTCGCATTGCTAACTCTCCCAATCCAACTTGAGATATACGACTGATATGTTCACATTGCTAACTTTCTCAGTCCTACTTGAGATATACGACTGATATGTTCACATTGCTAACTTTCTCAGTCCTACTTGAGATATACGACTGATATGTTCACATTGCTAAATTTCTCACTTCCACTAGAGATATACGACTGATATGTTCACATTGCTAACTCTCTCAGTTCCATTAGCGACCCGATTGTACGCTTGATTGCGACTTGATTTGTATTGATTTGTTGAATTGTATTTTTCTAGATAAAGACTGTAATATAGAAAATAGAAATTATTCGAACATGGAAATAATTGATGTCAATGAATAATAATAATCAGAATCAATAACTAAGTGGCGTTGGCTAATCAGAGTATTCACCTTTTAATTGAAACCATACATATCAATACGAATCATATATATTCACCCTTTAACTGGCAGGTTATTCTTATTAATACTAATCAGAAATATTCACCATTTAACTGGCAGATTATTCTTATTAATACTAATCAGAAATATTCACCCTTTAACTGGCAGATTATTCTTATTAATACTAATCAGAAATATTCACCCTTTAACTGGCAGATTATTCTTATTAATACTAATCAGAAATATTCACCCTTTAACTGGCAGATTATTCTTATTAATACTAATCAGAAATATTCACCATTTAACTTTCAGAAAAGTCATAGAGAAAAAAATAATTATATGTGTATGCCATTTAAATTATATCTATAATGGTCACATAAGGCTTAGGAAAAAATGACAGATATAAACCATTTATAAGTGAAAATATAATTATGTCGATAGTCATTAACTGTGATGGTATGCACATTTCTAACTGCTCATCTTATATATGTTCGAGAATGTCCATCAATAGTCTGTTGTTGTTAGAATAGTTCATCCATAAATGTTACAAAATATACAAAATAACTGCTTATAATTATTATAGAAAGCCTGTCTAAAGCTGTCAGAAAAAACATGTCAATATCTGTCAGACAAACCCTATCTTAAACAGTCAGGGAAAGCCTTAAAACTGTCAGAGAAAGCCTGCGTATAACTGGCAGAGAAACCCTTTCTATAATTATCGGAAAATAATTCTTTTAATTGTCCGAGAATGCCTGTCAGTCATTTTCTAATAGTTGTCAGAGAAATCCTGTCCCTTAACAATTAGAAGAAATAGCTAATACATTTGTTGGGGAATGATTTCTGTTATAGAAAGAAAGTATAGGTCCCATATCTGTCGGGAGTGACTTTCAATAACTGTCTGAGACCGTTTATCACCGTTGTCATACCTGTCTGCCCCTTCAGGAAATGATTACGATAATGTCAAAACAACTTGCAGTTATCAACGTCTGTGCATGTGAGAAAATTATCACACTGATCTAAGAACGTTGTTTTCCTTATTCAACTTGGAAGGTATGTCTACAGTTTCCTGAAAAAAATTAACTCAGGTAGCTTTTTTGATTAAATTTATTTCAGTCCTCAGGGATAGTTTTCTTTTTAATATCTGTCTAAGCTAATATGTCTATAGATTAAAGTTTATCTATAGTCATCTGGGACAGCTCGTGTACATAGCATTAGAAATTTGTGAGCACTTGTCCGACAATGCTTAAACTATATGCCTGTCTCTCTACTTTCTGAGAGCGAGAGTGCGTATGTTTTTCTCGCTGTACGGCCTCTACTTTCTGAGAGCGAGAAAGTGTGTATGTTTTTTCCCGCTGTACGGCCTCTACTTTCTGAGAGCGAGAGTGCGTATGTTTTTTCCCGCTGTACGGTCTCTCTACTTTCTTAGAACGAAAATATACGCCGTATGAATGAATATTTTGTCCAATCTATATTATCTCTATTTTCTGAGAATGCAGTTTTTTTCCACTCTACAGTAATTTTATTTTCTAAAAACGAGTATATGCATGTTTTGTCCACTCTACCTACCTCTGTGTTACGAGAGCGAGTAAATGCCTGTTTTGTCCACTCTACCGTACCTTTGTGTTATGAGAGCGAGTAATCCACGTTTGTCTCAGTTAACTTTCGGAAGTGAGCCGGAAAGATTTGTGCATATTATGTAAACCGCTTCAAAGTTTCGTGGGAAAACCTCCGCCCATTATTTCTTGTTTTGTTCTCTCTACTCCCCAGACATTCCTGACCCCCTACACACACACACACACACACACACACACACACACACACACACACACACACACACACACACACACACACACACACACTCACACACACACACACACTCACACACACACACACACTCACACACACACACACACACACTCACACACACACACACACACACACACACACACATACACACATGCAAAAACAAATCAAATAAGATTTGCACGTTGTAATATTATGCATTTCTTTTAGTATTAAGTCCCTGTGTTTGTGTCTAAAAGAAAGATTATCCAAATAATATTGTTGATGAAGAATATTTTAAGGTATTACACATCTAGTGATCCATTGTCACATATTTTAAAGGTCCTACGTGCCTAGGAATCCTTCGTTTCATATCTAACTGCTCTACATGTCTAGGGATCTGTTGTATCATATCTAAAGGTCCTACGTGTACGTATGCATTGTCACAGTCTTTAAGGTCCTACACATGTACGTATGCATTGTCACAGTCCTTATGGTCCTACACTTGAAACGCGATTTAGCGGGAAAACAATCCTCCAAAATCTGCAAACGATTTCAGTTAAAATAAAATTTTATTGATATCCGATGTGGATTCAGAAGAATAAAGAAGGACTAAAACCTTGTCTGATGCATTCTACTCAATCATGGAAAAAATCGAAATGAGTACATCTGTGGTCTTAATAATCACTTGTTATAATGCACAAGTCAATATTTTCCCCATTATTTCTGGTAGAAAGAAAAATATTTTACTCATCAAATAGCAAGCATTTCATTTAACTAAACCGAACGATCTGTAATGAAAATAATATTATAGTTCACCCTAGGATGAATTCGAGAAATGGTGAATAAACACACATACATAACATACGCGCACGCACGCACACTCACTTATATATTAAACATATTCAATAACCGTAAATGACATACTTATGGATGGATAGATAGATAGATAGATAGATAGAAGACAGACAGACAGACAATTCGATAGATAGATAGACAGACAGACAGACAGACAGATAGATAGAAGACAGACAGACAGATAGATAGAAGACAGACAGACAGATAGATAGAAGACAGACAGACAGATAGAAGACAGACAGACAGATAGATAGAAGACAGACAATTCGATAGATAGATAGATAGATAGATAGATAGATAGATAGATAGATAGATAGATAGATAGATAGATAGATAGATAGATAGATAGATAGATAGATAGATAGATAGATAGATAGTTTATGAAAGTTTGTTTAAATGTGTTTGTGTACATAGATGACAGTCTGTCAGGTAGTCATAGAAACCCTCTTTGTTGGCACAGAAATATATTTTCACCTGCAATAGCGCTTTAAAAGACTAAACTGTTCGTGTGGTATTAACACAAGATCATTTACAATATTCGTGAAAATCATTTATTTTAATGTCGTTTAAAAGATTTATCGATTTATTTTTTTTCTGAACGGCAAAAAGTAAATATAAATGTGTATGTTTACTATGTATTAATGTCGCGCCACCTAACGGAGACACATTTAATGCAATTGTGTTTTGAATGGAATGACAGAAAACGGTCATTGTAAAGACGATATGAAATGTAATGGCAAGACGAAGTAGGAAGTATTATTTGAATCCTAGGAAAAGAGCGTACCTAGTGAAATATGCAAAAAATACTAATACAAGTGTTTGGAGTCAAAATTAAAAGTTCTGCAATATAATTGCTTGGAGTTACAAACAAGAACACTACTATGTCCACCCATCCCACTCCTCACGCACATGATTACATGCATCTTTACATTCACCCACTATACCCCCATATAAGTATACACAAACATACATTCACCCACAATCACATTCGCCCACCTTAACCCCCCACACCCACACCCATACATACAGCCACCCACATACACTCACTCAACAAAAGAGAGTGGTCATACGTAGGAAGCATTCTTTCTCACACTTGTGTGTAACATAACATGAAGACAACGACAAAAGCTTTCCACTTCCGCAGAATTCAATTCGCTTTTATTCAACCCGCTCCAGATAAATATTTAGAAAACGAAATCTCATATTTATAAAGCATTAACTTACAGTACGAGACGTCAGTGATGAAATATGAGACAAGTAAGTAGTGAAATGGGACGTCAATTAGCGAAACATGAGAAACTTCCAGAGGGAAACGCGATTGACATCGATTTTGAAATGTGAGTGATGACAGTGGTAAATGTGATAGACAAAAGTAGTGAGTCGTCAGATACGTCAGTAGTGACATGTGAGAGGTGACAGCATGGAAGCATGAGAGATGTCAGTAGTGAAACACGAGAGATGTTATTAATGACACGTAAGACATGTCGGTAGTGAAACACAGAGATGCCAGTAGTGAAACATGAGAGATGTCAGGAGTGAAACATGAGAGATGTCGGTAGTGAAACACGAGAGATGTTATTAATGACACGTAAGACATGTCGGTAGTGAAACATAGAGATGCCAGTAGTGAAACATGAGAGATGTCAGGAGTGAAACATGAGAGATGTCAGTAATGAAACATGAGAGATGTCAATAGTGAAACATGAGAGATGTCGGTAGCGGATCGTGCCGGTAGTGAATCGTGAGAGATACCGGTAATTCAATCGTGAGCGACTAAATAGTTTAGATTCGTGTCTTCCCATTGAAGTGTAAAGCAAAATATCAGACTGGGTTTCAAGTAGATTAGGTAAAAACTTGTCAGTTAATGATCAGATCGATTAAAAATGAATACTGTAAACTTTCGTCAATTCTCGAGACCAAACTCAAGCCTCAATTTTCTCCATATTGGCTCTCGAACGGAATTCACTGCTCTGAATTGTGATATACAGACGTAGACTTACTGATACGAATAATTTTGCTTTGGGAGTATGATTAAGTTGTGATATATTTGACAGAAGTAGATGTACTAATACGATATTTCTCGCATTGAGAGTATTGCTTCAATTGCGTATTTAGTGTTACTGTTCGTTTGTCTGTTTCAAAAAAAAAGTTGTAATTGATCATGGCAGACACAGTAAGAAGACATAATTCTCTTACATCAACACACTGACATATTGGTTAATAAAATCTAATTGTTACTGAAGGCTAGATTTCCCGCGAGTAGAGATTTGAAATCATTTAATGGATCATCATAGTCTATGGCTTTCCTCAACAGACAAGGGTGCTCTTTTTATACCTTTCGTGGTTTTATTCGTCTGAATTTTTATCTTCCATATCATGCTCTTGAGTCCATTTCCGCTCATCTACTTTTGGTTTTTTTTCCCTTTATCCTCTGCATGCGCTCAGCAGCTGCTTGCTATAAGAATCCCTGAAACTCAAAATTGAATCATTGATTTATGACATTCTCAATGTGTCTTCCCGTCTTCATGGCTATCGGCAAATGATCATCTCTCTCTAGAAGACAGGGAAGGGTAAAGTGAATGCAATTAAAACGGTAATAAGTATGTCTATACTACGGGCGAGTATTATTATTTCTCGAAAGCAAGTTTCATTTACAAAATGCATGAAAGGATTTATGCCTTAGCGTTTTTATCCCGGACATTTCAGTATATGAGAAGACTTCATTCTTGCAGATGATAGTGCATGAGAACTTTATGCCACAAGCAGTTCATTTCAGGAGAAGACTTAATGACGTACAAATGAAAATATGCAAAAATGTTTATGTCAAGACATTTCATTTTACGAGAAGACTTGAATGACGTTCAAATGACAATATGCAAAAATATTTATGTCAAGACATTTCATTTTACAAGAATACTTAAATGACGTACAAATGAACTATACGGAAATGTTTTTGTCAATAAATTTCATATTACGAGAAGACATAATGATGTACAAATGACAATATGCAAAAACGTTTATGTCATGATATTTCATTTCACGAGAAGACTCATTAAATGGACAACTGACAATATGCGGAAATGTTTATGTCCCAGTTATTTCATGAAAAGACTTATAGACGTACAAATGAGCTATACGGAAATGTTTAAACAGAGAAAGAAAAAGTGTATGTAAGTATTTATACCCTAATTGATTACTATACGGAAATGTTTAAACAGAGAAAGAAAAGTATATGTAAGTATTTATACCCTAATTGATTACTATACGATTTATTGATATCTAAGTCAGATCATCGTATAATCTCGAATAGATAACGCACGGTGCGCTTTTGCCCACTACTGAACACTGTAAGGGACTGAACACTGTAAGAGACTTTGTGTGTGATCTAGACAAGATAACGCACGGTATGTTTTTGGCCCAATATATAACACTACAAGGGACTTTGTGTGTGATCTAGACAAGATAACGCACGGTATGTTTTTGGCCCAATATATAACACTACAAGGGACTTTGTGTGTGATCTCGACAAGATAACGCACGGTATATTTTTTTGCCCAATACAGAGCACTACACGTGGAATAGGCATCCTGTAGATAAAATAATTTACGTGATTAAGTATTACTTAGATAAGATAATACACGGGATTATGTATTCTCTAAACAAGATAGTACATGGGATTATTTAATATAATACACAGTGGTCTCAACCACTAACATCTGACGTAAACAGTGATCTGAATAGTGATCTGAACATTGATGTAAAAAGAGTCCAAAAGAGTAATTTAGAAAAGAGTTTATCTTCTGCCTCATCCAGTTTAAGAGTGCAATTTCTCATGATTTCTTTCAAATGAAACATGGGTTTATTTCTGTGGCTGTTTTGACAGTGAAAATTCGTGTAAGACTTTAGTAATATGCAAACATAACTAGTGGATGTTATTGTATGTCATCTTTAGACACTACTTCTCAGGACCTTCTAGACTAGTTTAATAATTCATTACAGTTTAGTTCTCAGTACTTTAGACACTACTTCTCAGGACTAGGATTTTAGAGTTTAGTTCTTAAGACTTTAGAGACTAGTTCTTAGGACTACATAGACTAGTTCTTAGGACTCTTTATAGGATCATGACTTTAGATACTAGTTCTCAGGACTCTATAGGCTAGTTCTCAGGACTCTACAGGCTAGTTCTTAGAACTCTACAGTCTAATTCTTAGGACTCTTTTAGAGAATCATGATTTAGACACTCATTCTCAGGACTCTACAGATTAGCTCTCAGGACTTTTAAAAACTAGTTATCAGTTTTCAGGACTCTATTTGTTCAAAGTGTTTGTGTTGTTTGGTTCCACATAACACCATATATATTTGTTGTGGTTAGTCTCCTCTAAACACTATATAGATGTTAATGTGTATTGTAGTTTGGCTCCACAGAACACTATATAGATGTTAATTTGTATTGTAGTTTGGATCCACAGAACACTATATAGATGTTAATTTGTATTGTAGTTTGGATCCACAGAACACTATATAGATGTTAATTTGTATTGTAGTTTGGATCCACAGAACACTATATAGCTCTTAATGTGTGTGGTTGGATAAAAAATAAAAGCACTATATAAATGTCAATTTGTTTGTGTGTCTTTCTTTGCTAAAAAAGATGTGTGTGTGTGTGTGTGTGTGTGTGTGTGTGTTAATTTGTTAATAGTATTTGGCGCAACAAAACACTATATAGATGTTAATTTGTTTGTGTGTCTTTCTTTGCTAAAAAAAGATGCGTGTGTGTGTGTGTGTTAATTTGTTAATAGTATTTGGCGCAACAAAACACTATATAGATGTTAATTTGTTTGTGTGTCTTTCTTTGCTAAAAAAGATGCGTGTGTGTGTGTGTGTGTGTGTGTGTGTGTGTGTGTGTGTGTGTGTGTTAATAGTATTTGGCGCAACAAAACACTATATAGATGTTAATTTGTTTGTGTGGTTTGACGCCACGAAACTCGATATTGTGTTGACTGACACTCTTGGGAAAGGTTATCAGTCATCACAACAGCATAGTTCGAGAGAAGAGTTGTCGTTCTACTAACAGTAAATACCATAGGTTGAGAGAATATTTGCGGCTCTACTAACAGTAAATGCCATAGTTTGAGAGAAATGTTGTCGCTCTACTAACAGTAAATGCCATAGTTTGAGAGAAAGTTTGTCGCTCTACTAACGGTAAATGCCATAGTTTGAGCGAAATGATGTCGCTCTACTAACGGTAAATGCCATAGTTTGAGAGAAATGGTGTCGCTATACTAACAGTAAATGCCATTTGTCTGGTAATCCAGACTGCGTACTAGTGTGTCTGCTTTTATAAGCAAACATTCAACGACAAAAGTGTACATGTATGTACATTTATTAAATCATTATGACGATAAGAACAAAGGTGTAGCTGTTTGTTGCCTATCCCTATTTCTACACTTAGTTGTTTCATAAATTGTTAAATTGTCAAAGTGACACACCCTTCGGCATTCTTTATGGTGGTAGTTTTGTAAGTGTCAGAGTTGAAGTAAACAATTCGAGTTGAGAATATGCTAAAACATTGCTGATGCAATCCAATCCAGTTCCATATGGATGAGTAGATTTTCTGACTAATAATGTCGCACTTGTTCATATCAATTTCATCTATTGGGAAGTTTCTCTGTTGAAGAAGCACTCTATTCTATCATTTTGAATTTAAACATAACCCATAAAGTGTAGTTGTGTGTGTAAACCTTAATTCGATTATAAATTATACACAGGTTAGTACAAACAATATTTGATAGTTCAAAGTATTAATGGATGAGTATTGCACTTTCTTGTATAATATTCAGTCTATAAACCTGTAACGAAACTGATTGTTAAATGCGACCAACGGGAAGGGTATTTATAAAAGTTATATTACTCTTTCTCCCAAGCAAATACTTGTAATTGTTTTCAGAGAGGAATAAGGAGAACTGGAAAAAATACTTGTAATTGTTTTCAGAGAGGAATAAGGAGAGCTGGAAAAAATACTTGTAATTGTATTCAGAGAGGAATAAGGAGAGCTGGAAAAGGAACCAATCTTTCATCTGGGCTTGCTGTTCGGAGGTGATCGTCCATTCGCTCACTGTGGCGTAGGTTTGTTTCCAGTCATCAAGTCTTGGTCGATAGAAGTGACGTAGGCTTGTTTCCAGTCATCAAGTCTTGGTCGATGTTAGTGACCTATGTTTGTTTCCAGTCATCAAGTCTTGGTCGATAGAAGTGACGTAGGCTTGTTTCCAGTCATCAAGTCTTGGTCGATAGAAGTGACGTAGGTTTGTTTCCAGTCATCAAGTCTTGGTCGATAGAAGTGACGTAGGCTTGTTTCCAGTCATCAAGTCTTGGTCGATGTTAGTGACCTAGGTTTGTTTCCAGTCATCAAGTCTTGGTCGATGTTAGTGACCTAGGTTTGTTTCCAGTCATCAAGTCTTGGTCGATGTTAGTGACCTAGGTTTGTTTCCAGTGTGCAGGTCTTGGTCGATGTTAGTGAACTAGATTTGTTTCCATACTGCCTCGATCAAATAGATTGACCTACGTCTGTTTCCGGACTGCAGGTCTCCATCAATACAAGTGACCTAGTCTAGTTTCCGGACTGCAGGTCTCCATCAATACAAGTGACCTAGTCTAGTTTCCGGACTGCAGGTCTCCATCAATACAAGTGACCTAGTCTAGTTTCCGGACTGCAGGTCTCGATCGATAGGATTGACTTAGTCATTTAACCAGACTGAAAGTCTCTATAAGCAGAAGTGACCAAGGCTTGTTTCCAGATTCCAGGTCTCGACTGACACAGGTGACCTAGGCTTGTTTTCAGACTGCAGGTCTCGACAGTCACAAATGACACAGTACTACCATTCACTATTGATTCACCACCACCGTTACTTAATAACAATTGAGACATGTGGAAAAATTGCCACAGCCGCCCATTATATTTGCAATCATTCTCTTCTAATTTTTTTTTTAAAATCGTGTTCACACTTGCGTTAACGATAGCTTTAAACACGTCTTTCATCGCCGCCAGTTTTGAATTTGTCTACACCTCGCCAATAACGCTCCGATCAGTACACGCGCCTAAATAAACAAGTCAGATAAAACAGACACTTCACTTAGTTGGACTATATTGATGGCTTTTTCTAAAGTGCATTTGGTTGGTGGCCATAACCTAGTTTAACATATGCTGTTATTGACACCTATGCTTTTAAATTCTGAGAATTACTTTTGTATTGACTCAGTTTCTTTGAAGAAAGTTATTCCCTCCTTTGACAGCATACAGCAGCTGTTGGGTTTCGAGAGCTTCTTTCCTTTCTTTTTTCTCGATCTTCGCGCTCCCAATTTGTCTAGGCAGTTTTTGCCCAGGGTTTAAATCTCTTAAGAATGCAGTCGATACGAAGAGGAAAAATTTCAGAATAAAAATTTACCTGTAAGTGAAGGTAATGGCAGAGTTCCTCTCCACATTTGCTGTTTGTAAGAACTAGGTATTAACACAATTCCCTCCATGTGTTTTACTATCTCCATGGCTACGGTGGTAGTATATAAACTTCAAATATCAACTTACAAATAGTAACACATAAATGTCAAATATCATCTTACAAATAGTAACACTTAAATGTCAAATATCATCTTAAATATAGTTACACATAAATGTCAAATATCAACTTACAAATAGTAACACATAAATTTCAAATATCAACTTACAAATAGTAACACATAAATGTCAAATATCAACTTAAATATAGTTACACATAAATGTCAAATATCAAAATACGACATGTAACACATAAACTTTAAATATCAACCTACATCTAAGTAACACATAAACTTTAAATATCAACCTACATCTAAGTAACACATAAACTTTAAATATCAACCTACATCTAGTAACATAAACTTTAAATATCAACCTACAACTTGTAACACACATAAATTATACACTAGGCATGTTTTCGTTCACTCCTCTACTTGTCATTTGCAACACATAAATCACATCCACTTATTAATCACTTATCTGCTAGCCAATATCAATGCACATTAATCAACAGGTACATGTAGTTATAAATACACATTTATGTGTCATTTGTCTTATTCACTTGTCTTAAAAACTGCACCTCTAGATGTTATTTGTCATATTTAGGAGCCATATGTTTATACACCTTTTGTCAAATTTACAACAGGTCTATATTCCACTTGCCATATTAGGTAATCACAGGACTACATTCCACTTGTCATATTAGGTAATCACAGGTCTATATTCCACTTGCCATGTTCAGTAACTACAAATCTACATTCCATGTCATATTTAGTAGTATGTCATATTTGTAACGTCATTTATAACACCCATTGAGGCGGAGTAATTTGTCTATCCCTATTTCTAGACTTAAACTTGTTATAAATTGTTAAATTACCGAAGTGACCCGATCCTTGATATTTTTGTAATCACAAATCTGCATAGCAATCGTAACGCAATAATCACATATCTACATAACTGTAACACATTAATCATCTACATAACTGTAACACATTAATCACATATCTACATAACTGTAACACATTAATCACATATCTACATAACTGTAACACATTAATCACATATCTACATAACTGTAACACATTAATCACATATCTGTTGCAATGTACTCCAGGGGTGACATTGTAATATTGAATTATACCAAATATTAGCAATAGTTAATGATATAAAATATTTACAAGTGCCGGTGCAAAGTTTTGACCACTGGTTAAATATGCAAATATGCAACTGTTACGCTGATATGCTTCTAATTTGACTCAAGGCCCCCACTCATTTTTTTAAACTGAAAAATAGATTTTATACAATAGATGCATAAATAGATATACTGATGGACAGAGAACTAGATGTAATCATGGGGCGACCACTACAGCTTATGATAATAAACAGAAGAAGTCACGTTTAACTAACAGATAAGCGAAACTGAACAATTAATAAAAGTGTAATAACAAAAACGTTTAACAATATTTAAAGAGAAATAAGCACATACACGCTGTCCTAGTTTCTCCTCATAAATAGGAATAGTCTGATCAAGTTGAAGCCGAACTGTAGTCACTGTTCACAATCAGGAACTAACTTCAATTTTCAATGCATAGGCACAAAATACATCACGCTGGTGGGCCATTCATTCTCAGAAATATATCAATATTAAATCCTATGTCACTGTTGCCTTCATTAATGTAGTTTGCTCTGTCCACTTACATCCAGGTTCCAGACTGTATTTGCACGAGGACGTGCAGTCCGGCGACCCGTTTTCCCGGGAGTGCGTTTCGTCACTCCCAGAACGTTCCGACTCAGTGGCAGAGCAGGCGACCATCAGTCATCGATGTCGCCATTAATTTTGATAATGCTAAGTGCAACTTGTTGCAGATTACTCCAAAATCCAATGATCTTATTTCTGAATTTTCCATTGTCTTAAACTAAGCGAGACAGAAGGTAATTTGGGGAGACAGAAAGAAACATGTTTACCTTTTGAAGTATTTTCTTGACCTTTCAGAGAATAAAATCGTTATTAATTATAATAATATGCACCACTATGCAATGACACTTTATATCTTTCAAGAATATTATCTCAACGACTATATATGACTAATAATGAAATCTAAACTCTCCAAACCAAATGTATACACAAATATAGATAAGTTATTGGACACACCCAGTACCTGTTTCTTTCAGATCTACCTCAAGAGACAGTGTCATCTGCAAGAAAACACTACTGCTTGCGGACAGACAGAACCATGACTTGACCGAAGGCCACTTGTTGGTTCTTCCACGTTACAAATTCTAGAATACGTCATTGCATACCAAAGAACATGATTATGACTGAGACTTAAGGATTTCTGTTGGTAATCATATGAGACAATCTGATCTACAAGCATATGTCACCGTGTGCTTTTAGTCAGAACTACAGATTTGACAACAGGATTGTCACTGTGTGCTTTTAGTCAGAACTAAAGATTTGACAACAGGATTGTCACTGTGTGCTTTTAGTCAGAACTACAGATTTGACACGAGGATTGTCACTGTGTTCTTTTAGTCAGAACTACAGATTTGACACGAGGATTGTCACTGTGTGCCTTTAGTCAGAACTACAGATTTGACACGAGGATTGTCACTGATCTTCCTATGATGTAATCTCAACCTCTAACTACCTAGAACTTTTGCGTATTTAAATCCAAATTTTCTAGAGTTGTTGAATACATAGTAAATATTAATGAGAGTTTGTTGAATAGTGATGTCAAGTAATCAGTTTCATTTGATTGTCATATGTATAATTGATTATTCATTTAATAAAGTTATTGTTAAATTTATTGACCTTCTTATGCAAATTTTTTAACCTTATGTTGGAAAAGAAAGTGGGTGGATGGGAGCTCGCTAAAATAGATTAAAAGTCGGATTTGACTTCTACTTTAGTAAGAAATTTTCCACTCGTGGAATCAGTGTGACTGTAAATGTGTTTATTGTGGAATAGAGAAAACGTTTACAGCGCCAAAATACCCGACAAGTGAGAGAGACGAGTGATGTCTGCTGGAGGATCATTAATAAAATAAATTGAGATTATCATCACTTGTAATTAGTTATGAAAAATTAATTATATTTAATAATAATAATAATAATCATTTTCATTAAATAAATGGCGTGCCTATCACAGAAATATATGGAGAAAACTGTTACGTCGAGGTTAAAAAAAAAAACAGCAGTCGTAAACATCAAAACGGGGTGAACCCAGTTGAATCGAGAAAAACAACAGTCCTAAACATTTCTTATAAAATAACACAATGTCGGTCATACATCAAAATTCAGTAATGGAAGACCAATAACATCATTCCGCTTGACCTCCCATAATCCCTCTGGCGATTACGCATAGTTTCACGTGGACAATTTGGAGTAGCGACAAATGCACTGTAGTGAGAGAGTCATAAAGAAAGTGCTACAGGGAGAAACAGAGAAAAAGAAAGCACAATAGTGAGAGAGAGAGAGAGAGAGAGAGAGAGAGAGAGTGAAAGAAAGTGCCACCGGGGTGGGGTGGGGGGTGAGGAGAGAAAGTCTCAGGATAGAGAAAACCAGAAGAAACAAAGAGTTGCAAAAAGATACAAATACAGTATGGTCGAGATGGTCTTGGCGGGGAAGGGGTAGAAAAACGGATGATAGTGAGGGGTAGAGAAAGTAAGAAGATAGAGGGTTTGGAGGAAAGAGAGTTAGAGATAAAGAATCACAGAGAGACCGACATTTAGAGCCACAGAAGACACAGACATTTAGAGTCACAGAGAGACACATTCATAGAATCACAGAGAGACATAGTCATTTGAGTCACAGAAGACAATCATTTAGAGTCACAGAAGACAATCATTTAGAGTCACAGAAGACAATCATTTAGAGTCACGGTGAGACAGTAATTTTAGTCACATAAAACGTATTCATATTGAGTCACAGAATACATATTCATGTAGAGTCACAGAGACACCTTTACAGCGAGACACAGTCATAGAAATCAGTCATTTAGAGTCAGACAGAGAGAGAGAGAGAAAGAGAGAGAAAGAGAGAGAAAGAGAAAGAGCCAGGAAAAGAGTCTGACGTCCACCGAGAGAAATAGTCTCATAGAGAGAAGTCACAAAGTCAGAAAGAGAGAGTGTCATAGATAAACGAAAGAACAAACTGAAGAAACGTATTGTATTTTTCCAACGGTGAGAAAGAAAGAAAGAAAGAAAGAAAGAACGAAAGAAAGACAGACAGACAGACAGACAGACAGAGAGAAAGAAAGAAAGAAAGAAAGAAAGAAAGAAAGAAAGAAAGAAAGAAAGAAAGAAAGAAAGAAAGAAAGAAAGAAAGAAAGAAAGAAAGAAAGAAAGAAAGAAAGAAAGAAAGAAAGAAAGAAAGAAAGAAAGAAAGAAAGAAAGATTGAAAGAACGAAAGAAAGAAAGAAAGACAGACAGACAGACAGACAGACAGACAGAGAGAAAGAAAGAAAAAAAGGAAGGAAGGAAGGACGAAAATGGAACAGTCACATTTTATTTTTTTTAAGAACGAAACAGAAAAAAGAATAGACAAATAAAAGACAAACAAGACGAGAGAAAGAAAAGAAACTAGTTTTATAGAAAATAAGAGGGCGAGGGAGAGCAGTAAAAAAACAGAAAATGTAAGAGAAAGAAAGAAGGAGAAAATGAGCGAGCAAGAATTAAAATTGTGAGAAAGAGATAAAGGAAAGGAAAGAGAGAACGAGAGAGCAAGATAGAGAAAAGTGAGAAAGAGACAAAAGAAAGGAAAGAGAGAATGAGAGACAAAGATAGAGAAAAGTGAGAAAGAGATTTTTAAAAAAGTAAACGCGAGATAAAGATAGAGAAAAGTGAGAAAGAGAGAAAATGAAAACGCCTGTGAAAGGGCAGCGAGAGGGCAATTGACAAATATAATGAGAAAGACAATAGGGAAAGCAGTAAAAAGAGAGAGGGAGAAAGAAAAAGACACGTAAATACTAAGGAGAGAGACAAAAAGGGCAAAATTGATGGGACAAACGAGTTCATTGATAATTTCCGTTGACTTTTTAAAATGAAAAATAACGTTAGTGAAAGTTATATACAATGTGCATTTAATTTCGTACAAAATAAGTACATAATATCATAACATGTAATGAATCAAATTAATAATTAGTCCATACACACATACTTGAAACAATTGCTAGCATATATTTTTTTCACATCTAAGTTACTGTTGATAGTTCACAAAGATAAACATTTTGACTAGATGAATCACAGCAAATAATATGAGGTACACCCACCCACCCGTCACATACACAATTTATTTAAGTAAATATTTTAAGTATGAGTACAGAAGTAAAGATCAGTCATAAGTATGAGTACAGAAGTAAATATCAGTCATAAGTATGAGTACAGAAGTAAAGATCAGTCATAAGTATGAGTACAGAAGTAAAGATCAGTCATAAGTATGAGTACATAAGTAAATATCAGTCATAAGTATGAGTACAGAAGTAAAGATCAGTCATAAGTATGAGTACAGAAGTAAAGAGTCATAAGTATGAGTACAGAAGTAAAGATCAGTCATAAGAATCGTGTTGTAACGTGAAGGCATCAATATATCACGCTAGATTATATACCTTGCGAAGCTACAATACTCACCAGGTTAGATTATACAACTTGACAGGCTATGTTATTCAACACGCTATATTATATAAATTGACAGGCTATAATACTCACCACGCTAGATTATATAACTTGACAGGCTATATTACTTACAATGCTAGATTAAATAACACGACAGGGTATGTTACTTACCACGCTATATTATGTAACTTCTATAATATGTTATTTACCATGTTATATCTCTTCCATACTATTATACTTACCACGCTAGATTATATAAATTGAAAGGCTCTATTACCTATCACACTTTGCTATATAATCTCCATACTATATTACTGAACACGCTAGATTATATAACTTGACTTGCTGTATTACTAAAAATTCTAGATTATATAACTTGACAGTCTATATCACTTACCACGCTAGATTATATAAGTTGACTGGTTATATTACTCATATATTATTTACTACAATAGATTATATAACGTCCATACTATATCACTTACCACTCTAGATTATAATTACCACGCTAGATTATATAACATCCATAATGTATTACTTACCATTCTAGATTATATAACTTGACTGGTTATATTACTTACCATGCTAGAATATATAACTTGACTGGCTATATTACGTACCACGCTAGATTATATAACTTGACTGGCTATATTACTTACCATGCAAGATTATATAATTGACATATTATAATACTTACCACGCTAGGTTATATAACTTCCAGGCTGTATTACTTCCTACTCTCGATTTTAGAACTTCCAGGATGTATTACTTACCACGCCGAGAGGAACGTAGTGGTCAAAACAATATAAAACAACTAGATAGAGAGGAGACCGAGATAGATAGATAGATAGATAGATAGATAGATAGATAGATAGATAGATAGATAGATAGATAGATAGATAGATAGATAGATACAGACACAGAGAGAGAGAGAGAGAGAGAGAGAGAGAGAGAGAGAGAAAGACGTTTCTGTCCAGAGTACTTACTACATGATTAGTATATCTTGCTTTCTATACATACATTGTAATCACTCTGTCAATCGTTTCTATTTTCAAAAAGAGCGAAAACATACCAAAAAAATATTCATATTAAATTGTTTTCGCCTTCAAAATTTGAGAATAAACTTGTCGGAAATGATGATGCATCTTTTTCTTTTCTAAGCTCATGTGGCCCTAGAGCCAATTCCCACTGTTCCAATTATGTCTAATAATACAGCATTATAATGCGATTCCACACCAATTACCTGAATTCCTCAGTACAAAGTGACAAACACCACGCTCAAGTTAACGTGCCCTCGCACACGGCGTGGGCTCACATATAGGAAAATAATTTTTAATTGATTTCTCGAAGAAAAATACAAGTAGGAAAAGCATGTGCCCGGACATCTTTGGTAATGCATCGAAGATATGCTATATGCGAGTAGAACAATTTTCCTGTAATTTCAAGCATGCAAATACCATTACGTCAAACACATTTATTTCTTCTTTTCTTTCTCTCTGGCTGCTAGGAGTGTAGGAGAAAGATCAGAGTGGGGACACGTTCACAAAAGAAGAGGGAAGATGCTGAAATTATAGGTGGATGAGCGATTAACAGGAAGTAGATCCTATCATTAAAGACATCATATGGGCATAATTAAACAGTCTGTGTATTTCTTAACGTATGGGTAGTTCTAAAAGCCATTTCTATTTGACTTAATATTATGTATTTTGATCCGTTGTAGAGTATATTTCCCTTAAAGTGTGCTTTTGTTCGACTTAATTAATTATTTATTAATTATAGATAATTTAACTTGAAATAACTAATCATAGTTTGTATTTATAGATAAGTGGTAGATTTTTGCATTGAGCATATGCAGCCTGGTGGTGAAATGTAATAATGAAATTATGAAATTAGGAATTTGAAATGTAATAATGAAATTATGAAATTATGAATTTGAAATGTAATAATGAAATTATGAAATTAGGAATTTGAAATGTAATAATGAAATTAAGAAATTAGGAATTTGATATGTAATAATGAAATTATGAAATTAGGAATTTGAAATGTAATAATGAAATTATGAAATTATGAATTTGAAATGTAATAATGAAATTATGAAATTATGAATTTGAAATGTAATAATGAAATTATGAAATTATGAATTTGAGATGTAATAATGAAATTATGAAATTGTGAATTTGAAATGTAATAATGAAATTATGAAATTATGAATTACTCATTAAAACTATACTATTCATAGAACACCAGGAATCCAGTTTACTGATAGAGCATATTAATGCGTTCGTTTTTTACTCTTTATTACACAATAATTATTACACAATAATTACTTCCGCTTCATTATAGAATTATTGTACAGCAACAAATATTAAGTTAGTTCTATAACTGTGTAATAAGTTAGAACCACTCTGGAACAGATTTTACATTATATCATAATATTTAAAGTCCAGACAAAATACTTCTTTAATGACAAGTCTGTTAATTCAAACGAATCAAATAATAGAGTGAGAAATTTACGTTCTAACTAGCTTACATTCATCTTTTTATGGTCACGTGAGCTATTGAAGTTAAGGCAGCTTGTGTAAAGTTGTTTTATTTCCTTCACAGTTACGTCACAAATTATACTTACAATTGTACAGATAATACAATTGTGGCACTGTTCTCTCCCTCTGAGGTTATATCACTAATTGCAGTGACACATGAGACTTGTAACGCTTACTGTTTCCATGACAGTTATGTTTATGACATTCGACTTGGCACATCAAAACGTATACTTAAGTCATCGCAAATATTACATCTATAACGCTGATCTCTCTCTCTTATACGTCACTTTTGTAACACTGCTCTGTTTCGTTCACATTTACATCATTTTGACTATATTTTTGGCAGTACATACATCAAATTGGCAATTCTGCCCTATTTCCATCAAACATTCATCACAAAATAAAACCACGACAGCTCATGCATCCGATTTAACGTTGTTTCTTTAACACTAACACAAAAAATATAATTATGACACCACATACATCCGATTTAACGTTGTTTCTTTAACACTAACACAAAAAATATAATTATGACACCACATACATCCGATTTAACGTTGTTTCTTTAACACTAACACAAAAAATATAATTATGACAGCACATACATCCGATTTGCAATGCTGAATGATTCCTTGGCGGTTTCGTCGCAAATTACCTTTATGGCAGTACATGCATACATCCGATTTCTTATGTCGATTTGTTTTCTTCACAGGTACATTACAAAAATAAGCTTATGACGGACAGATGTCACATTTGCAAAGCTGTCTTGTTTTCTTTTAGTTGCAGCGCAAATTACACGCACGGCAGCACATACATCAGATCTGTAATTGTTGGTTTTCCGTCACTGTTGCATTCTACTGGTACTGGCAGCACAAACATCAGATCTGTAATTGTTGGTTTTCCGTCACTGTTGCATTCTACTGGTACTGGCAGCACAAACATCAGATCTGTAATTGTTGGTTTTCCGTCACTGTTGCATTCTACTGGTACTGGCAGCACAAACATCAGATCTGTAATTGTTGGTTTTCCGTCACTGTTGTATTCTACTGGTACTGGCAGCACATACATCAGATCTGTAATTGTTGGTTTTCCGTCACTGTTGTATTCTACTGGTACTGGCAGCACATACATCAGATCTGTAATTGTTGGTTTTCCGTCACTGTTGTATTCTACTGGTACTGGCAGCACATACATCAGATCTGTAATTGTTGGTTTTCCGTCACTGTTGCATTCTACTGGTACTGGCAGCACATACATCAGATCTGTAATTGTTGGTTTTCCGTCACTGTTGTATTCTACTGGTACTGGCAGCACATACATCAGATCTGTAATTGTTGGTTTTCCGTCACTGTTGCATTCTACTGGTACTGGCAGCACATACATCAGATCTGTAATTGTTGGTTTTCCGTCACTGTTGTATTCTACTGGTACTGGCAGCACATACATCAGATCTGTAATTGTTGGTTTTCCGTCACTGTTGTATTCTACTGGTACTGGCAGCACATACATCAGATCTGTAATTGTTGGTTTTCCGTCACTGTTGTATTCTACTGGTACTGGCAGCACATACATCAGATCTGTAATTGTTGGTTTTCCGTCACTGTTGCATTCTACTGGTACTGGCAGCACATACATCAGATCTGTAATTGTTGGTTTTCCGTCACTGTTGTATTCTACTGGTACTGGCAGCACATACATCAGATCTGTAATTGTTGGTTTTCCGTCACTGTTGTATTCTACTGGTACTGGCAGCACATACATCAGATCTGTAATTGTTGGTTTTCCGTCACTGTTGTATTCTACTGGTACTGGCAGCACATACATCAGATCTGTAATTGTTGGTTTTCCGTCACTGTTGTATTCTACTGGTACTGGCAGCACATACATCAGATCTGTAATTGTTGGTTTTCCGTCACTGTTGCATTCTACTGGTACTGGCAGCACATACATCAGATCTGTAATTGTTGGTTTTCCGTCACTGTTGTATTCTACTGGTACTGGCAGCACATACATCAGATCTGTAATTGTTGGTTTTCCGTCACTGTTGCATTCTACTGGTACTGGCAGCACATACATCAGATCTGTAATTGTTGGTTTTCCGTCACTGTTGTATTCTACTGGTACTGGCAGCACATACATCAGATCTGTAATTGTTGGTTTTCCGTCACTGTTGTATTCTACTGGTACTGGCAGCACATACATCAGATCTGTAATTGTTGGTTTTCCGTCACTGTTGCAACACGCACCACAAGTGTTCTCCGTCCTAAGTTGTTTTCAACAGGATTTCAAAATCTCAAAACTAAGTGTGCATTCAAGATCCGAAGAAAATTTAGCATAATTTCTATTTTGAAAATTTGTGTAAATGCCTACATTCAAGATCTGAGGAAAATCTAACATAATTTCTATTTTGAAGATCTGTGTAAATGCCTACATTCAAGATCCGAGGAAAATCTAGCATAATTTCTGTTTTGAAGATTGGTGTAAATGCCTACATAACAAGATTTGTGTAAATGCCTACATAACAAGATTTGTGTAAATGCCTACATAACACGATTTGTGTAAATGCCTACATAACAAGATCTGAGTAAATGTAAATACTAATAAAATTGAGGGATGTAAAGTCCCAAATGTGAATTAGAGGCGATTACATAAATGAAAGAAATTTCCCATTCCTTGCACTTAGAAGTAAGTCAACAAACAACTTTTACTTATAGGGAAAAGAAGGGAAAGACATATCGCTGAAAGAAACCAAAGACAAAGAAAAACGTGGTAGTTAAAGAAGAAAAATAAACAAAGCGAAAAGAGAAAAGATGTGCCGTTGTTTGCTCTTGTCTTACAAGTGGTCTGCACGCGCCATTTCTCGTGGCTAGATGTCCTGAGCTTTGCTAAAATCTAATTGATAACGCGTTTTCTATCGGCCTTCCGTTGGCGGATAATGGGTCCGAATGCTGCAAAGTGTCTGCTTAATCACAACTCTTTCTGTGCTCTAGTACACGGCATTAAGTGCAACATGTTTGATTAGGCATAAGAATTTAGTCTCTTGTTTGTAAATAGATAAAAATGTAGTCTCTTGTTTGTACATTCATAAGATTTTATACTCTTGTTAGTAAATAGATAAAAATGTAGTCTCTTGTTTGTAAATAGATAAAAATGTAGTCTCTTGTTTGTAAATAGATAAAAATGTAGTCTCTTGTTTGTAAATAGATAAAAATGTAGTCTCTTGTTTGTAAATAGATAAAAATGTAGTCTCTTGTTTGTACATTCATAAGATTTTATACTCTTGTTAGTAAATATATAAGAATTTAGTCTCTTGTTTTTAAATACAGATAAATTTATCAGTTTGTTTGCAAATAGATATGAATTTAGTCTCTTGTTTGTAAATAGATATGAATTTAGTAGCTTGTTTGTAAATAGATATTAATTTAGAAGTTTGTTTGTAAATAGATATGCATTGAGTAGCCTATGTGTAAATAGATAAGTATTTAGTAGCTTGTTTATAAATAGATATGAATTTAGAAGATTGTAAATAAATACATGTATGAATTTAATTGCTTGTTTACAAATAGATAAGGGTAAATGTAGACACATGAATGTAATTACACACACACACACACACACACACACACACACACACACACACACACACACACACACACACACACACACACACACACAGTTCCTGTACCCGAGATAATAATTTCCTCCTTGATAACTATCTGATTTCTGTGTGTAAAATTAAGCATTCATACTGAGAATTGATAACATTACAAAACTGTTCAATGGGTGGGTCTTTAGAGGCCTTGACCTCATCAAATTGACCATTAGGACATGGTAATCTAATACAGACTTTAATTCTTTTCCCAAGTGTCATTTTCACATGGGCTCCTTGTGTAGAAATCATGGATGCGAACACTCACACATAGCTTACAGAAAAGATCACACTTTCTAAAGTATGCAGCCAAAGTATCAAATATATATTTGACCTCTCGTGCGATCTGTAAGTTCGCTGCAGCATAAAAATTGGATTATGATTTCATTTCAATGGACAAAGCGAACAAATGCTAAGAGCCACTTATGCCTGTAGGCTCATCAACTTGTATCGCAAAGTCTGGTTTTTATGCCTGTAGGCTCATCAACTTGTAGTGCAAAGTCTGGTTTTTATGCCTGTAGGCTCGTCAACTTGTAGTACAAAGTCTGGCTTTTATGTTCTTTTGAAACGTGTTCCTCAGTGCCAGAAGACAGCTCGATTGTACATTCGAGAAAGGGAATTTGGAAAATGTTGTTTTCCGTTGTGCTACCAAACATTGAACAATTGAACGGCACGCAGGCAAAATAAAAAGTGTATCAGCTGAAGCATATGACTTCATTCGCCAGCAAAAATGTATATCAGCTCTAGTATGTGACTTCATTCGCCAGCAAAAATGTATATCAGCTCTAGTATGTGACTTCATTCGCCAGCAAAAATGTATATCAGCTGTAGTATGTGACTTCATTCGCTGTGCTCTGATTTGTGCTACATGATAAGAAGCTGTTTGAACTTTATCAAATACTTGAACTCCTTATTCAAAACGAGGTTTTCTTTGTTGTTCAACTAATCTTTGGAAAAAGTTCAAATCTTTATTCCCGAGAAGTGCATGTTTAGAGGTCAAAGGTCTTTCGATTTACATTACTAGGAAGTTTGTCACCGCACGCAACACACAATGGCTGAGAACAGTCTTTTCAACTGATAAAAAAAATCCCAGGTTTTGTCGTGACCTTGTCCAAACTGATGTCTTCATTGCTGTAACTACTAGGATAATGTTACCGTTACTATGTTCTTTAGCACATTGTAATAAATCTATTAATTGTAGGATATCTACTTCAATAAAGTTATAACACGACAAATCGAACGTAATATATTAAAGCAAGCAAGAAAGAGTACGCTGACCACTGTGTTTATTATAAAATGACACAAAGCAAACAAGAAAGAGTACGTTGATCACTGTGTTCATTATAAAATGACACAAAGCAAACAAAAAAAGAGTACGCTGACCACTGTGTTCATTATAAAATGACACAAAGAAAACAAAAAAGAGTACGCTGATCACTGTGTTCATTATAAAATGACACAAAGAAAACAAAAAAAGTACGCTGAGTGAACTATTCAAGCTGTAAGGTTTGTTTATTATTACCTGATCATTAAAAACATATTTCGTGGAACAAATTTGCAAACTTTTTGAGGCACACTTTGAGTAGCGCGGAGGCAAAACCGCTTGAGAAAGACGCTTCTACAGATGTTCCTCGCTCTCTGAAATTATATGAAAGTCTTTAGAAGTTGTGGTTTTATTTTGTTTACCTCAATCTAATATATACTGCGACTACAATACAATGACTAGACGTTATCATTACTACTATCATTCATTCATATTATAACTGATTAAGATTTACCTTTACGGTCACAACAATGTATAGCGTAGAGGAAACATTATTTGCAAAATATATTTCATATATAAAACATTTAGTCAAATCTTTACTTTAAGTATTACACAGAGGATAATGGATGTAGATATTTTTATAAGTGAAACAGATATGTAGAGTGTGTTATTAAATAACCGATTTTCATTTTTTTTCATTGTTGTGTTCAAAAAGTTACGTGTGCATACGCGGCATTAAGTAAAAAGGTGTGGACAAACAACCACGGGAACTTTTCCACTATACTATTTTTTTTTCCTTTCTAAACTCATTTGTTAATTTTGATGGAGTACAAGACACATACACATGACCTTTAACTGACATTTATTATTTCTGTTTTCTACCTGTGAGATTATTTTCAGTAACCCCATTGTGATCTTACGAAGCTCGAGTCTGAACCATTCTAAGGGGGGTAGAGTGAGGATTAATTCGATCTTACAAGTACAACTACAGAGTTGGAAGCTGGCAGAAGACTCGAGTGCAGTTTTTAATCCTTGTAACCCATTGCCTCTCTCTCTCCCCGGAGACTGGCTCGGAGCTAGTGTTTTATGGCGTTGCCAGGCTGTCGAGCCGTGTCGTGTTTTTTTGTGCGAATGCTTACATTCAGTCTGAACTTCCAATTCAACCCTCCTCCTCTCGACAGGACACCGCAGCTGTGGTAGAGATTGTAGATTTATACCTAATATTGCTTACATGCAGTTAGGCTAGAGATTGTAGACTTCTACTTTAATATTGCAGAACTGTAGCTGGGGTATAAATTGTAGACTTCTACTTTAATATTGCTGAACTTTAGCTGGGGTATAAATTGTAGATTTCGACTTTAATATTGCTGAAATGTAGCTGGGGTATAAATTGTAGATTTCGACTTTAATATTGCAGAACTGTAGCTGGGGTATAATTTAGATTTCTACTTTCATATTGCCGAACTGCAGCTGGGGTAGAGATTGTAAATTTATACTTTAATTTTGCTGAAATGCAGCTGAATACAGGATGCAGATATATACATTAATATTGCCCGCAATGCAGAATAAATAATTTAAACAATAATAATAAAGACTGTAGAACAGCGACTTCGGTGTAAAATATAACGCATGAAAATAATGCAAATCTAAATATTTATTATTAGATAAACTTTTGAAATGTCAATACTTTTTCAGGAAAAAGTCATTCGAAAGTAATTTTTATATTGCGGAATGGTCAAATGTATTGCTTGCTTAGTTCATTTAATATGTTGCAGAATAGTTACAAGGTTACGTGTTGATTTCAAATTCATATAATAAATGACGTCGATTTCTTCAAATTGTGTGAAAAACAGGCAAGCACACAGACAAACAGAAACATAGCTTCCGACACATCGAAAAAATGCCATCAGAGAACTAAACACACTGATCGGCACACTTATGCCGACATAAAAATGCAACCACAAAGACTGACTTAACCAACATAAGTTTGAGTTCTTGCGTGTAGACCTACGTGTTAATGTACAGATTTGGACATGTGAAAAGGCTAAAAGACCAACAAAGACAGAATGAGCGAAAGATTAAACTTACCGATTGACAGAATGTTAAACTGACCGTCATGAAACAAATGAGAGCTAATCATTTAAATTTACTCACTTATAGATCAATAATCGGAGACTAGCAGCATGTCAAAGCAAAAGGCATAAACCTACAGATAGATAGATAGATAGATAGATAGATAGATAGATAGATAGATAGATAGATAGATAGATAGATAGATAGATAGATAGATAGATAGATAGATAGATAGATAGATAGATCTACCTGACCTTTCTAGTACTAATCTTTCTGGAAAACATAACTTTTGGTATTCTAGTGCAATAGGAAACAAACATTAAAGAATGTTTGAAAGAAATCATTCATTATCCAACAGTAATCCTATGAATTGTCTTTCTTTTTTTTTTTTTACACGACCATATTTTAACATCCTGTTAGTAAAATGAAATCAGTACACTCTCTTTCAAGTGACGTCATTCAATTTGTCGCTTTCAACTTTTGATTTCTTCTACCTATCGCTGTTCCTTGCTGTACTCTGCAGTGATAGTTTCGTCATAACTGGCTCATTTCTTATCCGCGACTGTTCGTATCTCCCTTGCTCCTATCCGCAACTGTTCTTATCTCCCGTCTCTATCTACGGTTATCGCAATTAAGGCTCGTGCACTTGTCTGTCAGTCTGCTTGTGTCATTTTCACACGTTTGGTAGTTAGAAACTCTTCCCATTAAAATTCTGGTTTTGTTCCAAACCTTCTTTCTCAATGACTGGTTCTTACACGGAATCTATTAAGGAAATTTTATATTCTCAATGTCGCGTTCTTACACGAAATCTATTAAGGAAATTTTATATTCTCATTAAAACGTGAATAAGGGTTGCAAAACAAGTCTTCTTTTAACGCTATCGTCTGGTTGTTTTTCGAACAATTGGTTGTAAAAATCTGTAGCTACATTTGTCAGAAAATGTAACAAGTATTATTTAAGTTTCAGTATCAGTACACTAATACAAGGCTAATATGATATATTAATATAATACAATACTTTTCATAGGCATAGGTCTCTAGTTATGAATCCATGCAGGACTTGTATTTGATGTCTGGGACAATGTCATAACTTTTATTTGATGTCTGGGACAATGTCATAACTTGTATTTGATGTCTGGGACAATGCCATAACTTTTATTTGATGTCTGGGACAATGTCATAACTTGTATTTGATGTCTGGGACAATGCCATAACTTTTATTTGATGTCTGGGACAATGTCATAACTGTTCTAGGTAATTGGTGGGTCGGGTGAAAGGGTTGGTGGGGGGGGGACAACAATTAAAAACCACTATTCGTAGAAATTTTGTTTCTTGTAAAATTTCAAATGTTTGAATGTTACTAAAATCACGTTTCTAAACTAATTTTATATCATATTCCACCTCTTCTCGCTCTCTTAATATATATATATATATATATATTAGAGAGAGAGAGAGTTGAGTTTATTAAATCTATTTATGGGTTTTATATCGTTGAATGATCAGTATATGTCAATACTTCTGTCGGTATTAAATGTACCTCTATTAAAGTATTTGTGCATCTAGAGATATTAACTACATTTCTAGCTAATACATGTTTTGTGGATGTTAAATGCATTACTTGAAATTAAATGTATATGTAGAAAAAAGGTATTTATGGGTATTACCTTTATGTTTTAAAACATTCAGGCGTTTCATCTCATTAACTATATATGCATATCAGTATTCGATGAGTGATAATAATAAACATCAAGTATTTACTGCATAATGTTATTACTTGCAAAATTGCACAAAAGATGAGGCTAAAAGTCAAAGTTGCACAAAAGATGAGGCTAAAAGTCAAAGTTGCACAAAAGATGAGGCTAAAAGTCAAAGTTGCACAAAAGATGAGGCTAAAAGTCAAAGTTGCACAAAAGATGAGGCTAAAAGTCAAAGTTGCACAAAAGATGAAAATTCATCAGAACTTTGAGCATACTGACTGAAATAGAAATTGATAGGGGAACAAAAATAGATCAAGCAATACAAAATAAACCACGTTGGGGTGCGGCAGACTACGGTGCCAGAATGGTTTCTGATCTGAGTACCAGTACCAGTCGCTGTAAAAAGGGCTTTGTATTGTGCAAGCTGCATTAACGGAGCAAACCTATGGGAGTAATAGATTAAGGAAAAAACTCTATGTGTTAACAACACATGCTGGGAATAAAATCTTGGTACAGGAGTTTATCAGTGAAGTAATTGTATATATTTCCTAATGCATTGAAGTGATGTATATCTTTACTAATTAAAGGGACATTTAGTGAGTAAATGAAGTAATGTATACCTGATGTATACATGAAATGAAGAGGAATATATATTACTGATGAAATGAAGTGGATGTTTATTACTATTGAAGTGAAGTGAATGTATGTTACTAATGAAATGAAGTGGAAGTATATTACTGATGAAATGATGTGGATGTATATTACTGATGAACTGAAATGAATGTTTATTACTGATGAAATGAAGTTGATGCCTATTACTAATGGAAATGAAATTGAAGTATAAGAATGATGAAATTAAGTAAACGTATATTACTAATGTAATGAAATGGAAGTATAATACGTTTGAATTCCTGGGTGTGTCAAACATCCATTCTTATGCATTGATCTAATCGAAATCTACTCCTGGGTTTTTCATTTTTAAGAAGTGAAAAAGATCCAGTATTAATGTATAGAGCGAGCTTTATATTCCACTTAATTGTAGTGTTGAAGTATTAGTGGCAATTGGCGAGACAAGAATTATAACCATGATGCCACATAATTATGACGGTATGACGCGCCATCGGCGACGCAGAACGGAAACTGGTGGATGTATTAATGAACGCATTAATCTTCCACTTGCGAAATGAGTCAAGAGACCAAGTGAAGGAATATGTTTCCACTTTGGGAAGCCATGATATGTGAGATAGACACGTAGATTAATTAAACCGGGTACCACGGGTGGTCACGATATTGGAGATATATACGTAGATTGTCTAAATCGGGTACCAAGGGTAGTCACGATATGGGAGATATATACGTAGATTGTCTAAATCGGGTACCAAGGGTAGTCACGATATGGGAGATATATACGTAGATTGTCTAAATCGGGTACCAAGGGTAGTCACGATATGGGAGATATATACGTAGATTGTCTAAATCGGGTACCAAGGGTAGTCACTAAAAGAACATAGAGCTGAGGCACGACATACACAAGGTCTGCTCCTATGGTTTGGATGCACTATTCTTTGTGGAATTGTTTATTATTTATTATTATAGAACTAAATTATATTAAAAAAAACATATAACATTAGTCTTGTTTAAAGCGAGTCAGTATAGAACTAAATTATATTGAAAAACATATAACATTAGTCTTGTTTAAAGCGAGTCAGTATAGAACTAAATTATATAAAAGAATATATAACATTAGTCTTGTTTATGAGGTGTGGATACAAATTTATTTGTATAATAATGCTGATAAGGGTATGAATACCAATATATTTGTGAATATAATCATAGCATTAGCTTGTTGATAAAGGTGTTGATAGATTTTTTTCTGTGGGAATATAATAGTGGTTGTTCTTAATGGTGTACACGTGTGGTCATATAATATTAGTTGTTCTTAATGGTGTACACGTGTGGTCATATAATATTAGTTGTTCTTAATGGTGTACACATGTGGTCATATAATATTAGTCTTGTTGTTAATGGTGTACACGTGTAGTCATATAATATTAGTCTTGTTGTTAATGGTGTACACGTGTAGTCATATAATATTAGTCTTGTTGTATCAAACGGATTGGATGCAAATTTGTCTGTGATAGTATGATATAATCATATTGTTTCTCAGGGCTTGGATATTATATTGCATCTGGTCATATAATATTAATCTTGTTTATCCTAAAGGTTTGCAGATTAATATGCAAGTGGTCATATAATATTAATCTTGTCGTTCTAAGGCTTTGGATAGTGTGGCAGAGTACAATTGACCTTCTCTATTTCTAAACTTAATCGTTGTATAAATTGTTAAATGTCAAATTGACCTGGGCACTGCTTATGATATATTTTCTGTAAGTGTCAAGAGTTGTAATGAACAATGTGCTAGAATTGCTGACGTAATCTAAACCAGTTTTAGGTGGATGAGTAGTTTTCATTATCCAATGGTTAAGATTTACGAGAATGAGACCAGCCAATGGGCTGAGATCTAACGTTTACCTGCTGTAAAGACTTCTATTGCCTAATCACTTTGAATTTGGAGTAGCAGAAGTCCAGTCAAGAAAGGCGACCATTGTCTTAATAGTAAGTTAACAAATGATTAAGAGAGAATGGGCTAAGAAATACTTCGTACATTTTCATACTGCTATATTATACTTGTGTTTTATGTAGAGATGTTTTTGTGAGTATAATATTATTTCTACAAATTGTGAACTATGATGCATGTATGTAGTATGCTAAACATTTGACATTGTTTCTACTGTACACATTGATAAAACTAATATGTTGTATTTATTATGCTGTATGTATGTATCAGGCTAATAAATACTGTTGCAGGAAACTGCAATTTGAGACTTGAATGTAAGAAAGGAGTTAGGGATGAATAAACTGTAAAACATAGCGTTTATTCCCTGATTATATTTTACAGGGATGAAGCAGCCTTTATATTTTACCAGAATATCCCAGTTTATTAATTTATAGCCCACTACCCATTCCCGAAGTCTCTACCCAGTATGTAAGTGTAATTATACACTGCACTCTATTGTTGTATGGTGGCAATGGTCTGATTTATGATACAAGGAAGTTACTGGAAATTGCTACATTGTTGTTCTGCTTGAGGGAACTAGTACAGCAAATGAGCGCCCAGATTAGTCTCAGAGAATAAAGAGAATAGCAGCTCATCAGTGTTCTACAGCATGCAAAGAAAGCATATGAAGAACTGACAATTCAATTGTGAACAATAAAATTGTGACTTTGATACAAAAGTGCTCAAAGAATAGTGTGCACCATCTTGACAACGTTATGTAAATCTATTATTGCTATAATCTCTATAACTCCTTTTCTGTTCTCTGATAAGAAATTACCCTTTGACACATCTATTGAATTGTGAGTTAGGATATAAGACTGTATAAATATTGATGTTATTCAAATGTGGTTGCATGGAAGTATGTCAAGTAATCTTTTCATTCTATATGTTATATGCATATTTGATTGTTGATTTAATACATTTGTTGTTACATTTAGTTACCAAACACATATTGATAACGATATATTGGAGAGATAGTGGGGGATTGGGGGCTTGCTAAATATAGACTAAAGATGGATTTATCATCTCCTTTGGTAAGAGGTTTTCCACCTATGTAAATATTGTGTGAATATGAATGTTTTTAATGTTGGGGAAGAGAGAAAACGTTTACAGCGCCCGCATATCCGCCAAGTGAAATAGATTAGTGGTGTCTTCTGGAGAATTGATTATAACATAAAATATGATTCTCATCACTTGTAATTAGTTATGGATGATTAATACTAATAATCATAACTCATAATGGGGTGTCATAGTGTCGCAGATGCAAAGTTGTATGTGAGCATAACATGGTACAATAATTCTTACCTGTAATATAATTGATTGTTGGCCTATTGTTGGCAATACGTATTATTATGTAGTATTTCTCCCTGTCTGCCAGCTGCGTGTTTAGAATACACTATGCTTGGATGTTCTCAAGTTGTACAGTTCATTTTTTAAATAAATAATATTGTTTCGAGCAAATCCAAATAAATTATATGTATTTTCTTCTGCTTTTTGCTAGCATGCAATCTTGGCGGAAAAGCTACGGAAATCAATTCTTTTCTCCAAGGCCAAACTCCTCTTGTTGCTAAGGCCAATCCCATGTGTTGCTAAGGTCAACTGCTTCCTGTTTCTAATGCTTCACACCTCCCACTCTCTGACTGCATGAGTGATGACCGTAACATAATCCAAACGCACCACGGCCACATGTGTCTAATTTGAAACCATCATTGTTTATTTTAAATAATCATTATGTTCCAATCATTTAGCGTGTGTTGTGGGTTGATATAAATACATGTTTACGGCAAGATATTTTTTTAATTCTTAATTGCATTTTATCAAGAGTACATCATCATTGCATTTTTTTTTAATTTCTTGGTAATCCCTCTCACTGTCTGCAAATTGTCTTACTATCAGAGAAAGAGAGAGAGAGAGTGAGAGAGAGAGAGTGGAGGGGTCAGAAAGAAAGTGAGAGGATGGTATTGAGGGGGGGGGGGGGGAGAGAGAGAGAAAGTAGGAGAGTAACAAGAGCAAAACCAACCGACATCGAAAAGATAAAATAGAAAAGAATACATGCGACAGGAGAAAAGAGAAAAATATTAACTCCTACTTTAAATGACGTTTTAATGCAATAGCACCAGAGCTGCTTAGGTAAACAGGCTATCAGCATACAGTGTGCAGAACTGGTAAACAGGTTATCAGGAAATTTTGTGCAGTTCTAGTAAACAGGCTGTCAGAAAACTGCATGCGATACTGGTAAACAGATTTTCAAGAGATTATCTGCACAACTGATAAACAGGTTATCAGGAAACTTGTGCAGATCTGGTAAATGTGTTATCAAAAGGATGTGATGTCTCTGTGTGAACAGATTTTCAAACACTGTTATGATTTTTGGTAGACTGGACGATGTTTTGCTACACAAGTTCTTAAGAGAGTGTGTTGTTTTGCTACACATATTCTTAAGAGAGTGTGCTGTTTTTGTATTACACATGTTTTTTTAATAGAGAGTGTTATTTAGGTACACAAGTTGCTTTTGCTGGGAAACAAATTTTTAAGATGATCTTTGATAAAGCGTTTATATAGAGATTATGTACTTTTTATTAACTGTGTTTGCTCATTTTTCAGTGACAGGTTATCAGAAGTTCAGATTTTCATTTTTGGGGGTAACTAGAATTACAGCATCAAATGTGTGTGTGTGTGTGTGTGTGTGTGTGCGTGCGTGTGTGTGTGTGTGTGTGCGTGCGCGTGTGTGTGTGCGTGCGTGTGTGCGTGCGTGCGTGCGTTTGTGTGTGTGTGTGTGTGTGTGTGTGTATATATGTGTGTTCATGCATGCATGCAATGGAGACGAAGATTGGACATGGTCAGTGAGCTACCTGACGCCATGAAAAATGCTGTCTGACGTTGCGACTAGTAATTTTATATTGAATAATTTTACTTAGTTCTAGTGCTGTTAAACTTTGCACGCTGCAATTGCCTAGGGAGTTGATAAGGCTTGATTTCAGAACATTGTAAATACATTAGACGAAAGCACACAGAGCACTGTAAATAAATGAGATGAAAGGATATAGAATAGCACCGTGACGGGGGGGAGGGGGGCAGGGAAGGCGGGGAATTGCCCCTCGATACTACTCCCGAGCATTGCATATCTTGCGCGCCTGTGAGGGCACAGAACGCTGTAAATAAGTAAGATGGAAGGTATTGAACACTGTAAATAAGTAAGATTTAACGTAAAGAGCACTGCATATAATTACGACAAGGAATAGAACACTGCAAATAAGTCAAAAGTGGAAGGTATAGAACACTGTAAATACATATGGTGAAAGGTACAGAACAGTGTAAATAAGTAAGATGGATGATATAGAACACTGTAAATAAGTAAGATGGATGGTATAGAGCACTGTAAATAAGTAAGATGGATGGTATAGAGCACTGTAAATAAGTAAGATGGATGGTATAGAACACTGTAAATAAGTAAGATGAGAGATATAGAACAGCACGAATATGTAAGAATGAAGGTATAGAACTCTGTAAATAGGTAAGATCGAAGGTACAGAGCACTGTAAATATGTAGAAACGAAGGGTCTGGAATACTGTAAACAGATCAGATGCTAGAGTATACAACACCGTAACTAACTAAGATGGAAGCGCTCAGAGTACTGTAAATAAATGAGTTAAAAGGCAAAGTGTAAATGAATTAAATGAAATGGTAGATAGTACTTTAATCATATTCTATATTTAAAAAAATAGATGGAAGGTTAATGTGTACTTTTAAAAGGATACAAACGACTTTAGTCACGCGAATGGAAGGTTAATGTGTACTTTTAAAAGGATACAAACGACTTTAGTCACGCGAATGGACGGATAATAGAACTGCAAAGAACAATAACAAGATACAGAATACTGTAAATAAATGCAAATGAAATGTAAAAGGCACTTTACAACGGAGAAGGGAGATTACATAATATGGATAACTAAACAAATTGGAATATTTCATAGAATTGTAAATGGCAGGGCTCAGAACTCTATAAGTAACTGAGATGAGATGGCTTTATAAGTAAATGAGATGGAAACGCCCACTTATTGTAAATTAACACATTGGGTGCATTCAATCTGATGGTTGTGAATATGCGTTGAAAAATAAAATAAATAATAATAAAAATACAGAACTGTAAATATTGAGTGCTACAAAAATACGTCTGGTGAAAGTAATATATTTAGTAGTTACAGTGAATACATTTTCTCAAATTAAACATATGTCAACAGCAATGATTCACCTTTGCTTTTGAATATTTTATTATGAACACGACTATGTAAACCAAATCATTATTTTATGCAAACATCACTCTACAAATAAAGCGTTGTATTATATTAACGACACTTAATTTTCATTTAAAAGCAATAAATCGTCATTGTTCTACATGCATTTAAATATAATTGACAAAGTTACAGTTTGGCAAATATTTCATTTCTGCGCACTGCTCTATGATTTTTTTGTTTGTTTGACTTCTGTTTACAGTGTAAACTATGGTTAGTATATAAAGAAAAATATCTAAAAGAAACATTATTTTATAAATATAAAATCGACTACAGAGTTTAACACTTAATACACACTGAGAGTAGCCAATAACATGTAAGTCCGACGCCTGTGAAGTTGATAAGGGCTTTGCTGTCTTAAGCGTTAAGCTCTATCACCACTCAACTGCCACACCAAAGAACAGTCGACTAGACAGTTAAAACGGTTAACCGGAAACTGTCATCAAAGAAAGGCAAGCAAACGTCCGAGAGTACAACCTTCTAAAAAGAGAAAAATCGTGTCCACGTTGCATCACAGGAGTAGTCTGAATTTAAGTTCGTCGACAGTCTGTCTGCAAAGAAAGAAAGAAAGAAAGAAAGAAAGAAAGAAAGAAAGAAAGAAAGAAAGAAAGAAAGAAAGAAAGAAAGAAAGAAAGAAAGAAAGAAAGATGGAAGGAAACAAAGAAAGAAAGGAAGGAAGGAAGAAGAAAGAAAGGAAGAAAAAATAAGGAAGGAAGGAATTATTCACCTATTCCTGACTCAAAGAACACACACATTCAAACACACACACACTCAGCACTTCTCAGAAAGAAGACCCTCGCTGCATATTGGGCAGAACGAAGATAGTGTAAAGATAGTGTAAAGATAGAGTAAAGATAGTGTAAAGATAGAGTAAAGATAGTGTAAAGATAGAGTAAAGATAGTGTAAAGATAAAGATAGAGTCAAGATAAAGATAGAGTAAAGATAGTGTAAAGATAGAGTAAAGATAGTGTAAAGATAGAGTAAAGATAGTGTAAAGATAAAGATAGAGTAAAGATAAAGATAGAGTAAAGATAGTGTAAAGATAGAGTAAAGATAGTGTAAAGATAAAGATAGAGTAAAGATAAAGATAGAGTAAAGATAGTGTAAAGATAAAGATAGAGTAAAGATAGTGTAAAGATAGAGTAAAGATAGTGTAAAGATAAAGATAGAGTAAAGATAGTGTAAAGATAGAGTAAAGATAGAGTAAAGATAGTGTAAAGATAGAGTAAAGATAGTGTAAAGATAAAGATAGAGTAAAGATAAAGATAGAGTAAAGATAGTGTAAAGATAGAGTAAAGATAGTGTAAAGATAGAGTAAAGATAGTGTAAAGATAAAGATAGAGTAAAGATAAAGATAGAGTAAAGATAGTGTAAAGATAGAGTAAAGATAGTGTAAAGATAAAGATAGAGTCAAGATAAAGATAGAGTAAAGATAGTGTAAAGATAGAGTAAAGATAGTGTAAAGATAGAGTAAAGATAGTGTAAAGATAAAGATAGAGTAAAGATAAAGATAGAGTAAAGATAGTGTAAAGATAAAGATAGAGTAAAGATAGTGTAAAGATAGAGTAAAGATAGTGTAAAGATAAAGATAGAGTAAAGATAGTGTAAAGATAGAGTAAAGATAGAGTAAAGATAGTGTAAAGATAGAGTAAAGATAGTGTAAAGATAAAGATAGAGTAAAGATAAAGATAGAGTAAAGATAGTGTAAAGATAGAGTAAAGATAGAGTAAAGATAGTGTAAAGATAGAGTAAAGATAGAGTAAAGATAAAGATAAAGATAGTGTAAAGATAAAGATAGAGTAAAGATAAAGATAGAGTAAAGATAGTGTAAAGATAGAGTAAAGATAGAGTAAAGATAGTGTAAAGATAGAGTAAAGATACATGAGAAATTAACGGCTTTCCAATGTAACACAGCGTGGCAAGATACAATAAAGATACATGAGAAATAAATAGCTTTCGAATGTAACAAAGTGTGTACAGATACAGGAAAGAATCATGAGGAATTAGCTGCTTTCAAAATAATGTACCGTAGTGTGCATTGTTACAGTAGAGATAATTAAGGGCTACTAAATATTTCCTTCTTTGTGAGAAATTAAAATTCTTGTTCTTTTCACAAGTTGTGGCTATGATTTGGAACTAACGTGTGACTGCATACTGTTAGTTTTCAATCATATTTGCTGGTACACGAAAGTAGCTTTCTGATAAGGCGTCACTATTTAAAGCTTTTGAAAGGTGTGGCTAGGTTTCATTTCAAAGGCATGATTACTTAAAACTTCTGAATGTATGGCTAGTTATATCATCTCAAATGGTGGCTAAATGAAGCATCTGAAAGGCCTGGCTAGTTAAAGCTTCTGAAACGTTAGCTATTTATAGCACCAGAAAAGTGGCTAGTTAAAGTTATATCATCCAAAATGTGTGTCTAGTTAACGTCCAAGCGTCTATAAAACATATTAGTTACAGTTCAAGCATTTAAAAGGGGTGGTTAGCTAAAGTTCAAGCATTTAAAAAGGGGTGGTTAGCTAAAGTTCAAGCATTTAAAAAGGGGTGGCTAGTTAAAGTTCAAGGATCTGAAAGACGTGGTTAATGAAAGTTAAATTATCTAAAAGGGGTTGCTAGTTAAGGTTAACGCTTGTGAAAGACGTGGCTTATTAGTGTATCAGAACGACATGCTTAGATACAGCGATGCTAGTTAAAGTGTCTGGAAGGCGAGGCTAGTTAAAGTGTCTGGAAGGCGAGGCTAGTTAAAGTGTCTGGAAGGCGAGGATAGTTAAAGCGACGTCTGGAAGGCGAGGCTAGTTAAAGTGTATGGAAGGCGAGGCTAGTTAAAGCGTCTGGAAGGCGAGGATAGTTAAAGCGACGTCTGGAAGGCGAGGCTAGTTAAAGTGTCTGAAAGGTGAGGCTAGTTATCTGCACGGCGCGTATAACTAAACCTTCTGAACTGTATGGCTAGTTAAAGCGTCTGCAAGCCGTGATCTGCTGTAATGTCCGAAAGATGTGGCTAGCTAGAACTTCTGAACGGCATACCTAGTTAAAACCTCTGAAAGGCGAGGCTAGTTATAATGTATGAAAGTTGGCTAGATAAAACTTCTGAACTAGTTAAAGCCTCTGCAGGTCATGGTTCGTTATAATGTCTGAAATGTGTGGCTATCTAAACTTTTGAACGGTGTGGTGTGTTCGTTAAACATCTGAAAGTCTTGGCTAGTTAAAGTGTCTGAAAGGCTTGGCTAGATAAAGTATCTGATAGGCTTGGCTAGATAAAGTGTTTGCAATGCTTGGCTAGTTAAAGCGTATGAAGACTTGGCTAGTTAAAGCGTATGAAGACTTGGCTAGTTAAAGCGTCTGTAAGGCTTGGCTAGTTAAAGCCAAATGGCGTGGTTAGTTAAAGCATCTAAAAAACTTGGCTGGTTAAAGTGTCTGAAAGTTGTCTAAAAGGTGTGGTTACTTAAGACGTCTGATAGGAAAGGCTAGTAATGGTATCTGAAAGGCGTGGGTAGCTAAGGTGTCTGAAAAGCGTGGGTAGCTAAGGTGTCTGAAAGGCGTGGGTAGCTAAGGTGTCTGAAAGGCGTGGGTAGCTATGGTATATAAAAGGCGTGGGTAGCTAAGGTGTCTGAAAGGCGTGGGTAGCTAAAACTGTACTATTTAGAGTAGCAGATATCACTTGAATAGCACTGGTTATATTAATCTGGACAATTTTATTTATCAATATTTTTATTGGTAAATTTTAAAACATTCGTTAAAGTGAAAGAAGTACATTTGCGCTACAGATGCAGTCTACAATACTTAGAGACACCTTAGTTTAAAAAATCATTTATTTTTGATTAATAATTAATAATTAAATAATTATTAATTATTTGAGAATACCTTGAGGTATGCTATACGCGTGTTCGTCGCAATGTACTTTTACAAATGTAGGGAAATGTTTTGGAATACTTTTCGTCCTAAAAAGATATAATTTACCATCACTGACTTTCCTGTAAAGATGCATGCGGGATTGAGAACGTCCATGCTGATTTCGCGAAATCTATGAAATAATGCCGCGATTCTCAGGCCATTGATCTTTATTTCGAGTATAAGGCCTGCACTCTAGATCCAAGGCATCCAAGATCTAGAGTGCCAGAGTTCTTAAGAACCTGAGTTTCCGAGCACAATATCCATATCGAGAGATGAACTATAATTGAAAACAAGTCTCTGCACAGTAAGCAGTACGCAAGAAATGAAGAATAAGGCATCAAATTCAAAAATAAAGTATAAAACAATGTATAAAGTGTTAAATAATACCGTCTAACAATCCATTTTCATTTGATTGTTTTAATTTTACTTAAACTTTCCTTTGGAGTTTCCATAGACTTTGTTTGCTAATTAATGCACTGTTTAATCAGTTGTACCTTGGAACTAGATTATCAATCAGACTATATAATTATGCCGAAGACAAAATAAAATTGAGTCACGTTCTCTTGAGTCTTTGCTTTTATAGTTGTATATTTGCATGTTGTGACGTCAAGATTTCTAGTTTAATTCGACTTGTTACTCTATCGAGCGACAAAACTTCTCAGAAAAGAAAGCATTTCGAGCGGCAGAAGTACTTCAGTGCGCAATAAACATTAATGGGTTTAATTTATTGCAAATCATTAAACATGCTTCCAGCGACAAAGTTGATGATTTTTGATGGTGTGAATTTCTGGAACACGCAAAGCTACTTCATATTAGGCAGACATGGCGCTATTTGCTCTATACTACTACGGTTTTACAAACATTGGAAAGAAGTGAGTAATTAAATTAACTCTTTTGTATGTTTGTGCGAGAATTACATTATCTCACGCATTAACGTTAGCATGAAAGTATGGATGATGTTATCTCACGCATTAACGTTAGCATGAAAGTATGGATGATGTTATCTCACGCATTGACGTTAGCATGAAAGTATGGATGATGTTATCTCACGCATTAACGTTAGCATGAAAGTATGGATGATGTTATCTCACGCATTAACGTTAGCATGAAAGTATGGATGACGTTATCTCACGCATTAACGTTAGCAGCAATGGAGTAGTGAAAGTATGGATGACGTTATCTCACGCATTAACGTTAGCAGCATTGGAGTAGTGAAAGTATGGATGATGTTATCTCACGCATTAACGTTAGCAGCATTGGAGTAGTGAAAGTATGGATGATGTTATCTCACGCATTAACGTTAGCAGCATTGGAGTAATGAAAGTATGGATGATGTTATCTCACGCATTAACGTTAGCAGCAATGGAGTAGTGAAAGTATGGATGACGTTATCTCACGCATTAACGTTAGCAGCATTGGAGTAGTGAAAGTATGGATGATGTTATCTCACGCATTAACGTTAGCAGCATTGGAGTAGTGAAAGTATGGATGATGTTATCTCACGCATTAACGTTAGCAGCAATGGAGTAGTGAAAGTATGGATGACGTTATCTCACGCATTAACGTTAGCAGCAATGGAGTAGTGAAAGTATGGATTACGTTATCTCACGCATTAACGTTATCATGAAAGTATGGATGACGTTATCTCACGCATTAACGTTAGCAGCATTGGAGTAGTGAAAGTATGGATGATGTTATCTCACGCATTAACGTTAGCAGCATTGGAGTAGTGAAAGTATGGATGATGTTATCTCACGCATTAACGTTAGCAGCAATGGAGTAGTGGAAGTATGGAAGATGTTATCTCACGCATTAACGTTAGCAGCAATGGAGTAGTGGAAGTATGGAAGATAACGTCGAAGAGATAATGCTGGCAGTCCGTCATAACTCGAACCAAATAAGAAAATATCTAATGAGGTTCTCAAATGCATGAACCTAAACAAAAGCAATAGGTTCACAATCACATGAACCCAAACAAAAACAATAGGTTCACAAATACATGAAGAAAATGTGGTTTACTAGTGTGTGTGCCCAGTTTGAAATTTATATTACGTAAAACTCGGTAGTCTCTGAAAATGCACGTTTAATACGTCATCATGTGTGAGACACTGACGTAAGTAACACTTTTGACACTTAGACATGAAATAACACTTTATTTCATTATCATTTTATAAATATAGACATGAAATAAAACTTTTTCATTATCATTTTATAAACATAGACATGAAATAAACATTTATTTCGTTACCATTTTATAAACATACATAAGTAATAAACCGTTTACGCCTTCATCATACTGGAAACACAAACAAGAAGTAATTGCTCTAGTCATCATTGCAAGTGAGCGACAGAGAAAAAAGTCTTAATATCAATATCACAACTACGACAAACATGAAAGAGATTATATAAACCACAAATGAGTGGTGACATTGAAATGATCCCCTATGTCATCATATCAAATTGCGACGGGTGACATCTTCCCATGACATTGTGAATCTACCCTTGTCATCATGTATTGGGATGATCCCCCGTGTAATCAGATACTGAGATCGCCATATGTGGGCAGTCAAAATGCACTAGCCTGTCTGATGACGTTATAAACAGATAGCGATGAAAGTTTATTCATAAATAAATATTCTTGATGGGAATGCCTCTGCCAGACGTTTATCGTGTTAGCGCCATTCCTTGGACTACAGTTTTATGTCCTGCACTTGCGCATGGAGTAGTCTCCCGTGATGAGCACACATTTTAGCAGTAATTATCTTTCTCGTTCACTTCCTTGCAATCTCCTCTCAATCGATATCCATCGTACTGCCAGAAAATGTCTACTTTGGAAAGGATTTCTGTGTTTCACAAACTCAAGATGATCACATGCAGTGTTCATCCACTGTCTTTTCTCTTTTTCGCTTTTTCAGTTATTTATTTTCTCTTTCTATCTCTCTTACGCTCACTAATATGTTGGCTCTCTGGAATTATATTTTTTTGTTTCTCTTCCTCGCTTTCACATTCACTTATTTTCTTCCTCCAACACTGATATGTTCACAAACATGGAACGGGTCTATGCAGAGTAATTTGGAAAATGGAGAGTAAAATGTTTAATATAGGTCTTGATTTATGAGTAAGCTGTAATGTTGATTAAGACATGTCATTAAAAGATAATAAAATTGAACCAGTTCGTTTACTGACAAATACCATTAATTACTAACAATAAACTGAACATTATTTCGTGTGGATGTGAAGAATATTCTCGTTACTCCAGCAACGTCAGAGGAAATTTCTTACCGGAAATACTAAATAGAATTCAGAATAATGGAGCCTATATGATAAGGAATAATGACGTTTATAGAATTCGGAACCAGGGAACGAAATACATTTTTTCTTCCCACGTTGATCTAATAATATCCAATAGCAAACATCGTGCTTTGAGATAATAAAACGCCCATTTACATTTTGGCGATAAGTAAAATGTCAATTTAAATTTTGAGGTGAATTCGATTATCATTGCAAAAACAGTCAGTTACATGTCAAAGGAATATTGATGAGCTGCTATATCATTTCAGATCATTGATTCAAAGCAAATTTTCCGCTACAAAAGTCTCTTACATTCATGTGACTTTTTCCATCGATTACAATTTTTTTCTCATTTTTTTTGTGCTTCCTTCTCTTTGTTTCATTACTGATAAACAGGCTTACTTATTTTATAAAATAAAAATATAATATTATTTCAAATATTTAGGCATAATATACTTTTATTTCAGATTTTACTTTTCAATTAATTTCATTTAATTGCATAAGACTATAATATTGCTTCACTTGTGTAAATATGTAATTGTGATATTGTATTATTGGTTATTAATCTGATGTTTATCTGATATACAGTACCACGTTTGATATGTAAATATGTGATGCTGTTTAACTGTAATGTTGTCTGATGTTTAACTTTATTCTAACTAGTAATAATTAACTGATGTATTGAATTGATATTCAATTGTAAATGAAATATGCTGTCATAAAATGTCATAGTTGAATGATCCCCACAATAATAGTTATATAATTAAATGTAATAATCTACCACTATTTCAGTCATATTGTACGTATGTTTAACTATAGTATTTTACTAGCATACAACTGTAGTAATAACTGATAGTTAACTGTAATACAATAATAGTATTTTACTCCTGCATTGTACTGGATTTCACTGTAATATTTTGTACTAGTATTTTACACTAATATTTTGTACTAGTATTATACTGTAATATTTTGTACTGGTATTTTACTGTAATACTGTGCTGGTATTTCCCTGTAATATTGTGCTGGCATTTCATTGTAATATTGTGCTGGCATTTCATTGTAATATTGTGCTGGTATTTCATTGTAATATTGTGCTGGCATTTCGTTGTAATATTGTGCTGGCATTTCGTTGTAATATTGTGCTGGCATTTCCTTGTAATATTGTGCTTGTATTTCATTAAACTATTTTACTAGTATTTCACTGTAATACTGAACTAGTGTTTTCTGTATTACTGTTTAAGTTATTTTTACACTTCTCCTATATATCTCCCTGGATAAGACTATTCATACACATACTTATCTTTATCGACATAAAACATAGAGTGGAGAATTAAAATTTCTTGGAAACGTCCACTTTGGGTTGTAGATATGCGTTGCCCTAAGCAATAACATAAATGAGAGTCAGTTAAAGATCGTGCTTATTTCTGTATCATATTTAATTAATTTTCCTTTTTGCTGTTGCTGTCGTGATATTTTACCTTGCTGATGCTTTGAGTCTTGCCTGCGTATCTCCTTTTGCTCATACATACATACACTCATACTCTATTACACACAGCTCTCTCTCTCTCTCTCTATATATATATATATATATAATTTTACACACACATACACACACACATACACACACACATACGCACACACGCGCGCGCATACACACACACATACACACACACACACACATACACAATGGCTACTTTCATTGCAGCCGAATAAAGCCATCGCATATAATATTAAGAGTTTCATTGTAGTAATCATGTTATTTTTTATTTAATACCAAATGTTGGACAATTTATCATAAAAGTACCCCCTACCCACCCTTACATCTCCGTGCACCTGATATATAGCTCGGGATCGAAATTTAAAGAGATTCATTAAATTCCATCAAAACTTTGCAACCATAAAAGATCAATAAAATTCTGAGAGAATCAGCGTGACTCGAGTTCTAATCAGGGCTCGCATGCCTATCAAGGATTGCGTTTCTGATTTCTCTGTAAGCGATGGTGGTTGGTACGTGTATGTACATGCGTGTGTGATCGTGTTATATTAGACCTGTGTACGTGTGTGTGTGTGTGTGTGTGTGTGTGTGTGTGTGTGTGTGTGTGTGTGTGTGTGTGTGTGTGTGTGTGTGTGTGTGTGTGTGTGTGTGTTGTAAGATGATGTGCGGATATTTCTTTTCATCATAAATACAAACATGCCAACACTTAACTGTTCCATAGAGTTTGTAATTATACATTACATCAATACTGTATTACTCACCCAGTATTGTGATGGTAAGATCATATTAGTTTACAATGGAGCCATTCAGTACAGTGAAGTCTAGTTCACATAAATTTACAATGGAGCTAATCAGTACAGTAATTTACATAAGTTTACACTGGAACCATCCACTGCAGTGAGATGTAACTCATATTAGTTTATAGTGGATCCATTCGGTACGGCTTGTCACGTTCACATAAGCTTACAATGAAGTTATTCAATACAGTGAGATATATTTCACATTAGTTTACAGTGGAGCCATTCAGTAAGGTCTAGGTCACATAATTTTACAATGGAGTATTCAGTACAGTGATGTATATCTCACAATTATTTACAGTGATGCCATTGATTTCAGTGAGGTCTAGTTCACATTAGCTTACATGAAGCTAATCAATACAGTGAGGCTAACTCATATTAGTTTAAAGAGGAGCTATTCATAACAGTGAGGATTAGCTCACACGAAACCATTCAGTACAGTGAGGACAAGTTCACATTAGTTTACAATGGAGCCGTTTTCAATACAGTAATGATAAGATCATATCAGTTTACAATGGAGCCATTCAGTACAGTGAGGTCTAGTTTACATTAGCTTACAGTGGAGCCATCCAATGCAGTGAGGATAAACTCACATTAGTTTACAATGAAGCCATTCAGCACAGTGAGGATAAACTCACATTAGTTTACAGTGGAGCCAATTTCAATACAGTGAGGATAATATCACATTTTTTTACAATGGAGCCATTCAATGTGGTGATTTTTAGCTCAAATTAGCTTACAGTGGAACCAGTATATTGAATGTGATCAGGCCGTTGACAAATGCAATGATGCACTTCATATCCAACAACACATTGTGTGTGTAATATGGTGTCTGCATAATTTCACAAATGTTATTATGTGATATTGTATAAAATCTGTCAGAGAAAACACTTTAAAATTCTCTTAGACCCGACGCTGTAGCATTGTACTAAGACTTATGGCTAAGATCTTCAACTCATGATTTTACTAAGACGTTATCTTCACAACATACTATTCAGTTATTAATACATTTTGCTAAGACATTTCATATTAATACCTTTCTTCATAGATACTTCTTTAATAATACATTTTGCTAAATATTCCATTAATAAATTTTGCTAAGATATTTCATTAATACATTTTGCTAAATATTCCATTAATACATTTTGCTAAATATTCCATTAATACATTTTGCTAAATATTCCATTAATACATTTTGCTAAGATATTTCATTAATACATTTGCTAAGACATTTCAATAAGTCTATTCACTAAGAATTTCATTTTTTTTAAAACCCATTCATTTAAGATCTTTCTTTCATATATTTCACTAAGTCTTTTCACAAATAATAAAACATTCATTTAAGTGATTTCGCTAAGATATTTCACTAAAACATTAATTGAAGACTTTTCGCTCTTTTTCAATAAGACCATTCACTAAAGACATTCATTTAAAGGTCTCATCGCACGATAAAACACATGTCTTCACAAAGTGTCTTTCAAACTGTGTATAATACCTTTCTAGCCATATCCGCAGAGAGTAAAATAATGTCAATTAACACTTCCACGCCACACATACTTAGCCCCGCCTTCATATCATTTATAGCAGTCACATTATAATAAACGTCACAGAATTCAGTGAAAGCGATAGTGAAATAGAAAGTATAGTTGTTTAAAGGTGCATTGGCTGAAATCGTTGAAAGAGAAAAAAAGGATTTGGGGTCACACAGGGGTCAGTACTACGCGCAACTATTGAAGAAGCTGCCAACTGAGGACCCAAAAAGTCTATAATTTTGACCTACGACATGCTCCAAGAGCTTTGGATGCTTGCTGAACCGTTTATCAAAGAGAAAGATGCCAACATTCCATCGACGTTCCTCCTCCCGGTAAATCTCGATAATCTTGATTATGTCCCTTTGTATTTGTCGCCATTTTCTTCTCTATTTTTATTTTTGTACTCTCGAAGTCACATGATTTGAGGGAGGTTTAATATTGTGTATGACATTTAAACGTCATTACGACTGTTCTACAGAAATAGAATAGTTTCTAAATCGTAAGACAGTCACACAAAACGTGTCATATGGATGTTTCCGTCAGACGTTTGTCGTCCCACAGCAAAACATGCCTCATATAGTAGCCTTGCGAGATAAATGTCTCAAAGTGTGCAGAGCGTGAGACAAATGTCTTATCGTAAGCAGAGCATGAGACAAATGTCTTAGTTTGTGCAGAGCGTGAGACAAATGTCTTACTTTGTGCAGAGTATGAGACAAATGTCTTACTGTGTGCAGATATGAGGAAATGTCTTACTGTGTGCATATATGAGGCAAGTGTCTTACTGTGTGCAGATATGAGACAAATGTTCTTATTGTGTGCAGATATGAGACAAATGTCTTACTGGGTGCAGATATGAGACAAATGTCTTACTGTGCGCAGAGGCTTTGAAACCTTTCGGTAAGATATTTCATTAATTCAACTAAACGTATTTATGGACTACAATTTGTGCTTAATGAACTTGATAATGTAGGGTGTAAACAGCTGAAGGACGATTTCCAATACATTCGTCTTGAGGTGACAAAAGAAAATCAATAGTATGCTTTGTTTCTATCTTTGTAAACATTGGTTCTGAGTAAACAGTAATGGCGCACATCATAGATGTTTGGGTACCATTTCACTAACACATTACAATATATATTGCAGCTGAAAAACCCATTCATTCTGAACATGTCCCTGAGTCAGTCTGCTACTTGGAATGACTTTGAAAATTTTATTGTCCATTTTCTTTTTAAAAAATAAAATGACTGTAATAAATATAGCCATAAACAAAGACGAGCTTTACTTCAGACAATTTGGACAGTTCCTTGGTATTGGTGTTTTACCAATAGGTTAGGAGGAATACCCTAACTACCTGCTATGAGTGTGGATGATTACACTAAGTACCAGCAATACGTGTGGGTGAATACACTAATTACCAGCAATCAGTGAGGATAAAAATCCAAAGTACCAGCAATAAGTGAAGATGAAAATCTTAACTACCAGCAATAAGTGAAGATGAAAATCCTAACTACCAGCAGTAAGTGAGGATAAAAATCCTAACTACCATCAATCAACAGGGTATGTGTATACACCACTCGAGTATATCTTCCAGTTAATGACAAACTCAACACGCATTAAGGTGGTCGCTCAGTTATAAAATTAGTTTGTATTATATTTGAAATACTTTTCTTCTTAAATTACTGTCACAATATTTACAATATGTACAGATTTTAGAAACTGGCATGTTAAATAATGTTCAATAATTTAGAAATTTGTCCTAAATCTATGAAAACGTGACACGTTATTTTGATTAAACTGCTATCAAATGCGTTGATTATTTTGCACATGATTTGAAAAGCTTAGACCTGTAAAGAATTTTAGTACAATATATATATATTGATGTACTTTTGCTAACTGGTAAGTGTGTGCATATCTCTGCACTTCGTTATATCTGATAAGGTATTCGTGCTTGATTTAAAACTAAAACAGCCGATATTTATTTGTTGTGATATCGATAATTAATCGCCTATATTAGGTCGGCGTATTTTTGTTTCCTCCAACCAACACGGTGAGAGGTAGAAAGTCGCGCCGGGAAGCCATTACTTTCAAGTAATTATTATTTTTTAGTATTGTTTTGCTTACGATAGAAGGCGTTCTGTAATCTCATTACACTTCGCTGTGTCGGATACGTCCAAACTACAGCTCGCGTAATGGGCAAGTTATTTTTAAACTTCGAGTGTACGCTCTAAACTGGCAGAGATCTGAAGATACAGGGCGGGAGAGGAAAATTGTACCATCACAGGTGATTAAAGAAATGTGAAGTATAGAAAAGCTGAATGGAATTTTGCTTTCGAAGACAAATTACCTGGCACTGAAGAGTGTCCTCGACACACGTCGCTGTATATTATTTGTCTAATTAGACGAATGCTAAAATGATTTTGCACTAAATAATATCCACTAAATACCTAAGCAAATCATCTCAGACTAAGTCCTCACACTAAATTACAGCATTATTTAACTCAATAACTCATTAGAACGCCATCGCCACTTAGTTAATGATTATTAATAATAATAATTAATCTTTCATGACGAATTAAAAATGATGAATATCGTAATTTATTATACTAATAATTCTCCACTCGTCTCTCTCACAAGGCCACAAATAAATCAAATCCAAAACCATATAAATAAACTAGCACACGAAGGAACACAAACATAGCAAAAAACATCAATAGTGCTTTACCAATTCCAGTACAAATGTCAAAATGAATGTCAGTCATTAGACATTCTTAACACCTTTTTCTATTATAACAAAATGCAAATTCCACCACATTCTTGGTCAAGCATAAAATGAATGTAATTCTGCAGGCTAATTCCTTTGTGCAATTGAGTGCTAATATCAAGGAATAGATAGATAGATAGATAGATAGATAGATAGATAGATAGATAGATAGATAGATAGATAGATAGATAGATAGATAGATAGATAGATAGATAGATAGATAGATAGATAGATAGATAGATAGATAGATAGATAGATAGATAGATAGATAGATAGATAGATAGATAGATAGATAGTGAGGAAGGGGGATGGATGGAGCGATAATGAGAAAGAAAGAAAGAAAGAAAGAAAGAAAGAAAGAAAGAAAGAAAGAAAGAAAGAAAGAAAGAAAGAAAGAAAGAAAGAAAGAAAGAAAGAAAGAAAGAAAGAAAGAAAAAAGAAAGAAAGAAAGAACATGTTTTTAACGGTTAAAGGTTTTGTATGACACAAAGACAGACAAATAGTGACATATATCTGAATAAATAACAATTTAGGCATGCAGTAGATAACGGGGGAATGGACGATAGACGATAGCAGTGATACACACTCATTACGTAATCTCGCTAGAAGACAGCAATGATATAACCTCATTACGTAATCTCGATAGAAGGGAATAGTGTGAAACACGATTCTCTGATAATAAGACGCTGTGTCGTGCAGAAATCTCTTAATCCCGTTAAGTGCTGATTATTCCCTTTCAATTTTGAATAATTTATTGTACAATTTCACCAACGAGAAACAGAGAGAATGATGAAGTGTCGGCTGGAAAGCTCAGTATCTTGTGCAATCTCTAATGCACGTGACTCATCAAACTGCTATAAATATGTACACTTTACAAATTCATACCTATTTGTCTCTTTGTATCTCTACATCACTCTCTGTGTATCGATCTGTCTGTCTATCATATACATTGTGTATTCAAACTAATGTCACCAACTCATTAATATTTGAACGCTACCGTTTAGGCCGTTGCTCTGTCTGTCGCAAAACATCTAATGAATTTCCTGACACTAACGGGAAACATCAATCTCATTCATATTAAAAAATATATATAAAAATAAAATAGTACACTCACACATGCACGTACACACAAGCATACACGCAGCTTTTAAAATGGATGTAAATGTTGTGATTAAGTTATGAAGAATGTTGGACAACTGTCGACAGCAATGGTTGATGTACCCGGTTACACAATTAGCCCTCCTCTGACGTAGACGGCAATTCTCTCCGTACCGCTAGAGCATCAATCTAGTTAACTCCCCTGCCGGTCAACGCCAATTGTGGCACTCGCAATCGATGGTACCTATGACCCATCTGCGGTCGTTCACACAGCAGCCAACGATTGACTGCGCACAGTTACCAGCTACTGAAAATCAGTTTGGCGCTTTTCTTTAAAGTGATGTGTTTTCTTGACATTGTCTTTTCTTGAAATGATGTGCTTTTCTGTTGGTTACTGGTGATTATAAATATCCATTTAAGACAGTTATAGATTTCCCCATTGTCCTTCATACTGCTATAACAACAAACTTTTTACACATTTCTATTTTATTTACTTTAACGGATTTTTCGTAGATAGTTAAATAACGAAGCACTTGTAAATGGATATTTCGTGTGTAAATAGATATTTCATTAGCCAGATAAATAATGAAAGTACTTGTAAATATAAATTTTGTTAACCAGATAAATAATGAAAACTCTTGTAAATAGATATTGCATTAGCCAGATAAATAATGAAAACACTTGTAAACAGGTATTAGCTTTAATAAGTGGCATTTGTTAAAACATAATTTAGACTAAAGTATTGTAACTAAAGTAACAGATTGCACATTAAGTTGGAACCTACCGTTTTCATCGTATTTTTTTTTTTTGTCAAATCACTTCCATAACCTATCGTTTTCATCGTATTTTTTTTTGTCAAATCACTTCCATAACCTATCGTTTTCTTCGTATTTTTTTTTGTCAAATCACTTCCATAACCTATCGTTTTCTTCGTATTTTCTTTTGTCAAATCACTTCCATAACCTATCGTTTTCTTCGTATTTTCTTTGTCAAATCACTTCCATAACCTATCGTTTTCTTCGTATTTTTTTTGTCAAATCACTTCCATAACCTATCGTTTTCTTCGTATTTTTTTTGTCAAATCACTTCCATAACCTATCGTTTTCTTCGTATTTTTTTTGTCAAATCACTTCCATAACCTATCGTTTTCTTCGTATTTTTCTTGTCAAATCACTTCCATAACCTATCGTTTTCTTCGTATTTTTTTTGTCAAATCACTTCCATAACCTATCGTTCACATCGTATTTTCCTACAGAAAACTCATTTCAAGGGTTTTTTTTATAATTTATTCCTGCATACAAATCACTTTACAGTATTCCACGTTTTATTTCTATTTACATATCCCCCATAATTTCTACAGGGATTTCCTTAAAATATTACTCATCCTGCATAAAGTGTTCTTATTTCTACAGGGATTTTCTTAAAATAATTACTCATCCTGCATAACGTGTTCTTATTTCTACAGGGATTACCTTCAAACAATTTTTTTCAAATGTCTATTCGTGAATTTTAACATTCAGTGAGCAAGCATTTTGCTCAATATCGAGCTTCAAATTCAGTTTAGCCTGACGCAACGCGTTATTGAAGTCTCGGTAATTGTTATAATGCTTGGGCTTTTTAGATAATTGTAGAAATCATACCCAAATTATCGTTGATGACGTAACACGATGAAGATGCATAAATGAGTGGAAGCGCCAGAGAACAATAACGACCACATTTAGAGAAATATCTAGTAACGACCGCACAAAGATAACACTTCATCTGTAGATATATTGGCTGATTTGAAAATATAACATTATAAATATCAGTTGTTGTAGACTACTATTTTATAACCGTGATTTTTTCAGACAACTAATTTTTTTGATATCGGTACAGTCCTCACAAAATGCATTTAGACGTGTTGCCCTATTCGGCCACGAAATGAAGAGTAGAACTTTATGTTAGGAATACAATTTTAGATTTTTCTCTTGAAATCAATCCTTCGACCCTCTGGCAGTATCGACCTCGACGTATGTGAATTAGTAGAATTCAATAGATTCCAAAGATGATTTCCTGTTGTTAAAATCTTTCCTTACGGGGGAGAATTAACATGCATTTATCACAGTGCACTTCAAAGCTGTCGGTAATGGCGGCTATAGTCTTCTTATCCTCTCATTATATTTTTCAAAAGATGTCAAATTAAACAAAGCTTCGGCTAAACCAGACAGTCGGGACATTCATTTTCATATATAATTAAATACAACTACTGTTGTGACGTTCATTTTCATATATAATTAAATACAACTACTGTTGTGCACGTGGCACTCGTGTGCAGCCCCCACTCTCACATTGATCTGGACACCAAGACGTGACCACACTTGTTTGACATCACTACGTGACAAGCAATACCAAGACGTAACCACACATCTGACATCACTATGGGACCAAGTTAATCTGGACACCAAGACGAGACCACACTTGGATCTGATTACATGACCAGATGAGTAATCACTAAGACGTCATCACCTTAGACTTGCTATCAAGACGTGACAACACTAACATGACCTTATAAATATTACATCAGGACATGAACACAATAGTTTTGATATTTCTCTTTGACGACATTAGAAATTATATCTAGATACGACACCAACTATTGGTAATTACATTATCACCTCACACACTGGTAATGAAATCAAACATGACACATTCGTATTGACATCCAAACTTGACATACTGATAAGAAATCAAACATGACACACTGGTATTGACATCCAAACTTGACATACTGGTAAAAAATCAAACATGACACACTGGTATTCAAACCTAATACGCTGGTACTGAAATTAAAGCTGACATACTGGTAATGACATCAAACCCTGGCACATTGGTAGTAACATTTAGACATTAACTAATTAGTACTGATATCAAGAGTGTCATATTAGTACTAATATTAAGATAATAAAAATGCAATTTAAATAAAAGTTTTAAAATAGGAACTAAGGTGGAAAACCCTTTGACATTAAAAATAAAATTAATATATAATCAGTCCAACTTTATCTCCAAGTGTTTTCATGGATGGATGGATGGATGGATAGATAGATAGATAGATAGATAGATAGATAGATAGATAGATAGATAGATAGATAGATAGATAGATAGATAGATAGATAGATAGATAGGTAGGTAGGTAGGTAGATTGATAGATAGACAGACAGGCAGGCAGGCAGGCAGACACACAGACAGACAAACAGATAGATAGATAGATAGATAGATAGATAGATAGATAGATAGATAGATAGATAGATAGATAGATAGATAGATAGATAGATAGTAGATAGATAGATAGATAGTTAGATTCTATGCCATATTCACTATCAAGCTATCGTAAAGGCGAGGAAAGCCTGTTTCTGTCACATTATTACAGGACGCAGCATTTTGGTCTAGAAAAAGGCATCATAACAAATTATCCGAAGTCATTATTTCTTTAAGTCATTTTCGTCTGCATTCTTTCCCTTGCATCTTGCGGCTATCCCTCCCTCCTTTTCATGAGCTGATTCGTAACTATGTTTTGTTCATCATTTTTTCTAAACCATGCTAACTTTACACATTCTTTTCGTAAAATAATTATGATCTTTCTTCGACCATCATTCTTTTCATAATCAAGGGTAGAATCTCCCTTTACCAAAGCTAACATATTACTGATAGTCCTTAAATCATATGTATTAATATATAGCTATCCAATGAACATACATAAAAAATTAAATAAGAAAATGTTTCGTTTTAAATTTGGTATAAATGTGTTTATCCGCACACATTCTAGTCTCGTGGTGACGTGGTGGGGCTCAACCTATGCTGCACGTCACTTCAACGCTATGTAAATCATCATTCCCGTGACACCCTGGCTTTCTGTTCGAACATTAAACTGTGTGACACCCTGCATACTGGCCTTCTGTTCGAACATTAAACTGTGTGACACCCTGCATATTGGCCTTCTGTTCAAACACTAAACTGTATGAATGCTTCTTAGTCTGTACCTTCTTTTCAGAAACTAAAAGTATAACACGTCATTATAATCTGGTTTTCGCAGAAAGTCAAATGAGCACACGAACATACACACATACTAACATATATACAGAGTATTAAAGATTCCCTCCAAAGTTTTTAAAGGGTCAGCAAAACTTGGCTTGGTGCCATATATGCACTCGGTCTTACCATCGAAAAGCTGACTAGTGAAATGAATGAGACCTGTATACATACCTTCAAGCTGACTAATGAAATGAATGAGACCTGTATACATACCTTCAAGCTGACTAATGAATTGAATGAGACCTGTATACATACCTTCAAGCTGACTAATGAAATGAATGAGACCTGTATACATACTTTCAAGCTGACTAGTGAATTGAATGAGACCTGTATACATACTTTCAAGCTGACTAATGAATTGAATGAGACCTGTATACATACTTTCAAGCTGACTAGTGAAATACATGAGAACTGTATACATACTTTCAAGCTGACTAGTGAAATACATGAGAACTGTATGTATGTTTCCAGTCTGACTAGTGCAGTACATGAGACCTGTATACCTTTCTTCAAACTGACTAGTGAAATAAATTTTATCTGTATATGTTTCCATGTTAACTTGTGATGTACATGAGACCTGTATACCTTTCTTCAAACTGACTAATGAAATAAATTTGATCTGTATATGTTAACTTGTGATGTACATGGGATCTGTATAAATGTTAAGAAAACTGACTAGTGAAATACATGAGATTTGGAGACAGGTTTTCAACCTGACTAGTTAATACATGTATGCAGGTCTCATGCCACTAGTTAGCAAATAGTAGCGGACATTACGCACGTTTGCTTTAAAACATCATCGTGTTCCGTATAGATCAGACAATTTTCTCTCATCATCAAAAGTCCTCTCAACAGCAGCTTCTGCGCTGCTTGAATATTCCTTTAATGATCTCAGAATATAACTTCTAAATTCTAGATAGCACTACAACACCTCCATTTTTAGTTCTACGCTACACGAACCCAGAGAGCAAACTTGCAAGAGTGTGTCCTACGCCCAAATTCATTTGTGTTTAAGTTTGACTAAAGTGAGAGATCATACTTAATATGGAATAATTCGACTCATAATTATACTAGAGACTGTTGCTGAACTAAGGAAGACGTGACATAATCTAAAGAATGCTACAGTCAGACTTTGTCAAATTAAGGAAGACGTGACGTCATCCAAAGCAAACTACAAAGTTAAACTGTTGTTGAAATAAGGAAGATGTGGCTTCAATTTAAAGCATACTTCCTACTCAGACTGTTGTTAAGCTAAGGAAGACGAGAGTAATTTTAAACTGACTGACTGACGACAAGCGTGAAACAATATTTATTTGGTAAACAAAGCATTAACATCACTGTCTCAATGGAGTAAAAATATCGGCAGAACTCCCAGTGAATGTAGGAACAAATATATGAATTTATATGTTTAGCACAAACGTCAACAGAAGTCCCAATGAGTTCAGGAACAGCATATGTGTGACATGTGCGCCACTTAGTTAATGAAGATAATTATTATTATTAATTAATCTTTCATTACAAATTTTAAGTGATGAGAATATTATTTTTTTGTTGTTGTTATTAATGACACCACTCGTCTCTCATTGGTGGATATTTTGGCGTTGTAATCGTTTTTCACAGTTCCACAACATAAAACAACATTTACAGTCACGTAAGGTTTTCTGCAAGTGGAAAACTTCTTATTAAGGAAAAGACAAATCCGACTTTAATCTATATTTAGCGTGTCCCCATCCACCCAATTTTTACTCCAACATAAGAATATCAATATCACTATGCATAAGAAGGTCAATAAATTTAACAAAATAAATTACTTCATAGACGAAATGCAAATTGGATAAACAATAGTCCAGCTTTGCATAAACATATTGTATTACTTCATAGACTGTGAAATGTGACATAAAGTAATCTAACTTTACATAAACAATTTTTTTTTTAATTTCATAGATTAAATACTAAATAAATGTCTAATACAATAGCCCAGCTTTACTTTAACAAAGTATATTACTTTATAGACTAAGTGATATTTGACATAGAATAGCCTATCTTTACATAGACAAAATATATTACTTCAGAGACACAGTGAAATTTCAATTAACAATACCCTAACTGTACATAGACAAAATAGACATAGTGAAATTTGACATACAATAGACTAGCGTTACATAGACAAATCCGTAGTGAAGTAGTAAAATATTCATTTTAAATTTATTTGTACTAAGAAGGAATAAAATAAATATACATCGCTTGCACTGCCGCTTATTAAATGTAAAAGCTAACATCTCACACTTGTAAATGTAAAAGCTACCATCTCACACTTGTAAATGTAAAAGCTAACATCTCACGATTGTAAATGTAAAAGCTAACATCTCACGATTGTAAATGTAAAAGCTAACATCTCACGATTGTAAATGTAAAAGCTAACGTCTCACGATTGTAAATGTAAAAGCTAACGTCTCACGATTGTAAATGTAAAAGCTAACATCTCACTCTTGTAAATGTGTAAACTAGCATCTCACTATTGTAAATGTGTGAACTAGCATCTCTCTATTGTAAATGTAAAAGCTAGCGATCCTGTTTACTCCAATAAAAGTTGCACTAAAGTAAATGGAATCTGTAGAAATAACTTTGAGAATAAGTTCCAAAGCACCGTGCTAGCTATCCAGGAAAGCGAGTTGGACAGAAAACATATGTTTCTCAGCAATGTCAGTCATCGCACTGCGAACATCTCCTGTTTTTAGACCTCGGGCCGACACAACAGACGAACATTACCTGGCTTTAGGTGCGCAATGCAGACTGAACGTATTTTTTATCTACTTAACAGGCAGGTAAAAAAAATGTAAATGCTGGCCCTAGAGACAAACAAAAATAAATATTCAAAATATAACAGATTCACGTTACTGACATTTTTTTTTAAGGCAGCGGGTAAACTAAATACGAAGTCATATATATATAAAGATATTTGGAGGAATAGAGAGTTTAATAGAAAGAAAGAAAGAAAGAAAGAAAGAAAGAAAGAAAGAAAGAAAGAAAGAAAGAAAGAAAGAAAGAAAGAAAGAAAGGAAGGAAGGAAGGAAGGAAGGAAGGAACAAACAAACAAACAAACAAAGAAACAAAGAAGCAAAGAAAGAAAGAAACAAACAAACAAACAAAGAAAGAAACAAAGAAAGAAAGAAAGAAAGAAAGAAAGAAAGAAAGAAAGAAAGAAAGAAAGAAAGAAAGAAAGAAAGAAAGAAAGAAAGAAAGAAAGGAAGGAAGGAAGGAAGGAAGGAACAAACAAACAAACAAACAAAACAAACAAAGAAACAAAGAAGCAAAGAAAGAAAGAAAGAAACAAACAAACAAACAAACAAACAAACAAACAAACAAACAAACAAACAAACAAACAAACAAAGAAACAAACAAAGAAAGAAAGAAAGAAAGAAAGAAAGAAAGAAAGAAAGAAAGAAAGAAAGAAAGAAAGAAAGAAAGAAAGAAGTTTCAACACGCCTATTTTGTTGTCTTATCTGTATAGAGACTTTATATTTGCTAAAATATTCTTCCTTTTGCGCTGACATAAAACATATTGTCATAATGCCTAGTTTGATTTAGTTATTATTATTTTTCTAATTTTACATAACTTTCTCAGAAAAAAGAAATAACACCAGCCAGTCAGCTAGTCATCACATGCAACAAAATTATAGAAAGAAAAATAGGAAACAAAATTATTGATCAAACGGAAGGAAAGAATGACGAAATTAATTGTAGGAAAGGAAGGGCGCTCTATTATCAATAGCTGGGGAGTGGTGTCAATCGATGGAGAGTGGTGTCAATCGAAGCTGGAGAGTGTTGACAATCGAGCACTGGAGAGTATAGGATGACAGCTAAGAGTTGGAAAATAATGACTAAAGAGAGATGTAGAGTGTTGACAACCGAGAACTGGAGTGTGATGACAACAAGAGAACTGGAGAATGATGACAACCGAGAAATGGAGCGTTGACAACCGAGAGATTGAGAGTGATAACAACCCAGAGCCGGAGAGTGATGGCAACCGAGAACTAAAGATCGATGACAACCGAGAACTGGAGAGTGATGACAATTAAAGCTAGAGAATGGCACAATCCAGTGTAAGAGTGTTTTAACGACACATAGCTAAATAGTGGAGAAAGTCGTGCGCAAGAGACAAAAGGAAACAAAGAGGTAGGGAGATATGACCACGAAAAGCTGGAGAGAAGTAGCCAGAGACTGACAACAACCTAGACTAATGAGCGATGAAGCCAAGAGCTGACTAATGACTACCAAGAGTAGGAGCGCTGTGTCGACCGAAAATCGAAGGTGATGATAGCTAATAATGAAAGACATATTAGCCTGTAACATCACTGATAACAGCCCAAATATGTAGAGTGATGACAACCCAGAAATAGAGAATGATGACAACCAATATATGGAGAGTGAAGACAACCCTGCTTTAGAGAAAGATTACAACATATAGATGTAATGTGATGGCAATGTGATGACGTCCCCAGGGTTAGAGAGAGAGCCAGCCGAGAGCTAGAGAGTGAGGAGAGCCCAAAACTGGAGAGTGGGGTAACCATGAACGGTATAGTGACTACAACCTAGAAATAAGAGTGAAGACAGCCGAAAGCTGGAGAGAGAGGTTAGCTGAAATGTGGATAGAGAGGACAGCCGAAAGCTAGAAAGTGAGGTTAGCTGAAAGGTTAATAATGAGGACAGCCGAAAATTGGAGAATGAGGCTTGTTGAAAGGTGCACTGGAAAGATGCAAGAAGGAAAATGTGATTTGTCTCATTTCATTAAACAATCCAATCGAGACGTAAGGCATAAATGATTTCTGTGTGCGTGCCCCGGTGGCAAATTTCCACAATCTATTTAACCGACAAAGATAAACAATGTACTTCAAAGCGCTCCATGTATCACCCCATTACTTATGGGAAACAATTTCTCTGGCTGAGAAGAAAATAAATAATAAAACAAACGTATACATATGGCAGTAGATAGATATACATTGAATTGAATAAACATGAATTTTCTTTGCCATTTAGTATGTCAGTTATTTTTAAATAAACTAACATGTCATTATGCAATAAAAATTCAATCTAGTTAATAAAATAAATACTCTATCTGATTTGTTTGCACACAGAGCTAGTGCAAGCTCGTTTAATTGTTATTTATTTTAATTACTTAACAAGCTATTGAGTGTAGGTCTATGTATACTAGTACTTAGTGAACTAGTGAATGCTGGTCTCATAATTCTAGTACTTGGAGAGCTAGTGAGTGTAGGTCTCTGTATGCTAGTGCTTGGACAGCTAGTGATTATAGGTCTCTGTATGCTAGTACTTGGACAGCTAGTGATTATAGGTCTCTGTATGCTAGTGCTTGGACAGCTAGTGAATGTAGGTCTCTGTATACTAGTGCGGGAGAGCTAGTGAATGTAGGTCTCTGTATGCTAGTGCGGGAGAGCTAGTGAATTTTGGTCTCTGTATGCTAGTGCTTGGAGAGCTATTGAATGTAGGTCTCTGTATGCTAGTGCGGGAGAGCTAGTGAATTTTGGTCTCTGCATGCTACTGCTTGGAGAGCTAGGAAGGTTGATCTATATGTTAATTCTATCACTCACAATGACCCGGGTACTGAGTTAACCTGGATGACAAAAATGTTGTGGATATACATTATCATAGGATTAATTCCCATGTACTACTAAATGCTTTCCAGACTGCAATTAAATTCCCAGTGAGATAAATACGAAATGCCGCATAAAAAAATACGACATGGTTCAACAAATGCCCCATATCGCACATAACTCGTCCCAAGGCTCGATAAACACGGAGCAAGGGGTGAACGAACTCTTGGATTACAAGATAGAGCATTGCATCACTTAAGAGCATGCACGAAGTCTTTTGCCAGTGCCTAGAGTGGAAACTGGTATGGGAGTCGCGTCCTTTTGGAGGATGCAGGTCATGACCTCAGAACGTGCTGCCATTGACGATATGCAAAGACAAAATCCATGGAGCATTCTCAAACAATGCGTGCAAGACTCAATGAGAATCACGCACAAATTCCAAGTAGTCGTGGGCGCATTGTATTTACATTTCCCATTTGTAAGTTCCTCTCTCTCTCTCTCTCTCTCTCTCTCTCTCTCTCTCTCTCTCTCTCTCTCTCTCTCTCTCTCTCTCTCTCTCTCTCTTCTCTCTCTCTCTCTCGGCGTGCGTCCATTCATATTTTCATTTAGAGTAGAAAATAACTTATATACACGCATATCCATAGATAGGTAGATAGATAGATAGATAGATAGATAGATAGATAGATAGATAGATAGATAGATAGATAGATAGATAGATAGATAGATAGATAGATAGATAGATAGATAGATAGATAGACATGTCCATTTATAATTCAGAATGCAATTGGACATGTACGTTTTCTATTGTTTATAGCTTATAAGAAATCATCACATACCTAAAACAAACTGAATTTATTGTACACACAAAATACTTTAGCTTTTTGTCTTGTAGTCCAGACATCTGATTCAACAGTCAGGATATCACGCTATGCACTTGTTCAGACATCTGACTCAAAGTCAGGATATCACGCTACGCAACTTGTCCAGACATCTCATTCAACAGCCAGGATATCACACATTGTAGCTTGTCTAACGTTGTAATCACCAGTCAGTATATATTGCACTTTGTAGACTGTCTAACATGGCAATCACCAGTCAGTATATATATTGCACTTTATAGACTGTCTAACATGGTGATCACCAGTCAGTATATATTGCACTTTGTAGATTGTCTAACATGGCAATCACAAGTCAGTATATATTGCACTTTGTAGACTGTCTAACATGGTGATCACCAGATTCTCATTTGTCAATCTAAGTTAATTCAGGCATACATGCATTTTCTCGTTTGTAGCAAAGCACTTATAAGTACCCAACAGGTCATTGAACCCTTTAACTGCAAGTAGTCCTTTAGTACAACGATGAGTACAGAAAAGTATGTCCATAAGCAAGACATTGTCTTTTGAAGTTTTTATACTTCCAGGATTGTCAACTCTTTAGAATTTCAAAGGAAATTTTCAAAGTATCACCCAAAGTAAAATAATGAAGGATGATTCTCTGTATTTATTATTATACATATGACCAGTTTCTTTTCTTCTCTCATGTGCTGTCTATTCTTCTCAAAATGGCATTTGTAGATTTACTGTCTCAATTCATAAATGGCATTTGTAGATTTACTTTTAATGTGTTGTCTATTCTTCTCAAAATGGCATTTGTAAATTTACTGTCTCAATTCATAAATGGCATTTGTAGATTTACTGCCACTTCATAAATGGCATTTGTAGATTTACTGTCTCAATTCATAAATGGCATTTGTAGATTTACTGTCTCAATTCATAAATGGCATTTGTAGATTTACTGTCTCAATTCATAAATAGCATTTGTAGATTTACTGTCTCAATTCATAAATGGCATTTGTAGATTTACTGTCATATCTAGGGATTATGTTGTATATTTCTATCAGTCGAGGCAAAAATGATTGTGTGTTGCGGATGTTGTGGATTCTTTCATTTAAAAATGTGAAAATATTTTCTTGAAACTTTTGTATTTGCAATAATTTTTGTCTGTAACAATTATATTTTCAGCTTTTGGCAAGCCCTCAGCCCTAAATTATTATTATTATTATTATTATTATTCAGCCTCTTTCCACGTCTTCTGTTTGAATGTCGGTTGTGATCCAAGGTCTCGGAGTCTTACCAAAGATTCTGGGAGATCCAAGGTTTTACGGAGGATGTGGGCACTTCCGAGGAGCGCTGCTTTGAGTAGTAGAGCAAGTCTGTGACTTCCAGGGAGTTTGTTCAGGTAGCCTTCCAATTCAGATGTTATGTTCCCCAAGGCTCCTATAACTATAGGTATCACTTCTGCTTTGACATTCCACAGTCTCTGAATTTCTAATCTGAGGTCTTGGTATTTTTCTAGTTGTTCTCTTTCTTTTGTTTTTATGTTTCTATCACTTGGAACAGCGACATCAAGGATTGTTACTGTTCTGTTGGACTTATTGAGAACTACAATGTCTGGTCTTCGTGCAGGAATTATATATCTATAATAATAAATTATTATTATTATTATTATTATTACAACTACTACTACTACTACTACTACGACTACTACTACAAGAGTGCACTAATACATCGACCACGTTTCTACTCATTCTAGTCTAGGCTGTTATTTTCACTCAGGCAGCAATTATCTTAAATGCCCTTCTGCAAGGCTATAGCTGTCTATTTAGAAATCTCCATCTCTGAGGCAGTACTATTGTATTGTAATAAATACTTTGGGAATGTGGATTCTGACATAAATCAGCTCTCATAGCAACCTGTGCTTGGATTTGAAAGAAGAACGTGTACTAAACAACAACGCAAAGAGTGGACTGAAAGAAGAAAAGAATGAACCGTAACAAAAACTAGTAATAACTGATAGCGAGTGAACACAAGAAGCATTAAAAAAAAACTACTTTAGTCGTATCACGTTCAATCGGTTGTCTGCAACTAAACCAACAAAAGGACATTTTGAGTTCGTAATAGCAAACGACAAAGGTTACGCCTCAAAGCTGAATTAGTGGTTGCTGTGGCTAGTGAATGATACTGATGTGTGTGTGGGGGGAGGGGGAGGGTACGAGGATGCATGATAATGTTGCTATGATGTATTCCAATGTGCGACATCACAAGGTAGAAACAAGAATTATCCCATCTTTTTCAGAGTTCTTTTATCACTCTCTGATAATAACTTCAAAATAATAATACGTATTTTAAGCGTCAAAGATTTATATGCGATTATTCCTGGATGTGTTGTGATTTTGCGTTGGATTACCTGTATTCCGGAGATCTGATATGTGTATGCATACTTTAACAATACTTTAACATACTTATTATACAAGTATAGGGTGGGCAAGTCAACAGTTCAAGGGAAAGAACCCAAACGTTTGCAGATATTTATCTCGTCTTAGTTGTCTTTCATTGTGCATCAAGAATTATTCCGATTGACGTCGTTCTGAGTGTTAGTCAGCAGGAAGTTTACTCACATTTTTTCTCATATTTAGAGAAAGATAAAAACTGGATGCATTAAATTTCTAGGGTGTCCACCAGCTGGTAAGTAAGAGCAATCAACATTTGAGCACCATAAAGTGTTCAGTCAGCTGGATTCTAGTTACTGAAATTCATATTATTAATCTTTCAGAAAAGAGATGATTTTTAAACTATGAGTCAACAACTTATTTTAACCATGCAAGATGAGGTGTCAGTTACATTCGAAATTCGTTATTTTGTAGCTAAAGTTTCTCTACAAAAAGACTGGCAAGTAGAGATTTGACAAAAAAGAAAATGTATTATACAAAAATTAGCCAAACAGGCGCCAGGTTAAGTAAGACAAGAAATACCAAGCAAAGGTCTGATCAGAAAAGTCATGAACGAAGGCTGAACCAGCAATAGCCAAAAGCGAATGTCAACAAATATCAAAATAAAATCTTAGCCAACAATTTTCAAGAAAAGTATGTATCAACTCATGTTAAGAAAGGTGTGAGCCAACCAAAAATTATTGTCAAAAAATTTTGGATCAAGTCATGTTATGAAAGGTTTGAGCTAACAATTGTCAAGAAAAGTCTGGATCAAGTCATGTTATGAAAGGTTTGAGCCAATAATTATTGTCAAGAAAAGTCTGGATAAACTCATGTTATGAAAGGTTTGAGCTAACAATTGTCAAGAAAAGTCTGGATCAAGTCATGTTATGAAAGGTCTGAGCTAACAATTGTCAAGAAAAGTCTGGATCAAGTCATGTTATGAAAGGTTTGAGCTAACAATTGTCAAGAAAAGTCTGGATCAAGTCATGTTATGAAAGGTTTGAGCTAACAATTGTCAAGAAAAGTCTGGATCAAGTCATGTTATGAAAGGTTTGAGCTAACAATTGTCAAGAAAAGTCTGGATCAAGTCATGTTAAGAAGCAACAAATATCGCGAAAGGTATGGATCAACTTATGTTAAGAAAGGTTTGAACCAAACAATTGTCAAGAAAAGTATGGACTAGCAAAATATAAGTCAAAATTGTTTTCGTAGAAAGTCAGGCGAAGTTCGAAACAACGAAGGGCTAAGCAAAATCTGAGATAATCGAAAGCAAAAGTCCGAACCAGTCAAAAATAAACTCTGGACATCCATAAACACATTAGTCAATAGCGCGTAAAGCAGAGTTTGAATCAGTGCAAAAAAAATTTTATTTTTTAAATAGTGATTCTAAAATAGTTCAACAATGACCGAGCCAATGGACAATATTCACAGAGGGACTGAAAGAAATCAATTAACAGCTGAAGTCATAGAAAGCTAAGCTAACATTGATCCAGTGGAAAGATAAAAAAATCTAGCAAATGTAAGTCAACAGAAAGCGAAGACCTAGTTAAGAGAAAACCAACAAAAAATTGAGTCATTAGGAAGTAGAGTCTGAGATAATACAAACAAAACTGAACCAATAGAAAGCGAGGCGAAATCAAGACCAAGAGAATGCCCCGGGAAAAAGGACTTAGCAATTAAAACTATTATCTAAGCAAGTGCAAATATATTTAGAGATAGTTTAAGATTACAAACGCCAAGTGCAAATGGCTAAAATAGAAACAAGTACAACGGAGACAATTAAATTTCAAAAATTCTTGGAACCATAGAAAGCCAAGCAAAGACGGAAACATAGAAAAGTTATTCACAGTTATGCTAATAGTAAAATAATAACGACTTGAACAATCCAACTCAATCAAGTTTATATTTTCGTGAGAAGAAAAAGCAATTAACAGTATTCTAAAATGTGTTAATTAGATGTAGAATGAATAACAAAATACATTAGTAACAAACTTGCTCAGTAATACACGCCAAACCAAATGCGCTTACGAATGTAAAAATATACTAAAAAAAAAAAGTGTAATAAAATATTAATATTTACACAATTAGAAAACTATCAAAGAGATTAATATGACATCAACGTACTTCCAACCTGACAACGACGTCTAAATATGTCAGTTTAAATATTTCAAACACATCTGTACATGGAGAATAAAAATATAAAATAAAAGAATAGAAAGACAATCAATAATACATTTACAATATTTTTAAATTCACACTAACTCCCATTCCACCGCTCTCTCTCTCTCTCTCTCTCTCTCTCTCTCTCTCTCTCTCTCTCTCTCTCTCTCTCTCTCTCTCTCTCTCTCTCTCTCTCTCTCTCTCAAACACACACATATACACACATATAAGTCTATAAGATTAAACAAATCCAGCAAACAAAGCTTTCCTACATGTTATCTTCTATTTTTGAAACGAAAATCTATTTTCTAAAATCTATAAGCTATCTCGATATTTGTAATCCAGTAAATTCAACATTATTTTACTACCAGCCGATTGCCACTTTAAGAATATGTTCGTTCTTCTATTGCTATATCTAAGATCGTTTAGACGGCTGAAGGTTAATAATCTCAACTCTATGCCTGCAAAGGAGCTTTGAATAATAAAGTTTTGCTAGCCATGTAAATTCCTCCTTTTTTCTTTGCCCAATGGACAAAAAAAATGCCTCTTTAAATTTCAAGCATATCCTGAGTTAACGTACTTGCCTGAACTTTCTCTAGTAATATACATCACTACAAGGCGATGACGTACTTTCTCTAGTAATATACATCACTACAAGGCGATGACGTACTTTCTCAAGTAATATACATCACTACAAGGCGATGACGTACTTTAGTAATACTCATCACTGAACTCTATTATCTGTTTCAATGTACATATTAAATTGCAGATGGAATAAACAAATAAAGAGCATTAGATATGTAGTAATAAATAAAGTTTACGAAATAATGTATGCAATTTCGTTATTTGCCTGATAAAACTGTTCGTCTTGAGAAATTATTTTTTAAAATATTAAGGGTTTGTAGTTTTCCCTAAATTCAATATTTTCTCCTTGATATGCATGTCAGTAGCATTCTGAAATTTTAATGACCTGTAATGTACTGGAAAGATACAAATTTTAATGACCTGTAGTGTACTGGAAACATACAAATTTTAATGGACTGTAGTGTACTGGAAAGATACACATTTTAATGAAATGTAGTGTACTGGTAAGATACAAATTTTAATGACCTTTAGTGTACTGGAAAGATACAAATTCGATACCATTCTTAGCAAGCAGTCTGCAATACCAAAAGCAGTAGTGCTTTTTAAAGGCAGCAATGCTACATAAAGATACAGTCAAGTTACCTCGAAAGTAGTGGTACATCATAAGGCAATATAATTACATCAAAATATAGTAGTACTATAATGTGTCAGTAACGTTATAGATAAAGGCAATAGTGCTACACAATAAAAAAGTTATATCAATAGGCAGAAGTGTTATATTATAAGATAGTAGTGTTACATTGTAAAATAGTAATGTTACATTGTAAAATAGTAATGTTACATTGTAAAATAGTAATGTTACATTAAAAAAAACAGTAGTGTTACAATATAAGACAAAAGTATTACATTATAATACAATAGTGTTACATTATAGTACAGTCGAGTTACATTATAGGACAGTAGTGCTACATTATAAGATAGTAGTGCTACATCAAAAGGCAGTAGTGTTACATTATAAGACAGTAGTGTTACATTATGGCAGTAATGTTACGTCTAAAGTCAGTAAAGTTACATTATAAGACAGTAGAGTTATATTATAAGAGAGTAGTGTAACATAAAATGGCAGTAATATTATAAGACAGTAATGTTACACCAAACGTCAATAGTGTTACATTATTAGACAGTAGTGTTACATCAAAAGTCAATAGTGTTACCTTGTAAGACAATAATGTAACATCATAAGACACTATTGTTACATTATAATACAGTAATGTTATATCCAAAGGCAGTAGTGTTACATAATAACACAGCAGTGTTACATTTAAAACTCTAGTTTTACATTATAAGAAAATTATGTTACATCAAAAATTAGTAATGTTACTTCATAAGACAATAATGTTATATCAAAGGGCAGTAGTGTTGCATAATAAGACAGTAATGTTACATCAAAGAGCGTCACATTAGAAGACAGTATTGTTACATTAGAAGACAGTAATGCTACATCAAAAAATAGTATTGCTATAACATGTCAGTAATCTTATACCAAAAGGCAATAGTGCTACACCCTAAGACCTTATATCAAAAGGCAGTAATGTTACATTATATTTCAATAATGTAATTACGATATAGTAATGCTATACAAACGGCATTAATGTTACATCATAAAGGCAGTAATGTACATCAAAAGGCAGCAATGTTACATTCTCAGTGATATTACATTATAAGACATTAATGTTACATAAAAGTCGATAGTGTTACATTATAAGACAATGCTACATCAACAGGCAGTAATATTACATTACATGATAGCAATGTTTCTAATTTCTAAGATAGTAATGTTACATCAAAAAGCAGCAGGGTTAAGGCAATGTTACATCAACATGCACTAATATTACATTATATGACAGTGATGTTCCATATAAGACAGTAATGTTACATCAAAGGGCAGTAATGTTATATTATATGACAGTAATGCTACATCGAAATGCAGGGATGTTAAGGTATAAGTTAGTAATGTTACATCATGAGGCATTAATGTTACATCAATAGATAGTAGCGTTACAGCTAAAGGCAGTAATATAAAAACTGTAATATTGCATTATAAAAGAGTAATTTTACATCTAAAGGCACCAATGCTACATAAGGTAGTAATGTTACAATGTTACAATTAAGACAGTAATGTTACATCATAAGGAAGTAATATTACTTTTTAAGGCATTCATGTTACATCAAAAGGCAGTAATGTTACATCAAAAGGCAGTCATGTTACATTTTAAGACAATACTGTTAATCAAAATGTTGTACTGGTATGTCATAAGGCAATAATGTTACATCAAAAGGAAGTTACGCTACATCATAAGGCAATAATGTTACATCAAGAGGAAGTTACGCTACATCATAAGGCAATAATGTTACATCAAAAGGAAGTTACGCTACATCATAAGGCAATAATGTTACATCAAGAGGAAGTTACGCTACATCATAAGGCAACAATGTTACATCAAAAGGAAGTTACGCTACATCATAAGGCAATAATGTTACATCAAGAGGAATTTACGCTACATCATAAGGGATTAATGTTACATCAAATGGAAGTAGTATCAAACGGTTGAAGTGCCATAAGGTAATACTCACACATATTATTTTCACACAAAATGCAGCAGTGCCTTATCAAAAGACAGTTGTATCGCGTCATAAGATAGCAATTCCACGTCAAAAGTCAGTGTAGTCACATAAAATAATTGAGAAGTTCCATGTCAAAGATCGGTATAGTCACATAAAATCACTGAGATGCCACGTCAGTACAGTCATATAAAATCACTGTGAAGTGCCATGTCAAAAATTAATAGTATAACTTTATAAAAGAGTGAGAAGATCCTCGTCAAAAATCTGAGTAGAATAGTTAGTGATATGGCAAATGGATGATTATTATTACTGCTGCGTAATTTAATCTTCCCGTTGAAAATAGCATGCTAGTTTTGTTCGTAAAATAGCGAGTTGCTTTCAACACTTCTACAGAGAAACGAAGCTAAACATTTTTCTATAAACTACAAAATATGTTTTTAAAATCAAAAATAACGATGTCATCAGAACTATGTAATTTGATTTGTCAAATATTTATTTTCGCCTTTGCTGCCACTGTACAATTAATGAAACAGTTTGGTATTAAGAGTTTGGTTTTTGAAACAAAATGATTGAAAATGAGCGAGTGTCTTGTGAGGGAAATGTAGCATTTCAATATTTTATATTCAAAATTTAATTTGAAAAAATGATAAAGCTCTTCCATGAAATGTCTAGAAACCCTATCAAAGAGATCGGCTTCATTTTCTCCCTCCGGCTAGTTCTTACATGAACTATACGTTTTCTCGTAATGACTCTTACACTTTATATCTTAGCACTCATTATAACCTCCTGTCTTTGCCTCGTATTTTCTTTTCGGAAAAAAAATTCCTCCACAATTATCTCACAGCAAATTTCAAATCAATAGCTGGCGGTTTCGGAAATGTAATCTATTTAGTGTGGATTCACGTCCAATTAAAATGTGAGTGGGTAGGTGTGTCCGTGCGGGAAGGGGGGTGTTTGTAAAGAATTATTTGAATTCAGTATTTTGCAGACCTTTCCTACCTCTTGTTGGAAATGGTCAAGCAGCTCACTGACGTCTGGTTTTGACTGATACCTCTAAAGTAGAAATTATTTCAAAGGTGTGACGTTTTGCTGGGAGATGGACAAGATGTTAATTCACCTTCCTGAGCTACCCGAAACCTTAGGCTAATCCCCAAAACACACCTTCTGGTTGGCTACACCTTCTGGTTGGCTACACGAGTTAGAAAGGTGGAAGATAGATAATGTAGAATAGAAGAGTGATAGTTCTGGAAGATAGATCGGGCTCCCTGATACATACAGCCCAGCTATTAGGTAACAGACTGTAACATCGGAGTCAGGCTAAAAGAGTCGTCTAAGTATCAACAAGAAATAATGTAATACAGCATGGTTATATATAGCGAATAATTCATTTGTTACAATTAAAATGTAAAAATGTCTATAGTTCATAATTACAACATTGTGGTGTCATAAGAAAATGCTTGTTTTGAGTCCTATGGCACTATAGTAGTTATTTGGTTCGTATGAGCGAACTATAAATGAGTTTATAAGAGAACACTGAATGTTTCTGAGTGAACTCTAAAATAAGTTGACTGAAGCTGTGTGGTTGTTGACTTTATAATTACATAACTTAGGATTGCCTGTGTGGTTGTTGACTTTATAATTACATAACTTAGGATTGCCTGTGTGGTTGTTGACTTTATAATTACATAACTTAGGATTGCCTGTGTGGTTGTTGACTTTATAATTACATAACTTAGGATTGCCTGTGTGGTTGTTGACTTTATAATTACATAACTTAGGATTGCCTGAGGTATCGTCTAGGGTCCCAGTGAATGTCGTAACAAACGTGCATGAGGTCCGTTGAACTGGACTTCGGCCCATGGGTCGTTTTGCTCTGGCGTTGCTTCAAGGTTCAATACATTCTTAGCCCATATGTATTTTACTGGTATATTGGTGCTTTATCTAGGATGTTGACTTCAAAGTACATATGGGCTAAGAATGTGACCTGATGTGTTCTCTGACAGAACATTCTTACTTACATGGTCATCATACATTTTAATATCATAAGTGAAATATAACAATGTAAAATAAGACAAATTGTTTTCACAAATGACAAATATTATGCAATGTACAAGTAATGATATAACATTTCATTTTATGGAATGTATTCATAATGTTCTAACATTTCACTTTATGCAGTGTATTAGTAGTGTTAAAACATTTCATATTTACTAATGATACATATTACATGCAATATAATTTACTAGATACTGAAACACTACTGTCATTTATACTACAGTTTTGAAACACGTATTTTTATATGTTGCTATTGAACTTCACTGAAATAATTACTACTATTCTGAAATATATACTTTAATAAGTTGCTATTGAAATTCACTGAAATAATCACTTTCAAATAAAGTAATCAAACATTTGTCTGTCTGAATATGTAACTCCTACTTCCATTATAAAGCAGCAAAGAAAACAATGAAAACATCTCCTTCAACAATTGCATATTCTTACACGGATACAGTGGAGTATTGAGAGACATAAGTTTAATAATTATTAATTTAAAAAATATCGATGTTCATACAACTTCTCTATTTATAATGAAATCTGTTGACCATTGCAAAATACACACAAATATTATTGTAACCTGTGTTGCATGCATAAGTTAATTTGCTTTTCTACACCTAATAGAATGTCTACATTATAAATGTTAGTGATATGACTTTGAAACTTGATATTAGCAGTATATCAGCACGATTATTGGGGGGAAATATGAGTAAATGTTGCAATCAACATTGATAATCGAATGTCGTCAACCCTCCGGAACAAGACAGAGTGAGACAATTATATACGTCAACTGCCATTTTTAAACCAACTCGCACAGTGCGCAGCAGACATTACAGTCGTCACAAGGTGTCTCGTGCCATGGCAACACTCAGTGGTACGGCGCTGTTTGGACGGTTAAAATGTGTCAAAGGAATTGCTGCGAGCTAAGTCGCCTCATTGAGCCTCGATCCCCGCTACGTCTTCGCTGGCTGCCAGGCTCAATCCTGGCGTGTGGGGACTTGCTCCCCCGCTGCAAATTCACTGGGTTTAGGGGTCAATACTAGCGGCCTGTCTCTCTACACGTCATGCTACTTAGTGTGCCCACAGCCAATTCTGCAACGAATGACGATATTATTCTGGAAGCGGTAATCTCAGCGTGGGCGGCACGAAGTTGGCGACAAAATCGCTCCACTTCTGCGTCCAGCAAGGCAGGCGATTATTATGGCGCATTATCAGAGTCAAATGTCATACGTTTGAAACATGGAAAACAAATCTGTGAAATGTCATGGCACGCTTATCAATCATTTTAGAAAAAAATAAGTCTTCTGGCTCACTATCAAATCTGCCCACCCAGCCCGCACACAATGTATAAATCTGTTGCTTTGTCACCACTGTCTTCATTCAATCGTCAAATATCTTTTGACATAGATAATTAATCACTCTCATTAAAAATAAAAACTGTCTGTATAATTATTAACTATTGTTATTTGACTTTCTAAATCTAATTAACTATATCTGTCTATCTATAATCTACATACTTAACTCATATTGAAATGTTTACATGTCCTTATATTTTATAAATGTTTGTAAGTGTTTGATTTTCACAACGTTTACACATGATACCTAATAAAATTATTCAGACATATCAATGAATATAGATCAGGTTCTTATTTGTTTTTTTATTTATGGAAGTTAATTATAAAACAAAAGTGCAAATATAAAAGCCAGTCTGAATTAATGATAACATGTCATTTGACGACATATTCGATATACTGTCTAATTTATCAATGGCATGATAATTATATAAAGCAGCTGGTTTGACACAACACTGTAAGAGCTTCCACTGCTAAAATAGAAGGCAAGCTGGTACAACACTATTAACTGTTTGATGTTACACAAACAATGAATGATGGAATGGTACAGAACTATTAACTGTGTTTGATGTAACACATACAATGAATGATGGAATGGTACAACACTATTAACTGTGTTTGACGTAACACATACAATGAATGATGGAATGGTACAGAACTATTAACTGTTTGACGTAACACCTATAATGAACGATGCTGGACTGGACATGCCTGGCTTAAGTGATTGAGTGTCATATTCGAGATACAGTAGTATCGGTGAGATCTATATTGGCTGAGTGTGATCTTTGAAAAATGACAAACACTCAGCACTGTTGGAGAGACCTATGAGACATTGATGAAGACAATCAACTTCTGAAATCTTTCCTCTTAAGAACTTTGCATTTGTTGAAGACAGAATATGTACCAGTTTTTCAGCGAGTTCGTGCAATCTACAGATCGGTTAATCTACTCAAAGAAAATAAATTTAATAAGATTAAATGAACGTTCTCCTGTCGGCCATCAAAGCACGACACAAACGCCGGTATGGCTCAAAAGCCAAGCTTATAAGTATTGTTCATCTATTAATACTGGTCACACGAGATTGTCTAGGGTAACAGGCGGTACCACCCAATTTCACAACTAGTCTAGAACTCTGTGTTTCATACGGTGTTATAGGAACTGATGTCGCCAGCGTCATAATAACAGAACACTCACCAACACCCCATATTATGCATCTGGGCGATGTATTTCTTGCATCCCTCCAATGACTTTCAACACAGTATTTATTTTGTGTCGTATGTCAAGGTCAAGTTCTTGTCAGTCAAATGAAATTGGTTACATTGCCCTTAAATGCACTTAACTGTCACCATTGGTACATTGCACTTAACCTCTCCATTGGTACAATTCTTAGACTATCCAGAAATATCTTCCTTTGTACATTGCACTTAACCTCTCCATTTGATACAATGCTTAAACTATCCAGAAATGTCTTCCTTTGTACATTGCAATTAACTGTCTCCATTGATTCAATGCTTAAATCCATAAAGATGTCCTTGGTGATTTGGACTTAATTGTCTCCATTTGTAGAATGCTTAAACTATCCAGAACGTTTTACTTTGGCACATTGCACTTAACTGTCTCCATTGGCACGTTGCACTTAACTGTCTCCATTGATACAAAGTTCTTCCTTGGCACTGTGACCTTGTCCAAGCTGGTTATTATTAATTCTATTATATAATAATACATAACTAGAAAAAATACAAAAGGATGGTAATCTTAATTTTGTATATTATTATTAAAATTCCAATAGGACGACCCTTCTCATCTTCCACTTGGAGGATACACTAGCTTTTTCAGAACTCTTATTTTATCTTATACACATATATAAATATGCGTTCTGTGACACATAATTATATAAATATGCGTTCTGTGACACATAATTATATAAATATGCGTTCTGTGACACATAATTATATAAATAGGCGTTCTGTGACATAATTATATAAATAGGCGTTCTATGATATATAATTATATAAACAGGCGTTCTACGACACATAATTATATAAATAGGCGTTATGTGACACATAATTATATAAATATGCGTTCTATGATTATAATTATATAAACAGGCGTATTTTCATATCAGTACTCTATAGTATGTAGACAGAAAACAATATCAGTACATGCATGTAGAAAGTAAAAGAAACTATATTTACATATTGGTACATGTATGTAGACAGTAAAAGAAACTATATTTTCAATCAGTACAGTGTACTCTGTAGACAAAAAAAGAAATTGTATTTTCATATCAGTACATTGTAGTATGTAGACAGTAAAAGAAACGATATTTTCATATCAATTTTTAACATAGATGTAGACAGTAAATGAAACGTACAAATTTAATACACTATAAATGAAATTTTTCTATTCAGTGCAGTCACTACGAAAACATGTCGCTGATTTTTTGTCTGCTTTTAATGAAGATGCTTGTCGATAGCATTCTTTGTCACGCAATCGCTTTTTTATCATGACGTCAGTAGTGCACGTCAGTATCTGGTTGTTGCACTATATACTGCAGGAAGATGGCGGCAGCTTCGGCGCCAGCAGCGTGAGAAATCTTTGTGCTCACTGGCGGTGTCCTCTTCCTCATCACTTTCTTCCTGCACACTTTTGATGATTTCTTCCTCTGTTAAAATACGCCATAGTTTTCATCATTCAGCCATTTAGTAATGTCCTCTTCATCAACTTCTTCTTCTCCTGGAAGCTTGTGGAACATGTCAACGAACAGAGCTTCTGGATATGATAATTTATGAATTGACTGGTTCATCACTGACACGCGTGACGTCATTCCATTGCTCTCGCTTGAAAGGATGACGAGGCGACTTTCCAAAGGAAGCGTTAACTCCGCCTCTTTTACATTATGCCCGGAGGCCGAATTAATACAGGGCCGGATTAGCAAGTGTGTAATGTACTAAGAAAATATTCAAGTACTGTCCCAATGCGTTTTGAGTCTTTACCATGACAATAAGATAATTAAAATTAACAATAAGATCACTAACAGTTTCATAGATTCAAATTATTATCACAGGATCAGAGTGAGAGAATTGTAAGAAATAGAAAATGTTCACTTGACCAGAGAATTTCAATGCTCTAGTGACGTCACTCACTTGAGTCAACTTCTAGGTGATTAGAACTGGTTTTAACGTGCGTCAACAAGCTCGACAAACCCAAACTTCTCGCAGAACCTCTGTGCGAATCTCTAGAATAGACCCAGGTACCTCAACTTGATGGCTGTCTTAGTTCTTTATACGTACTGGTGCCTGACAGGAATTCACCACAACCAGACTCAGCAACACCATGAACCAATACAACAAATGCAGAGGACCGTCAAGATCACTCTAATTTAACGCTGTGATTCAAATCTAAAAGGCATAAGAAGGCGTGCTTGCTGGAACGAACAGAGAGAGACCACAGTAAATTATTGTGTGTAAATTCCTTAATGATTTAAAGTTCATAAATTCATAAATACACTCCCACTCTTTAAAATTCACAAATTCATAAATATACTCCCACTCTTTAAAATTCATAAATTCATAAATACACTCCCACTCTTTAAAATTCATAAATTCATAAATACACTCCCACTCTTTAAAATTCACAAATTCATAAATACACTCTCACTCTTTAAAATTCACAAATTCATAAATACACTCCCACTCTTTCTGCACTAGCATTCTCAAACTTACTTTACGTGAAACAAATGGCATTAACCCCATTCACACCACAGGGGCATAAAATACAGTCATAGTCAAACTCAAATCTACATTATGATTTAAAACATTTCCACTAGGAACATGTAACATAATCAACAGATACAAGCACACAATATCTCTCTAAGTCTAACTACCAAACCATATAATGAATAATTCCCATTTACATGAAAAAATATTTCTAAGTCTAGTTTCCTGCATTTTCTCTATCCGTCAAACAACTCACCAATAAGCTCACAGTTTAGCCTGAGGCTGATTGAGAGATAAAATCAACAGGGTATATAAGCTATTGAGTTCGCTGGAGCATAATGGCGTTTCCTTCCTATGTTACATCTGAGTGTTTACCTTTAATATATTACTTAGGATTTTCGAGTCTGTAGTTCTTTTCTGTCCACTAATGTCACAGAGTGTCCCCAATCTCCATAAGTGTCACTTGTCCTCTGTTTGCAAGGCAGTACCGCTTGACGTCTAGTTGTCGCTAACTTTAGCGTTCTAATGATGAGGAAATTATGCTAACTAATTTTGGTACATCATACCCATATGTTTTATATATTAATTACGTCATAAATAGGAACTTTGCTCCCTCACAGGTACATTGCACTTAATTGTCTTCATTTGTACAATGTTTAAATTGTTTATAAATTTCTTCTTGGTACATTTAACTTAAATGTCTCTATTAGTACAATGTTTAAACTATCCATACATTTCTTCTTGGTACATAACTGTCTTCATTGGTACAATGTTTAAACTATCCATAAATTTCCTCCTTGGTACATAACTGTCTCTATTGGTATAATGTTTAAACTATCCATAAATTTCTTCATTGGTACATAACTGTCTCTATTGGTAAAATGTTTAAACTATCCATAAATTTCTTCCTTGGTACAGTACAATTGTCAGTCTCCTTGGAGATTTATTGATAATTTAACCTGAGATGCAAAAATAAATTTTAATATATTAAAATATATAATTTTATAATAAGATGGAATGTCATAAAAGTTAAAAGAATATGCACACTTAAACTTTAGTCAACCACTTTGAAAGCAAAACACATACCAGATGTTTCCATCATAGCATGAGTATAGGTGATAATGTAAATATTAGATCCAAATTGATTGAACACAAGGATAAGACCTGGTAGACAGTAACACTTGGAGAATTATTAAATTGAATCAGAAGCCACTTAGCCATCAGCAAAATTAGGAGTAAGCCCAATCCATGCATATACTTCCTTCAATGACTGGGGTGTGACAAACAACTCATTAACATTGAAGACTGAAGAACAGACTATTTGTGACAGAGTAAATTTGCACATCTCTCTTTTAAATTTAAATTTAAATTTGGTGAATTGTCAGAGTAACCCTACCTTTGGTATTAATAATAAGATGGTTATTTTTGAAAATGAGTTGAACTAAATGCTTGATGCAAGAATGTTCTAGAATTTGCCAATGTAATGCAAACTAGTGAGTAGTTTAATTATCCATTTGTTATTATTTACGAGAACGAGACCATCCAATGGACAGAGATTAAAAAGTTTACTTACTGTAGAGAAATCTACTGTCTAATAACTTTGAATTTGGAGTGGAAAGAAGATGTCTGTTTTGAAAGGTGGCCCTTAGCTTGATGATGAGTTAGCTGACTGTTTGAGTGAGAACAGACTTAGGAATATTCATGCATTTTTGCAATTGATATGTTATAGTTGTGTACTATGTAAGATGAGTTTATATTCTTACAAATGTTTAAACTAAGCTGCTCGCATTTGGTGTGTTAACACTTGACATTGTTTTGATATGATGTATTTGTTAGGCTGTGTGCATGTATCGGGCTAATAAATATTGTTGCAGGAAACTGCAAGTTGAGATTGGAATGTAAGTAAGAATGGACTTATAAAGTGATAATAAACTGGAAGCTTAGCATTGGCTCATTAATTATACCTCGTAGTTAACAAGCATCCTTTCCAGTTGCCTATTTTCATATGATGTTTGAATCTACTGTTTCACTGGCTGTGGGCCACTGTGACGAGGGGAATGCAGGAAATTGTCTGTCACAGAGTGTACAGAAAATACACTACACTATTTTGATGTATGGCAGCAAAATATTGTTAACTATATAAGCAGTGTCTAGTGCAAGAAAGTATTAGAAATTGCTATAATTGCTATTCTGCTTGAGGGATCAAACTTCAGCAAATATGTCCAATGTTAATCTGGAGAAAATAACAGTGTTTTCCAACATATGAGTAAAGCATGTAGAGCACACTAATAATGGCTGAAAATAAACTTGCATCTTTGTTGCAAACAAAAAGTGCACTGAAGGACTATTGAGACAGCAGTTAAACAAGGTTATGTAAAATTCTATTATCGCTTATTTCTTTAACTCCATTTCTGCTTTCTAATATGACCATCATGTGATTTGTATTAACATTATTGCTGAATTGTGTTTTAAGCATAAGACTGTGGATTATAAAAATTATTTGAACATGGATTCATGGAAATATTGATGTCAAGTAATCTATTTCATTGTACTTGTCATATGTATATTTGATTGCTGATTTAATAAATATATTGACCTTCTTACACATATTGATAATTTTATGTTGGAGAAGTAAGTGGGTGGATGGAGGCTCACTAAATATATATTAAAATCGGATTTATCTTCTCTTTTAGTAAGACGTTTTCCACCTATGGAACATTGTGTGACAGTAAATATTTATCTTTCATGTTGTGAAAGAGAAAAAGCATTTACATTGCCCATATATCCACCAGGTGAGAGAGACGAGTGGTGTCTGCTGGAGGAAGGCAGATGGCTACAAAAACAAGCAGCCGAAACCCTGAAACACAAACAATTGCAGAGTCTAAGTGTCCAGTCAATTGCTCTATTAATAAATACTAAGTTTGGCATAAGCCTCTGAAAGAAAGAAATGTTAACATATCCAAAATAAAACACTGAATAGACATCATAATAAAACCTAACCATTCATACAATATAAAGACAATGCTTTTACCGTATTCAACCAAGGGTTTTGCTCTCATATACGACCCACTAGGGAAGGACCTGATTTCCACTTGTCACCCAAAGATGACTTCAGAAATGAGTGACGATAAAAATTAACTATCCCCCTTTTATCCCCCTTAAAATCACACCTGCGTCTGTTAAACGCGCTTTCTATCTGGCCACTTAGTGCTAATACAATTATGGCTTTCTAACAGCTGAAATTAAATATTTAAATGTTCGGCAGCACAATAGTGAAGACACTTATTATAATTTACTGTATATTTTAATAAGAATTATACCTCAGACAAAACGTTATGAGTTATCATTGCAGAAAGTTGCAACTTAATACGTGAAGTGTCACTTTGTCTCCCTTCATCTATATAAACTGAACTCTGAAGACTGTCCTGCCAGCTTTTCAACAGGCAGCAATGCATTGTTCATTGTAAGGTTTCAAGAACGTATTATTTAGTAGTAGTAGTAGAAGTAGTAGTAGTAGTAGTAGTAGTAGTAGTAGTAGTAGTAGTAGTAGTAGTAGTAGTAGAAGTATAGTAGTAGTAGTAGTAGTAGTAGTAATAGTAGTAGTAGTAGTAGTAGGCCTCTTTCCACGACTTCTGTTTTGACTGACGGATATGATCCAAGGTCTCGGAATCTTACCAAGATTCTGGGTGATCCAAGGTTTTACAGAGGATATGGGAACTTCCGAGCAGCGCTGCTTTGAGAATTGGAGCGAGTCTGTGGTTTCCAGGGAGTTTATTCAGGTAGCCTTCCATTTTAGACATTATGTTCCCCAAGGCTCCTCTCACTATGGGTATCACTTCTGCTTTTACATTCCACAGTCTCAGAATTTCTAATCTGATGTCTTGACATTTTTCTATTTTTATTATTATTTTCTATTATGATAGAAACATAAAAACAAAAGAAAGAGAAAATTAAAAAAATATTATTATTATCATCATTATTATTATTATTGATAGATAGATAGATAGACAGACAGACAGATAGACAGATAGATAGATAGATAGATAGATAGATAGATAGATAGATAGATAGATAGATAGATAGATAGATAGATAGATAGATAGATAGATAGATAGATAGATAGATAGATAGATAGATAGATAGATAGATAGATAGATAGATAGATAGATAGATAGATAGATAGATTGATTTAACTTTGTAACACTCAATATTTAGGGGCTCACAAAACATGACATGCTATATTGATTTTGGTTGCCTGCATTTGTCCTGAGTGTTGCTAATTAGTTTGATTCTCGAAAATCTATAATCTCCTCGAAGAAACACGCAAACTAGTTCATATACTCCATCAAAATTAATGCTTAGTTTATATCAGTAATTCAAGTCTATTGGGGGCGCTTCGATACTGAGAGGTCTACATGTTGATCTGGACCACAGAATATATACAAGGGAAGCAACTCCCTCCAGAGCTATTCAGGGTCGAGAACATCCGAAGTCGAGAAGCCATTTACAAGCTCTGGAGAGGAAGGAAGCCATCGCAACATCACTAGACTTCTGGATAAGTCTAATGTTAATTTTCCAGTAAAGTATCCGAGCGGTGAAGGTTGATGGCCATATCATAAAGTCATAGATGCTACAATGTTATAACTTTGATAATGAACACAAAAATGTTTGAAGTGTGGTGGCGTTCTGCTCTGTGAGACTTCTGGAATGCGTTGATGTTATATTGAATAAAGGGACATTCTCCAGACTGGAAATGATGATCACAACAGACTAGGGCTATATAAAACACAGCTAGATGATAGCTGGTGCTCTAAATGGAAATACTCTTAAATAGTGCATTAACAATATAATGCAAATGATACATTTTCATCTTGGTGTGAGTAGACCTTAAAAATAATGTCATCCGTTCTCACTCTTTCAGCCGTCAACTCGAGTCGTTTGGGGAAACGGTACCTAATCTAACACAAAACATAAACAGACTGTTTCATAAAACTCAAACTTTTTTCCTAAAAAATATCGTCAGTAGTTTGCACTGGTTGTTGCATGTCAATTCTGGTGGCTATGCAGTTGTTCGTATGCTTTGTTTAAGTGTGATTAATTCGATAATTCCTATTAATGTGTTCAAATTAATATAATTCTTTAATAAATTATTATATTATTACTTATTTACCTGATGGAACAAACGCTTTTAACTGCTCATTTAACAAGTCATGATCGGTTGTTTAACAGAGCACAATAACGCAGTTTTGTTTGGGGTTTGTTTATTATATTTATTGAAATACATGAATGCAATGATATTTGGTTATTTCAGAGATGAACTAGTTCACTAATAATACATACATTGGAAAGCACGTATGGTTGAATATTTAACTGAGCACATGAATACGTTGTTACTGATTATGTAAAGAATATACTAATGGTGTTATTTGTTATTTAGCAGAATATTAAAATCCGCTAAGAGTTATTTAACATAAGACGTGAACGTCCATTTTTGATAATTAAAAAAAACTCTTGACCTCTCTATAGTTACGTATTTAACAAAACACTTGACCTTTTTATAGTTACCTATTTAACAAAACACTTGACCTCTCTATAGTTACGTATTTAACAAAACGCTTAACCATCTTAGTTACCTATTTAACAAAAGTCATGACCTATGAATAGTTACTTATTTTAACAAAACTCTTGACCTTTTTATAGTTACATATTTAACAAAATATTTAACCTCTCTATATTTACGTATTGAACAAAACACTTGATCTCTCTATATTTACGTATTGAACAAAACACTTGATCTCTCTATATTTACGTATTGAACAAAACACTTGACCTCTCTATAGTTACTTATTTTAACAAAACTCTTGACCTTTGTATAGTTACTTATTTAACAAAACTCATCTTTGTATAGTTACTTTTTTTAAAAGACCTCTGTGAATAGTTACTGATTTTAACAAAACATTTGACCTCTGAATAGTTACTTATGTAACAAAACTCGTGACCTTTGTATAATTACTTATTTAACAGCATACGTAGATAAACTATACGGTTTATTTTTAACAGAAAATTTGATGTTCTTTATTAGTTAATTAATAGAACACGTGATCATCTATAATTAGTTATTTAACACTTTTTGATTACTTAACAGAACACGTGAACACTTTTCATTGATTACTTAGTCTTAGAGGAATACGTGAGCATTTTTCATTGATCGCTTAGCAGAACACGTGATCACATTTCATTGGTTACTTTGCAGAACACATGAGCACTTTTGATTGTTTACTTAAGAAAACAAGTGAGCACTTTTGATTGATTACTTAAGAAAACACGTGAGCATTTTTCATTGATCGCTTAGTAGAACACGTAATCACTTTTCATTGGTTACTTAGCAGAACACGTGATCACTTTTCATTGGTTACTTTGCAGAATACGTGATCACTTTTGATTGTTTTCTTAAGAAAACACTTGAGCACTTTTGGTTGATTACTTAAGAAAACACGTGATCACTTTTGATTGATTACTTAAGAGAACGTGTGAGCACTTTTGATTGTTAACTTAGCAGAACACGTGAGCACATTTGATTGTTTACTTAACAGAACATGTGAACACTTTACATTTGATTATTTAGCAGAACACGTGAGAACTTTTGATTGATTATTTAAGAGAACACATGAGGACTTTTGATTGATCACTTAGCAGAAAACGTGAGCACTTTTGATTGATTACTTAACAGAACACGAGCACTTTCGATTGATTACTTAAGAGAGCACGTGAGCACTTTTGATTGTTTACTTCACAGAACACATGAGCACTTTTTATTGATTACTTAACAGAGCACTAGGACATGATGGTGTAGATTGCAGGCTAAAGGTGCACCAGAGCAGTTCCTGTAATAACGGAATAATTAACATCAGAATTACTGGTCCGAGAAATCTGATGTTCAGCCAGGGAAACCCAGCATGGCCAGGCATTTCTGACAGCTGTACCAGATGAAAATCAGTCGCCCGTTTATGACATTGCACACACGTCTATAGTCCATTCCTTACTTTTCAAAAATTCATTCGCCCGTTCGTGACACTGCACACAAAATTATAGTCACATTCCTTGCTTTTTAAAAAAAATCATTCACCCGTTTATGACACTGCACACACAATTTTCCAGTCATATAGTAGATACAATTAAAGCTATCAATTTTACAATCATTGTGTAAGTCATCGACCATAAACGAGATCAAGCTAGGAATATTATTTTACCACACAAACAGGGCTTCAGTGTGATTTCATTGTGATATGGCTGGGCTAACGGTTAGATCAATTTAGCAATTTATGAAAGACTAATATACAGTTTTGTTTGTTTATTACTTTATTGTTGTTGTTGCTTTTGATACTTCTTCTAAATTTAACACTGTCCATGACTGGCAATATGTTTATATGTAATTTTTATGTTGGTTTTTGATTTTCTTCTTCTAACATTATACGCTGTCCTCTGTATCACTGTGTCATATGATGGGAAATTTTCCCATATATTTTAAAATAAATTTTTATGACGTGCAATTCTAATTGAAACGCTTATTTGTAATTTGAATGACGTGGATCTTGCATAATGCTTGTTTTGGAAGTGAGATCCTAAACGAATGAGTTATGCATGGTGGCAGATTTACTGACCGGTGTTTGGTACTTGCGTCAATTATGTGAGGGAAGATTTTGTTTGTTTAATATTGCGCGACCACAGCCAGTAAATGTGGCAAGTGATTAATGCGTGCGTGTGTGTGTGTGTGGGGGGGTGTATACAATGGGAAGCGTTCTTACCGGGTCAACGGAGGTGGTTGGAAGTTGATAAAAAAGTCATAATAGTACTAGCTCTAGGTAATTGGCTGGATGGAAGGTGTGTCCAGCAGAGAAAGGTGTGATGTCAAGGGGAGATAAAAGTGATACATAATTTTACCCTTTACTCTTTATCCAATTGACCCAGTCTCCTGGGTCCCTCCCTATTTGGGTTGTACATGGATCAGTAAACCCTGATTGGATAAGGTAAAAGCATCTTTGTATTGTGTGAATGGTTAGGTTTTATTACGATGTTATATGCTATGTTTTATTTTGAACATGTTAACATTTATTCCTTTCAGAGGCCTATGCCAAACTTAGTATTTATTAATAGAGCAATTGACTGGACACTTAGACTCTGCAATTACTTGTGTTTCAGGGGTTTTGTTTTTGGTTTCATCTTGATTTCTATCTTTGATTTCAATATGGGATTTGGGAATCTGTTCCTGATGTGACGTCATGTCCTATTGCGATTCTACCAGCGTGTTGTACGTCACTCCAGCGCATCTAGATAAGTTATGATGCGAACGTGACTACAGTGTGGTTTGAACTTGCTCTGTACGTTATGATGAAACTAGGACATAATAGATATTACTTATTTTTCTAAATATTGTTAACTTTTCTTTTATTAAAATTATTGTTATTAACTCTTTAATCTCGCGTATTTGTGAAAAGTATTTTCTATCATTTGTCATCCTAGTCTGAAGTGATAATCTAATGATTACGTCTTGTTCTCTGTTCGTCTATTCATAATTGTTGTAGCCTACATCCATTTCATAAAATCGATTCTCAGCTTGTAACTGAGTGGGGACCGTGAGTCAACTTGGCGGCGTACTATTATATCGGCGTAAAAGTTGCAGATACACATATATAATCAGTGACCCCTACTCTGCATCGGCACTTGTAGATGTCTTGCATCACAACTAATTACCAATATTTGATATAATTTATTATTACAATCTCAACACGGGGTACAGCGGCGACACACTGTAATCGATGGCGAGTGGAAACGTAGATCGCTGCTGGAAAACTATAAATAGTTCAGAGACATTCCTGTTTATGACTGCAAACTAGGTGCCGTCAAACCATAATATATCACGGACATTCCTGCTATGACTGCAAATTATTCCTTAACGGACCGATAATGGATATTCTAATTTATGACTGTAAACGAGCTGTTGACAGTTTATATAATGTACCAGGAACAAGTGTGTCGAGCACTGAGACTAGATGATAATAGATTATAATGCATTATAATTAGGACTGCAAAGTGCTTGTAGACAAAGCAACTGGATATGAAAATTTTCAATTTAGGACTGCAAACGACCCGTTGACAGACCATATGGTTCAGGAACATTCTTGTTTATGAATGCAAACTAACTATGTTTGGACCATAATATGATATAATAGGACGAACATTCCTGTAGATGAATGCAAAGTAATATTTTTCGGACTACATGGTTCAGGCACATTTCTGTTTGTGAATGCAAACTCTTTTTCAGAACATATGGTTCGGGCATATTTCAACTTCGAACTGCAAACTAGCTGTTGAGAGATCATACGTTTCCTGGATACTCCTATATAATACTATGAATTACACGAATCTAACGCGTGTCTTTATTAGGGTTTAAATGTGATTAAATCTTTTCTAAATCTTTCTTCAACTCCTAACGCCACGTAATCATTAATGATATGCCTGTGTATTATCTGACAAAGTACTTCATTAATCAATTAAACGTTAAGCCTGTGTATTGTGACAAAGTACTTCATTAATCAATTAAACGTTAAGCCTGTGTATTGTGACAAAGTACTTCATTAATCAATTAAACGTTAAGCCTGTGTATTGTGACAAAGTACTTCATTAATCAATTAAATGCAATGCCAGTTTGTGTCCAACAAAGTATGTCATTAATCAATTAAGAGTTTGTGTTAAAACAAAGTCTTTCATTAATCAATTAAACGTTAAGCCTGTGTATTGTGACAAAGTATTTCATTAATCAATTAAACGTTAAGCATGTGTATTGTGACAAAGTATTTCATTAATTGACTCAAAACCTGTACAAAGAACGTCTATCAGTAAAGCCTAGAGATACATATACTCTTACCATAGAGTTCAGAAAGTGTCTGTATCGTGAGACAGCTGAAAAGTATGAATGAACGTAATTAAACGATGTTTTTTTTAATTCTATGAATGCGTGATGTTTGTTAATATTATATTTGGATGTATAATAGAAAACAGGTGTACGTGAAAAATGTATTTCTTTGATGGCTGGCCTGCAGGAATTTGTTCCTTTGATGATCTAAAAGAATTTATTTGTATGTTTTCAAAGAATTTTGTTTATATGAAGAAATAAAAGTGTTTGTATTAAAATGATGATTTCAAAGAATTAGTTTGTATAGTGGCCTAAAGAAATGTGTTTGTAGGCAGACTTAATTTGCTGGAATAAAGAATTTGTTTATGTAATGACGGAAAGAAATGTATTTGACGCTAACCTAGAGAAATGTGTTCGCACGGTTACCTCTAGAAATTTGTTCGTATGATGACCTCAAGGTATTGGTTCTCTTAGTGACATCAAGGAATTTGTTCGTGTGATGACTTCAAGGTATTCGTTTTTGTGGTGACCTCAAGGAATTTGTTCGTGTGGTGATTTAAAGAAATGCGTATATATGATGACAGGCGAAAATACTTAAAGCTAAATGTCAGCTGCCATGTGGGGATGCAGCTGACATCTCTGTGGCTTCAAAGGAGTTAAGCGAAATCCTCGGCAGCGTCCAGAAATCTATTTGATTTACGACACTTTCCAGAAAATAGTGGTTTGTCTAGACAGCTAATGGAGGGTTCCACAGTGTAGAAATACAAGAGCGAGCTGACGTTAGACATGTACTGATATGAATTTAAAGTCATTGAAAAGCTAAATATGTTTTACAGTAATCAGAATACCAGAAATTCGCAAGCAACAAAGGATATAGATTAATAAAAGTAATCAAATTATTTCTTTTAGCAACATATGGGAATGATATATCAACAAAAACATAAATTTTAAGCTGGTCTGAATGAAAAAAAACACTTTACAGGTTTTAGTAAGATTACATGCCTATAACGAGTTGGGGGATATGAAGTACAATGCACACGTGTGACGAATTGAGGGGTATGATGTACAATGCACGTATATAACGAGTTGAGGGGTGTGATGTACAATGCACGCATGCAACGAGTCGGGGGGGGGGGTATGAAGTACAATGCACACGTGTAACGAGTTGAGGGTATGGTGGGCAATGCACGTATATAACGAGGTTTTTTTTTAAGGGCCCACTCTTGGATTGTTAGGAACTAAGCGATACTGAAGAAAACAAACACGTAAAGAGTTGGATACTTTTATGGTTTTTAAAGGTACATACTGAGTGGTGGTGGTGACGGAGGAGATGGAGGAATACACCAGTATGTAACGATTGAGGGGATGGTGGGAATAGAGATATTTAACTACTTGTGAAAATGATCATAATACAGACATATAACAAGTTGGAAGAATGTATGAGGATACAAACAGGTAACATGTTGGAGTAATGACAGAGAATATATGTGTGGAGAGTACTGCGTAATGATAGACAGACACAAACTAAATGGAGTGGGGGGGGGGTTGAGTATGAAGACAATGACGTATTAGAGGAATAATAGATTATGCAGGCACCTGATGGGGGGTGGGGGCTCGATAGAAAATATAGACATGTAGATAGTATGAGGAATAATAGAGAGTAGAGACATGTAGATACTATGAGGAATAATAGAGAGTAGAGACATGTAACACATTTTAGGAATGACGCAGAATACACTCATGTAACAGGTACAAAAATGATGGAAAAACATAAATGTAACAGATCCACGGAACGTGGAGTATACACACATGTGACAGGTATGAGAAACATGGGATAAGACACACGTGTAACGTGCGCAGAAGCTGGAGAATATACACATGTAACAGGTACATGGAATATGGAGAGCATACACACCTGTATCCTGTGGGAAGGATATGGAGAATACACTCATCAAATAGGTAAAAGGAACATGTATAATGCACATCTTTAACAGATATTGGATTATAGAGAATGCACAATATAAGACAGATGCAAGGAATATAGAGAATACATACATGTGACAAGTACAAGGAACATGAAAAACAGAAATGTAACATATCCAAAGAACACGAAGAATACACATATATAACAGATACAGGGAGTGCGGAGAACAAACACACATTTTCTTTAATTGTTTATTTTTTATATAAATATTTTATTAATTTTCATCTGTCTTGTGTCATTTACCATCTTCATTTCATTTAAAATTCATTTAATTATAGTCGACATGTCCGTCTGTCTGTCCATTTGTTTGTCTGTTTGTCCATCTTATTTGTGAGGACCTTTCTCGGGGGGCGACGAGCCATTAGAGCGGTTGACCTCAATTGTTGTGTATTTCGTATTGTCCATCATATGGGGTACCAACAATACAGTCAGAACTGACTTTGCTTTCAGACCTGCTCTATAATAAATATACAAACTGCTCTATAACATATTTAAAATCCTTGCTAGGAATGATTCTCTATAACGCACTAGGAAAGTACCATACTTATGAAACCCTCCTCTATACTCATAAGTATTGTCATCCTGTAAGGGCAAAATTACAGCCCATACTTGTGAAACCCTCCTCTATACTTTTAAGTATTGTCATCCTGTAAAGGCAAAATTACGGCCCATACCCTCAAAATTGTATATATCATTTGTATCTTCTATTTTTATTGTTATTAATATTGTGTTGTATATAATTTGTTGTTGATCGACAGTGTGGACTAATGTTTGGTTAGCTGTGTAGCCAACTGTATCGAATGTTTCACGCCTTGTGCGTGCAAGGCAAAAGGATTACCTTTAGCCACTTAGGATCCTGTTAGGCGTGACAAGCAATGTACAAAAGGGGTGGGGTGGATATGGTTGGTAAAAGGGTGAGTTAAGTTGAAAGTAACCGTATATGAGCATTTGAGTTCTGCCCGTGACAAAATTGGGGACAAATCACAGGAGTTAACTTAACACCAACATATACCATTCACGCTGCACCAAGTCACGTGCAGGTCTCATTGTGAATAAGAATTTAGTAGAGCCTATTATGACTCAGGGGAATAGTCTGTATATTTTTCCTGACTTTACAAGACTAGTTCAAATGTTTAATTAACTAGAGAGTTGGAGATTTGTTATTTCTCTGTGATTGCATGCTTGATTGCTACTGTATATTTATTTTCAGAGATACGTTGTGTGGTGTTAGCAATGGTACCATTGTAAACATATGATGACGAAATTGTTTTTCTACTTGTTGTGAGGTACCATTCACTTTATATATTGCAAAGTCTCTAGATGAATTAAATTATAATCTGAAGTGATGCATTTTGTTCACACATAAACGAACGGTACAGTGAAACCATTTATTGAAAACTATACTGATTATTGATTATTGATTATTTGAATTGTTGAGATGATTATTATCTTGTGTTATAAATGATCCATAGAAATAGACATTCTTTGGAACTGTGAGTTAGCGTGTATGCTACAGCTTATGGATTTAGAGTAGCGTTATTGCAAGAGGCACGTTGCTACCTCGTTGTTACCAAATACATAATAATTATCACAATAATTATGCCAGGCGACAAAATGAAAAGGTTATCTTTGTTCAATTGGGCCCTTCTTTCCAAATCTTGATCTGAGGTTCAGTTTGATCCATAAATCTCGTCTATGAAGTACAGTCTGCAGATCTAGAGTTTCGTCATCAGTGGAGATCGTGTGACATAGATTCAGTCTGTTGACTGTTCTTCACTGACGAGAAAGAGAGTTCAGTACTCAAACGTTGAATCCACACACCAGTGACAATCTTACAATCATTGTCATTTCATTCACAAACTGATAGAGGCTCCAGGGACATTATAGGTGCTTATTCGTATTCATTTGTAATTTGGAGTTATTTTTCTTTTTCTTTTTGTCCCTATTTTTTAAATTTGCTGTTATCTTTACACTTTGTCTTACTTAAATCTTTAGGAACTATCGTTAATTGGGATCGGCTTCAAGTATGTGAATGGATGATTGCTAGTTAATTAAGAAGGAGAGATAATGCAGCCAATCCCAGAAATGTTTGTTCCCTAATTTTAATTTACAGGGCAGAATCGGAGTTTTTATAATTCTAGGATCTCTGGAATATCTAGAATTTACTGGTTTATTGATTTATTGGTTTATTTATAAACTTCTACGACCAAAATAGATTCGAGAAGTCTCTAACCTCAGTGTGTAAGTGTGAGGATACACTGCACTCTGTTAATGTATGACAGCAAGGAATGCTTGACTACATCATGGAATGTCTGGTATAAGGAAGTTACTGGAAATTGCTACATTGTGGTTCTGCTTGAGGGAACTGAGATGACAATGGCGTGCCCAGATTAGTCTTGAGAAATTAGCGGCTCCTGGAACATTCTACAGCATACTAGAGGAACATGTAAAGAACTGACAATTCTATTGTAAACAATAAACTTGCAACATTTTTTAGAAAAGTGCATGAATGACTATTAAGGCATAGTCTTGACAAGATTAAGTACAAACTGTGTTCTATTATCGCTTATCTCTCTATAACTTAATTTCTGTTCTCTGATAAGAATCAGCCTGTGATATATTGATACTAATCCAGTGATTTGTGGTCATTTATGAAAATTGGGTGATCATTCTACAAATAACACAAAATTATTTTTTTAAAATTTGATTTCGGAGTCAATTTCTTTAAATAATACAATGCGAGCACGATTCTAATCTTGAATAGTTCAAATAAATAACAGAAACTAACAGTCCCATACTGCTATTGATACTTATTGTATTAAATTATCTTTAACTTGTCAATGCAAACATCAAACACGAAAAAAGACGATTCATAAACATAGATATAAGCGACATATATGTTTCCTTTCCGTGTAAGCCTATTATTATCTCCCCTGAAAGCGAGACCGTCACGTCAGTGAGAGGCCAGAGAAAGCGCGGCAAACTCCTATATTGCTTGACAAAGGCCCAGCACTCGTGTTAGGGCCAGTAAGCAAGTACATCATGGCTCCAAGTGCTGCGCGAGCGCCATTGCCTACCGCTAGTCCTGTCACAACTTCTAACGACAAGGCAGCTCAGTCGCATTATTTGCTCATTCTGGGAGTAATGAAAGGAAATAAATTAAGCGCGGTGTGAGTCTAAAGCGATAGCTGAAGGCATCAGAACTGGAGACTGGACAGATAGAACTTCAAGCTTTAGAATCACTGTAGGGTCAGAGGTCACAGTGGAGTGAGTTCAACTGAGGGATGTGATGTGCATACAATAAAAGAAAAAAGTAAGTTGATTTTGCAACGTTCTGTGTTGATGTATGTGTGTGTTTGTGTGTTTGTGCGCGCATGCGTCCATACGAAAATAGTTTGGTTTTTTTTTATTTTAAGCGTCGAAATTAATTGAATCCATAGTCTTGAGTACTAACGGGTTGTAGAGTTCTATAGTGTTGTGGGTTATAGTAGTTGGTATTGTGCACAACTTGTATATTGTATTGTGTGTTCTCTGTTGTGTCTTCCTACTGCGAGGGCAGTCCAGATAATTCTGGGTTTGCTTCAAGTTTGCGCAAATGCTGTTTATTGCAAAATTGTTGTGTCTCGCATTCATTAGCCTTCTAATTGACTAAAATTTCGTTTGTAAAATATAATTAGAGTATTTTAAAAATAATTCACGATCATTCATTTACAGAGTACAAATATAGTGATTAAAATATGGATAATAAAATCATTAATGTATAATTATTAAATATTTCTTCTTGTATAGTGCGCAGAAGGGCTAGGAGAAAAAATGCAAACAATATGTTGGCGAGAGATCGATATTGGTGTCAGTTTAAAAGAAAAATCTTGAAGATAAGATGTGAAGACAGCATATGAACATAGCTTATAAAAATAGCGTACGGTATCAAATTAGCATAGAGAGAGAGAGCATTTAAAAAAAGAATATGAACATGTGAGCGTGTAAAAATAGCAAACCAAGATAGCATTTTATAACAATATGCGAAGACTTTAAGGACGTACAACTCATAAACATATGATGTAACTTGTAAAAGTAACAAAAGAATATAACTGAACATGTAAATATATGAAGATAACTGTAAGTGTAAAGGTATTACATGAAGTTAAGAGAAACATTAATACATGAAGACAACTGTAAAAATAAGACAATAAGACAACTGTAAAAGTAATTCATGAAGGTAACTGTATATGTAACACGAAAAGATAACTGTAAAAGTAACACGTAAAGATAACTGTAAGTGTAAGGTATTACATGAAGTTAACAGAAACATTAATACATGAAGACAACTGTAAAAATAAGACAATAAGACAACTGTAAAAGTAATTCATGAAGTAACTGTATATGTAACACGAAAAGATAACTGTAAAAGTAACACGTAAAGATAACTGCAAAAGTAACACATGAAGGTAAATGTAAAATGTAATATTTACAAAATATATACAAGAAGCATGTAGACAGAACATTTTCGAAAAGTAAATACATAGCAATTTAAAGAACTTTATATAAGTATCTACAACAAAAGTACTTACATTGTATTTGAAAGAACTTTACACACACATTTATAGAGAGCATTTTTAAAACATTTTTAAAACACACCACTCTAAAGAACTTTACACATAAACACACACATATGTATAAAACACACGTGCATATATATACACATAAAATGCATATAGAGATAGCTGGTAAAGTTAAAATGCCTGTATTGCTTAAAACTTTAATAGGTAAAGGTAGCCTGCAAAGATGGAATATATACGATAACTTTTAAAGGCAATAGACAAAATTTTACGAAGGTAATATAAAGGTAGCTGAGAAATTTAGCAACTAAAGTTATTATGTATTGGTCAAACATAAAGTCAGCATACCTTGCCACCTTACATCATCCAAGGGCAATGCATTCCTTGCACTTACACATTACTTCTCACGTCTACCATGGTCATAGTTCATAATCAATAGACCAGGAGATTCAGGTAAAACTAAGGCTGCTAAATCCCTGTAAAATATAATCAGGGAACAAACACAAGACAAGTTTCCAGTTTATTCATCCTTAACTCCGTTCTCTCTTTCATTCAAGTCTCAACTTAAAGTTTCCTGCTACAGTATTTATTAACCCGATACATGCTCACAGCATAATAAATACAGCATGTCACTTTTATGAGCGCGTTCACTAGAAACAATGTCATGTGTTTAGCATACTATATATGGGCATCTTAGTTCAAACATTTGTAGAAATAATAGTCTACTCACATATTACATCTCTAAATAAAATACAAGTATAACATACCAAAAACAAAATGCACGAAATATTTCTAAGTCCATTTTCTCTCAATCAATCATTTAACTCAATATTAAGTTAATGACCACCTTTCATGACTGGACTTCTTGCCACTCCAAATTCAAATTGATTAGACAATAGAATGCTCTACAGCAGGAAAACTGCTGATCTCAACCCATTGGCTGGTCTCGTTCCCATAAATCTTAACCATTGGATAATAAAAACTACTGGTTTGGATTGCATCAGCAATTTCTAGCATATTCTCAAAATCTAGTTGTTTACTCTAATTCTGACACTTACACAAATACCAACCTAAATATTGCCCAAGGTTGGTCATTTTAACAATTTATATAACAAGTAACTCTAGAAATAGGGATAGGCAAATTTACTCTGCCACAGATGGATGAATGGATGGACGGACGGACGGACGGACGGATGGAGAGAGAATTTTCCAATACAAATATGTTTATTTGGTTTCATTTATTCAACATTGTATTCACATCTTCAAGAAATAAAAACTGCCAAGAATACTTGAAACAAGAAATTGTTGGCGTAGGGTACTCTATTTTTACTGAGCATATTTGTATGAAATACTTTTTTTAGGAGGGTATCGTATTTAATGTTCATCATTGAGTCAAATAGTTTGTCGTGAGGTATTTTAAGTTCAAAATTCTGTCAAACAGTTTGGTCTGAAGGATTTAAAGCTCATCATGGGTCAAACAGTTTGGCGTTAATTATTTAAAGTTCATCATTGGGTTGAACGGTTTGGTTGCAGTGGTGTTTTGGAATTTAAATTACTACAGTAAATCAAAAGCTTGGTTGTAGTGTTGTGTTGGAATTTAAAGTACTACAGTAAATCAAAAGCTTGGTTGTAATGGTGTTTTGGAATTTAAATTACTACAGTAAATCAAATGCTTGGTTGTCCTGGTTAAGTTACTACAGTAGATCAATTGATTGGTTGTCATGGTTAAATTACTACAGTAGATCAATGCTTGGTTGTCATGGTTAAATTACTACAGTAGATCAAATTCTTGGTTGTAATGTACTTTCATGTGTGACATTGTATTAGTAAATTTTTTTAGGAGCACTACATGAACAACATAGTGTGAAGACGTTCGTAGCGATATACGCAGCCCGAGTGTGAGTTGAATTATTTCAAGATTGGATTAACACTGTGCTGCATAGAATTCACTGCATTAACATTGTGCTGCATAGAGTTCAACACTGCATTAACATTGTGCTGCATAGAGTTCACTGCATTAACATTGTGCTGCATAGAGTTCAACACTGCATTAACATTGTGCTGCATAGAGTTCACTGCATTAACATTGTGCTGCTTAGAGTTCAACACTGCATTAACATTGTGCTGCATAGAGTTCAACACTGCATTAACATTGTGCTGCATAGAGTTCAACACTGCATTAACATTGTGCTGCATAGAGTTCACTGCATTAACATTGTGCTGCATAGAGTTCAACACTGCATTAACATTGTGCTGCATAGAGTTCAACACTGCATTAACATTGTGCTGCATAGAGTTCAACACTACAATACACTATGCTGCATAGAGTTCAACACTACATTAACACTGTGCTGGAAAGAGCACCACCTACAATCAATAAACATAATGTGATACGTTTATAGTTACATAGTGGATGAAGATCTTTGGTGTACTTTATCTTAGCAATAATCAACAACCTTCAACTCAGAAAGTTTATAATTCAACAATGGTTGAAATTCTTGGCATGAGATACTTTCTAATTTATTCAGTCTTGTATATCAGGATATTGAACAACTGACTTTCTTTCAATCAGCAAGGCAAAAGACCTGAAGCTGGACTCTTGGACTATTATCGAATGAAATTGCTTGCATTCCTGGCATACCAGCAGATCGACAAATTAAAATGACGATAGCTTACAGTTTGTCAAGCCGCCATGTCTTGATTGCTTGTCGAGACAAATGTCATGAGAGCTTACAGCCAAATTCACACTGTGTACTTTACAACTATTTTATTCCTCTATTACACTTTATTACACTTCTTTCGTGTACGATGACGCGGTTTGTCTCTTTATTGGTTCATTCTTTTAGGACCCTGCTTTTGGAACACATGTCAAATCCAGAAAACTGGGGCAGAAACAGAGGTATTAGTGAAAGGCTTCCAATACAGGCAGTGGGACAGAGACAACAGCTCTGAGAAATGCGTCTAGTCAGGATTCTTGTCACAGTGGAAGAGACTACGGCACTATACACAGTTGGGGCTGTGATCATACCTTGTTATCAATAGTACACAGATAGCAGTGCTAAAAAACTCAGTCACGCCTTCTTGCTGACAGACAGAAATCAGTCTACAGATTACATTTCCAGTTCTATCAATCGGGTTTTAGTGTTTTCAGGTCAGCTGATTTTAGCTGCACCCAGCTCAGTATTTTAGCAGTATTCAACCTTGTGCCTGATTTTAGTCGTATTCAAGCAATTGCCAGACTTTAATCCTATCTAGTTCAGCGTCTGATTTTAATCGTATTCAAGCAATTGTCAGACTTTAGTCTGTCTAGTCCAGTGCCTGACTTTAGTCGTATTCAAGCAATTGTAAGACAATTCTAACTGACAGACTGCATTTGTTTTTTTTTTAGTATACCCCTGGTTAATAATAATTAATTGGTATGAAAATACTGAAAAAATAAACCAAACATTGAAAGGATAAGAAATGTAATCTGGGTAGTCCTTCCAGAACGAAAAGATTAAATTACAATATAGAACAACTTTTGTTAACGAAAGCTCAAATTACGCCTATCCAATACATATACAATTTTCGTAAACAACAATGAGAAACAGTAATACAAAATGGTAAAAATTTAACATTGGGCAATGAGCCTGAAATTTATTATGAATACTAAAATAAAAATTTAATTGATAAGTTTTAGCTTAATGCTGCATTTATGTTAGTTTGCTCTAAAGCACTTCGTGACTCAAGGTAAGGAAGTGGTCAGGTTGTCATGTCAAGTGGTCACGTTGTTATGTCAAACCCCCACCTCTTAATGTACATTTCGAGATCAAAAACATTCCTTATTTCAGGGACACGTTGTGACTTGATTAAACCTTTTGTTGTTCGGAATGACACACACGAACAGATAGCTAGCGAAAACATTGCTTACATTTGTCCAAAATTTGCTTCTGCTATTGATTAGAGCTTCATCTTGCCTAATAGCAATCGAGATCTAGTGATCACCTCGCCTTTGTTTCTATATTTAGCGACTACATATTTTTGAGCATAACTCTCAAGCATGGAGGTTCACGTAACCGCCGTTACATTTAGTTGGCCTGAGTAGGAAAATGATTATAATAACAAATTGATTAGCGTGACTACTTCTTCAAGCTTTATAATAAACTGATTAACGTGACTGTTTCTGCTCCTTTAATAATAACACACTAATTAACATTACTCTTTCTCCAAGCTTTATAATACAATGATTACCATGACTGTATTTTCAGGCTTTATAATAGCAAACTAAATATATTCTTTCAAACATATGACATGTACTGATTAGCTTGATTCTCAGTCAGCGGGTTGCCGAGACTTCAAGTTAAATTAGCGTGACTCAATAATTAAAGATGTTGCCTAACTCTCTAGACAAGAATAATTATAACTATAAACACGTTGGCTCCACTATCAAACGCTAATGCTACCAAGAGATACTTAGAATGCCAAATAAAACAAACTATTTAGTGTGACTATCGAAAAGACTGTTACCACGACTGACAAATCAGACTAGTATAACGTGACTTCCGAAAAGACTGTTACCACGACTGACAAATCAGACTAGTATAACGTGACTTCCGAAAAGACTGTTACCACGACTGACAAATCAGACTAGTATAACGTGACTTCCGAAAAGACTATTAACAGCGATCTACAAACCAGACAAGTATAACGTGACTTCCGAAAAAAAAAAACTGTTCACCACGAACAACAAGTCAGACTAGTATAACGTGACTACCGAAACGTTTATTCACCACGACCGACAAACCAGATTAGTATAACGTGACTATCATAAAGACTATTCACCATGACCGACAAACCAGACTAGTATAACGTGACTATCATAAAGACTATTCACCATGACCGACAAACCAGACTAGTATAACGTGACTATCATAAAGACTATTCACCATGACCGACAAACCAGACTAGTATAACGTGACTATCATAAAGACTATTCACCATGACCGACAAATCAGACTAGTATAACGTGACTACCAAAAAGACTATTCACCATGACCGACAAACCAGACTAGTTTAACGTGACTACCGAATCATACTGAGTAATATGAAAACCAAAAGCAATATAATAATTCAGAGTGGCAATTGAGAGTCTATTTGGCACACCGAACAAGATTGTGTAGCGTAACAAGCAGATTTCTTTGACTCTGACCAAGCTATCCACATTTTCTGAAAGAGCTAGCCTGTTTTTATTTTATGTCATGCACGTGTACTTTGACAGGGAGGGAGATAGATTTAATAATATTCAAATGCTCGTCCATTTCATCATACACAGGGTGAATATTCTCTTTTTAATTTCAACAATTCAGTATATCCTCTTTCTCCCCAGCCCGGGAAGAGAGGTGGGTGTGTGGGGGGGCTTAATTAATAATATTAATCACATTCGTCATCTTCCTTAAGAGGTTGAGATTGAGATTGAGATTTTGACAAACATCTAGATATACAGGACTGATCAAAACGTCGGCACTTAAATTCTGAAAATTTCGGAGAAAGAGAAACTCTATGATATCTAACTAGATTTTAATTATTTTAAATTAAATTTTAATTATTTAAAATATACGTTTACCTAGAATTGAAAGAGGTTGAGAAATGTGACCGTACTCTGAATTTAGCGCAAAAAATGCAAAGCCCTGCTACCCCGAGGTTATTCAAGATGACACAGCATTACCACCGACTCATATAACTGTGGAAATTTTGTTTTCTGTCCTCAGAATCGTCAAATCAATTTGAGAGCAGCAGCGAAGCCTGACCTATTAAAAGCTATCTTTATAAAGAATACATTGAATTTAAGCATTCTCTTTTTAAATATATTTTGAGGGATTTGTTTATTATAGGCTTTAAAAAATGGTTTTAAAATGTAATCTATGAAAGTCACTTCTTCATTTATTTACACCAATACTATGCTCGTACATAAAGCTCGTATAAATATATAATTTTATGCCATATAACATACATAAAGCCCGTATAAATATATAATTTTATGCCATATAACATACATAAAGCCCGTATAAATATATAATTTTATGCCATATAACATACATAAAGCCCGTATAAATATATAATTTTATGCCATATAACATACATAAAGCCCGTATAAATATATAATTTTATGCCATATAACATACATAAAGCCCGTATAAATATATAATTTTATGCCATATAACATACATAAATCCCGTATAAATATATAATTTTATGCCATATAACATACGTAATAAATTTGCACTTGGAAGTTAGGAGTCGGAATATATTTTTATCAGTTCTTCATATCTAGATATTTTTTTTCAAAATCTCCATCCTCATGGTTACTCTTGATGAAGATGATTGAATTACGTCATGTAGCGACCCGGCTATCGTCTCATCAAATTAATAATAAACAACTACCTTGAGATGTTATTTTAATTTTTAAAAAATTTTTTTACCCCTTCATTGTTCAAACGTGGACCTACCTTAGTCTCAAGTCTCGTAAAATTTTGAACCAGCACACCGACTCCACTAATAAACGACCCACTCCACGACTTCAACTTTAATGCCCTGGTGGAAACTAGCATAATCAATAACACAAATGATTTATTAAGTTAATCACACAATGAAATAAGTAATAAACATTGATCTAACAATTGCTGGAACAAAAGAGTTTAAAGTTCCTCATATTACTAAGAATGAAATAATACGTTTAAAAAATGTGTAATTCCTACATTGCATTAGTGAAATAGGTTTTCTAACCTTGTTATGGCAGCGTTAATATGTTAGAATCTTTTTTAACCTTAGCACATTTATTAATCAATCAAGGAAGACACTCTTGTCTGTTATCAGAACAATGGAAAATATCTGCTCGATTTGGCCTGCATACCATTCTCTGATGGTGCTGGAAAAGACTCTATTTTTAAAACATAACTATAAACATAACAATAATGTATGGAAATAAGAAACGTTATACCCTTTCTAACCACTTAGTAATGAAACTCGCCCGCGTATCAGTGAGCTTTATCATTAGTGTCATAAATGTGTGTTGACAATCTTGTGCATTATGTGTGCTAGTTTAGGCTGACATTGAGGCCGAACGTGAGTTTCAATTCATTCTCTTGGGGTATTTTGGTTGAGAGCACATGAAGGTGATGATAGATCTTTAATGCAAAGAGTATTTGTCTATTTTTAAATTTAATCATATAGATGTGTTCGTTACAATATAACACCTTTGAAAATGGCTGAATCCGATTACTATATGATGGATCTAGTTTGACAATGATTGATATATATATATACCATGTCAAATCTAACTAGTCTGACAATGGATTACCTTGACTACTATCAAATCTATCTATGCTGATAATGAGTGACTTATACTAGTATCACATCTCTATACTTTGGTAATGATTGATCGATACTGCTATCAAATATGTCTACTTTAGTAATGAATGACCTATACTGCTATCAAATCTGTCTACTTTGGTAATGATTGATTTATACTGCTATCAAATCTGTCAACTTTGGTAATGAATGACCTATACTGCTATCAAATATGTCTAGTTTGGTAATGATTTACCTATACTGATATCAAATATGTCTACTTTGGTAATGATTGACCTATCTTGCTACCATATCTATCTAGTTTGGCAATGATTGACTTATACTACTACCATATCTGTCTAGTTTGGCAATGATTGACTTATACTACTACCATATCTGTCTAGTTTGGCAATGATTGACTTATACTACTGTCAAATCTAACTATCATGGCAATGATTGATCTATACCACTGTTCAATCATCTATCTACTTTGTCAATTGTTGTCCTAGACAAAGGTCAGATTTGTCTATTTCAGTACTGATGATATTTGCTACTGTCCAATGAAGCGAGACTGGCTTTGACTACTTTTATTATTGTCAAATCTAACTAGTTTGACAATGGTTGAAGGACACTACTATCACATCAGTGTAGGTTAGCGGTATATATTAGCTATGTTTATGTAATCTATATCATGTACCAGAATGTACAAGTGATGACGTAATCTATATCATGTACCAGAATGTACAAGTGATGACGTAATCTATGTCATGTACCAGAATGTACAAGTGATGACGTAATCTGTATCATGTACCAGAATGTACAAGTGATGACGTAATCTATATCATGTACCAGAATGTACAAGTGATGACGTAATCTATATCATGTACCAGAATGTATAAGTGATGACGTAATCTATGTCATGTACCAGAATGTACAAGTGATGACGTTATCTGTATCATGTACCAGAATGTACAAGTGATGACGTTATCTGTATCATGTACCAGAATGTACAAGTGATTACGTAATCTTTATCATGTACCAGAATGTACAAGTGATGACGTTATCTGTATCGTGTATTTAATGACTTAGACATTGAATTTGTTTTATACTTTTACAATGATGACGTAGTGTAGCACGTGTTTGCCCGATAATGATGATATAACTTTATGATATAAGCAAATGTTGTTAAGTTCTCTCAAATTATAAGGACTACCTAGAGCGGATATAATAAAACCTATTATATTCATTATTACAATTATCCGATCCCCGAATTTAAAAAAGTCTTATTTAAATTACAAATTGCTCAACAGCATATTTATTTTAACAGACATAAACTCGACTAATTTTCCCCAAATCATAAGAAATTGCTAATTTCTGGTAATTTCTGATAGAAAAGACATTTTGCCTTCACAAAGTTACCGTAGACATCCCATCCACACACCCACACACACAAACAAACAGAGACACTTCATAGAAGAGAAAAATCTAATAAGAGTATGCTTATAACCAACCACTACCACCACCGTCTCACACACACATACACACACACATACCTTTCTCAAATCACTTCACCGCTTATAGGACGAATACTCAAGCTATTCATATTGAAATGACGCGTTTTAAAATGATAATACTTATTTAAATTTACAAAGACAGCATTCTGATTTACTAATAATTGTCAAAGATGCACAAAGTACCCTTTTCAAGTGTGTGCACACCAGTTTTAAGTAATGCATGTTTTATGTCATTACATTAAAGTCTCCTGCTTCTTCGGGTGGAAGTGTGTCTGCAGCCTGTCAAGGTGATTTAAAGTCTTGTTAATTGGTATGGTAATTAACGATTCACGAAAGAATAACAATTATTTGGTATTTCTAGCTAGTCACGTCAATAGCACAGCTATATTGGTAGGTCTCGTAAGGACAAGTATGTGCTAGTTTTGAAGACATGAATACTAGCTAGTCACGTAAATAGCACGGCTATATTGGTAGGTCTCGTAAGGACAAGTATGTGCTAGTTTTGAACAAGACATGAATACTTGCTAATCATATAATTGCATGATTATCTAATCACAAAAGTTATGATCTGCAAGTCACGTAAATGCCACAGGGAGATGTTTTTCTATTGTCACGTCAATTCCTTGGACACGAACAGTGTCGACGTAGCCAGCACCACCCTGCACGAGGTGGAGGGACCTTATATACGACGCAATACATAGTCTGTGGGTCGATAAACACATATAAAACATATAACCACGATGTGGACAAAATATGTATATCTGTTTTCCACGCATTTTGTACGCTTTCCATGTTCGTCTCCATGTACGGCGGTACGCTTTGTGTACGTTATATTATTATTGTCTCGCACATGGTTTCGGTTTCAATAAACTTTGCATATAGGCTTTCATAAATGTAAATGTTGTATTGTCATACGCTGTTTCGTGTTATTGTCTAAGTACGTTTTGCATTTAGGTTTTCATAATGTATATCTAATCAGCCGGAACAGAGGAGTAAAGAGCCAACAAAAGGAAATGAGTCACATATGAGGTGCTGAGTTATCTAAGCAGCTAATACTGAACTCTGAAGTTTCTACTGCACACAGAATATATATACGCAGTACAACACAGAATGAATTGAACAAACAGATTTACTGTCTTCTAAAGTAATTTAACAGATAATGTGTAATCAAATGGACATGAAAAATATATAAATACATGTAAACTGTTATTACCACATTGCAAAAATATATAAATATAAATAAAACTTATTACCACATTACAAGATATATAAATTCAAATAAACTATTTAGCACATTACAAAAATATATAAATAAAAATAATGTTTTATTACTACATTACAAGTATATATATATATATATTAACTATTATTACCACATTACAAACACATATAAATACAAATAAACTCATATTACCACATTACAAACACATATAAATACAAATAAACTCATATTACCACATTACAAACACATATAAATACAAACAAACTGTTATTACCACATGTCTATGATAAGTGATATTTCTTTCAAGTTAAGTAAATCTATTCTTCGTTTATCAGTGCATGGTAACTGTTGTTAAGGAATACATTATCGAACATATCGTGCCTAGCACAAAACACGTTCACTTACTCACTCACTCACTCAATCAATCACTATAGTGCACGTCATACTTAACAATCTTGACTAAGAGATATGCACATACAACATCTAACAGTGGAATGTCCAGTAGCACTATAATATATTAGCAATCTTTGCTAAGGGATGTACGCGTAGTTACATTTGTCTGACAATGGTGTATATATATTACAAATAATTTTTATTATTTCCATAGCATTTTTATACATTTATTTTCATTCCTCCCCCATCTTTCTTTTCTCTATAGCGATTTTGACTTATTCTTACGTTTACCTGAAGTGTCAAAGTTTGCGTCACAGATTTGAATTTCCTAAGGTAGGTCAAATTTGTTACAACATATATCAAGCGTAGCAAAGATTACATCATAGGTTGACATGTCTCAAATAGACCAAAAGTAATGTGGCAAAACGTACACTATAGGTCTGACGTTTATAATGTAGGCCTAACGTAGAATGGCAATATAAGTGTGGCAAAACTTACACCATGGGTCTGACGTTTATAATGAAGGCCTAACGTAGAGTGACAATATATCAAGCATAACAAAACTTCGCTGCATCGCGAGTGTTTTTGCACCTCTCTCTCAAATACACACGCGCGCGTGCACACAAACACGCAATCTTTTCCGGGTGGTGGTGGTTGCATTGTTTAAGCTATTCAATCAGTGCTTCCTGACCATGTTCTGTATAAAATAGACCGTCGTTTGTCGCGTGTTGAAGACTGCCCGGCTACCACGTGTCATCGTCATGTGTCGCGTGTTGTGTCATCGTCATGTGTCGCGTGTTGAAGACTGCCCGGCTACCACGTGTCATCGTCATGTGTCGCGTGTTGTGTCATCGTCATGTGTCGCGTGTTGTGTCATCGTCATGTGTTGAAGACCACACTCAAATTCGTTCTCAAGTACATATATGTAAACATGCACTCAATCACACAAATACAATCATGCGTTAAAAAAAAAAACATGCACACAAATATAACCTTGCATTAACAAACACGCAAGCAACCACACAAATACAATCATGCGCGCGCGCACATGCATTCAATCACACAAAAACAATCATGCATACTCAATCATGCAAATATTCGCCCCCTACATAGTGTTACATATTGATAAGCTTGGGGTAAAGAAGGTTACATCGAGCTTGGATTAAATACTGATTACGTAAACAAAGGTGTCTTTGCTCAAATCTCTAGCAACACTTTCCTACCTCGGTCAGTGAATATTGATTTCACCTCAGTTCGATTTAGTTAAATACAGGTGTCACTTCGCTAGCAAGTGCACGTCATGCGAGACAGAAACATTGCTCCAGACATGACAGGTGCAGTCATGCGCGACAGGTACATTGCTCCAGACATGACAGGTGCAGTCATGCGCGACAGGTACATTGCTCCGACATCACGGGTGCAGTCAGGCACAATGATTTCTGACCAGACGTCTTAAAATGATGTTTTCTAGAAACTCTTTATGTGATTTATAGGTCTTAAAACGCATTTTATTTTAGTTACATATTTTGATACTAATAGTTTATATCATGTTCCATACATCTAGAAGTCAGTAGAATATTCACACTTTACATTATGACACCTCTTTCAATTTACACACGCACGCACACACACGAATACATACACGCATATGCACATTTCATTTTAATATTATGAATAACAGATATTTGAAGTGAACTGGTTTGGTATCTGCACGTAATGTTAAATTACAAAGCGAGTATTTCCATGTAGCTACTACAAGCATAGGACTTTCTCAAAGTGAGTAAATTTTATTTCCATGTAGCTACTACAAACATAAGATTTTTTCAGAGTGAGTATATGTATTCCCATGAAGCTACTGTAAAAGTCAGGCCTTCTCGAAGTATTATCATGCAGCTACTGCAAAATTTAGACTTTCTCAAAGTTTTACCATGTCGACTACATGATGTAGCTATTGCCAACATGAGACTTGCTCAAAACGTTTTCAAGTTACTACTGCAAGCTTCAGATTTTCTCATTTAATGAGTCAGTATATCACAGACATTGATGACTCAGAGAGTGTATTGGTATTCTACATATCTGTTTATTTTGTCAAGACATATATAGTCTGAGTTGTGTTTGGATTGTAAATCTAGATTAATTTCGACATATCTGTTTATTTTGTCAAGACATATAGAGTCTGAGTTGTGTTTGGATTGTAAATCTAGATTAAATTTCGACATATCTGCTTATTTTGTCAAGACATATACGGTCTGGATTGTATGTCTGAGTTGTATGAAAATATATTAGTTAATGTTGTCAAGACCTATATGTATGTTTATGTTGTATGAGTTATAGCTAGGCAAAGTTTTCTTGTCCAAACTTACATTCTGGAATGTATATAGACATCGGGTTTTTTAAAAATCTGGATTGTATATATGGGATGAATATTGAAATATCAGTTTTCTTGTTAAATACATAAAGTTCTTTTTCTCAAGACATCAGTGTTAAGTTAAAAGTTTGGGCTGCGTGTCCACATATCAGTTATCCTGTCAAGACACAAGTTCGCACCACTTTTTGACGTGTTTTCAGGTTGACAGTGATCATTTGTACCGTACAAATACGTAACACTCTATATGTACATTCATCATGCTTAATTATTCCCATGCAATGAATTGTATCTGGTATCCTGATTTTTCATATAGAGCAGCTTTTACTCTAGCGTTTATGCATACGACACATAAAACTGTTAATAAAGGCAGAGAATAGTCTGCACACGACACATAAAACTGTTAATAAAGGCAGAGAATAGTCTGCACACGACACATAAAACTGTTAATAAAGGCAGAGAATAGTCTGCACACGACACATAAAACTGTTAATAAAGGCAGAGAATAGTCTGCACACGACACAAACAACTGTTAATAAAGGCAGAGAATAGTCTGCACATGACACATAAAACTGTCAGTGAAGACATTGTATATCCTGAAACTGGCACATACTTAATTCTCTGCTCAAGAGCATCAAAAATATAATATTTATTATATGATTATTGAATAGTCTGCAAATTTCCATGACAGTTTGCAATCCTTGCGTAGTAGACAATAAATGTGTAATGGAGCTGATGGAAAGTGGAATTGGTCGATAGAGCGTCATCCGGTCAGTATTACGATGACAACTGATTCTTTAACAGTTGTGATTTCAAGGTATGTGTACAGTACCTCTTATCTCAAAGCGTGTAGAATATATTTGATCTCAGTGTATGTGTACAATATCTCTGATCTCAAAGCGTGTAGAATATATTTGATCTCAGTGTATGTGTACAATATCTCTGATCTCAAAGCGTGTAGAATATATTTGATCTCAGTGTATGTGTACAATATCTCTTATCTCAAAGCGTGTAGAATATATTTGATCTCAGTGTATGTGTACAGTACCTCTGATCTCAAAGCGTGTAGAATATATTTGATCTCAGTGTGTGTGTACAGTACCTCTGATCTCAAAGCGTGTAGAATATATTTGATCTCAGTGTGTGTGTGTACAGTACCTCTGATCTCAAAGTGTCTGTAAAACATATCTTTGAACTCAAAGTAATTATTTAATAATTAAACTCTCGTACACTACTAATTTAATTAAATGTGTTATAAGGTATGTGTTTAATAATTAAACTCTCATATACTATTTTCATTAGATGTGTTATAAGGAGTGTGTACAATAATTAAACTCTCATATACTACTAATGTGTTATAAGGTAGGTGTATGCTGTTTCTTGTATATACTAAGATCATTACTAGATGTGATCTCAAAGGCATATATACAGTATCTCTTATCGTAAGGTATGTTTACAATGTCCGATCTCAAGACTGTCTCTGTGTACACTTATCGTCACTAGATGTGATCTCAAGGTATGTTGTAGAATATCTCTTTTATACACTAAATCATCACTAGCTGTATATCTTCATTTTTAATATATCACTCGTGGAATTGTTAGTATATAAATTCCTCTGATTTTAGTTTACCATCTTGTTGAAAACGAAAGCGTGGGCATGTTTTCCATTTGATTACGATCTGACCCCGAGCCTGCCGTGTCCTGCATGATAAAGTACTTGCAGTTGGCGTAGATTACTTGGCACGCTAAAGCCGTGATACGAACGGCTTTTCTATCCGTGATGGGCTAGTAGGAAAAATGCATTCTGCTTATCAGAGTGCTAGGCAACGTTTGCTTTCCAGGTTGTCTTGGATATCTAAGGTTTGTGCATATTTTAGATTTTACTCGCCAGATGACTGTTAGAATTATTACTGTCCAACGATATTTTGTGGTATAACACGTGTTGTAAGGACAACAGTGGGATGTCTACTCTCATCACTCTAATAAATAGAATGAGGACAACGCTGAGATGACACCTCTCGTGACGCTAATTATGAGAATGATGACAACAGTGAGATGACAATTCCCATGACGCTAATAAATAGATTGATCACAACCGTGGGATGTCTACTCTCTTGACGCTAATAAAGTGAATGACCACAGCCGTGGGATGTCCACTCCCATCACGCTAGTAAATAGAACAAGGACAACAGTAAGATGACATTCCTCCTGACGCTTATAAAGAGAATAAGGACAACAGTGCTATGTCTGCTCTCATGACGCTTATAAAGAAAATAAGGACAACATTATGATGACAACTTTCATGACGCTAATGAAGTGAATGAGGACAACATTGAGATGACTACCCTTATCACGCTAATTTAATTTACAAATGAGGACAAAACTGGGATGCGAAAGTTGACAAGGAATGTGCACAAGTGGAGTTACTAATACGATGATCGGCATTATTGCCAAAAATTCTCAAATTCACTTGATTTTTTCTGAGATCTGACGTGATGATTCTTACAATTGCAACAAACTTACACACTCTAAACAAGCATGTTACGTGCAAAACTATGTCTACTATAAACTCGTTTAATTCTGCTATGTTACTTATTTTGGTCTCCTATTGGCACGCCTAGTTCCCACTCTAATACTTATTTAGTTCCCATCTGTTACTTGCCTAGTTCCCACTCTGGAACTTGTTTAGTTCCTTCTCTCGTAATTGTGTAATTCCATTACTGCTACTTGTTTTAGTTCCTTTTCTGTTACGTTTTAGTTCCTGCTCTGTTGTTTTTAGTTCCTGCTCTGTTGTGTTTTAGTTTCTGCTCTGTTGTGTTTTAGTTTCTGCTCTGTTGTGTTTTAGTTTCTGCTCTGTTGTGTTTTAGTTTCTGCTCTGTTGTGCTTTAGTTCCTGCTCTGTTGTGTTTTAGTTTCTGCTCTGTTGTGTTTTAGTTCCTAATCTGTTATTTTTTAGTTCTCCCTCTGTTACTTGTTTATTTCCCGCTTGTCACATGATGGCGAATTCTCTCACATATTTTTAATAAAATTTTCATATTTTGATCTATATTTTTAATGAGTTGTTATTTGTGATTTGCAATATTTGGAACTGTTGCATGAAGTTTATTTTTGAAGTGAAAGTCCAGAATGGACAGGGGTGATGGGGGAGATTAAGCTGATTGAGTGCGTACATGGAGAGTAGTAGCTGCAGGGTAGAACTGTTGTTATTGATGACAACGCTAGATCCCTGACATCTAAGCAGTAGTGCATTGGCTTAAAGCATTAGATCTGGAGTCTTGTTTTTGATCTTGATGGGAGATAGGCATTTTTAGGCTGATGTAATTATGAACTTTTTTCGGAATGGTCACATGTGTATTGACATAATGTGGGCTGGAAGGTGGAAGAAAGTCATAAATATTAATTATCTCTTGGCAGATCTTGAATTTGATTGGGTCAAGAGTGAATCTAGTTAGAGATGGCGTTGTTTCAAGTATAAAGAAACCAGTGTGGACATTCTATTTACTCTTTACAAACGACTCTTCAGGCAAGTGGTGAGAGTGGGTCCCTCCCAATCACAGATTGTATGTGGAACTAAGAAGACCCTTGGCTAAATAAGATAAGGACATCTCTGTATTGCATGAATGGTTAGGTTTTATTAGGAATGTTATACTATTTTATTCATGTCTTTTATTTCTTGCAGAGGCATAGGCCAAAATTGGTATTTATTAATGAAATAATTTGCAAAGCACTCAGACTTTGCATTTACCTGTGTTTCACAGTTTGTTGGTTTCAGTCTATCTTTCTTCAGTCTATGATGTGGACTTGGGTGTCTGATTTTGATGATATTCATGACATGTTCTATTGAGCATCTCCAAGTGTGACGCATCTTGTGCCAGTGCATTGAAAAGTGAAGCTAAGTCTTGATTATGAACAGCGGATACAGTGCATCTTGAACTTGAACAGACTATGGGTGTTATCTGCTAATGATGAGAACATATGACAAGAATGTATTTTGTTTATTCCTTTTAAATATTGTTAAAGTTTTCTTTTATTAAATTTGTATGAATTGTTACGTCTCATATATCTGTTACTGTGATGTAACTTTTTTTGTTTGTTATCGTAACATGATGATGATAGTCTAATGTTTCTGTATTGTTCTCTATAAATCCATATATATGTTTGCATATCAATTTTATAAAATCTTTTTCTTCGTATAAATTACTGAATTGCTGAGTGGGACCATGAGTTAAATTGACATCGGTGCACCAGCATATCTGTTGCAGATACACATATTTAATCAGTGGTCCAACTCAGCACCAGCACTTATAGATATTTTATGTCATTAGCTGCTAGTATTTGGTATAATTCATTATTACAACTTCAACCCAGAGTACATCACGACACCACACCGTGCTTGTTTAATTCCTGCAGTGGTACTGGTTTCATTCTTGTTGTGATACTTGCTTCATTCCTTGTTATTACTTGTTTAGTTCCCACTCTGTTAATTGTTTAGTTCCCACTCTGTTAATTGCTTAGTTCCCACTCTGTTAATTGTTTAGTTCCCACTCTGTTAATTGTTTAGTTCCCACTCTGTTAATTGTTTAGTTCCCACTCTGTTAATTGTTTAGCTCCCACTCTGTTAATTGTTTAGTTCCCACTCTGTTAATTGTTTAGCTCCCACTCTGTTAATTGTTTAGTTTCCATCATACTGTAGGGCTTATATATATATATCACCTGATGTCCAAACATAGACACATCTACTTCATCTCCAATCATAAAATCAGCATTATGAGACTAAAACCAACTAATAAGATGCAGAATGTCAACAGTAGTACAAGGGCAAACTAATTAAAACCGATCTTGCTTCAAAAGAACTCAAAGGGAATATACACTATCGAATAATAGCACCTTGTCGTTTATGGAAAACAAACCAAATAAACATAACACCTCAGTCAAACATTGGCAGACCAACATGAAAAACAAAGGAAACATATTAAAAGAGTTATATCAAGATCACAGAGAAAGGTATCAAGAAAGAGTTAAGATGGCGTATTGGAAAACCACAACTTCTAATCAAGAACTCATGATCGAAGTATTTGACTTTCATACTTAGAAGACTTGCTGAATATATTTCAAGATATATACCAAACTCATCATAAATCTTGCCAGACAGCAATATGATGGGACAAAGAAGCTTCATTAATTCCCCTGATAAAATGAACAAAACAACAACAACAAAACTGACTTCAAAGAATTGCCACCTAATCGAAAGCGTGCCAACCAGGAATTAACTGTCCACGAAGAATTATGCAGATATAATGAATAAACTCATTGAAACAAATCAACCACTGACTATTGAACAAACAGAGACTAGACTTGGATTTAAAGACCAACTTACAATTGATAAAACCGTTGAAACCGTTATGAAACTATGACCCAGTTTCACATTATGGAGACTTGAGACAATGAAACTGTAGATCGCGCCAACTCTACACAAATCTGATCGAAGTATTAATGACAAACTGGAAAAAAACCCTCACATGAAATTGACTATCCTGTCAGTCATGTCGCCAACCCCTAAATCCTGTCAGTCAGGCATGTCGCCAAGCTCTAAATCCTGTCCGTCAGATAGGTCGCCAAGCCCTAAATCTTGCAGTCATGTAGCCTGGCCCTAAAACTAGGCAGTCATGTCGCCAAGCCTTAAATCTTGTCAGCCAGTCATGTCTTCAAGCCCTAAATCTTGTCAAGCAAGTCGCCAAGCCCTAAATCCTGTCACTGTCAGGTCGCCAAGCCCTAAATCCTGTCAGTCCGTCAGGTCGTCAAGCGCTAAATCATGTCAGTCAGGTCGCCAAGCCCTAAATCTTGTCAGTCAGGTCGTCATGCCTTAAATCATTCAGTCAGTCAGATCGTCAAGTCCTAAATTTTGCAGGTCAGATCTCCAAGCCCTAAATCTTGTCAGTCAGGTTGACAAGCCCCTAATCCTGTCAGTCACATCACCAAGCCCTAAATTCTGTCAGTTGCATTATTAAGCCCTAAATCCTTTCAGTTATGTTACTAAGCCCTAAATTCTGTCAGTTGCATTATTAAGCCCTAAATCCTTTCAGTTATGTTACTAAGCCCTAAATTCTGTCACTTATGTTACTAATCCATAAATTGTCAGTTATGTTATTAAGCCTAAATTCCGTCAGTCGCGTCACCAAACCCTAAATCCTCTCAGTCACGTCACCAAGTTCTAAATTCTCTCAGACGCGTTACCAAATCCTAAATCATCTCTCTCATGTCACCAAGCCCTAAATCTTCCCTGTCACGTTACTAAACCTTAAATTCTGTCAGTCAGGTTAACAAGTCCTAAATCCTGTCACTCGCGTCACCACGCCCTAGATCCTGTCAGTCACGTCACCAAGCCATAGATATTGTCAGTCACATCACCAAGCCATAAATACTCTTTGTCACGTAAACAAGCCCTAAAATGCCTAAATCCTCTTTGTCACGTCATCAGACTCGGAATCCTCTATCACATCATCAAGACCTAAATCCTCTCATTCAAAATATTCATAAGACGTAACAAGATTAAGATAGAAAATTAATTTGGGAATGTTAATTAGCCACCTATTGTACATGGATGTGTCAAACTATACGGTAAAAAATAAAATAACATCAATTCTCTTGTAATAGTAGAAAATCGGGCTTGAAAAGTGTGAAAGATTTATTATCTAGATAGCAAAGATCAAATCCACTGATGGCCTATAATTTCGCACCGGGAAAACGAATTACGTGTCAGTGAAGAAAGAATTCAAGATTATGGGGATAATTCAACATAAAGAAAACGTGCAGACCGTAGTAAAGATCAAGATTAAAAAAGGATTTGAAAACAAGTCAAAGATAATCAAATCAGAACTTAATGGTGCTAATAACAGTTGCAAGCATTAATTCATATGCCATACGTTTAATCAGGTGCACACAAAAAATCGGTATTTTAAATTAGAAATTCACAGACTGTTCGGTGTAAGAACAGATGTAGTATTAGTAATAATAATATGCGTGGCATTTAGTGCAGTCTTCATTTGACTTGCAGAGAGTAGCACGCCCTTTTTTTGTGCTGCTTTGATCCACTTCAGACCACAGCGACGACTGTGTAGGTGTCAAATGTCATGGTCAAACTTATAAGTAAATGGGTTGCTGTAATTTGATTCCTGTGACTTCAGTTCGAGAGTCAATACAGCGAAAATTGAGGTTTGAATTTGGTCTCAAGAATTCATGAAGATCATTTTGAAAATTCCTCACGGTGTGCTAAGTAGCACACACGAAGATTCAGGAACATTCCTCCTGATGTGCTTGATAGCGCACACGATGTTCTGGACGGTTCTCTATGGTGTGCTTTGCGAGCGTATCGAAGATTCTGGCACAAGGTTACATTGGACCACCACCAAATAAGAAAGACAGTGAATTGTTGTAAACCACGTGATTGCGAACACGTGCTAGTAACAGTGACCATCAGTGAAAAGGTTATGTACATAGACAATTATTATTTCTCTAAAACTCCACTCTCATGTCTATGATGAATTATGTCTATGAACTGCATTATATATATCTGCATCACTTTTCTTTTACTGTATATCCACTTTAAGCTTCCGTCAGTTTTCTTTTATGTTTGTCCACTTTAAACCTCCGCCACATTTCTTTTGCAGTAGGACAGCTTTCATTCTTTGTCAGTTTTCTTTAATGTATGCTCACTTTAAATCTCTATCACTCTTCTTGTACTGTCCGTCCACATTAAATCTTCATTTCTTTTTTCTTTCTCTGTGTCTACTTTAAATCTCCATAACTCTCACTTTACTTTAGGTCTTCATTATCTTCATTGCTTTTCTTTTACTGTGTGTCCACTTTAAATCTCCATCACTATTATTTTACTGTGTGTCCACTTTAAATCTCCATCACTATTATTTTACTGTAGGCCTACATCCCATCTTCGTTTCTTTTTTCTATTCCCACTTTAAATCTCCACCACTTTTATTGTCTGTCCACTTCATTTCTTTCTTTTACTGTATTTCCACGTTAAATCCAATCATACTTCTTTAACTCTATGCCCACTTTAAATCTCCATTATTTTTCTTTTACTATCCATCTTTTTTTTCATGTTAACTGTATATCTTTAAATCTTCATCACTCTGTTTATTGTCCTACCACTTTCAATCATTATTACTGTCTTTATTGTCCTACCACTTTCAATCATTATTACTTTCTTTATTGTCCTACCACTTTCAATCATTATTACTCTTATTTTATTCTCCGTCCATTTTCAGATGTCATTTTTTTTTTGTCTTCCTTTATCTTCGTCCACTTTTAGTCTTCGTCATTTATAGACTTTTACTGTGCTCATACTTTCAAAGTCAGTCACTCTTCTAGTACACTCTGCCCAGCTTCTTTCATTCTTTATCACTTTACTAGTCTATTCGTTTTCACTTTTTCAATTATTTTCTTTTATTGATCGTCAAATTTTAACATTCTACTGTCCACCAGCTTTCAGTCTTTCATTAATTTATGGTTTTCTTTACATTTAATTTTTCCTCCTTTATTTGTATTATCCATATTATGTGTTCTTTCAATTTCACTTATTGTTTGTTTTAACCATTTTGCTGTTCTATCAATCCAGTTTTTAATTTTTCATCAGTTCACAAGTAATATCATCCAACTTCCTTTCCCATCAACTATGCCAATTGTGTTTCAATAGATTTAGCTTTAATAAAGAAAGAGGTTTGTCTTATATCAAGTGTATTTTGCCAAACGTGTTAAAAGATTTTTAGCTATTGTAAATTTTAAAAATGTGGTGTTTCTTACATCAAGTGTGTTTTGCCAATGGTTTTCCAAAAGTCTATAGCTATTGTAAACAAAGATGTGTTTCTTACATGCAGCATGTTTTGCCAAGAAATAATTGTAGGCCTATAAGAGGGAAGACAATATCACATATTTGCTGACCGTGGAATGACAAGTTATTTCCCTTTGATGTGCAAGGTTTAAGGTGTCGAGGATCTATATTTAACATGTGAGTCATAAAGACGTCGAGATAGTGTCTGTGCACCTTTTTCGAGCATATATACGTCATTACGTCAATCCTGTCAGTCTGCATGCCAGTCTGATAATGTTGTCAGTCTTGTTCTAATTATACGTAACACCGTGAGACCTCATTACATGTTCATTGCCTTCAAGAACTGAACATAATGGTGGCATTCGAAGTGTATTCCATTTTTTTCTTCACAATACGATACGTTTATAATATCGATGTCATCTGAACTGTAGCATAATAGGTGTATCCATTATGAAGGAATAATATCGATGTCATCTGAACTGTAGCATAATAGGTGTATCCATTATGAAAGTATAAGGCCGATGTTATCTGAGCTGTAGTATATAATAGATGCACTCTTTCTGAAAGTATTCATGCAATTTAAAGTGCATCAAAAAAAAAAAAAGTGTTTAATTATGAAATTGTTGTGAATAGTTTATATAACATTATAATAAGTGAATTAATTCTGAATATGTTAGTATACACTTTAGATTACACCAGAATACATTTAGTGCTTCTGAAATTTTGTAGGCTTGCGGCTTGCGACATAATACGTACAGCAATATCGTTGTGTTTGTAGGCTTGCGACATAATACGTACAGCAATATCGTTGTGTTTGTAGGCTTGCGGCTTGCGACATAATACGTACAGCAATATCGTTGTGTTTGTCGGCTTGCGGCTTGCGACATAATACGTACAGCAATATCGTTGTGTTTGTAAATACTAGAATCTCAAGTAACTTATTCAACTGTGCGTTATATTAAGGCAGAACTGTACAGTCAGATTACCGAACGATACAATCAATACCTATTGTTCCATTACGAAACAAAAGGGACGTGTGCAAATATTGTGATGTGTTTAAACTGTTATTGCAAAAATAATAGGACGTGTACAATCAATGTCATGAATTTAAATTGATATTACAAACCAACGGGGCCTTTAAAATAATGAGATGTGTTTATACTGATATTACAAAACGATAGGGTGTGTACATTGTATGTGGTCTATTTAAATTGATATTACAAAACGATAGGGTGTATACATTGCATGTGGTCTATTTAAACTGATAGTACAAAACGATAGAGTGTGTACATTCCATGTGGTCTGTTTAAACTGATTTTACAAAACGATAGGGTGTGTACATTGTATGTGGTCCTAAGGTAAAATTTAGATTAGAGATGAATGAATTATAAACCAAACACTGAAAACAATTTTGATTAGAGAGATTATATTATGAGTGCAACTTGAATTACGAGAAAATGAAATTAGGCATGAAATTACTGAATACAACATATATTACGGAGGAACTGGAATTAATTAATCAAATTAGGCATGAAATTACTGAATACAACATATGGAGGAACTGGTATTAATGAATCAGATTAAGCATGAAGTTACTGAATGCAACACATATTACGGAGGAACTGGAATTAATGAATCAACTAACAGCTACATTCGTTTGTTTGCTGTCTTTTGTTTCCCTCTTTCTTGTATATGCATATATAATTTCACATATAAACAAACACTCGGCACATAGACAATAAATATATATTGCTTATGCTGACTAAAGGAATGCCATCACATTAGGATCAACTTTATAGTAGTAACAGTACTAAAATATAGCCATTGAGATAGCGCCTAGAGATATCAATTAGAACCTTTCTCTCGCGCGCAATCAATATACAACCCCTGGATATGCCATTTGGCAACCTCTCCCCCACTCGAAATCAATATAACTTACTTATCTCTGCATGAATTCTCCATAACTTCCGGCCTCACCGACAAGTATGACCTCCTCATAAATATAAAGGAAGGATTTCCAGTGCGGGGCATATTTGGTCATTTCACAGAGCTATCCAATGAATATACATATATAGGTGTGCTATTCTTTTGTCCAACAAAAACACCACAACACTCAACAACATGAACCGTTCTCCCTAATCTCTCACCGACTTGCCGACTACTCGTCCAAAATTCTGATATTGATCTGAACAGAGGCGACCTCCAAATTAAACTGTCTTGAGTGAGAGCGGAACCATCATCATCGCGACAAAAGAAATACTTTCAATAATAAGAAGAAGAATTATAAATGAAAAAGAATTTACCTAAAGCAAGCCAAGTAAAGCATACTTAAGGTGAAAAGGTCACAGAACGTGGCCATGACATTCTCCAGCACTTTGGAACAACCAATAGCGGCTGCAGTTTCTGCAATTTCTTACTTTACCTGATGGCTCTTCGATTTCTGTCACTTTGATTTTAGCGAATTGCTTTGTGAGCCGTCATGTGCTTCCCAGTCACTACAGTCATGAGGTTCGGTAAGTATTTTTTTTCTTTTCAATCGAGACTTGCTCAGTCTGTTTGACTAGAAGAGGTCAGACTCCTTTTTGTTGTCTTCGTGCTGCGTCGTTGACGTGTTTCACTTCCTCTTGTTGTAACTTACGAGTGAACGAGGAAGACAAGTACACATAAGATACAAACTAACTTATAATTCATAATGCTAGTATTGTTCGTCCGCAAATCAGATATCTTCATGTGAGTAACACTATCCATATTCACGTCAGACTTCTAGTGAGTAACGCTGTTCATATTTATTGCAAGACGATGCTTCTAGTAAGTAGTACTATTAATACTTACTCTACTCTTCTAGTGAGTAGTACCATTAATATTTACTCTGCAAACCAGACTTATAGTAAGTAGAACTATTAATATTTACTCTGCACACCAGACTTCTACTGAGTAATACTATTAATATTCTCTCTATAAACTTATCTTCTAGTGAGTAGTACTATTAATATTTACTCTACTAACCAGACTTCTACTGAGTAATACTATTAATATTCTCTCTATAAACTTATCTTCTAGTAAGTAGTACTATTAATATTTACTCTACAAACCAGGCTTCTAGTGAGTAGTACTCTTACTATTGACTCTGCAAACCAGACTTATATTACGTAGAACTATTAATATTCACTCTGCAAACCAGACTTATATTACGTAGAACTATTAATATTCACTCTACAAACCAGACTTATATTACGTAGAACTATTAATATTCACTCTACAAACCAGACTTATATTACGTAGAACTATTAATATTCACTCTACAAACCACACTTCCAATGATTAGATCTATATACCTAATACAAATACAGTATAGACTAACTTACGAGGAGACAAAACAAGAGCTTTAGATAGAAAGAAAGATAGATTTTGACATCAGTGTTTGCATAAGCGTATCGAAATAAAATATATTTTCACCACTCGTAGCACGCTAACAACTTTATGAAACCTGTCTGGCAGGCAGCTACTCTGTTCCTCGATACAAATACACGTGTTCATGGCCAACACGCAACACGCTGACACACGAACCAGTACTTGTCTACACAGTAATCAGAGTACGTTTTTACAGAAGCACTAATACACGTGTAACTAGCTGCATAGTTCTTCATTGATTGAAGGCCTAGCAGAAAGCGGTGCCATGGAAACTATGCTTTTAGTGTAAGGATCTTGCACTGCCAATAAGATCAAAACCCTTCCACCGCCCACGCCCGTTTTCTTGTCAGTACAGAATCAATTTTCTGGCATTTCGGTCTTGTAAATCGTGGCACTCCAGACTTCAGGACAGATTTAAAGATACTGTAGAGACATACTGACTACAAACGAAGTGATAACTTGGCTCTACAAAATGTACATAGAATCTTAGTAAACTGTTGTACTGACACCTTTTACTAACAATCGTGACTAGAATTTGTGTGTGACGTAATAACTAGAAACAAAGTGTTAATCTGACAGAAAAGAGAGACAATAGACAGAGAAGTTTGTGTTAGAGACAATAGACAGAGAGGTTTGTGTTAGAGACAATAGACAGAGAAGTTTGTGTTAGAGACAATAGACAGAGAGGTTTGTGTTAGAGACAACAGACAGAGAAGTTTGTGTTAGACAATAGACAGAGAAGTTTGTGTTAGAGACAATAGACAGAGAAGAGAGACAATAGACAGAGAAGTTTGTGTTAGAGACAACAGACAGAGAAGTTTGTGTTAGACAATAGACAGAGAAGTTTGTGTTAGAGACAATAGACAGAGAAGTTTGTGTTAGACAATAGACAGAGAAGAGAGACAATAGACAGAGAAGTTTGTGTTAGAGACAATAGACAAAGAGGTTTGTGTTAGAGACAATAGACAGAGAAGTTTGTGTTAGAGACAATAGACAGAGAAGTGAGTGTTAGAGACAATAGACAGAAAAGTGAGTGTTAGAGACAATAGACAGAGAAGTTTGTGTTAGACAATAGACAGAGAAGTTTGTGTTAGAGACAATAGACAGAGAAGTTTGTGTTAGAGACAATAGACAGAGAAGTGAGTGTTAGAGACAATAGACAGAGAAGTTTGTGTTGTGTTAGAGACAATAGACAGAGAGGTTTGTGTTAGAGACAATAGACAGAGAAGTTTGTGTTGTGTTAGAGACAATAGACAGAGAGGTTTGTGTTAGAGACAATAGACAGAGAAGTTTGTGTTGTGTTAGAGACAATAGACAGAGAGGTTTGTGTTAGAGACAATAGACAGAGAAGTGAGTGTTAGAGACAATAGACAGAGACGTGAGTGTTAGAGACAATAGACAAAAAAGGTGAGTGGTTAGAGACAGTAGACTGAAAGACTTGAGTGGTTAGAGACAATAGACAGAAATTGTTAGTGGCTTGAGTCAGTAGATAATATGATGACGTAAAACCGAAGTTTAAATATATATTCGAACACTTGTCCATTTAGAGCAATACAAAATACAATGCAACGGGTTTGAAATTTGAGTTGAGAGGAGCATTTTCACGGGTGGTTTAATTAATGATAATTATTTAAGTTAGCATTGGTTTTTGCATGCAGCTGATTTTCTAAATTACTATTTATTGTTTAATCTCAACTAATTATTTAGCATCAGTAGAGTAAGGAATTTCAAATGGTCCAGTATTCTCTAACTCAATAGTTATCTCTCTTACAAAGTCCACATCGTGGTCCAGTATTCTCTAACTCGATAGTTATCTCTCTTACAAAGTCCACATCGTGGTCCAGTATTCTCTAAGAAAATAGTGGTCTCTCTTACAAAGTCCACATCGTGGTCCAGTATTCTCTAACTCGATAGTTATCTTTCTTACAAAGTCCACATCGTGGTCCAATATTCTCTAAGAAAATAGTGGTCTCTCTTATAAAGTCCACATCGTGGTCCAATATTCTCTAAGATAGTGGTCTCTCTTACAAAGTCCACATCGTGGTCCAATATTCTCTAACAAAATAGTGGTCTCTCTTACCAATCCAGATCAAAGATGAATAAAGACAACTCTTTTGAAAGTGCTTAATATTTACATAGATTACTGTAAACGATTTGGATGGCACAAAAAAAATGTTTACATTATTTGTTTCTATTTAGACGTTAGTCCTTAGTACCTATCAACATAATTATTCCTTAGTCCTTTGTACGCTATTGCCATAGTTATTCCTTAGTCCTTTGTACGCTTTTGCCATAATTATTTCTTAGTCCTTTGTACGCTATTGCCTTAATTATTCATTAGTCCTTTGTACGCTATTGCCATAATTATTCATTAGTCCTTTTACGCTATTGCCATAATTATTCATTAGTCCTTTGTACGCTTTTGCCATAATTATTCATAAGTCTGTAGATCGATATTGCCAGAATTAATCATTAATCCGTAGTACGCTAATGTCAGGATTATTCATGAGTTAGTCCTAGTATACTGTTGTCATAATTATTAGTCGTTTGCCCGTAGTGCACTATTGCCATAAAAAAATTCATTAGCAAATTCGATGTGATTCCAGTAAGCAAGTGTCTTAATATGTGATTTGAATATTTGACCAGGAAATAATTACTTTAATTGCTCTAATTAGTAATTGAAGTTGCTTTTTCTGTAGTAATTCTTTTTGTAGGTTTGCAACTGGCAACTGGCATTTCATTTTTGTCTATTAAATAAATATTAGAATTTCTATAATTGACAGTTCATAGTTAATATTTTTTCTATAAACATTTACTCAGTGGCATGGCACCACACTTCCTTCCAAATATTTTATTACTGTTAATGACATTTGGTAACAAGATTTCTATGTGATCATAAGTATGCACATCTATTTTATCCACAAATATACTGGTTATGTGCAGTAATTGACTTGAATGTTAATGTTTTCACATCACAACTTTATATAACGTTAGTTAGTAATTGACTTGAATGTTAATGTTTTCACATCACAACTTTATATAACTTTAGTTAGTAATTGACTTGAATGTTAATGTTTTCACATCACAACTTTATATAACTTTAGTTAGTAATTGACTTGAATGTTAATGTTTTAACATAACAACTATATTACATTAGCTAGTAAATTGACTTGAAAGTTAATGTTTTACATAACAACTATATTACATTAGCTAGTAAATTGACTTGAAAGTTAATGTTTTACATAACAACTATATTACATTACCTAGTGATTGACTTTGAATGTAATGTTTTCACATAATAACTATATTACTTTAGTTAGTAATTGACTTGAATGTTAAAGTTTTTATATAACAACTATATTACATTAGCTAGTAATTGACTTAAATTTTAACGTTTATACATAACAACTATATTACTTTAGCTAGCAACTAACCTGAATGTTAATGTTTGTCACATAACAACTATATTACTTTAGCTAGCAACTGACCTGAAAGTTAATGTTTTACATAACAAAGATATTGCTTTAATTAGCAACTGACTTTAATGTTGTTTTACATAACAATGATATTGCTTTAATTAGCAACTGACTTTAATGTTGTTTAACATAACAATGATATTGCTTTAATTAGCATTTGACTTTAATGTTGTTTAACATAACAATGATATTGCTGTAATTAGCATTTGACTTTAATGTTGTTTAACATAACAATGATATTGCTGTAATTAGCATTTGATATGCACGCCTGCATAGTCGGCAAACACACTACTACAACTGCTTCATAGAGTAAAGCAAGGTTATTATAATTCATTTTCGGTGTGCATCTCTATATTTTATACAAAACCCAATTCCCACACTCATAGATTTAGAATGTATATCAGTATAGTCCTAATTTACTTCCAATGCAATTCCCACAATCATATATTTAGAATGTATATCAGTATAGTCCTAATTTATTTCCAATGCAAATCCTACAATCATATTTTTGAATGCATATCAGTTTAGTCCCGATTTAATTCGAAATAACTTTCTAAAATCATAGTTTTTGAATGTATATCAGTATAGTCCCAATTTACTTCCAAAGCAATTCCTATAATTAGTATGTGGCATATATCTTTCGTATATCAACACGATTCCTATAATTAACAATTGGCATATATATTTCTTACATTAATTAAATGATTCCTATAATTAATATTTGGCATATACATTTCGTACAGCAACACAATATGATTCCTATAATTAGCATATGGCATATATATTTCTTACTTCTTTATAATGATTCCTATACCTAAATTTTGTCATAAATCTTTCCTACATCAAAAGAAGTATTTCTATAAATAATTAGTATTTAGCATGCATCTTTCTTACATCAATAAAATGATTCCTATAATTAGCACTTGGCATATATATTTCGTACATCAACAAAATTTTATTCTTATAATAAATATGCATCTTTCTTACATCAACAAAATGATTACTATGATAAGCATTTCACATACATACCTAAACCATACACATACATACATATGCATATTTACATACTGACATACATACAAGCAAGAACTTTTTCATTTGGATTGAAAATCAAATTGTTCAACAAGACACAATTACTCTAATTAGCATTTGAAGTCATGTTTGTTTCGTCGACATAGCGAAATTGTATAAGTAGTATTTAGCATTCATATTACTTTGTCACAAAACATATTTACCATTAGAAACTGGCATTTATGTTCATCTTGCTTACACAACAGTTAATATATTTACATGTGGCATTACGTTCATCTTGCTTACACAACAGTTAATATAATTACATTTGGCATTTATCGTCATCTTGCTTATACTGCAGTTAATATAATTACATTTGGCATTTCGTTCATCTTGCTTACACAGCAGTTAGTATTATTATATTTGGCATTCATGTTTATTTTATCCACAGAACACACTTACCCTAGTTATCATTAGCCATTAAATTCAGCTTTGTCCACGAAACATAATTATAATAACTAACTAGTGGAAGTATTGCTATATTTTTCAAAATAATATTTACTATATATTAACAGTTGGAATTCATGTCTATTTTGTTCATAAAAGTTTACTATAGTTAGTAGTTGGTATTCAGGTCTGTTTTGTTCACAAACATTTATAATTAACAGGTATTCAGGTCTATTTTGTTCATAAAATTTACTATAGTTAGCAGTTGGATTTCAGGTCTATTTTGCCCACCATATATGAGCTAATATTTACGAATTAATTTGAATTCTACCTGTTTGGCGACTACAAGTGCCGGTAGAGTTATCGACAGTGTTTTGGGGACAAAGTAACGACAACACTGTGGCTCATTGCCTTCAGGCCAAGCTTTTATGCCTCAGTGCCTTCAGGCTAAGACTGGTTCATTGCCTTCAGACCAAGCTATTATGGTTCATTGCCTCAGGCCTAGACTGTGGTTCATTATCTTCACGCGATAATTAAACCGTGAACAATTAATAACGGTACACTTACATAATAGTTTATTCGTCACACTTTGATGTAGTACACATAAAAAAAGAGGTGAAGTATAAAATAAAATTAACAAAATTATTTCATGAACAGTAAATGAGAACTGGATAACTTTAACAAGCATTGCAATTCGGGTTCTTTGTTTCATTTAACGTGTCAAATAATTAATGGTTCTTCCTTTAGTTCTTTGCTCTTGTCCTACACTTACTTTGCATCTTCTGAGCTTATCTGTTATGTCCAAGTCTTTGAGTTTATCTGTTATGCCCAAGTCTTTCTGTGACTTGTGAGTTTATCTGTTATGTCTAAGTCTTTCTATGACTTCTTTCTCAACACATTTATATAGCATCTTTCTGATTTCTGTGGCTGTTCTTTCTATACATTTTTCTAGTATATTCTGAATTATGTGACTTTTTTCTCTACATTTCTTCTAGTATCTTATTTATATCACTGTCCTTTCTCTACAGTTACTCTATATATAGATTTCTCTGACTTTAGCGAGTGATACAATAGAAATGTAATATAACAGTTTTTAAGACCAGTGTCGACTTACTAACCTTTTTACCACATTTGCTAAAATGTATGTTTTCATTTGTTCACTTATGCCTAGAAAAGAAAAGAGAATTTACAATGGAAATGATGGTTAGGAAGTGAGTGACGAGAAGGCAAATGGATTATTAATGAAAATGACAAAAATGGAGATTGATGAGGTGACTGATACTTTCTTACTTGGATTGATATGTTCAGATATCGATTGTTGTAATGATTGATTATTGGAATGGCTGATTTGTCATTTGGACACTTTATTCAAGGATAATAACCATAGTGTAGTAGTCAGTCACTATTTGAAGACCTTACTACTTAACCTGAGTGACTTAGAATATAATCAGTTAGTGAACAATTGTGTCTGAGTGAAAGACACAGGTTTGCTAACGAAACGTGCCATTACACAGTAAATATCTTGTGTAAGTCTGTCTCTTGCTAAAGAAACGTGCCATTAGACAGTAAATATCTTTATCAGTTTGTCTCTTGCTAACAAAACGTGCCATTAGACAGTAAATATCTTGTGTAAGTCTGTCGCTTGTGCGGAGAAACGGGATTGAGTGGGTGGACTGCAGTAAGTGTAACGGAACAAGATCAATATTTCGCACCAGCCTTCTGCGTGCTTGTCCGTGTTAGCGATATCACTAGATGACAATCACATCTCAAGTCCACGTCAGTGTAAGCGGTATCTCTGGATGACTGACTATCACATCTCCAGTTCAGCACCAGTAAACCAGCTTGTGTTCAATTATTTATCTTCCCTAACGATAGAATCAGTCGTGTGTATAGCAGTCATTAAGCTTTCGATTACAAAGTCTATTTTACGGATTGATAACTTCCCATGTAAAGTTACACAAATACAGTCCATTCATAAAAATTAACCTAAGTTGTAAAAAACATTATAAATTTTCAAAAACATTTTTCTGAGTAAACGTACTTGAGCAAAGCAGTGTCGGCTGTGTTTATCAATTAATCAGTCAACAAATCAATTTTCATCCTTACTTGATGTTGTAGTTTCTAAACCAGGACATGGAATGTATAATGTTCTGTTTACTGCAAATGAAGTCAGGACATGAAATGTATAATGTTCTGTTTACTGCAAATGAATTCAGGACATGGAATGTATATTTTGTTTACTGCAAATGAATTCAGGACATGGAATGTATAATGTTCTGTTTACTTCAAGTGAAGTCAGGACATGGAATGTCTAATGTTCTGTTTACTTCAAGTGAAGTCAGGACATGGAATGTCTAATGTTCTGTTTATTTCAAGTGAAGTCAGGAAATGGAATATCTAATGCTCTGTTTACTGCAAATAAAATCAGGCATTGACTCTGCCTTGTAGCAAGAACGTATAACAATATACAAACTAGTTTAACACACGAATTCCTTTCTTACCAACCGAAATATCATTTTAACAAACCATGTACTCCTTACCAATTCCTTAATATTTTAAGTACCTTTTCCTTACCAATCCATGCTTCACTTCTTTACCAATCCAAGTACCCCTTCCTTTTCAATTTATGTACCACTTCCTTAGCAATGTATGTATCCCTAGCAAACTATGTACCCTTAGCAATCTATGTACTCTTTTCTTACCAATCATACCCATTCCTTACCAGTCTATGTAACCTTCCATACCAATCAATGTACAAAACCTTACCAATCTAAGCACCTCTCTCAATCTATATACCCCTTCCTTACCAATTTACGTATTCCTTCCTTAGTAAAGTACCCCTTCGTTAGCAATCCATGAACCTCTATAAATCTATGCATCCCTTCTTTAGCAATCCATGTACCACTTCCTTAGCAATCTATGTGGTCTTCCGTAGCATTTTTGTACCACTTCCTTAGCAATCCGTGTACCCTTTCTTATTGTAAAATTGCTATTACAGACTTTACCGTATAATAGTTGTTAGACTTTCCTGTATAATAGCTGTCAGGATTTACTGTATAATAGGTGTCAGACTTTCCTGTATAATAGCTGTCATATTTACTGTATAATAGGTGTCAGACTTTCCTGTATAATAGGTGTCAGACTTTACTGTATAATAGCTGTCAGGATTTACTGTATAATAGGTGTCAGACTTTCCTGTATAATAGCTGTCAGGATTTACTGTATAATAGGTGTCAGACTTTCCTGTATAATAGGTGTCAGACTTTACTGTATAATAGCTGTCAGGATTTACTGTATAATAGGTGTCAGACTTTCCTGTATAATAGCTGTCAGGATTTACTGTATAATAGGTGTCAGACTTTCCTGTATAATAGGTGTCAGACTTTCCTGTATAATAGCTGTCAGGATTTACTGTATAATAGGTGTCAGACTTTACTGTATAATACCTGTCAGTCAGACTTTCCTGTATAATAGGTGTCAGGATTTAATGTGTAATAGGTGTCAGACTTTACTGTACAATATCAATGACAGTCTTTACTTTACAATAGTTATGACAGTGTTTACAATCGTTATGACAGTCTTTACTTTATAATGTCTATGACAATTTTCACTTTACAATAGTTATGACAGTCTTTACTTTACAATGCCTATGACAATTTTCACTTTACAATAGTTATGACAGTATTTACTTTACAATAGTTATGACAGTGTTTACTTTACAATAGTTATGACTGTTTACTTTACAATACAACGATTATATATATATATATATATAAGTTTTGTTTACAACAATATAATTTATGTGGCAGATTCCTCTAAAACTATAATGTATGCAATCATATTGTCTACAACTATAGACTATGGTTATACTAGTTTGTACATTGTTATACGTTCTTGCTACAAGGAAGAGCCAATGCCTGACTTTATTTGCAGTAAACAGAGCATTAGCCATTCCATGCCCTGGTGCACAAACCACAGCATGGAGTAAGGATGAAAAGTCTACAGTCATAGTATAGAACCATAATGTATGCAGTCAGTACTGTCTACAACACTTTAGTGTATGTGTTCAGAGCTGCTTAAGGTCATAGTCTATGCAGCCAGTATTGTCTGCATCCATAGTCTATGAATTTATTGATAACTATAGTCATAGTCTACGTAGCTAAAATGTTAATGCTATAGTTCATGTGCTCAGTACAGCCTACCGCAATATAGTTAATTATGTCTACAGTATATTCCTTGTAGTCTGTGTTACTGCAGCGAAAGTGAGTACAATGTTATCTAAAACTATAACCTATTTAGTCAATATAGTTAATTATGTCTACAGTATATTCCTTGTAGTCTGTGTTACTGCAGCGAAAGTGAGTACAATGTTATCTAAAACTATAACCTATTTAGTCAATATAGTTAATTATGTCTACAGTATATTCCTTGTAGTCTGTGTTACTGCAGCGAAAGTGAGTACAATGTTATCTAAAACTATAACCTATTTAGTCAATATAGTTAATTATGTCTACAGTATATTCCTTGTAGTCTGTGTTACTGCAGCGAAAGTGAGTACAATGTTATCTAAAACTATAACCTATTTAGTCAATATAGTTAATTATGTCTACAGTATATTCCTTGTAGTCTGTGTTACTGCAGCGAAAGTGAGTACAATGTTATCTAAAACTATAACCTATTTAGTCAATGTTTTCTCCAGTCATAATCGATGTAGTCAAATTTGATTACAGCATATATATATTTCACGCAGTCAGTTATGTCTTCTGTCTTGGTCTATGCGGAGTGTCTTACATGTTTGTCTATATGTCAGAGATGTTTAAAGGCGTAATCTATGTTGTCACTTTTGTTTACAGACATAGACTATATAGTCAATTTTGTATACAGCCATATAATCTTTGAAGATATTGCTGTCTACAAAAATAGTCTTATAGCCATTGTTGTTTTTAGATATACTCCACCATGTCAATGCTGTCCACACACACACAGCCAATCCACTAAATATGCCTACAATTATATAATCTTTATAGGTAATATTGTCTACAACCAAAGTTTATTTACTAAATAGTGTCTACAATTGTATAGTCTTTATAGGTAACATTGTCTACATCCAAAGCCTATGTACTAAATAGTTATACAATTATATAATCTATATAGGTAACATTGTCTACAGCCAAAGCCTATGTACTAAATGCTGTTACAGCTATACATTCCATGTAGGTAATAGTGTGTACATACGGAAGCAAATTTCAAGCACATAGAAAAAAACTGTAAACGTGGTAAATAAACAATATATCTTGCGGGCAATATTCAATATTTGTAATAGATTTTTTAAAATTTATTCTGTATATATCTATTTATTTTGTCTTTTCCTTGGATCTTAGAAAATGAGACAGGTTTATTTGCCAAAATAAAGTGACAGGCCGGGTCATTTCACAGTAGTATGTTCACAGAGCGCCCCTCTCTTCTTTATGTTTAATGTTGTCAGCACAGCTTAGTCTGTGGGGTCGAATGTTGTCTTCAGCCATATCTACGTAATCAATGATGTCTTCAGCGGTGGACAGTGTTTTGTAGTGTTTCTGCATCCATATCTAATTATAGATTTGAAGGAATTATAATTTATGGTTTTCTACAGTAATAGTCAATCTAATCTGATTTATAATGATATTTCTTTGTTTATATCTTTATTGTATGTGGTATCAGGCTTTGCTCTGAGGTCATTATAATAATATTTCTTTGTTTATATCCGTATTGTATGTGGTCTACAGGCTTTGCTCTGAGGTCATTATAATGATATTTCTTTGTTTATATCCCTATTGTATGTGGTCTACAGGCTTTGCTCTGAGGTCATTGTAATAATATTTCTTTGTTTATATCCCTATTGTATGTGGTCTACAGGCTTTGCTCTGAGGTCATTATAATAATATTTCTTTGTTTATATCCCTATTGTATGTGGTCTACAGGCTTTGCTCTGAGGTCATTGTAATAATATTTCTTTGTTTATATCCCTATTGTATGTGGTCTACAGGCTTTGCTCTGAGGTCATTGTAATAATATTTCTTTGTTTATATCCCTATTGTATGTGGTCTACAGGCTTTGCTCTGAGGTCATTGTAATAATATTTCTTTGTTTATATCCCTATTGTATGTGGTCTACAGGCTTTGCTCTGAGGTCATTATAATGATATTTTTTTGTTTATATCCGTATTGTATGTGGTCTACAGGCTTTGCTCTGAGGTCATTGTAATTATATTTTTGTTGTAGAATCGCGATGGTTTCCACGCTGTTGCTGGGAGCGCTGTGTGGGATGGCAGCGGTTGCTTCAGTTATAGGTCTTCTCGTCGTTTTTTTCCTTTACCATCGTCGTTGTTCTCGGCGCAGAAATCTGTATCCAGGTTCCAGTAGTTACGAAGCCATCGGCGACTATAAACCGATTTCCACCATGTCTGTTTCCTCCGGATCCCAGGTAAGTTTTGCTTGAAATGATGAAGAAATAAATTGACCTACTTTTGTGCTATAAATAGCATGATTACGCATTGAGACAACAGGTAGCACATTCAGTGAGCTATATCACTTCACCCTAAAATCGAAACAACATAAATAAATTAAATGTAAAGTGATATTAAACATTTACAAACATGGGAATAAAAATAATAAATAAAGCGAAGTATTAGTGACTCATTATAACTTACTAAAGCATTACAAACCTGTACAAAAATGCACTTGAACAGTTTTCTGATATAAGTGTGGCTGTGGCAGAATGTTTCACAAGCACTTTGAATAAAAGCTATGAGAAACTGTTATACGTTGTGGATGTAAAGCAATGAGAAACTGTTATACATTGTGGACGTAAAGCTATGAAAAACTGTTATACGTTGTGGACGTAAAGCTATGAAAAACTGTTATATGTTGTGGACGTAAATCTATGAAAAACTGTTATACGTTGTGGACGTAAAGCTATGAAAAACTGTTATATATTGTGGACGTAAAGCTATGAAAAACTGTTATATGTGGACGTAAAGCTATGAAAAACTGTTATACTTTGTGGACGTAAAGCTATGAAAAACTGTTATACGTTGTGGACGTAAAGCTATGAAAAACTGTTATACGTTGTGGACGTAAAGCTATGAAAAACTGTTATACGTTGTGGATGTACAGTTGTGAGAGACTGGTTTACTTAGTGGACGTAACGCTATAAGAGACTGTTATACGTAAGGCCTGAGGATAAAGGTGTCTGCAAATGTGTTGTTAATATCTAAGGAGAGAGGTGTAATTAACATACAGATGACAAAGGAATGTGTTAAGGTCAGAGACACGTGTGTGTGTGTATGAATGTCTAAGGATAATGGTGTATGTTAATGTCTGACGACAAAGGTGTTTTAATACCTAAGGAAAAAGGTGTGTGTTAAGATCAGAGAACAAAATGTATGCAATAGTGTTTGAAGACAAATGTGTGTGTTAATGTCTGAAGATACAGATGTATATTAATGATTGAGAAAAAAGTATATATTGGTGTCTGAAGACAAAACGTGTGTTAATGTCTGAGGACAACGGTGTGTGTTAGTGTGAAGACAAAGGTGTGTTAATGTCTGAGGACAACGGTGTGTGTTAGTGTGAAGACAAAGGTGTGTTAATGTCTGAGGACAACGGTGTGTGTTAGTGTGAAGGCAAAGGTGTGTTAATGTCTGAGGACAACGGCGTGTGTTAGTGTGAAGGCAAAGGTGTGTTAATGTCTGAGGACAACGGCGTGTGTTCGTGTGAAGGCAAAGGTGTGTTAATGTCTGAGGACAACGGTGTGTGTTAGTGTGAAGGCAAAGGTGTGTTAATGTCTGAGGACAACGGCGTGTGTTAGTGTGAAGACAAAGGTGTGCTTTGGTGTCTGAAGACAAATGTGTGTGTGTGTGTGTGTGTGTGTGTGTGTGTGTGTGTGTGTGTGTGTGTGTGTGTGTGTGTGTGTGTGTGTGTGTGTGTGTGTGTTAATGTTTGAGGAGAAAGGTGTGTAATGTCTGAGGGCAACGGTTTGTGCGCACACAAAATCTTTGTCATTCGTGCCCCCATCCCCTTTTATTTGGATGTATATATCTGTATCTCATAGCTGTACATCCAAAACTTATAACAGTCTCTTATAAAATATTATGTGATAACTTATAACAGTCTCTTATAAAATATTACGTGATAACTTATAACAGTCTCTTATAAAATATTATGTGACCGTAAATGTTGTTTATTTTATGGAAAAGAGAGAAAACGTTTACACGCGCCCGCATATCTGCCAAGCGATATACGAGTGGTGTCTGTTGGAGGATCATTAATAATAAAATTAATATTCTCATCGCTTGCAATTAGTTATGAAAGATTAATTAATAGTCATAATCATTTCATTAACTAAGTAGCGTGCCTGTCACCTTTGTCCTCAGACCTTAACACTACATTTGACCGCAAGTCTTAAAACATTTTTATCCTCAGTCCTTAAAACAGATGACTAGCAGACACGCCATTTCAAACTGTAACGCACGCTAGCAAACACATAACGTTTCATTATCTATGCAAGCCCTCTTACAGTTTGAAATGTTTACATTAAAACATTCAAATTAAATATAACGCATTAGAGGAAGGCATTTTAATTTAATTAATGGGTCGTATTCCATGCACCTTTTAAGTATTTAATAAGCAAAATCGTTATAAAAGCAAATAAATTTTGATAAGTATGTTCTATGTTTATGCATTGCAAAAGAAAAGATATGTTAATAAGTGTATTAATAAAATGTCAAAATAACAAATATTAGTACGTTTTGCATGTTAATGCATTGTAAAATTTTAATACTGCAAGGTAACATTTACTTAATATATAGTTCTCAAATTGAAAATATTCTTTCATTATGATTTGTTTTGTTTTGTTTTGCTCAAACGAAAACCGTTCTTTCATTTCGCTTTGTTGTGTCAAATGTAAACCATGCATTCTTTTGGAAATGACGTCACTGAATTGTTCATTCCTACATGAAAACCAGGTCTGTACCGTGGAAAACACGTTTCTACCATGCGCTTCACAATCTTTTAAAACACCTGTTCTTGAATTCAGAGACCTTAGCTGGTGACACCATCTGTTGCGGTTGCAATGTTTACTAAGCCATCGATCGCCTGTCTAAAAATAGTTTGTGTTTGGTGTAAATAATGACGCGTTAATAATACAGAGAAGCAAACTGACGCGAACAGGTGAATGCACAAAATAAAGGATACGTAGATATGCAGACAGACAAACAGTCAACGAGGAAGACAGGCAGTTAGCAGATAGATCAGTGTGTGGATGAATGTAATATGGGCCTTCGTTGGTAGATGGATGGATGAATGACTGACGAACGGATGAAGGATGAAGGGAGGATGGGGAGAGTGGGTGAGTGGATGGATAGATGGACAGACGGACAGAGGGACAGACAGCAAAGATAGATAGATAGATAGGTCGATAGATAGATGGATGGATAGATGGATTTTTGAGTGAGTGAGTGAGTGAGTGAGTGAGTGAGTGAGTGAGTGAGTGAGTGAGTGAGTGAGTGAGTGAGTGAGTGAGTGAGTGAGTGAGTGAGTGAGACAAAAAAAGTGGAGAGAAAGATAAGTGTCTAGAAACATATCTAATTAATAATACACTGCATCTAAATAATGGCACATCTAGGAAACAGCACAATACATATAATTGACAGCACTATGCATCTCATTAAAGCCCATCTTGTGAAATGGTGACGTTCGTGCTTAGATCACATTTTAGAAATTGGCCTAATGGGAAAAAAAATTAATTGGAAGTCATCCAGATTCTGTTTATACTTTTGTACTGCAGTCTAAAGTCTGTCCAGTGTTGCCGAGCAACAGGTCCCGCCCACCTACAAGATGTTGACGTGCTGTGCGCCATCGATTGAAGCTAAATTCGGTTTCTTTAAATTAATTTGCTGGGTCCATGATAGCAGATTTTAGAGGACAGGAATTCATTAAATCTAAAAGTGGTCGTCCAATGGGTCAAGGATCTCTTCCTGTCCCTCGGATAACAAACGCTATACTTTACTCCAACTCGATATGACGTCATAATACACAAATGCAAGTGTCACTGCAAGACGAAAATATATGACGTTATAAGCATAAAATACAAATAAAGAAATAAAACAAATTATGAATATTGCATCATACTATATTAACAAAAGCGAAGTCAAAATACATAGTATACGAGCGTCACTGCAAAAAATAAATAAATAAATAGCACAGTAAGATGAAATACACAGGATAAAAGTCGTCAATACAAGGAAAACAATACATCAAAGTACAGAAACAGTCGCATGAACGGTGGTCGTGTAGTGCCTGTGTTGACGTGGTTGATGAAGTTGTTTGATGTTTCCCTTTGTTAAAATATTTGGTAGTAGTTATAATAGTAGTGGTGGTAGTATTAACATAGTAGTAGTAGTGGTTTGAGGAGTATTTTATTACCATTGTTTAAAATGTATGGTTCATCAAATTTTATTTCGTTTTATTTTCATCGTATTATCAAGAAATAGGTAATATTATTGTATGGAAACTTTTTAAAAAAGAAATGTTGCTTCAATAAGGGCATTTAAATTTCAACTTCATGGTTCATCAAATTTTATTTCGTTTTAAATATTTTCATCGTATTATCAAGAAATTTAAATTCAACTTTATGGTTCGTCAAATTTTATTTCGTTTTAAATATTTTCATCGTATTATCAAGAAATTTAAAATTCAATGTAGGCTGGTACATTTGAGAAAGTCATTGATTTGAATTTCTTTAGATCAGGAGTGAGTATTGGTAGATATGGGTGTGGTTTCAAGAGTAATAAAACCACGATAGAAATTATATTCATCATACTGCAAAACGACTCTTTGGGCAAGTGTTGAGACTGAGTCCCAACAGCACGGGTTGTATAAGGAACAGGAGACCCTAGGACTTAATCATACATTTTAATCCCAAAATCACCCTGTGACGATAAACTATGGCATGATGTATTCTGCTGACTCTTTAAAGATTGATAAACTTTTCTTTTATTAAATGTTTATTAATTGTTCAGTCTTGCATATCTGTTAATGAAACAAATTCTTTCTTTGTACTTTATCGTAACTTATAGTGATAGCCTCATGATTATGTCTTGTTCTCTGACCGTCTTGGCATTTATTTATGTACCCATTGTTTAAAATCTATGCCTATGTTCATTAACTGAGTGGGGGGGGGCATGTGTTGAATTAAAGAGGTGTACTCGCTTATCGGCATAACAAAAGTAGATATGCATATATAACCAGTGGCCCATAGTCTGTACTGGCACTTGTAGATGTTTTGTATCATAACTTAATGCTAATATTGATATAATTTATTATTACATTGTCACCCTAGAGTACAGTGGTGACAAAATACATATCTTCACATTCTCTCTTTAAAATAATAGATCACAGTCATTTGAAAGCATCACTTAAAATCAGAATTGATTTTCATTAAAATCAAGATTAGCTTACATCTAACTGATGTTAATATTGACAACACAAATACATTTCATGTGTAGCTACATTTTTAATTGTGAATGATAAAATGTTAAGCAAGAACTTATCTCAACAAGTTCTCAAATATCCCATACTTTGTGACATAAATCATAAAATATGTAGAATAAAACAGCACCATTGAAATTTAAGGTAATTATAAATATATGTAAACATTACAGACGGTAAACAAGTTTTGAAGTGAAGTTGATTAAATCTGCCATTATTTCTTGCGCTACAATATATCATTCTTTGCACTAAAACATGCACAAAATATATGTCATTCTTTGCACTAAAACATGCACAAAATATATGTCATTCTTTGCACTAAAACATGCACAAAATATATGTCATTCTTTGCACTAAAACATGCACAAAATATATGTCATTTACAACTGATGTCAATAGGTCATTAGGAATCATTTTCATTTAGTAGCAAGCGGAAACGTCAGACATTAAGGAAACTGCACAGCATTCCAAGCAAGTAAGCAAAGATTCGGTATAGGTCATGATCGAATTCAATAAATAGGCAAAACAATAGTGACATCATACATTCCATGATCAACGGAAATATTGTGTGATAGTAAATGTTTGTCTTTAATGTTGTGGACCATATGCAACAAAAAACCGATAACCTGGCCCAAGAAGCATCCACGACTGGACTGCAGATTAACCTGGAGAAGGCATATGTGAAGGTATGCAAGGTGTACCAGGAATATTTAATGGCAAGTGTGAAGGTGATGCAAGGTGTACCAGGAATATTTAATGGCAAGTGTGAAGGTGATGCAAGGTGTACCAGGAATATTTAATGGCAAGTGTGAAGGTGATCAAGGTGTACCAGGAATATTTAATGGCAAGTGTGAAGGTGATGCAAGGTGTACCAGGAATATTTAATGGCAAGTGTGAAGGTGATGCAAGGTGTACCAGGAATATTTAATGGCAAGTGTGAAGGTGATGCAAGGTGTACCAGGAATATTTAATGGCAAGTGTGAAGGTGATGCAAGGTGTACCAGGAATATTTAATGGCAAGTGTGAAGGTGATGCAAGGTGTACCAGGAATATTTAATGGCAAGTGTGAAGGTGATGCAAGGTGTACCAGGAATATTTAATGGCAAGAGTGAAGGTGATGCACTGATGAATTTGCCTCAGACTGTCATTGGTGGAGCATGTCACCAGGAAGTCACATTGGACTCAGTCATGGAAGGACAGGTGGCTATAGCTCATCATCACAAATATAAATTGATTTCATTGAGTATAACCCATCAATACTAAATATAAAGATGTTTTAGTAAGTCATTGCCTATCATCACTAATGTACACACACAAAAAGTGAATATGTAGGCCTTCAGTTTTGAGCATTTACATTATTGTAACCTATAAAAATGCAAATTTAACACTGAAGTCATGTTAGGTGTCGTTTGCTTCAGCAACATGGAATATTTCTTTTCTTAGGTGTCACTGCAGCAACATGGTATATTTCTCCTCTAGTCGCACATATTTAGACAGAAAAAGAAAAATGGAGATGATTAGTAGACAGAGAAAGGAAAGTTTTTTCTGACTTACCAAAGCTGCACGTTGCGTGCTGATAACACTGTTACAAGGTAACAGTTTAGTTTGCACGTTACGTGCTGTTAACATTGTTACAAGGCAATGCATTGTGCTGGACAATTCGAGTTAATTTCATTCTCTCAGGTGCACACTGTCAGGTATTGAAAGTCGGTTATGTATTAGTCTTGTACCTTACGCATTGCGTACAGTGTAGTCTTGTACCTTACGCATTACATTCAATGTCTATCTGAAAGTAGCGTACGATGTGTTTGTGTGCGACATCGGTATGAACCGCAATCTGTAATGTGTCTATTATTAAAAATGTACTTGTTCCTAGCTGGCAAAGTGTAAGAAAGGTAGCTGTGGCACAATTTATCTATATTTATTGTTGCAATCTTTCAAATACATCACAGAGAGAGAGAGAGAGAGAGAGAGAGAGAGAGAGAGAGGTGGAAATTATTGAAATTCACATCTAAAATTGTTTGCACCCTTTCCTCCATCATTATGCGTGAGTGAAATAGTTTGATTGACGATAAGACGTCTGGCATGCCGATGACTGTGTCGCTTTGTACTTGGTTTCCTGTGACATGCAAATTGCTTGACACACGTGCGCATGTCAATTCATATTAACAGGCATTTCATCTGAACTGCTGTTACTTGGATTCCCGAACAGAAATAGCTGTATATTACTTTGCCAAGTTGCTTCAGGTGCTAAAAATAGCCACGTCCTGCGGACTCTCTTAGGCCAATCACACAACGAAGCTTATAAAGTCTGAAACTAACCCGATGAGTTGCTTGCTCACTTGTTGCACTCTGAAATTAATACGCTGAATGACTTTGTTTCGCTGAAACTAAACATGTTTTGTTTCGCTGAAACTAAACATGTTGTTTGGTTCGATGACTCGTTGCGATCTGAAATTAACACGCTGTTTGGCTGGATGACTTACGATCTGAAATTAACAAACTGTTTGGATGGAGGACTTGCGATCTGAAATTAACACTGTTTGGCTGGATGACTTGATGGCTAAAGGAATTAGATCAGATTCATATTTCACATTCAAATCTAAATATATTTACAATTATCTGCAACTGTCGAAATATTACGACATAAAATTAGCAGTGAAATAAATACTTACAATGCATATTCATTATAGTTTTATACAGAGCATAATAAAAACTAAGTAGTCGTTAACCATGTTGTGCACAACGTTTACGATACACTGAGAAATTGCAATAAAATGAAACTATACCGAAAATGTAAAATAAAAATAAAAGTAAAGTGTAGATGCTAGATGAAATAACATGAAAATCAAAGTAATCCTGAATGTGTTGAGACTGTCCACAGGACTGAGAACTGCAATGAATTTCCTATCATACAGCTGTTACAACAGGCGAGATGGTCGATTTCTTTTCAGAACTAAGCCGTCCTCGATGACTTGGATGGGCACGAGCACAGAGCAAATTTAATCGTGACTGAGCAACAAGCCCCACAACTAGTGGCAAAACACTAAAGCTGCACTCCACAGGAGAGTAGCTTCCTGAACGTGTGTGTTGTTGTTGTTCGTGTTCTTAGAAGTGATGCTAGCCAAAAACGCTCCAACAAAAGGAAAAAGGTACAACTCAAACAAAGGCTACAAGAGAAAGAAATTGTACACCAAACATATCGAGTGGAAAATAAAAGGAATCATTTCCTGATATATACATCTAGGCGTATTTCCCGCTGTGATTTATTCATGTCTACATATGCTTGCCGAGATATGTGTGAATCAGGATGAATAAATATAATCGATGTCTCATCATAACATCAAGATGTATACACCACAGCATTTTTATCTCCAGGGCTTTGCCTCATTAACAGGACACGCTATACGTTTTGTGTCCAGGAATTCAGGTCATTAACAGGACACTATACGTTTTGTGTCCAGGGATTCAGGTCATTAACAGGACACACTATACGTTTTGTGTCCAGGGATTCAGATCATTAACAGGACACGCTATACGTTTTGTGTCCAGGGATTCCCGTCTTTAACAGGACACGCTATACGTTTTGTGTCCAGGGATTCAGGCCATTAACAGGACACACTACACCTCTTGTGTCCAGGGCTTACCGTCATAAACAGGGCACACCACACATTTTGAGGGCTTACCGTCATTAACAGGAACCACCACACATTTTGTATCCAAGGCTTACTGTCACTAACAGGACCCACCACACATTTTGTGTCCCTATAGTCTGATTCAGTAATAATGGATGGAATGTATAGTCGTATTGCCTGCATTGAGTTATGATGTTATCTAATATTTCTCTGCATATTTAGAGGATTACTTTGATAGACAATAATTTATTTTCTATTAATTACGAGTAACTAAGTTAGTGAATATTTTTATTTCATTACAATATTATCGCTAACAACATGTTTTTTGTACCTATAAATTTCCTATCTAACGAATAGGTAACTAAATAAATGTAAACAGAACTTGATTGGAATTCAGAAGTGTCCGTCGGATCATTTTGCATACACCCTATGTCAGCTGGGTTATTACAATAAGTGTAACATCTCACTGATAGCATAATGCTATGGACTACTCATTCTCTAATTAATGACTATCTACATTAAAATATCAGCGAACATTGTTTATTTTATTACTAACTCTCTACTCCAAATAATTTAAAGTTCCTTTTATATGAAATTTGGAGTGTTATTTTACCTCTGACGTTTGTTGAAATTTACCAGTTTGATACTTTGGTCTAAAACTAAAACACTTCTCAATTTACCTACCTAAAAGTTCAAAGGTATGTACAAGTTTGGGTGGATGAATATGTGTGTCTGGTGGGGTGGTTGATATATATATTTTTTTGTGGCTAGATTTCTTAGCAACGGCAAATGTATCTTCACAACGACAAGACACCTTGAGTGTCGAATATTTATTTCAGCGTTGGCAAGAATTAAATGACGTTCATCAACATACCTCAATGAATTCAAGTATTAGATGTCTCTCTTTTAAGTGTCCTTCATCACACGCCTCAGTGAATTCAAGTATTAGATGTCTCTCTTTTAAGTGTCCTTCATCACACGCCTCAGTGAATTCAAGTATTAGATGTCTCTCTTTTAAGTGTCCGTCATCACACACCTCAGTGAATTCAAGTATTAGATGTCTCTCTTTTAAGTGTCTTTCATCACACGCCTCAGTGAATTCAAGTATTAGATGTCTCTCTTTTAAGTGTCCGTCATCACACACCTCAGTGAATTCAAGTATTAGATGTCTCTCTTTTAAGTGTCTTTCATCACACGCCTCAATGAATTCATGAATTATGAGATGCACAATACTTAACTCATGAGTGTCTCAGTGTTTCATAGCATTTAGATACACATCTCTCGACATCATTGATCTAAATGACATAGGTCATAGGTCACACAAAACCCAACTCAATAATGTCAATATAATATTTTTTAAAGTTTGGATTACTGTGATTTTCCTAGGTAGCGTGTCTTTTGTTCATGGAGATTTTCCTAGAAGCGTGACTTCTATTCATGGTGCTTCTCTTAGAACCGTGACTTTTGCTTACATACTAAAGTTATAATCCAAGTCAAATCGATGCTAATGTGAGTTTGAATATTTCTAAAAGTGAACACTCCCTGTCTTAATATGAGAAATTATCTTAACAGAGCAGATAGTGTGAACAGAACAAACTTTCCTGATACGAGAAAGAGATCAATCAGCACAAGACCTGACTTGATTAGCAGTCAAGATACGCGAAATTATTTTTTTTTCATTTGTAGGCATGCACTCTTAGCTATTTAACTATAAAAGTAAATATCATTTATCTTCCTGATGAAAAGAAATTCGTGTTTGTGTAAGAACATGCCAGATAAACCTCACGCCATTACTTTCCTTCTCGTTCTCGCTTGGACTATAAGCAACTTTGTTTATGGAACTACGTGGATGGATTTCAAACGTTGACAAGAGTTTGACAATTTAATGATTACAAATTCACAAATCCCCTCATCTGTTTTCTCGGAATCCTTCACATTTTGCCGCTCTTCTGAAATTGTCTGGAAGTCTTGGAGGCTACACTATACCTATGTTGTGCTTAAAGTGTTTGAAGATCTCGTCGGTCAAACCGGCCAGGGGCCAGATCATACTGCAGCGGATAACCATGAAGGTTGGTCTTCACTGTGACTGATATTGAAGGATTTTTGTTTCATATAAACTGAGCGCCAATTACTTTACAGTCCTAAACGTCGATCTGTGTGTTAATTTCCAGTCCTGAAAGCCAGTCTGTGTCAATATAGTCATGAAAACCATAAATTAACACTCTGCATGTCTTTAACAACCATAAATGAACACTATGTCTGGCTTTCAGAACTGTAAATTAACTCTCAATCTGGCTTTTAGAACTGTAAATTATATGCAATCTGGATTTTAGAACTGTAAATTAACGTCCAATATTGCTTTTAGAACTGTGAATTAACACTCAATCTGGCTTTGAGAATTGAAAATTAACTCTAAATCTGACTTTGAGAATTGTAAATTAACACTCAATCTGGCTTTGATAATTGTAAATTAACACTCAATCTGGCTTTGAGAATTGTAAATTAACACTCAATCTGGCTTTGAGAATTGAAAATTAACTCTAAATCTGACTTTGAGAATTGTAAATTAACACTCAATCTGGCTTTGAGAATTGTAAATTAACACTCAATCTGGCTTTTAGAATTGTAAATTAACACTCAATCTGGCTTTGAGAATTGTAAATTAACACTCAATCTGGCTTTGAGAATTGTAAATTAACTCTAAATCTGGCTTTGAGAATTGTAAATTAACACTCAATCTGGCTTTGAGAATTGTAAATTAACACTCAATCTGGCTTTTAGAACTGTAAATTAATTCTCAATCTGGCTTTGAGAATTGTAAATTAACACTCAATCTCGCTTTGAGAATCGTAAATTAATTGTATTTCAGTCGTGTTTACTTTAAGCACATGTCAAACAAATGGCTGATGTATTTCAGTCGTGTTTACTTTCGAAGCGCGTCAAACAAATGGCTAGTTGTGACGTCATTCCAGCGCATAAGTTGAGTTCCCATCCAGAAAGTGACTCCAGTGTAACAAAATTGCCGTTGATGACTTGATTGAGAAATGTAAATTTAATAGTTTTACCCATGTGTAACTTTTACATATGTGTAAATTGTGTGTGTGTGTGTGTGTGTGTGTGTGTGTGTGTGTGTGTGTGTGTGTGTGTGTGTGTGTGTGTGTGTGTGTGTGTGTGTGTGTATTCTTTTGGTCGAGTTTTTATAATTAAGCCAAAGTATATATATATATACAGAAAACATCCCGAGAATGTCTAAGTAAAATTTGCACACATTAATATAATTGTATATTATACACATTTTTTCCCGTATGGACATATTGAAAAGATCACTGTACATCACACACATATTTTAACGAAGTTCTAAACTTAGTTCAATCTTTTGCTGTGAACGGAAGTTTGTTGTTTGACATTTAGGAGAAGTATGAAGAGAAGTGGTGTAAGAGTTATTATCGATTTATTTTGTTATGTTATTTCGCACTGTATGTTTTTAAAACTTTTGCTCTAAATATATGTACACCCCTGTTCCCTGCTGTGTTTTTCAAAAATATAATAGCTGTGCTCACATATCTGTCAGTGTTTTGAAACCGACAGTTCTTTCACAATATTCATAGAGTGATACAACAAAAATATCTAATCGCAATCATAACAACGTTAAGAAAGATCTATGCATTTGATAATAACATTGTCTATTATCTTCAGCATTAAATTTGATGACCTCACATATGATCAAAGCTAGGAAGAGATTAATGGAAATGAATAGGCCTCGCTTTTGTGATGCTGTACCTTCTTGACTGACTGAACTTATTATCAGATTTTACACGATGCAGTATTAAGCTTTCTCAGAAGTCGCTAGGCTGTTTTGTGGTCATGATGATATCTTATCAAATTGTCCTTGGAGCTTTAAGTAAGTTTATTTTATTTGTGGACGTATTTTTCAACTAGAGATTTGATATTAATTACTACTTTCAAAATATTTATGTAACATTTTACAAAGTTTGAAGAATATTATTGTCATAGAATAAAATTAGTGTTTAATATTTTTTCAGAAACATAGTTATTTTGCTTATTTCACAAAATTTTAAAAAATATAATTATTCTAAAATCAAACTACAGGAGATTCAGGTCACGCGAGAACCTCGTGTGGTTCAGCCGCGCTCTTCTTCTGTTTCCACTCCCTCCCGCGGCAGTCTTCGCAGTGAACAGCTGACTGATGACACGTCCTCCATCAGCGCGCGGAGTGATGCGAGCGTCGACAGCCTCGTTTTCGAAGCGAATTTTGGTATACACAATGATGATTTTCAATTGTTATGTTTGCGCAATGATCACTTCAACTGTTGTGTCTAGTGGAAAATTAATGCTTGTCAATTATGCTACACATATATGTAAACTTATTGGCAAAATAATATTTAACAATGCTGACAAACTAAATGTATTAATTAGACAAACAAATTTAAGAGCATTGAATAGTAATGGAGGAAAGTGATGAATAAGCACGCGCGCAGTTAATAGAACAGCATTTTAAGCACGTTCTTGAAAAGACTACATGTTACTGAGCTGACCTGTGTGAGAAACATAAGCTTGGGTGGGAAAAATATAGCAAGCTTCTATATATATCAGGATGACTATCGCAGGAAAAAAGTATTTCAGAATGAATGAATAGTTTTAAAGAAAACTGTAGGGAAAAGCATTTTAATGAACGTTTCTCTGTTAAATACATATTTTTTTCTGTGACTGCTGTATTCCTAGATGACTGGTCTAAGAAAAATCATTCCTAGATGACTGCTCTAAAAAAAAGCAAATCTTGTATGACTGGTGTAGGAGAGCGCATTCCTAGATAATTGCTGTATGACAAAATATTCCTAGATAATTGCTGTATGACAAAATATTCCTAGATAACTTCTATAGGACAAAGTATTACTAGATGATGCTGCAGGAAAAAGCATTCCTAAATAACTGGTGTAGGAAAAATCATTCCTAGATGACTGTTGTAATAAAGAGCACTCCTAGATAATTACTGTATGACAAAACATTCCTAGATGATGATGCTTTTTAAACACTCTTCAATAATACTTAGTGGGAGACATCTTTTTCACTGTCTTCTATAATGCACTGTGAGAGACATATCTTTTTCAGGTGTCTTCTATAATGCACAGTGAGAGACATATCTTTTTCACTGTCTTCTATAACGCACAGTGAGAGACATCTTTTTCACTGTCTTCTATAACGCACAGTGAGAGACATCTTTTTCACTGTCTTCTTTAACGCACAGTGAGAGACATATCTTTTTCAGGTGTCTTCTATAATGCACAGTGAGAGACATATCTTTTTCAGGTGTCTTCTATAGCGCACAGTGAGAGACATATCTTTTTCAGGTGTCTTCTATAACGCACAGTGAGAGACATATATTTTTCAACCGGTTCTATAATGTATAGAGAGACATATTTCAACTGTCTTTTGTAATGCATAGTGAGAGACATTTTTTTAACTGTATTGTATTGTGTATAGGGAAAGACACATCTTTTTTCAACTGTCTTATATAATGCACAGTTGGAGACACATCTTTTTCAACTGTCTTCTATAAGTGCGAGTGGCAAACAAATATATATGTGTTCGATATTGCACAGTGGTAGACCGATATATATATATATATATTTCATTTTGTTTTGCATATCACAGTGATAGATAGATAGATAGACAGACAGACAGACAGACAGACAGATAGACAGACAGACAGACAGACAGACAGACAAATAGATAGATAGATAGATAGATAGATAGACAGACAGACAGACAGATAGATAGATAGATAGATAGATAGATAGATAGATAGATAGATAGATAGATAGATAGATAGATAGATAGATAGATAGATAGATAGATAGATAGATAGATAGATAGATAGATAGATAGATAGATAGATAGATAGATAGATAGATAGATAGATTACACTTTTGTTCTATATTCCACAGTGAGTGACAGTCGATTGTGCATTTCATTTGTTTGGGGGTTTTTTGTTTTCTTTTTATCGTATGCATTTACACATCACAGGTATCAATCACTCATTATTTGACCATGTAGATAGAATTATTTTAAGTGACAGAAATTGTTGTTGTTGCGTATTAAATCTTTAATGCAGTCTATCTTTATTAAGCGAGCATTATCATTCATGTATTAAGTCACATGATAACATTGTAAAAAAAATGGCGTCATACTTAAACTTGACAAGATTTACTTGTGTTCGTGTTCATTCATTTGCAAGCACAAATCTTTCATACATGAAATTATGTGACACTTGAAATCATTCAGGCGAGTTGTTTGGGGGGTTTTACCACAAAGCTTACTTCCGAAATCTTTCCCAACTCAATCTTGAGAAGTAATAACTCGTATGTCACTTTCAAGAAAATTCCATAAATAAAAAATAATTTAACTAGTGTTCCTTCACAAAATAAAAGTAGTTCTTAAAATAACTAACATGAAACATTAAACTGCTTTGATATTCAAACCTAATAAACGCTTTGCAGTTTACTTAGTCACAAAAGAAAAGCAACTCAATTGTAACTAATCGTGTATTGCAGCTTTACTTAGCCAAAAAATGTAAAGTAATTCGATTGCAAATAGTCAGTGTGTCGCATCTTAGCCCAAAGAGAAAGGTATCTCGATTGTGGAGTATTGACTGCTAATTCCCCTTAGCTGAGCAGGTTTTGTCTGTTTTTTTCACAAAACCAAAGAACGAAATACACGCTAGCTTACCATCACGCCGATTACTGTCAGCCCATCGATCTTTTCGCCGCAAATCAATCAGTCGACAATAATACTGTTGCTTTCCTCTTTAAGGTGCGATCCGACCTGACCTCTACCCTCGCAAGGATATTGTCCTCCAGCAAGCATCGCTCGATGGAGGTCAAGGTCGTTTGCACACGCGCCTGAAGTATGATTTCCGCACATCCGACTTGGTCGTGCACTTGATCGAAGGTGAGTTATGTGATCCTGAGGGGAAGTTTTCACAACGCGTTTATGGAGCGAGAGCTTACGGACTTCGTTTTCTTTACTGGTAGATTGATTTGGTAGATTTAAATCTCTGTAGTCTATATAGGAAAACTGCAAGCATTTGTTGCGAAACCAAAATTGCCATTAACTTTGTTTGCAATACCTGAATTGTTTTCCGAAGACGCTAGAACCAGTCCTAACTATTGGCCCAATCTGAAACAAAGTACCGAGGAAGCAGTTAATCAAACAACCAAAACAAATTAAGGCAGCATTAGCAATTTAGTATGACAATAAACTATTTTATTTTTACTACTTATTTATTATAGTCATGCATCACAGGATATGTATTAATTCACAATGCAACTCTGTTATAAAATGTAAACCCTCTAAATATAATTTAACTTGTTGTATTAAATGTGATTGTCACTTTTCTTAACGTCCTCATCATTACAGTGTTGCATTTTGTCACATCTCTTAACGTCATCATCATTACAGTATTACATTCTGTCACATCTCTTAACGTCCTCATCATTAAGGTGTTACATTTTGTCACATCTCTTAACGTCCAACCATGTTGCAGCTCAAGATATCCCCCAGCCAGAAGCTCTCGGTGCCTTCAGCGACCCGTATGTTCGTATATCGTTGGTCCCGAGTGTTGACGAGCGGGTTCGCCAGTCTTCGGTAAAAAGACGCACAACCAACCCGTATTATAACGAGTACTTTAAATTTCCGGTGGCCTTTGAAGACCTGCGCGAGAAGATGTTAGTGTTTCACATGTATGACTACGATAAGTTCTCACGCCACAGCGCCATTGGAGAGGTCGAGATTGACTTGAGCAAAGTTGACGTCAGTAACAGCGTAGAGATGTGGTGTGACATCCAGCGTCATCGAAAGGTATTTCGTTTTGATGGGCTTTTTTAAGTTTTCTGATTTGGATCACTTGGCTGTATCTTATTTGCTGATTACTAGTCGCTTGCTTAGAAAATAGTCATTCTAAACGCTGTCGACTGAAACGATCGTTTAAACATGAAGAACCTCTTAATAAGCCAATATTTGTCAGATTCATGTTATAGACAATGTTTGTCAGGCTACTGATGACGCTTGATCAAATGCCAGCTTACTTTGGTTCTTAGACTAAATAATTCTCGTAGTTATAGACAAGGCTTTCACATGAAGATAGATCTTCCTTTATAGACCGGATTTGCCACTCTATAGGTAATTCTCTTGTTAAAGACGAGACTTTTAGACCCGAGACAAATCTTCCTTTATAGACCAGATTTGTCAGAGTCTAGGTACTTCTCTTGTTAAAGACGAGACTTTTAGACCCGAGACAAATCTTCCTTTATAGACCAGATTTGTCAGAGTCTAGGTAATTCTCTTGTTAAAGACGAGACTTTAAACCCGAGACAAATCTTCCTTTATAGACCAGATTTGTCAGAGTCTAGGCAATTCTCTTGTTAAAGACGAGACTTTTAAAAGCGAGTCAAATCTTCCTTTATTGACCAGATTTGTCAGTCTAAGTATTGTGAGCAGGACATGTCAAACCATAAATTGCTCTTATCCGACATATTTTGGGGGAAGATTTGTCGGGCAGTGTATCACTTGACTAGATTCAAAGTAAAAGCAGCATTTGGAAGACTACATTATTTAACTGAATATTTGACATACTCGAGTTCCTTTATAGAAAGCACACTGTCATTGTCAATTTATGGAAACTTCTGGACACTCATTTCAATGTTACGTGAGGTTATCAATGTAGTGACAGAGTTTGTGAATGACTAGCTCAGAACACAACTAAGACTAACATTAATACTAACACTAATGCCAAAACCCTCGACTAACAATAACACTATCACTATTAAGGCTAACATTAACACTAAGAATATTAAGGCTAACATTAACACTAAAAATATTAAGGCTAACATTAACACTAAAAATATTAAGGCTAACATTAACATAACAGTAATGCTAACTTAAACCTTAACATTAATACAAATGCTATTTCAAATACAAAAGCTTTAACAAAAAACACTACTAAGGCTAATATTAACAGTAGCACTAATGCTAGCTCTAACATTACACTTATACTACTAAGTGTAATTAGTAACGGTAACACTAGCATTAATATCAAAACTTCAACACGAATATTAACCTAACATTATTTAGGATAACATTAAAACAAACATTAACATTAATGATAACTCTAACACTAACATTTAACATTAATGATATCTCTAACGATAGCAATAGCACAAATATTAACTCTAACACTAATATTAGCACTAATTGTAATGCTAATTTTATCACTCAATCACTAAAATTAACATAATTGTAATGCTAACACTAAAATTAACATAATAGTAATGCTAACTCTAACACTGAAATTAACATAATAGTAATGCTAAGACTAAGGTTAAAATTGAATAACACTAAAATTAGCATTTAGTAATGCTAACTCTAAACTAAAATTAACATTTAGTAATGCTAACTCTAACACTAAAATTAACATTTAGTAATGCTAACTCTAACACTAAAATTAACATTTAGTAATGCTAACTCTAACACTGAAATTAACTTAATAGTAATGCTAATTCTAACGCTGAAATTAACTTAATAGTAATGCGAACTCTAACACTATAATTAACATAATAGTAATGCGAACTCTAACACTATAATTAACATAATAGTAAAGCTATCTCTAACACTGAAATTAACATAATAATAATGCTAAATATATAACTACCATTAACATTAATTATAACACTAACGTTAACATTAACACTAACAATATGCTAACTCTTACTCTAACGCTAATAATAGCACTAATGCTAACTCTAACACTCTATACACACACATACACACAAAAGTTATGTTCATAAAGTCCACGACTTTCCTTTATTAAGGCAATCTAAAATCAATAACTTTTGTTCATTTAATAAAATTTAGAAGTTGTCTTACAAAATAATTAAATTTGCTCCTGTTTAATAGTAACACCACAATAGACAAACAGATACAGCAATACTACAATCTCGAGTGTAAGAAATAATATAAGTGGCGATGTTGTTCAGAGGTTTTAATGCTGTAATAATATATCTGTAAAAGATTACTCACTAATTGAGGTAACATCCATAAACTAACACAGACATTAATTCGACCTAGGTTGCTGGGGAATCGGGCGAGGTGCTTATCTCCCTTAGTTATCTTCCGGCTGCAGAACGTTTGACTGTAGTGCTAATGAAAGCAAAGGATTTGAAGATAACATCACCCACGCCATCAGCAGGTATGTTGTCATTGTCCTTGTCTTAAACACATTTTGTTTCCACAGTGTCCTTGTGCACCAAGTGCATGCCCACGTTTGACACGTTAGCATGTTTGATATTTGGTGCTGTAACTCATTTGGTACTCTACATGCACTAGAGTGGACAACTGCCCTGACGTGTTATATGAATTTATACACTATGCACATATACTGTATTAATTTATAGCCCAATTTATTATAACATAACATTTATTAATTATGCAAGAAATCAAAACCCGATGAAAGAACAAGAATCAGTGCTTAAGAAAATAGAGACAAACATTCAAAATCTGGTACGCGTCACATCCTTTTCTTCTTCTTCTTTTTCTTTTTTTCTTTTTTTTTTTTGTGGGGGGGGGGGAGACGCCGGTATTGATCCACCAGGTGTGGTCTGAACACCAGAATGCATTGACAGGAACCAAGTTAACTCAGAGCCAATAGGCACATGCAAGTTCTGAGAGTGAGAAGTCCGGCTCAAGGTTAAGGCCATTGCAAAATGGCAGTGCCTCGCAAAAATGACCAAACCAATGAAGATGTAAATATCTCCTACGATATTTAACGAACTGCTTGAACTGGTCGTTTCCCCAGACTTCAGTGAGGTGAAGACAAAACTCTCTAAGGCCAATCCAATTTTGTCTAGTATTGTCCAGTATTGTCCAGTATTGTACAAAGGAAGAAAAGTCGTTGGCAATGCAACAACACCTCAAAGATGTACGTTTCAAACACCGAAATCATCGAATGTTAAAAGTGTCCGTTAAACAGAAATCAATCAACATTTCTGCTTACACTTTCAGTATGCCATTTTCACTGTGTGTATTTCACTATGATGTCATTATGCCCATTTCATTGTAATATAGTTTCCGATTCCATTATGATCTAGTTTGGCCTTTTTCAATAAGACAACTATGTCCATTTCAGTCTGACCTACTATGCTTCAGTATGTCCATTTCAGTAGGACCTATTTTGTCCGTTTCAGAATGACATATATCCATTTCAATATGACCTAATGTGTCCATTTCAGTTCTACCTAGTATGGCCAGTTCGGTATGACCTACTATGTACATTTCAGTGTTGCCTATTTTGTTCATTTTAGTGTGACCTATTTTGTCCATTTCAGAATGATATATATCCTTTTCAATATGACCTAGTAGTTCCATTTCAGTATGACCTAGTACATCACTTTCAGTATGACCTAGTGTATCACTTTCAGTGTGTCATAAATATGTCTTGCTGAGTACGACCTACTATCTCAATTTCAGTGAGTCATAATTATTTCTATTTGAGTGTCATAGTTATGCCCATTTCAGTATAACCAACTATGTCCATTTCATTGTGACATGGTTATGTCCATTTCATTGTGTCATGGTTATGTCCATTTCATTATGTCATGGTTATGTCCATTTCATTGTGTCATGGTTATGTCCATTTCATTGTGTCATGGTTATGTCCATTTCAGTATTAACTAGCCGTGCCCATGCATAAAGAAGAAATGTGATGTGATTAATGTCAGAAAGGTTTGGCACATTATTTTAGCAAATATTCCCCATCGCCATGTATTTATTGAGTCAGAAAGTTTAACTCGAAATGATGTGAGAAAACATTTATAAGAATGCGTAAGTTTGTTCTCATATATGGGTCCTTAGTTAGAATTAAACATTTTTTAAAATTATAACTTTTCACAGAGCCGTTTAAAATAAGTATTAAACAGAATGCATACCTTTCACCTCACATATCGTAGGTAAATGTATTCCTGATGACTAAAATATAATTAAAAGACTGCATACTTATTTAACAGATCCATTCGTACGCGTATCTCTGATGGTGGACGGCAAACGAGTGAAGCGGAAGAAAACGTCTGTTCGGCGTGGTTCCATCAATCCTGTCTGGAACGAAGCTCTGGCCTTCAATGTTCCTGCCGAGGTACTTCCTAAAGTGACCTTGGAAGTCAGCGTGCTTGACCATGACCTGATAGGTCACGGTGAGGTTCTGGGTCAGTGTGTTCTAGGAGCAGGGCGCAGTGGTCAAGAATTGAGCCACTGGAACGACATGATGGCTAATCAAAGGAAATCTATTGCCATGTGGCACACATTACAGAAATGATCTACAAATGTGCTCGCGATTGTTCGACTGACTACAAGCATGTCACATGTAACCGTACTTCAGAGTGTTGGACTAAGCCAAAGGCAAAGGTTTAACATAGAGTTGCTTGCGTGTATACGTTCAGGAGTGTTAGCATTATAAACAGAAAGCAAAAGCTACTGCATGTGCTTGTGTGTACGTGATGTGTTTTATCAACATCAGACATCAGTGCTTGCTACACCCCAATGAAGGCAGACATCAGTGCTTGCTATACCCCAATGAAGGCAGACTTCAGTGCTTGCTACACCCCATTGAAGGCAGACATCAGAGTTTGATACACCCAGTTAATCCAGAAATCAGTGCTTGCTACACCCCATTGAAGGCAGACATCAGAGCTTGATACACCCACTTAATCCAGACATCAGTGCTTGCTACACCCTATTGAAGGCAGACATCAGAGTTTAATACACCCAGTTAATCCAGACATCAGAGCTTGCTATACCCCAGTGAAGGCAAATATTTACATTCTTATGGGAAATCACTTCCTATGTAATGCTGATCTGAATATATGACAGAAAATATTGCCAACCTGGGTATGTAACTAAATGTATTTTGCTTACAAGAGTATGTAGCAGAAAACATACAATACTAATCTGGGTAAATAACAGACATGTAATGCTACCCAGGGTAAATGACAGACAATATGTAATGCTACCCTGGGTAAATGACAGGCAACATGTAATGCTACCCAGGGTAAATGACAGACAATATGCAACACTGGGTAAAACGTGTAATGCTGTCCTGGGTATGCAACCGGAAAGCAAAGTTACAATGCAATGAGTTTATGAATACTAATCTATTCTGTCAAATAATTGAGGCAGTAACCAATTGTGACGTCATTTTTACGTGGGGAACCTATAACGATGACGCCGGACGAAGTTACCTTATCTTTAAGGAAAGTGTATTTATATTTTCTTTTTTTTAAGGCAACAATAATTATTCACACTTAATGAAACAATACTTTCATTTATTGAAATATATATTTTAGTACAATAAAATGTCATCTACATATAAGTTTTACAATTAAAGACATAGTTATTCACAATTAAGGGGAATCTATATACATGCAATGTTTCATTTACTCTTAATAGAAATTAAAATATGTTCTTGCAGTTGTACTTCTAGGTATGTTTATGTTTTTCTTTGAGCTGTCCATGTTGAAGTATGTTATCATTTCTTTGAGCTGTTCATGAAGACGTATGTTATCATTTCTTTGAAATTTTCATTTAAAGTATGCTATCATTTCTTTGAACTTTTCATGTAGAGGTATGTTGTCATTTTTTTTTAGCTTTTCATGTAGAGGTATGTTGTCATTTCTTTGAACTTTTCATGTAGAGATGTGTTGTCATTTCTTTGAGCTGTTCGTGTAGAGGTGTGTTATCATTTCTTTGAACTTTTCATATAGAAGTATGTTTTCAATTGTTTTTAACTTTTCATGTGGTGTAGAAATATGTTATCATTTCTTTGAGCTTTTCATTTAGAAGCATGTTATCATTTCTTTGAGCTTTCATGTAGAAGTGTGTTATAATTTCTTTGAACTTTTCATGAAGTATGTTATCATTTCTTTGAACTTTTCATGCAGAGGTATGTTATCATTTCTTTGAACTTTTCATATAGAAGTATGTTTTCATTTTTTTTAACTTTTCATGAACTGGTGTAGAAGTATGTTATCATTTCTTTGAGCTTTTCATTTAGAAGTATGTTATCATTTCTTTGAGCTTTCATGTAGAAGTTGTAGAAGTATGTTATCATTTCTTTGAGCTTTCATGTAGAAGTTGTAGAAGTATGTTATCATTTCTTTGAACCTTTCATGTAGAAGTGTGTTATAATTTCTTTGAACTTTTCATGTACAGGTGTGTTATCATTTCTGTGAGCTTTTCATTTAGAAGTATTTTATCATTTCTTTAAGCTTTTATGTAGAAGTGTGTTGTCATTTCTTTCATCTGTTCATCTGTTATTATCATTACTTTGAGCTGTTCGTATAGAAGTATGTTATCATTTCCTCGATTTGTTCCATTGTTTTGTTGTTTTGCAGTTCTCTTTTTAGTTTAAGAGTAGGAGTATTGAATTTGCTTATTTTGTTTCCGAAATATTACAGCTAGTGACTTCAGATAGTTTAGAGTTCTTATTTTGGGATAATTTATTGTTAGAATTCTGATCAGTGATTCTGGAATATTTAAGAGATTGTGCTTCGGTAAAATTTTAGAGCTATTGATTTGAAAAGTTCTTTAACGAAAGCAGTTTATCCTGTCGACAGCATTTTGTGTGCTGTCTATATTTTAGTGTACCTGTCACAAATTGTACTTGGAGAAATCATTCCAGTGTTGGCATATTTTAACCGAAAAGAAAAATATAGTCGATGGAAATGTTCAGTTTGTAAAAAAAAATCAAGTAAATGTGATGAAAGTACGTCAAATCACCCTATGGAAGTAATTATTATCGGATAAAATAATACCTTTTATAATGCACCTTTTTGTTTGGAAATTAAATGTGCAAAAAAATAATATAGCTGCAACTGTAACAAATGAGTGCTTTTAGTTAAGATTTTAGTTAAAAACAATAATATAAGCTAAGACATGTTGAAAAGATTTACCTGTTAAAAAGATCTGCATATCACTACCATACTACGCTGCTTGCAGATAATTCTTACAAGTTTTTTTATATATTAATGATAATTAATAATGCAATGAACAGCCTATTGTTGTTAGTAATATTACAAATATAAAACATAAAGAAAATTTCAAGTTGTAAACGTCATGTGTACTATATAATCCAAGATTGAAAATGATGGCATTTTAATTTGGTAATTATTTAAGTATAATGGTTTTGTAAGCATAAGTCACATTACAAGTGTGATAGCTATGTACAGTAAAAGTGTTAAAAGTTTGGTGACTAAGTAAATATAAGTCAAGTTTCAAGTGTGAAGACTGTACAGTATTAGTTAAGTTTTAAATGTGATGTCTGTGTACAGTATAAGTCAAGTTGTAATTGTGATGTCTGTGTACAGTATAAGTCAAGTTTTAAATTTGATGTATGTGTACAGTATAAGTCAAGTTTTAAAGGTGATGTATGTGTACAGTATCGGTCAAGTTAAAGTGTGATGACTATGTACAGTATGCATTTTACGTGTGATGTATGTGTACAGTATTACAAGTTTTAAGTGTGATGACTATGTACAGTATCAGACAAGTTTTAAGTGCAATGTGTGTACAGTATAAGTTTTAAGTGTGATGACTATGTACAGTATACATTTTAAGTGTGATGTATGTGTACAATATCAGTCAGGTTTTAAGTGTGATGTATGTGTACAGTATCAGTCACGTTTTGAGTGTGATGACTGTGTACAGTACCAGTCAAGTTTTAAGTGTGATGACCGTGTACAGTATCAATCAAGTTTTAAGTGTGATGACCGTGTACTATATCAATCCAGTTTTAAGTGTGATGACTGTGTATACAGTATCAGTCAAGTTTTAAGTGCGATGGCTGTACATAATTCAAGGTCTTAAGCGGGATGGCTGTGTATAGGATATGCAAAGATTTTAGGTATGTAATATGTACATTCTTGTTGTTATCTTTATGCCAGAACATGGCACTGAGCACGTGCGATTTTAGGTTGTTTCTTCTTATTTGACGCCACTGTGAAAGCAGGAATTCAGGCTTAAAATACTCAGATTTGATTTAGGTACAAAATATATTCCTAAAGAAGTACTAGCATAATAATTTAGTTGTGGTGTCGGTATGGCTCTACTCACATAGTATATTACTGTCATGATAGAGTTATCTACAAGTGAAACCATATATTACTGTCGTATTATGATAACAGCATCCTCTACAAGTGAAATAAAATACTACTGCCATGTCTACAAGTGAAATAATATATTGCTGTCATGATAAAAACAGCATTCTCTGCAAGTGAAATAAAACACTACTGCCATGTTAGCAAACAGTGTTGTCTACAAGTGAAATAATATATTACTCTCCTGATAAAAACAGCATTCTCTGCAAGTGAAATAAAACACTACTGCCATGTTAACAAACATCGTTGATTACAAGTGAAATAATACATTACTGTCATGATAGCAAGCAGCATTCTCTACATGTAAAATATTATATTATTGTCATACTAACAGTGTTCTCTGCAAGTGAAGTCGTAACTTCCTAATCAGCGTTCATTGCAAGTGAAGTCGTAACTTCCTAATCAGTATTCATTGCAAGTGAAGTCGTAACTTCCTAATCAGCGTTCATTGCAAGTGAAGTCGTAACTTCCTAATCAGCGTTCATTGCAAGTAGAGTCGTACCTTCTTAAACAGCGTTCTCTGCAAGTGAAGTCGTAACTTCCTAATCAGCGTTCATTGCAAAGGGAATAAAAATATAGAAACCGGTTTGTTTGGTTTTTTTTTGTTGTTTTTTTTTTTTGCTAATGCAATCTTATCAACAAATCAGTGTTCTTTGCAAGTGAAATCGAAATAAACAAATCTATATTCATTGCAGGTAAAATCGGAATAAATTAGCGTTCTCTACAAGGTGAATTACGATAAACAAATCTATACTCATTGCAGGTAAAATCGGGATAAATTAGCGTTCTCTACAAGGTGAATTACGATAAACAAATCTATACTCATTGCAGGTAAAATCGGGATAAATTAGCGTTCTCAACAAGGTGAATTACGATAAACAAATCGGTGTGAAATCGATTTAAGCAAATAAGCTATCTTCGCAAACAAAAATCTAAAGAACTGTGAATTGAACAAAACCACGTGACTGTTCTGCGATCGTCATCATTTAGGATGTATAATATCGAAAACGTTTAATTGTATATTACGTTATGAAGTTATTTATTTTAATTACTATTTTGTTATTAGGAATTATATTCACACACAATCAGGCGTACGTTACACAAATACAATATAAGTCTATAATAAACAATACGTTACGTTGCTGGGAATTAATGTGTTTTGCAATCAAGCTATGTTTGTGGTAACAATTATAAATTGTATCATAATGATTGTAAAAGTTCTTACTGTATCTGTTGTTTAAAATCAAGACCCACATGCTATTAAATCAAGCTATGCTTCGTGGTAACAATTATAAATTGTATCATAATGATTGTAAAGGTTCTTTACCTAGTGTTTAAAAAATTAGACCCGATGATACTAAACTGTTTATCTCTGTGATTTGGCCAGCTTTCTTTCACGGAATTCTTTTAATATCTATTTGTATACCCTTATATTTTACAACATGTTGACTAATCTTATTTCTTGATATAAAGCCCTCTATAAAGTATGACATTTTCTCAAGAAAACCAACACTTGCAATTTCAAAAAGACTTTGTTGTTCTTGACCTTCTAGTCGTTTTTTGTCGATCAGATCTATCTATCCACCTAAACGTGGCTTTCATTATTCCAATAAGTCTTTCTATTTGCACAATATCTTGCTCACTGGAACATCACATGACATATATTCACCGCATTCCACGCGTTACAACTTTTGTTAGACGTCATAATTGGTAAGACGTTGTGAGACTTACCAGACCACTAAGCTACGGTGTGCGTGCGTGTGTGTGTGTGTGTGTGTGTGTGTGTGTGTGTGTGTGTGGAGAGAGAGAGAGAATGTGTGGGGAGATCAGTGGACCACACTCATATTTCAGTATTACATTCCCTACCTTAGTAGGCCTATCTTATCAGTCAACGCTTTCTGTAAATTAGTGTTCGATGGAAGGTGTGTGGAGATGGTGCATCTAGACTCTAGAGTAAGTAGGATTATACCGTCAGATATTCATCGGAAAAGTTATTCTAACATTGTGCATATTACCGAACTCTACCCAATTAAAGCTTGACTTGGTTTAACTGAATGGAGTCGAACTTGGGCTGAAATAACAGTTGTAACAAAATCTTTCTGCCTCGGTCTATGACTGACAACTGTAAATACAATATAGAAAAGTTTTATTGGATATCTAAGTGACAACACATCTGTAAATACAAAAGTTTTATTGGCTTTATAGTGACAACACATTGTAAATACAAAAGTTTTATCGGCTTTTTAGTGACAGCACAGATATAAATGCAAACGTTTTATTGCCTCTCTAAAGGACAGCACAGCTGTAAAAACAAAAGTTTTATAGGATCTCTAAATGACAGCGCAGCTGTAAATACAAAATGTTATTCGCTCTCTAAATGATAACACAGTTACAAATACAAAAGTTTTATTGGCCTTCTGTGACACAGCATACCCCTAGTTATTCGGTATGATGATTATTATTATTAATCATCCATAACTAATTACAAGTGATGAGAATATTCATTTATGTTATTAATAATTCTCCAGAAGACACCACTCGTCTCTCTCACTTGGCGGATATGTAGGTGCTGTAAACGTTTTCTCTCTTCCGCAACATTAAAGACACACATTCACTGTCACACAGTATTTCCTTAGGTGGAAAACTTTCCAAGTGAGAAGATAAATCCGTCATTAATCTATATTTAGCAAGCCTTCATCCACCCTCCATCTCTCAAATAAATGGTTATCAATATGTGTAAGAAGGTCAATAAATTTAACAATAAATTCATTAACTCAAAATCAAATATACATACATCAAATACAATGAAAATATCGACATCAATATTTCCACTAAACTACATCTGAATAATTTCAATACTTAAACAGTCTTATATCCTAACACATATTTCAATAAATTATTGTCAATATAAATCACAGGATAATTATCAGAGGGCAGAAATGGAGTTATGGGATAATAGTGTGTACATAACTCTGTCTAGATGATTGCTGCAACAGTCTTGCACACTTTCGTAAAAGTCGCAAGCTTATTGTTCACAAGAGAATTGTCAGTTCTGTGTGTGTTTCTCTTTCATGCTGTACAATACTGATGAACCGTTATTCTCTTGAGGCTAATCTGGGTGCTCTTTCCCCATATTAGTTCCATCAAGCACAGCAATGTAGCAACTTCCAGTAACTTTCTTGTACTAGAAATTCCACGATGTAGTGGAGCATTCTTTGCCACCATACATCAACAGAGTGTAGTGTATCCTGCCATGATGTAGTAAAGCATACTTTGCCACCATACATCAACAGAGTGTAGTGTATCCTGCCATGATGTAGTAAAGCATACTTTGATCCATTACATCAACAGAGTGTAGTGTATCCTGCCATGATGTAGTAAAGCATACTTTGCCACCATACATCAACAGAGTGTAGTGTATCCTTACACTTATGCACTGGAGGTAGAGACTTCTCGAATCTACCATGTAGATTATAATCAGGGAACAAATGCTAAGTTTTCCAGTTTATTCAGCCAGAACTCCATTCTTTCTTACATTCAAGTCTCAACTAACAGTTTCCTGCAACAATATTTATTAGCCCGATGCACACATACAGCATAATAAATACAACATACCAGTTTTATGAATGGGTTCACTAGAACCAATGTCAAGTGTTTAACATACTAATACAAGCATCATAGTTCACAATTTGTAGAAATAATAGTCTACTCACATAATACATATCTGCGTAAAACACAAGTATAACATATCAATAGCAAAATTCACGAAATATTTCTAAGTCCATTCTCTTTCAGTCAGTTAACTCACCATCAAGCTAATGGCTGCCTTTCATGACTGGACTTCTTCCACTCCAGATTCAAAGCGATTAGAAAATAAATTCTTTTCAACAAGTAAGTTTTTATCTCAGCCCATTGGCTGGTCTCTTTCTTGTAAATTTCATCCATTGGATAATAACAACTAATCATCCACCTAAAAAGGTTTAGATTACATCCTCAAGTTTCTAATGCATTCTCCATCTGAGTTGTTTACTCCAAAAATATCATCATAAGAAGTGTCCCAGTTCGGGTCACGTTAACATTGGCAACACAGATATAATTATTAAGTATAAAAATAGGGTTAAGCAAATTTACACCGCCACACTCTCTAAATAACAACACAGATGTAAATACAAAACATCTATTAACCTTCTAAGTGACAACACAGATGTAAATACAAAACATCTATTAACCTTCTAAGTGACAATACAGTGTATTTGCAAGATAATAAATAAATAATCGTCTTTCTGAGTAGTTCCATGATTGGCAAAAGTAATGCAAAAAAAATATGCAAAAGGAAATTGTGTAACCAGATCAATAAAATGGAAGTGAACTTTGGTAAAATAAGTGTCAGGAAATAGAAAACAAATATATGTATATGAAAACTGACTATAATTTTTTGTGGTGACGCTTCCAGCCGGAGGCAATCTCACGTAAGGAAGGGGGGTGGGTAAGAGGATTAACAGTAATCTCATTCACATAGCAATTTTCTCTTATCGTTTAGAAAACCATACCTGAACGTGATCAGAGGCCAAAACATCGGACAACAAAAGACTTGGCGCAGTCGAGATCCATCTCAGATTGCCCTTTGCTTTCTTTATGAACTTCACTTAGGCTATTCTTATCGTCTGTTAAACTGTGGTGCCTTCCCTATGATTTTATGTTAGGTTATACTTATCTCTTAAACATTGGGTGACGGCTAAGATAGCTAATTAATTCCTGGAATGACTTATGCCATAGATGCTTTTAGAAATTTATAAAACCTTGTAAATTGAATGTTATATCATTATCAGTGAGAAGTAATATAGAGTCCTTCTTCATCTTTTAGATTACATTCTCTAGATAAGTTGTTTATTGTTATACATATTTTACTCACTGTATATGTCTGTTTTGTGTGTGTGTGTGTGTGTGTGTGTGTGTGTGTGTGTGTGTGTGTTTACCAATCGTGTACGCTTTGCTTAGAGTATGCAGGCACAGTATATAAATGTTTTGCTGCATAAATGGGTGTTTTCAGTTTATGAATTTTCTGTTATATGTCTTTATTTAAAATCATGATAAATCTGATACAGATATGGAGGGGGGAAAGGGTCTTGCCAGTTTTTCTCTGTCAGGGCATGCTAGTTTGCTCTCATTACAACATGCTAGTTTGCTCTCATTACAACATGCTAGTTTGCTCTCATTACAACATGCTAGTCTGTTCTCATTACAACATGCTAGTTTGTTCTCATTACAACATGCTAGTCTGTTCTCATTACAACATGCTAGTCTGTTCTCATTACAACATGCTAGTTTGCTCTCATTACAACATGCTAGTTTGCTCTCATTACAACATGCTAGTCTGTTCTCATTACAACATGCTAGTCTGTTCTCATTACAACATGCTAGTCTGTTCTCATTACAACATGCTAGTTTGTTCTCATTACAACATGCTAGTCTGTTCTCATTACAACATGCTAGTTTGTTCTCATTACAACATACTAGTTTGTTCTCATTACAACATGTTAGTTTGTTCTCATTACAACATACTAGTTTTCTCTCATTACAAGATGTTAGTCTTCTCTCCACGTCAAAAATTGCTAGTTTGATCTCTGTGCCACAACATGCTAGCATACTCTCCATGTCACAATATGCTAGTTTCCCCTCAACGTCACGACACGCTAGTTTCCTTTCCATTTTTGTCTTCTGGTTGTTCAAAAGCGAAAAGTTAATTTCCTTGGTGCATCCATACACATTTGCATAATACGCTTCCTAAATATTCTCTCCCTTGTCCTCAGGCGAGACAGAAACCATTCATATACCACGCCCACCGGATATTATCGGCATTGTGTCGTTGTGAAGAAGTTATTATAAGCAATGTTCAGCGTTAAGTCATCACACCTTCCCCTTACACTCAGACTGTATTGTGCACACCAAAATAGTCACACTGAGAGTGTATTGTGCACACCAAAATAGTCACACATTCCCCTTAGACTGTATTGTGCACACCAAAATAGTCACACATTCCCCTTAGACTGTATTGTGCATGCCAAAATAGTCACACATTCCCCTTACACTCAGACTGTATTGTGCACACCAAAATAGTCACACATTCCCCTTAGACTGTATTGTGCATGCCAAAATAGTCACACATTCCCCTTACACTCAGACTGTATTGTGCATGCCAAAATAGTCACACATTCCCCTTACACTCAGACTGTATTGTGCACACCAAAATAGTCACACATTCCCCTTAGACTGTATTGTGCATGCCAAAATAGTCACACATTCCCCTTACACTCAATGCGTGTTGTGAACTCCAAAACAGTCACACATTCCCCTTACACTCAGTGCGTGTTGTGAACTCCAAAAGAGTCACACCAAAGCCGTCTTCTCCGTTCAGGTCAAGTTGTTTTGTCATCATTATGGTGGACAGTGTTATTCATTGTGAACAGTGGAGTCTTTGTGGACAGCAGAGTTTTGCAGATGTGGTTATCAAAGATGATAATGATAGCTAGTCAGTGATATTTACAGTCAATAGTGGTAGTTACCACTATTTGTGACGTGGCAGCGGAGTTATGCAAGGTGTGGCCATCTTGGTGGATATTGGTAGTCACTGTGGACAATGAACACATACACAAATTTCGCTCATTGTATGCTGACCTCGTTGTCTTAATACCCTGGTGCATCGTTACACGTCATGAAAGCACGGCTTTCTTCACTAAATAGCAGTTTTAAGATCAAGCTTTGCGATTGAAAATGAACGGCAAGCACTTTGCTTCTTGGTGGAACTAAATGTTCTCAACTCAGTCAGCATTTTTAATTTTATCATGCACATAGTTCACTTAGCAGTCTTAGTTTAAAAATGCTCTCAGCTCAGTTAACAGTCGGAGTTTTAACATGATCATATCTCGGTTAGCAGTTTAAGCTGTAACATGCTAAGTTTAGTCAGCGGTTGGAGTTTTAACATGTTCATAGCTCAGCAATTTGAGTTTTAACATGCTTATAGCTCAGTTAGCAGTTGGAGCTTTAACATGTCGATAGCTTAGTTAGCAGGTGGAGTTTTAACATGTTCATAGCTCAGTTAGCAGTTGGAGTTTTAACATGCTCATAGCTTAGCAGTTGGAGTTTTAACATGTTCATAGCTTAGTTAGCAGTTGGAGTTTTAGCATAACGCAATCGTTTCACTTCTGATAATTTGCCTGATACCTTGGTCGAGCAACATGACCTACTTTCCATCTTGTCGATTTTGCTTATGTAGGCGTTAGACACACTTTCAAAAGTTTTAAATCAAAAACTAACGTTTAGCTTGATCCGTCCGTCTGGAGTCATTCGGTTGCCCTAGCAACAGCAACTTTGGATTTGATTAATGCGTTATATCCTAAGGCAATCTCAAAATAATGACCGATAGAAAATGATTGACACTGTCTAAATGCGGTTATCAAAACTTCAACTTTCAAAGCTTTTCTTTTTATTTTCGTACTGCTTGAAACTGTTCACTTAAGACTTTTGCAGAAGATCAACATTGTAGCGTCACTAAGTTCTGTTCATTGCATTCCAATCCAAAAGTAACCAATTTGTTTCCGTTGTTAGCTAGCGCAGTAGTTGTAGTAGTCCACGAACAGAAAACTAATCCTCACAACAGGAACGAAGACATGGTTTCCAAACTCAAACTGCTACCAACCTGTCGGCTTGTAGTTTCATTCTGTCACTTTTCACTCTTGTGTCAGTATAGAGATATCCCACTAAATATCAATATAGAGATATCACTATAAGTGTCAGTATGAAGGTATCACACTAAATATCAATATAGAGATATCACTCTAAGTGTCAGTATAAAGGTATCACACTAAATATCAATATAGAGATATCACTCTAAGTTTCGGTATAAAGGTATAACACTAAATATCAATATAGAGATATCACTCTAAGTTTCGGTATAAAGGTATCACACTAAATATCAATATAGAGATATCACTCTAAGTTTCAGTATAAAGGTATCTGCCTGAGATATTGTTAGGGTGCGCATGAAAAGCACGGGCGATGTCAAGAAAGAATTTGTTCAAACACTAGCATCGGACTTTAATTTTCAGTTGGTACACTGATCCACACATTTATCCAATCGGACCACGCTATAACTTTAACCGCCATGGGTGCGTAGAGTGAAAATTAACTACATGAAGTTTGCTTTGGACAGACTACAACAAGAGACCAGGGAAATCTTGTGTGGCGCTACTGGGCTACAGCCGCGGTACTTCAGCGCAAGGGCCCTTTTTCTGTTCATTTGGGGCGTCAAGTTTCATCTTATCCCTGTTGCCTTGTGATAATATGTTATTATTAATAGTATTTATATGGCTAAATGTATCACTAATTGGTATACAGTATTTTAGTGATTTATGTTTAGCATTATTTATTTCAATTAATGCACTTTGCAATTTTTATATATATTTCAGATAATATCTTTGAATCTACTAAAATAATATAAATCACTCTTTTAATTAACATTACTAATCAACTGGGCATTTTAAAAAATTGTATACTTAACTGAATGAGAGCATGTCAACGGCTGGAAGCAGACAAGGATAACAGTATGGCAAGATACCAAAAAATGTAAATAAAGCACACAAACCACAAGTTTTGCATAGCAACATATTTTGCTTCTTTTATGATGCCATATTAATACCCATCTCTAGCAGATTTGGAAATAAAAATGGGTATTGTAATGCTTTGAAGTTGACTATAAAGGAGAATGTCCCTCCTTGACATGTTCACTTTTGACCTTTGTGCTATTGCAGTAAATCCTCGAAAAAGAGCAAATCAGACATCCGATGTGGACTGCCAGGAGCCTTGATTTCAGTGTGATTCAGATTGGACTGCCAAGAGCCTCGATTTCAGTGTGATTCAGATTGGACTGCCAAGAGCCTTGGTTTCAGTGTGATTCAGATTGGACTGCCAAGAACCCTGATTTCAGTGTGATTCAGATTGGACTGCCAAGAGCCCTGATTTCAGTGTGATTCAAATTGGACTGCCAAGAGCCCTGATTTCAGTGTGATTCAGATTGGATTATTTACATTTACTGCGGAACTATATAAAAGTCAGTACCTGGTCTGACGACACTTCACTGACTAGCAGAGCATGACATCAGTATGTCGCCAATGTGACTAGAGCAGTTTGAGCAACTATCTATCTCCAATATGGACTAGCCCATTCACGGGTAGTAATCATATTGTTCTGGGATCAGGCCAGGAGCTGATCCAACACCCAGTGAGGTGCCGCAAGAGAGGAGGTCCAACTCGGAAACCTCCAGTGAAAAAGCACGATATAACAGAAAAGGAGTGTGTACTGTTAGCTGAGCATACGCTGACACAGAGCACATGTACTTGACTCACTTTCTTCACTTTTCTGCAGGGGGGACGGGGGAGGTGCATGAAACTGAACCATCTGACTATATCAACACTACATCCAAGGACACTCAACACTTTGATTGATACCAAAATTCCTTGAGTAAAATTCAGATTAGTAAAGATAACTCAGTGCATAGTTTATTATTTATTAAAAATTTATTATTAGTAGGAATGTAACTTCTTCACTATTGATTACTTCTTCTTTCCTCCTCCCCCACCCCCTTCTGGTGACAATCTGATGACTTGAAACTGATCTTTTCTTTTATTTCCTCCAAGCAACCTTCTGGTGACAATCTGATGACTTGAAACTGCTCTTTTCTTTTATTTCCTCCACGCATCCTTCTGGTGACAATCTGATGACTTGATACTGATTTTTTTTTTTATTTCCTCCACACACCCGTCTGGTGACAATCACAGGGCAATAATGTGACAAGTCCAAACACTGAATCTTATTTTAATTTATTGTCAATCTCTTAGGTTCACAGACATAAACTGACCGTAAAGTCTCAAGAGTGTTATGGTAATACAAAATTACTTCTATAAGTGCAGGTTTTGTCCAAGCAGTCTACGAGACTAATAAAACTCTGTGTGGTCTTTTACAATCGACAATACTAGAATGGTTTTTTATATGTATTTGAAGATCACCTGCACAAATTCCAAGTCTCTTTGTCTATAGTTTGCGGCAAACTGAATTCGGAAGTGTGTAGTACTGCAAAAAATTGAGAGTCAGAGAAATAACCTATGTCCTACTTTGTTTGATTTTTGTGTTAAGCCTGCCCAGCCTCTCTGTGTTTGTTCCTTTCTAAAGTATTGTTTAGTCTACTTCGTTAACTTTTAGTTAAGATTGCTACTCCCTCCCTTATTTTTGTTCCTTTCTAAAGAATCATTTAACTATTGCCTTCCTTCCTTTTTTCAAGCCTGCCTTCCTTCCTTCCAAACTTCTGCCAAACTTCCTTCCTTCAAGCCTTCCTTTTTTCTTTCCTTCCTTCCTTCAAGCCTGCCTGCCTTTTTTCCTTCTTCCCTCTCTTCTTATTAATAGCATTTGTTGGGCTGAATTTTATCACTAAGTGGTGTGCAATATTTTAGTGATTTATGTTTAGTATTATTTATTTCAAGAGGTGAGCATTGCAGTTGATTTCTATATATTTCAGACGGTTTCTTCGTATCTATTTATAAATCATTCTTTTAATTAGAACATTACTAACTCTTACTAACTCATTCTTTTAATTAGAACATTACTAACTCTTACTAACTCATTCTTTTAATTAGAACATTACTAACTCTTACTAACTGGTAAACATGTATTTGTTTCACTGCAGACCTCTGCCACAACCTCTCCCTCCTATTTATGTTCGTCTCGACCTTGATGAATTTCTTTAATGCACGCAAACATCGTGATACATTGTTGTTCTTTTTCTCCTTTCTTTATACGTTGTCCATCCATACCTCTAATACCTCTGCTAGTTCAGTTTGTGTAAAGCTTTTTTGTTACGTTGTCCATCCATTCCTCTGCCAGTTCAGTTTGTGTAAAGCTTCGCCACATTATCAATAAGAGAAGATTGTAAGATGTGTTTTGAGCGTATAATCGATAAGAGTAAATTTAGAAGCACATTTAGCAAAGAGATGACCAAATGAGGGATACGTAAGGATTTATTTACATATTTCTTCACGGTTCATCTATCTCCTCAGTTGACCGTTGTAAATGTACAGCGATATTGGTTGTTTGTATTGTTGTTAGGTTTAACAGGAAAAATAACAGTTTAATTAAATCTTACCTTTGTAATTTCAACATTAATGTGATTCTTACCAAAGAAAGTATTAATAACGTAACCAACTCATGGCAAAAGTAAGTACATTTTAATAAATCCAGCATCTTCCTTTGCCTGTATTTAAAAGTACATATATCACAAGTAGAAAAAAATATACATATAAGGGTCGAAATCTACAAAGAAATACTCGCAAGGATTTTGATTACCACTATTAAAAGATATTCTAATGTGGCACTACAGATTAACCAGTGACGTCAGAATGACAAAAGTAGAGTAAGGTCAACGTGCTCCTCGATTTGTTTTTTTTTTGGGGGGGGGGACAATGACGTAAAACGAACACTCAAAAATTAATTTTCTTTCCTTTGCATTAGAAGCTGACAGTTTGTCTAATTATTCAGAATAGTTTTTCTTACTGAACATCGTCCTCGCATGATCCCATCAGACGCAATGCCATAAACCCAACCTTTCTCAAACTGTTCTTAAAAAACAAGTTCATCCTGGCTTTTGCTAGCATGGATATATGTTCACTTAGTCAACACAATGGCTGTTCTTATCTGACTTATTATTCCAGTTGGTAAACTATTGATATACTTGATAGTGTATCTGTTGGCATACTGTTGGCATGCTTGTGGTGTACTGTAGGTTGCAATTGTGGTTTACTGTCGGCGTACTTGTGAATTACTGTTGGTGTACTTGTAAATTACTGTTGGTGTACTTGTGATTTATTGTTGGTGTACTTTGTGATTTACTGTTGGTGTACTTGTGAATTACTGTTGGTGTACTTGTGATTTATTGTTGGTGTACTTTATGATTTACTGTTGGTGTACTTGTGAATTACTGTTGGTGTACTTGTGATTTACTGTCGGTGTACTTGTGATTTATTGTTGGTGTACTTGTGAATTACTGTTGGTGTACTTGTGATTTACTGTTGGTGCACTTTTGGTTTACTGTTAGTGAACCTGTTGGAGTACCTAATAGATAAATCTATCTATCGCTTAAATTCACATCTGTGATTTTCTTTCTGAGTGAATATTATAAACATCTTTCTTATTCTTTTCTTTTTTCTTTTTTTTTCTTTTTGCCATGAAGAATGTTTATCGAAGTGGTCTGTTATAACGAGTTATACCAGCATGATTGAATCACATTTCATTGAATCTAATCAAATGGAAGATTTCAGCGGATAATGCTTTTGGCTGCCGTTTGTCATTTTCGTGAGCCAAATCTATCATATGTGGTTTGTTGTAACGACGTAAGCCAAATCTATCATATGTGGTTTGTTGTAATGACGTAAGCCAAATCTATCATATGTGGTTTGTTGTGATGACGTAAGCCAAATCTATCATATGTGGTTTGTTGTAATGACTTAAGCCAAATCTATCATAATTGGTTTATTGTAATGACGTAAGCCAAATCTATCATATGTGGTTTGTTGTAATGACGTAAGCCAAATCTATCATATGTGGTTTGTTGTAATAACCAAAGCCAAAAAATATCTAGATTCAAAACAAAACAAAAAGCAAGTGCGAAATGATATATTATAATTTTTATTCTAATTTCTTGAAATATTAATAACCTCAGAGACCTTTAGTAAGTGACTATAATGACATTATTTTGTATTGCAACTATTGTCGCTTATTTAGACTTCTTTACTTTCTCACCCCCATTATTTTACCATTACTGTATGATAATATTTTAGTGCTCGAGACAAGACCCGTTGATCAGGAGTAAGACATTGAAGACGGGGAGGATTTTCTCTTCAAAGACAGAAGCCCTGACTGCGATAATGACTTTATACCCTGCCCCTTTCCTTGCTGAACCCTGGAATCCGTTCTTCTCTACCCATTATCTCCAGACACGATATTTGCGCGCACAACAGACATGTGTCAATATTATATTTTAGGCGTAATTAAAAATTAATCATGGACGTCATAAAACACAACATATGTCAGAAGAAAGAGAATCCATTGACGTCATACAGTGAAACTCAGGAAGAAAGTCGAAACACGTGATTTATGCAAGGCAACCTCCAGATAAGTGAATGTAGGATTGTGTGTGAATATGTATGTGTATATTTTTTGTGTGTATGTCTATGAATTTGTGTTTGTGTGAGTGTGTGTATTTCCACCTACACTATTTACTGTGTTTTGTAAAACCAGATATGATTGGCTGTAAAGATATGAATAAGTGATGTTTGTATTTTAAGAGAGAGACATACTAAATGTGAAATGTATGCCACTCAGTGTGAAGAATAATACGATTCTCGTTAATTTAACCCCCTTTTATCACTATATATCCTTCCTTGTATGGTTCTGTGTCATAAGGTTATAACCTTATGAGGGAAACATTAACGTCGTCATCAGTAAATACTAATAGGAGAGTGACATGAGTCAATCTTGTTTTATTTGTGTCAGGTCTGATACGTAAACACTTGTTGTGTGTGTTGGAGGGACAGAGAGACTATATGTAATGATTGTAATAACGAAAATATGTCATATGCACGTGACACATATTATTTAACTTTAAATATACAATATATTCTCATACACAAAATCATGAACCGTAATAATAAGAAATATTTTGCTGACATATGTGTTTATAGCAGACAAAGTAAACAGCAGTAAAACAGATAAGATCTGTGTTGGCAACGTTCAAACGAATGTTGACGTAACCAGTGTAGTGATGAGCAACATCTTTAGTCTAAATGTAATTATGCTATTTTTAAAACCATGTAGTTTTCCTCTCGGCTACTTAGTGCATAATGTTGTTTGTTTCATTCTTCACTCTACTTTCTGAATGTATAGACTTACTCCCTAGCTATCATATATGGCATCAATATTCGTAGCTTTTAATGCGTCGTTTGTTCTCGTGTAGTGGACATGTGGCATTTGTCTTTTATTTTTTTTCGTGTCATTATGTATATTCACCGTATCACTTGCAATCGACAATTCTGTGGCACTATCTTTCTGCTGTTTACTCTTAATACTTATTATTATTCAACTTTTTATTGTTTTATTTGTGTGTTATGTTTATCTTGTATAGTGCAATGGCTGTATGTATAGTATGCGACAATAGTACTCTGTTGTCTTGCTATGTACGATTACATGTATGTATAGTATATGACAATAGTACTCTGTTGTCTTGCTATGTACGATTACACGGGTGTATAGTATATGACAATAGTACTCTGTTGTCTTGCTATGTACGATTACATGTATGTATAGTATGCGACAATAGTACTCTGTTGACTTGCTATGTACGATTACATGTATGTATAGTATGCGACAATAGTACTCTGTTGTCTTGCTATGTACGATTACATGTATGTATAGTATATGACAATAGTACTCTGTTGTCTTGCTATGTACGATTACACGGGTGTATAGTATATGACAATAGTACTCTGTTGTCTTGCTATGTACGATTACATGTATGTATAGTATATGACAATAGTACTCTGCTATCTTGCTATGTACGATTACATGTGTGGTAAATGTATTGAATTGGAAACACACCAAAGATATTTTTTAAATATCGATTATTCATTGACAGTAATCATTAGCGTGTGGGTTTTTTTCATGATTTGCTACTGAGTATCTTCAAAATATGTCTTTTTTTTCCTTTTTATTTATTTATTTATTTATTTATTTATTTATTTGGGGGGAGAGTTATGGGCGGTAAAGTCATTGATCGTTCTATTTTGCACTTAGTTTCTTTTTTGGTCGCCTTCGTTAAATATATTTGGGTGTTCTTAGATGGCCATTGGTCGCCTTCGTTAAATATATTTGGGTGCTTTTCTTAGATGGCCATTGGTCGCCTTCATTACATATATTTGGGTGTTTTTCTTAGATGGCCATTGGTCGCCTTCATTACATATATTTGGGTGTTTTTCTTAGATGGCCATTGGTCGCTTTCATTACATATATTTGGGTGTTCTGAGCTGGACCTCGGTCGTCTTCATTATAGTTTTGTTTATACCAAACCTCCTACCGTATTCCTTCTTATTGGAGATTTCTTCTTCTTTAGTTTGTTAGGGATGACTCCATTAGAAAAATTTTGTTCTTAGTATTATTATTATTGGACGCCTACGTTCGAGATTCCTTATTCTTTATATTATTATTGGACGCCAACATTAAAAAGTGTTACTGTACGCCTGAAAGTGTGTGAGATTGGTAGATTACTGAATGCAATAGAGTCTGCGTTTTCTCCCACTTTACACTGAGAACCTTTCGACTTTGTTTTCTTTTAAGAAAAGTTATTGCCCTTTGTTTTCCCTTAATAAATGTTATTGCCCTTTGTTTTCCTAGCATTAAATAAGTATTAAAAAAACCACGAGTGTCTCTATACCATTTTTACGTTAGTCACGAAACACATTTGAATTACATTTTCATTGTAAGCACTATTAATTATCAAGCTTGTTAAGTGTGTGGGGGGGGGGGGGGGCTGACCCCACTCTACCGAGTCTGGCTTATAAGAATCACTTGGATCAATGACTAGCTTCCTTTAGTAAAGGAAAATACGTAACTATACAAAACATTACAGCTATATGCCTCATATATTAAAATTAGATAATTCTACTAGGTGGATTTGTGTCATTAACTACAATTAGCATTCTCGGAAATGAAACATGACGTTCAACCTTTCAATACTGAATTTTCATGCCACAGATTATGTTGCATTTTGGACCCAACGCTTGAGGTAATGATTACATATACTTTAAATTAGAAAACGTTACTACCTACACTTGACTGAGTTGTTTCAAATATTTTAGATTGCAAATGTTTGTTTTGAAAATTTGGATCATTGATTACAAAATATATCAGATTTGTAGCACTTAATGCCAAAATCTTTTATGAATGTTAACCAATATTTCACATTAGTTTCACTTAAGAGCAAAATCTTTAGTCGATGCTTCCAAATATTTCAAATTAGTAGCAGTTAATGCTAATGCCAGCATCTTCAATCAATATTTACCGATATTTCACATCAGTAGCAGTTAAAACCAACATCTTCAATCAATGTTACCAATATTTCACATCAGTAGCAGCTAAGAACGAAACATTGAGCCCATTGAACCAGTTGAAAATCAATCGTAGTCATATTTGAGACCAGTGATGTCTACGTGTTCTGTGTAAATGAACTTCCTATAAACTATAATTACTAAGATGCAACGCTTTGATCTATAAAGCTTTTTCCTATAATCAACAGTGGTCTTGGAGTAAAATACCTAAATTAATTAAATAAATATTACTGAATTCTTGTTTATATGCTGATTAACTACTTCATATCTTAGGTGTCATCTCATGAAAAATTTTTTTAAACTACTTCACATCTTAGGTGTCATCTCGTAAGAATGTGTCTTTACTTCACATCCTAGGTGTCATCTTGTGAGAATGTGTCTTTACTTCACATCCTAGGTGTCATCGCGTGAGAATTTCCATTGTATGCTGACATCAGTGCTTAACTACCTCCTTTCACACGAGTGAGCCCATATGCACGTGACTTAACTAATTTCCCTTTCAGCTTTGAGTTCACATACAAGAAATCATAGCTATGAACATAATGCGATACTACATGTGTCTTAACTCCTTCTACCACAGCTATAAGATTTCATGCATGTCTTAAAAACTTTCAAAACTACAGCTGTGAGACTTCATGCATGTTTAATTACTTTCCAAACTACAGCTGTGAAACCTCATTTATGTCTTAAGTACTTTCAAAACTACAGTTGTGAGACTTCATGCATGTCTTAAGTACTTTCCAAACAACATCTGTGAGACCTCAAGTATGTCTTAATTACTTTCTAAAATACAGCTATGAGACCTCATGCATGTTTTACAAAAATACAGCTGAGAGACGTCATGCATGTCTGATATATTTTCTATCACAGATGTGAAATCAATATGTGTCTTCACTACTCTCCAACACATCTATTGTCATCAGAGGTACATGAGCTTGAATGTCAACTTCTTTCTTTGACGACATTTTAAATTTCTCTGCCCACTTCACCGTTTGGATCTACTTGACTATTTAAGACTGCTTGAGTCATTATTAGTTATCAGTGGAATTACTGGGTCTACTTGAATATTTAAGACTACTTGAGTCGTTATTAGTTATCATCTGAATTACTGGGTCTGCTTGAATACTTAAGACTACTTGAGTCATTATAAATTATCATCTGAATTGCGGAATGGATTGAATGTTTAAGATATAGACGGTTTTGTAAGCTTTGCTTCCCCTTGAATACTTGAAACTACTAGAAGGATTATATCTGCTTGAACATTTCTCTGCTTAAATGATTGAGACAAAATGACCTTTTGAACAGAGTGTCTGCGACTATTTAACTGACTGTGTGAATACTTGGATCTTCTTCAGTGCTAGAAAATTTAGTTCTGTGCCCGTGTACGGTTGAGTGCATGTAGCCGATTAGAATAATTTACATGGTTGCATGGATACACGAATGAGTTATAATGACGTTTGGGTTCAAGTCCTTGAAGCAATAATGGCCACCGCTAAAACATGACCTACTTTCACGATGACAGTTTCTGTCTACACTTGGCATTACACTACCAGAAGAAAAGAATTTATCAATGTTAAATTATTGCAATGCTTATTACTTGCATCCAACCTAAATGATTATTCATTTCAACTTGCGTGCTTTATTGTTTATTAGTGTAAACATTTCAGTGTTTTATATGTATGTCCATGTACATGTGATTATGTGTATCTGTGTTTGGTGTTAATGATAATCTTAATGCATACTATATCTTATAATTTGCGTTATGTCTCAAATGTATTACAGCAATAGTGTGTTGGCTGTTGTCAAAAAAACTTTCTATAAATGGGTGATAATGTTAATGTTGATGATGTTCAGGAAGAGAATTGCAAATGTGGTTGTAAAACTCGTTAAGTTCTATATAATTAATTCGTTTAACAGTTATAATCCAGAGATATGTACATTCAAACTATTTAAACGTCCATACACTTCATGTTAAAAATCTAAAGCTATTTATATATATGCACAGTTTGCTTTAATAGCCTATTTACAGAAATTAACATCGTTACTTTAATATTGTAAATCACCCATAGAGATAAACATTTTACTTTAATAATCTAGATTATTCATATAGATAAACAATTCACTTTAAAAAACTTAACACTGTCTAATCTTGAGAGATTTAATTCTTCTTTAATAATTTAAAATTATTTAACGATATACACGTTACTTTATTTGTTTTATACTATTTAAAGAGATTAAATTATAATTTTACATTAGCAAAAATTGCTCTGAGGTCCTGATTGCACTCTCAATACGCTATTTCATGCAGCATGTCCAACGCTTATTTCTTGAAACGCCACTGCGACATAAATTCATTTTTTTTAATTCTTCTCTCAATAATTGGATGTAATTAACTTATTTTCATGTAATTTCTTAAACATGTAAACTCGATGGCCTTCTGTTGTCTAACCTAGTTCTTTCTGCATCACGTGACATTTCACTAGTCATGACTGAAGTAACCTCCCCTTGAAAACCCTTATCGCTGTTAAACTGAGACCTTGACATCGTGCTAAGTTATTTACAAATTATTTTTATGGACGGTTTTAAATGTCTGTGATCACGTTACATTATTTACATATAACTTGTCGTGCATTCTTGATTCTGAAATTAGTGATTATTTGTATGACTTGGATTTTACGTATTGGCATTGACCGACAAGATGACAACCATGATGCCAGACGTGCTAAAAACAAAGTGACATCATTCATTTCTTTATCATATTTGTTGTATGTTTGTCGTTTTGATGTATTAAATTTCTTGAAAATAAAATAAACCTAGATGCGTTTATTCATGTTTTCTTTGTAATCAATTATTGAATGCTAATTGGTTGTGGTAGTGTGAAGGGGTTTGGGTTGGGGTTCTTTTGGATTAAGGGATAGGTATGATGTGTGTGTGTGTGTGTGTGTGTGTGTGTGTGTGTGTGTGTGTGTGTGTGTGTGTGTGTGCGCGCGTGTTTGTGTGTGCGTGCGTGTGTTTATTTTAACAATGTATCGATAGAGTGAGGACAAGATAGAAATATCACATTTCTGAGTTGAGGATGCCAACAGACTATAAGGAGAAAATTACCAAATTTTTTAACTGAGGATATACACAAGCTATCCAGAGATATATACCCCATTTTTGAACTATGCACAATATGCACAAATTGTCCAGAAAGCCATTATCATTTCTGGACTGAAGAGTGTGCAAATTGAATTCAGGGAATATTGCCATTTTCTCAGTTGAAACTGTAAATGAACTATCTATCCATAAATTATAATAATTGTCATATTTCTGAGATGAGACTGTAAACGAAGTATCTATCCAGAAACTATTAACATATTCAGAGATGAGACTGTAAATGAACTATCTATCAAGAGACTATTACTATATTCTGAGATGAGACTGTAATGGACTATCTATCCAGAGAATGTTACAATGTTTCTGAATTGAGACTGTAAATGAACTATTTATCCATAGATTATTGTCATATTTCTGAGATGAAACTGTAAACGAAGTATCTATCCAGAGACTATTAACATGTTCAGAGATGAGACTGTAAATGAACTATCCATCTAGAGAATGCTACTAAAATTCTGAGACGAAACTGTAAATGTACTATCTATCCAGAGACTATTTACTACATTTTGTGATGAGACTATAAATGGACTATCTATCCAGAGAATGTTAACATATTTATGAGATGATAATGTAATTGAATTTTCCAGAGAATATTACCATTTACCTGAGATGAAAATATAAATAAACTATCAAGAGAATATTACCATATTTTGGGTCTGAGACTGTAAATAAACTATCAAGGCTATACTACCATATTTCTAGGATGAGACTGTAAATATACTATCCAAAGAATATTACCATATTTCTGGGATGAGACTGTAAATATACTATCCAGAGAAATGCACATTTGCAGACTGAGAATATACACAAACTATTTAGACCAAATTTATGGACTAAAATTACGAAAATGTCTAGAGAGCTATACCACCTTTTTGGACTGAGAATGTGTACAAACTATCCAGAGAATATTACTGAATATACATAAACTATCCAAACAATTTATACTACATTTGTGAACTAAGAATACCCAGAAAGCTATACCACATTTCTGGACTGAGGATGTATTCATAATATAGCGAAAGTATTACCACATTTCTGGACCGTACATGTAGAGTATCAAAAAGGAACACACACGTATAATAATATTGACAAAGTATTACTACATTTCTGGACCGCACACACGTATAATAATATTGACTCACTACTCAGGCACTGTAATCACACAATTAGACAACACGTGCAGATACATATATTGGGAGTGGAAATTCTAAAACTACACGGTTTTCAACACACATCATAGACAAATAATAAGATATTGGCATTGCACTTCTGTACTCCGAGAATACACAGACCTTGACACTTCTCTAATGCTTCTCACTCAACGTCACTTTTCACATAGTATGATGGACAACGTCACTTTTCACATCGTATGATGGACAACGTCACTTTTCACATACTATGATGGACAACGTCACTTTTCACATCGTATGATGGACATCGTCACTTTTCACATCGTATGATGGACAACGTCACTTTTCACATCGTATGATGGACAACGGTTCACTGCATTACTGAGTCTACAAGGTTCACAAGCAATTCTAAACTTGTAATAACAGTAATGAAAATATTCAAAGTACAAAGCACACATACAAGTCAAACAATCAATCAAACCCTGCGACAAAATAAGTCACAACCTGCAACACAATCAATCGAACTCTGCAAAACACACACGCAAACCTTGCAACACAATTGGTCAAACATTTTAACATATCGGGCAAGCCTATCAATACCAATGATCAAAGCCTGCATCACAATCAGTCAAACTCTACAAAACAATCTGTCAAACATTAGTACACAATCGGGCAAACTCTACAACACAGTCAATCAAACTCTACAACACAATCATTCAAACATTACTACACACTGTCAAACCCGACAACACAGTCAGTCAAAACCTGCAACACAATCAATCAAACCATGCAGCACCCAGCCAAACCTTACAATACTCAGTCAAACCCTGCTACACAATCAATCAAACCCTGCGAGAAATAATCAGTCAAACTGCAACACAACAATCAATCAAACCCTGCAACACAAACAATCAGTCATACCCTGCAGCACAAACAGAAAGTCAAGCCCTGCAACATAATCAAATCTTGCAACACAAACAATCAGTCATATCCAGCAACACAGGTAATCAAATCTTGAAACACAGTCAATCAAACCCTGTAACACAACCAGTCAGATCCTGCAAGGAAATCATCCTACCAGGCAAACAACGAACTCGACTGCGAGTACAATCCTGCAAGTCTGTCAAAAGTTAAACATTGCAGTGGTGAAATCACGTGGTGAAACAGTGGGCTGAAAAAAAAACAAAATCTGAACAGCAAGGGAAATAACTCAAGTTCGCTCCTGGGCATTACAATTATGAATAGATGAAGTCGGCACTTTTAACCTATAATCGCAATACTTAACTAACAGTCATGTTACATCTGTTTCGCCTATCCTTACACTGTAGGAATCTTACACCCACGACTAAATGCAGAATAGACTAATAATGTATCGATATATAATAATGTCAAATGAGACATTCAGGCATGCAGGCAATCAGTCATTTAAACAATAAATCCCATAACTAAATTCAATCTGTGAAAAATCAAACAGTTATGCGAATAAATAATCACTCTCTCAAGCAGTCATCTTGTCAGTCATCTAGTTAGATGATCAGTTTACCAGCAAGTTTTCTAATATCCTAAAAGGTCAGTCAGCCACCAGTAGGTTATATATTTGATCAAAGAGTCAGTTAGATAGCCAATCTGTCTGCTAGTAAGTTAGTCGCCCATTCCGTCATTAATCTTGTCCGTCATTTCGTTTGCTACTCAGACACGTACTGATCATTCATTACTCAGCCATGTAATCAGCACATCATTCAAAACATCAGCTAGTAAGTTAATTAGATAGTCGGGTAGTCAAAAAATTAATTAGCCCATTAATCATTCAGTTAATTAGTGCATCAATCAACTAGCTAATTAGTCAATGAGACAATTAAGGACAGTCAATATGTCTGATCAACCAATGAGGCAATCAGTCAGTCCTCAAGTCAGTAACTGCGCCAGACAAGTAGTTAATTAGTCAGATAGTCAACAAGTTAGTCAGTCAATCTGTCCGGTTTGTTTACATCATATTGCATCTAATGAAAAAGTAATCTTGTGAGATCCTATTTCTTCTTTTTTCGATGAAATTCTACACAGTGACTGACTTTTCAAGAAGTGATAAAACATATTTATTCATTAGAACAAGATACATAGTTTTCCCAGTAGAGTTAAGTACTCTTGACTTATCGTTGCATTTTTGTGTTTGTATTTAAATAATAGCTTACACTTTCATGAAGAAACTGTACCAGTGAAGCAGATCGCAGTTCAGCATATACATCTATGCTTTCACAAGTGTGGGTGTACTTAATTTTGACACAACTTTCACAGCAATCAGCTTTTGTTAGATTAAATTCTTGCATTCATTTCCTCTATTTACAAGTATAATTTATTTCGTCCAGTTTACAAGCAAATATATTAAATTATTCACTACTTACAAGTTTAGATATTTTTCGCCCGCCAGAGTACTTAACAGAAGGGAGATAAACAAGCTAAAGATTAATAAATTGTAAGGACGTTCATTACTTTCCGTAGTATTCTATAGCTAGGTAATGTCCCTTTGCATGTGAAAGTGTATGAAAGGCGCTGTCTGCTTCCTGATGGGGGGCGGGGGAACAAACGTAGTATAACTACTACTTGAGAAGCTGGTCGACCTGTCAGGAAGTATGCAATCATAAAGAATTTGATTTGTTTTATCCTTTTGTAAAAGAGCAATATAAGCATGGTGTTCTATAAGCCATCTTTGAGTAATGTGTTATGTGTTATACTTCAGTATAGTGTTATATGTCATACTTCAGTATTGTGTTACATATCATACTTCAGTATAGTGTTATATGTCATACGTCAGTATTGTTACATATCATACTTCAGTATTGTGTTACATATCATACTTCAGTATTGTGTTATATTTCATACTTCAGTGTTGTATTTCATACTTCAGTATTGTGTTACATGTCATAATTCATTATTGTGTTATATTTCATACTTCAGTATTATGTTATATGTCATACTTCAGTATTGTGTTATATGTCATACTTCAGTATTGTTTTATGTCATATTTCAATATGATGCTAAAGGTCATATTTCAATAAGGTGCTATATAAGAAATGTTTCAGTAAGATGCTATATAAGGAAGATTTCAGAATGTTGAAATAAGCCTGTGTATGTGTTATGTTATTTTTCAGTATGGTACTACGTCATATTTCAGAATGATGCTATTTAAGCTGTGACAGGTATTTCTCAATGTAAGCAGTAAGTGCCTCATAATGCTGAGGATTATATTATCTCTTGTACATAACACACTTATAATGCCGATTGGGTCAACGGTAGCTTGGTCTTCCACACACACACACACACACACACACACACAAACACACACACTGTAACAAATAGCATTGAACCCAAATAAAAGTATGGGTGTACATAAACATACATATTAATCAGAAATTCAGTAATAATCTAATTTGCTGTCCTTGCTTAAAGAATACAGTTCTTTTTTTTTTTACAGCAAAATAACTAATGCATTAGTCTTGACTTCTTCAGAAAAGTACGTTTCATTATTCACTAGATACTGTTCCTGCAATATTATTACTACTATCAATGTAGACAATTTGATCCACGTTAACACAATAAAATCATGAAGTACAGAAAGAAAATGAATTAGTAAACAACTCAGGCAGAGATCATGCTAGAACTTTTTAATGCAATCCAAACCAGTTCCAGATAGATGAGTAGTTTTTCTGACTAATAGTCTCACACTTGTTCAAAACAACTTCATCCAATGGGAATGGACTGAAAGTTACATTGTTGAAGTACTCTTAACTAATCATTTTGATTTTGACATAACTCGAGTCCATTCATAGGGATGATCGTTAGCTTATAGTAAGTTAACTGACTGATAAAGAAAGAATGGACTATGAATATTTCGTACATTTTGCTATTGATCTATTATTTGAATTGGAGAATGCTTATGGAATTGAACCATTATTTCTATCTTCATTCATTTGAATATGTTGTACATTATACTTGTAAATTTGTATTGATACAATATTTTTATGTTGTGTATGTATTGGGCTAACGAAATATAACGTAGTTGTCTTCTAGTCTCTCAAGACGTCAGTATAATGTAGTTGTCTTCTAGTATCTCAAGACGTCAGTATAATGTAGTTGTCTTCTAGTATCTCAAGACGTCAGTATAATGTAGTTGTCTTCTAGTATCTCAAGACGTCAGTATAATGTAGTTGTCTAAATGTTCGAAACGTTACTTCCGGCTCATTTTGTGAATACGGGTCACATACTTGTATTAAGATGTATCGATGATTGTATTTCCCACTATAATAAGCTGAATGTTATATGTATCTAATTGATTCTTCTATGTCAATAATAACATATATCTTTATGTGAATAACTAGCAGAGGTCACCCCACTCCCAAACAGAATTCTATCACTCACTTTACGGAATATTTAATAGTTTCTATGTTCATTAATAATTTTGTCAAAATATATGATCTTAATGGACATAAGCGTGAATATCGCTAAATAAAAGTAATTCTTATGTTATTCTATTGAGTTATCCGTGTGTCATGCATAGTTAATCTTAGTGAAATATCTATGGCGTGTACAGTTATTTTAAGTGAATTATCCATGCTGTGTACAGTTATTCATATGAATTTTTCATGCCGTGTATAATTATTCTAAGTGAATTATCCATGTTTTGTACAGTGTTTCTAAGTGATTATCCATGTTTTGTAAGTATTTCTAAGTGAATTATCTATGCTCTGTGCAGTTATTCTAATGAATTTTTCATGCCGTGTACAATTATTCTAAGTGAATTATCTTTGCTATACTATGATACCATGCAACTCATACCTTCGGATCCCAAGAATCTGGACAATGACCTAATGCTTCAGAAGTTAACAATAAATCTCGTTATGCATGTCGACGTTAAAATATTAAGAGCTATCGGACTTTTCAGTCTTTGTGTGCACAGGGACTTGTTTTCCATTTCGGAATAGGAATCTATGAGGGATTTTAGTAAGAGAAATATAGATAGGACATATCAATGAATGGTCGACATTTACACATAGGACATATCAATGAATGGTCGACATTTACACATAGGACATATCAATGAATGGTCGACATTTACAGATAGATAGGACATATCAATGAATGGTCGACATTTACAGATAGGACATATCTGTGAATGGTCGACATTTACACATAGGACATCTATGAATGGTCCACATTTACACATAGGACATATCTGTGAATGGTCGACATTTACACATAGGACATATCTGTGAATGGTCGACATTTACACATATATCTTCTATCTGTATTTCTCTCACTATGATTTTAATCACACTTTCACTATTATATATATATATATCACTTTCTTTTATCTGTTTCTCTTACTTTCTCTCGCACTATCTATCTGTCCATACATCTAAGTATCTCTGTCACCCTCTGTCTTTCTATCAGTATGTCGCTCATCTCTCTCTCTCTCTCTCTCTCTCTCTCTCTCTCTCTCTCTCTCTCTCTCTCTCTCTCTCTCTCTCTCTCTGGATATACACACACTACTTTTTTCCTTATTTCACAGACTTGCTCTGAAATAGAGACAAATAAGTTTTCTATACCATTTAGAAGCATTCAGATAATATATTCTATCAGTCAGTTTACCGGAGTACACACAAATCCGTTCTGGGAACATAGCACACACGCATCCGTTCTGTGAATATCTGTGTGTATGTGTACACCCGTATTTACCCTCATATCAAGGCTTTGAGAATGACAGAAAGCCTTCTATTAAGAATTTGACAAATGTTTTTGTTTTGTTGTGAGCTGGCAAACATTCGTACGAAGGCGGGTGAATTTTTCATGGATCCAGGACAAATATAGTGAACAGCTTTCTATAGACAATATAATTGACTCTGCTGTTCTGTGGCTATCGATTTGGTCCTTCGCACTGCTCCATACTTATCCCCCCTCCCCCATTACGCCACTCATCACTTCTGCTCCTCGCAAATGACTTGAGCCGTCTCTCTTTTTCCGTCTCTGTATCTCTAAGTCCACCCCACCTCTTCCCCTTCTAATTTAGAAACCGCGAGGATATATGTATTCAGTACTCTGGCATCATGCTCGCCCTCTTTACCCACTCCTGGAAATTGGAAAACGCACACTAGCTGTGTATCGCCATCAAAACGTGTTCCCTGAATGTTATTACCACAGAGTAAAATACAACGTTACTGGTATGGTGGACAGCGTGTTAAGTTTCTGGCACTCTAAACGTGGCATGTTTGATACATAATCGGTGTAGCATGACTCTGGCACGCTCAGTGTAGCCTACTCGCGACAGGCCGAGTGTATCATGTGACGACATGCCGAGTAATGCAACCAGGGCCGCGCCACCCAGTCGCGCGTTGTGAAGACCAATAAGACCGTTGCCATGGGTTGGTGCCTGTCTGCAAATGCCAGCGTTAGTATTTTTCTTGTCTCGGTGCCATAAGTTCAAGCAGTGAAACTTGAGGTGATCTCACTGACTGATTTCTAGTGGCGGAAATAACACAGTGTTTGTTTAATATTTGGAACAATGACCCGGTTGTGCTAGGTGACAGTTCAAGTCAGTGGGGTTTTTTTTTACTTGATTCTCGCTTCTTGGACTGATTCGTGTGCAAGGTAAGTGGACATGGAAAAACAGGGAATAGTTACATTGATGAATAGATCCTTTGATGAATAGATAGGTGGAAAGATAGAGAGAAGGATGAGCAAATACCTAGACCGAGTTGGAGGGGGGGGGGAAGTGGATCGGCGATGTGCTGGTCTAGGCAAAAGGGCGTTTTATCAGTGGTTTATCAGACTGCTGAGCTTTCACTAGGTATTGATTGTTTTTGAGAGACATTTGTATATCATCGACCTCTGCTCGTCATGTTGAATTTTTTTATCGACTTCTTTCAATTGTCATACTGATCGTTTACTCTGTCTTCTGGCAGTCATATTCAGTATCTACTGTTCATTTACGTCATCTGGCAGTCATATTCAGTATCTACTGTTCATTTACGTCATCTGGTAGTCATTCTGTTTGTAGCATGTATATCTTACAACTGTCATACTGTTCTTGTACTGTCATCTGGAGTTGGATCCAAGGCGGAAGTGATCGTCCTGGAGAAAAATGTGTCAAATGTAGGGTGATTGACGGTCAAATTTCAAAGCATGGAGAACATACAAAATAATTGTATTTATGTCATTTGATATCATCCTCATTCATGTATCCATGTTATTTGATAGTATTTACTTCTGTCATCTATGTCATAGGAAATCACTCTCGTTCTTAGTCACAAATCTTAATGATTATTTATTACGTCATATTGTAAACGATAAGATTATTATTTTTATACCGTAATGACTTAGTCATATTGATTATTTAATTCTTGTCGTGCGATGAACATATTCATTCATTTGCCTGTGTCGTGCGATAATTATATTGACTCTTTATATCAACCGCTAGAGATTTTGTTTGCGAGTTTGATTATACTTGACATGATAGTTTCACTGAGTACATTGTCTGTCATCCGACGTCATATTGGCTTCGTTTAAAGCTGTATTGTTTCTAAAGGATTATTGATCGGAACACGAGACCCAGTGAGCTTGTTAAAAACATATTCCCACAAGTGTTTTGACACGTATTATACAGTGCTATTGAATACAGAGCGATGTCGTCCATTTACTATTATTTATTTTGTAAATGAACTTTTGACAAAACCAATTTTTCCTTCCTGTCAGTCCAAAAGAAAATTGTCACACAAGCAGAAGTCCTGTTGAACCATAAATAAATTTAAATAAGTGTGCTGGAAACGGGGTGTGTGGTGTAAACACTAGTTAGGGGAAGGGGTTTGGGGTTCTGTGTGCATGACTTAAACACGTGTACTAGGAATTAGTTAGTCATGTAGGGGGGTTCCGGCTTCCGCCTGTTTCGCGTACCAGGAATGGGTGGGGCTTGATGTTTATAATGTAAATAAGTGAAGTAAAAAGGGGTGGGGTTCGATGAATGATGTAAACACGTGTAGTAAGAAAGGGTTGGGGTTCGATGAATGATGTAAACACATGTAATAAGAAAGGGTTGGGGTTCAGTGCCAAGACGTAAACACGACTACCAGGAAAGGGCAGGGGTTCGTGTGCATGACGTAAAAATAAATACGTTTGGGTTTTAATAATTTTGTTGTTTGTTTTCTTAGCTGCGTTATGTCTTCATTTATTTAGAATTTGTTTTATGAATGAAAATCGGTTGGCCTATTTTCTTCGCTGAAACTAGAAAAGGTGGTTTGGAGACAAGGATGGGAAGAGCGATTGCTAAATTAGGGAAAGAAAAGGGTATATAACCGAGACGAATTGTGTCTACTGCCTCACTGGATACTGAGTGGTATGTTTATGTGTTGGTACTTCATCGGTTTATCTGTGAGGTATGATATGTTCATGTTTGTGAATATATATATTTTTTTTTCATGTCAGCATACGTTTCACCAGTTCATCAATAAATTATTAATACGTCTGCAGCGTTTCACTTTAAATCACTTTGTAAAACCATGAACAGCACTCATGAATCATGCAATGTACGTCAATTTTACAACGAATACTGGCTTCCGCATGGACACAAGCACATGTACAAATACATACTGACTTTCGCAGGAATACAAACACGTGTGGGCATAACCACCGAACACACCTAAACTTTCACGGTCTTTTAATCTCAGGCAGCACGATGATGGTGTGTAGAAATATTCTTTAGCAGTGATGTGTACAAGAATCATAATTAACTTTGTGTGTAGAATCATAATTAACTTTGTGTGTAGAATCATAATTAACTTTATGTGTAGAATCATAATTAACTTTGTGTGTAGAATCATAATTAACTGTGTGTAGAATCATAATTAGTTGTGTGTTGAATTATTATTTAACAGTAATGTGTAGAATCATAATTAGTTGTGTGTAGAATTATTCTTTAACAGTAATGTGTAGAATCATAATTAGTTGTGTGTTGAATTATTATTTAAAAGCGATGCGTAGAATCATAATTAGCTGTGCATAGAATCATAATTAGTTGTGTGTTGAATTATTATTTAACAGCGATGCGTAGAATCATAATTAGCTGTGTGTAGAATCATAATTAGTTGTGTGTTGAATTATTATTTAACAGCGATGCGTAGAATCATAATTAGCTGTGTGTAGAATTATTATTTAACAGTAATGTGTAGAATCATAATTAGTTGTGTGTAGAATTATTCTTTATCAGTGATGTGTAGTATCATAGTTGTGTGCAAATCATAATTAGCTGCTTGTAGAATTATTATAAATTATTTAACATTGATGTGTAGAATCATAATTAGTTGTGTGTATAATCATTCTTAGTTGTGTGCAAATTGAAATTAGCTGTGTGAAGAATTTAATTAACTGTGGATATAGAAATGTAATTACTTTGTGTAAAAAATTAAATTAGTTGTGTTTAGAATGCTAATTACGTATGTATGCAACTGTAAGCTTTCTTTAGAATTTAATTAGATGTGTAGAATTGAAATAAATTTTGTTTGGAATTTAATACGCTGTGCATAAAATTGTAGTTTGCTGCTTGAAACTTTATTTATCTGTGTATTTAATTGTCATTAGCACTCTGTATAGACTTGTAATTAGCTGTTTGTAGAATTAATTGAATTCTGATCTCAGAGTCTGTCAGATGCCCACTTATCTTGCATCATCAGCATTTATCAGAAAAGTCCTTCTGGCAATTCATACATCAACAGTCTGTCATTGAATGTTCTAGCTGACTGGTCCGCATAACTCATCACACAAATATAATGTACCTCAGCATTAGGTTCTTAGCTCAATAGCCCTAGAACATAAACATTGACTGAAATGCCAAGACTGAACACCAAACTGAAACCCGCTCTGAAACAATAATAATTATTTCCATGAGCAATGAACCTACAATCCCCCGATCCGTACGTAATGGCAACAGACAATAGGTGTCCTACTACAATTTTGACCTCATTTGGTATTTTTACAATGAAACTAGGAACGATCTAAACCACGCACATGCGTGTTACAATTAGAATAAAAATATATCACCACACACATGGGGTTACGATTATTACATCAAACAAAATGTTTCAAACACCCACGTGCATTTTACAATCATCAAATTAATATTTACTTCAGAGGAGATGAGATAGCATCTCACAGCATCATTATACATCTCAGTGAATTATTACAAATTATGGAATACGTGTTAACTTGATTTCATTCTATTCTCTGGCCACAACATCAGGAGAAAATAGCAACAATTCATATTAGTCACAATAAGAAAATACAAGATCATTCTACATCATTCTTAATAAAATAGAGTTAATAATTATTAAGAAACCGATATGTTACCTTGTCTGGATATTCAGTGGGTTTATCTTTGATTCACGGAAATAAATGCGGCTTCTGTAAAGTTATGCAAATTCCCATTTCAATTCTCTTGCTATTTATGTAAATCCATAAATCAGTGGCGGGGAAAACACCATAAACTAAGATTATTGAGTGTCAGGTTTGAACAACAACCCCATCCCTACAACCGTTCAAGCGTAGTTCGTAATCCACTTATAGTGACTGACATCCTTTTAACATGCCTGCGACCTTCTAACAAGTCAGTAATCTGCTTAAGGCACGACGCTGCAATTACGTTACCTGGTCACAATCGCCAGCGTAAAGAAATGTATAATGCAAAAAATTAAAACATCAAAGAATTTAATAAATGAATGAAGATAAAACTTTATAATTTGCCCATGATTCCAAGACAGTCGATTTATTTTACAGATTGTAATTTTTTTCAACACCATTTGTTTCTTTGAAGATCATCTTTACTGTATTTATGATCATGCACTAACATGTATTTTCATTATTTTTAAAATGCAAAGTATATGCAAATCTTGTATGTGTATTTCATGTTTAATTCATGCACTTAAATGCAGATTAACTTAAGCAGTGAGTATTTTACTTTACAATAAAATCTATACTAAACCAAATGTTATTTTTCCTTTACTGCTGCTAGAGTCTGAATATTAGTCGTTATACTGTTATTGTCTGACTATCATATTTTCATACAGTATATCTCAAAAGATTAATGTGTGAACATCAATTAGTTTTCTTAAGTAAAGACTGAGACTAATATTTTTTTATACAAGTCAATACTTTCTTCAAATTAGATCATCAGTGCAATTTCACAATTTTGATATCCGCTATTTAAAGACGCTTGGTTTTTTATGATGGCCGCCATTTTATGACTTGTTGAGCAAACGTTCCTAACCAGTGAAACATATTGGCCTGCGAGACTAAACGTAATTGGATTTATCAACAAATGACCAAATTTTGGGCCACATTTCTTGTCGGCGTCAATGAGAAGAGCACTGTCACAGAGCCCTCAGTTCAAGACGTCCCGGACATTCACAGTGTAGGTGCCTGTAGATAGCTTTGGCTATTAATGTAATAAGTATAGAATATGTTTGCAAATGTACGAATTTAAAAGCCTTAGGCTGTGCTAGTTTGAATGTAGTAAGTAGGCGATATGTTCGCAATTTTATAATTATAATTATTAATTTGTGACTAGTCACTGCAGGTGATTAAGTTGACGTCTACCGTATGCAAGCATTTAGTTGTATAATTATAACTGTCAATTTGTGACTTGTTACTGCAGGTGACTCAACTGGCGACTACAATATGCAAGCATTTTTAGTTTTATAATTATTATTTAATTGTTAATTTGTGACTAGTTACTGCATGTTATTAAATTGGCGACTATAGAAAACAAGCATTTAGATGTATAAACATAACTTTCTGTACGTGAATGTAGAAGTATAACTGTCTATACATAAATGTAACAAGTTTAATTGTTTGCACCTGAATGTAAATAGAATGTCTGCAGGTGAATGTAACTAGTATAACTGTCTGTACTTCGGTGTAGTTAGTATAACTGTCTGTACGCGAATGTAACTAGTATAAATGTCTGTACGCGAATGTAACTAATACAAATGTCTGTACGCGAATGTAACTAGTATAAATGTCTTTACGCGAATGTAACTAGTATAATTGTCTGTACGTGAATGTAACTAATATAACTGTCTGTACGTGAATGTAGCAAGTAAAACTGTCTGTACATCAATGTAGCTAGTATAAATGTCTGTGCGAGAATGTATCAGATACTGCCTTTTACACTAGACCGTATGTAACTAGCAGATAGTTGTAAAAATATTGCTAGTTGTAATTGACTATAACAAGTATTGCCAATGAACAGTGGTTTCTACAACATACGCGCGCTCATATTAAGCTTATTAATGGCATTAATGTGTAGCAGGAAATGTTGATAGACTAAATGTCAGTATTGCTGACAGAAACCTTTCAAGTCAATTAAAGCGCTTGTCGGAGAGAGTGTGCAGGGATATCTGTCCCCTTGGGTATTTTGGTTGCGAATGTGTGTGAGGGAAAATATTTATGTATTTAAATCTTATGCAGTGAATAAGCCAAAAGATTTATCTCGTCACTCATGAAAACTATATAAATTAGTCTACTCCAAGAAGCCAATAGTTAAGTCAAATCACGCAAGAGTATTTGACTTGAGAAGTGTTACCCTTTACCGAGAATCTACCTGTTAAGTCCAGCATGCGTATTTGGAAATACAGTTTCTTTTGGCAAACTTGGTTTCCTTATCCAGAACACCAACATTGCATGTCTCGGCATATTTTGAAGAAAACCGGTTTTACTGCACAGTGTCAAATAAAAACATTATTATATACTTTTATCTTATTCTGCAAACAAGAATGAAATCATATATTGCAATGTAAACTTTGATTATTTATTTACTTATTGGTCAGTACATTATATATTAACTCATCAAATTCACCAAATATCAAGAGCATAGCTCGTAGATATTACAAAGAAATCAATGCAATATCAAGAGCATAGCTCGTAGATATTACAAAGAAATCAATGCAATATCAAGAGCATAGCTCGTAGATATTACAAAGAAATCAATGCAATATCAAGAGCATAGCTCGTAGATATTACAAAGAAATCAATGCAATATCAAGAGCATAGTTTGTAGATACTACAAAGAAATCAATGCAATATTTAAACTCTGAAATGCTTTAAAGATAAAAAATCATAAAGTCGACGAAGGCCTTTAAAGCTTCTTTTAGTACAGTACATTAATTAAATTAAATATTGACACTAACTAACCAGGTGATCGCTTTACAATTCGCTTATGTATCACCGTTTCTCCATGCTATTTTCAACAGTAAAAGTATTCACTGTTGAGGAAATTAGCCAAATTGATTTCTGTAACTGATTGCATAATGTATTACACTGATAATGTGTTTCAAGGATTTTTCTCCTTCATGGTTCATTTTCTTTATTATTCTGAAATCTATGATGAGGGCTTTGGATGCCTGATTCTAATTTTGTCATGTCCTATAGAGCATCTACCAGCGTGACGTAACTCATCCCAGTAAATTGAAGCTGAAGTTACGTCCTGATTCTGATAGTCATTAGAGTGCAGTTTGAAATTAATCAGACTTTTTCATCAAAAAAATTATGTATGACCAGAACCTAGGGATAATATATTCTTTTCTTTAAAGATTGTTAAACATTTCTTTCATTATCTTTTCATTAATTGTTCATTCTTGCGTATATGTTAATGAAACGTGAGTTTTTCTTTGTACTTTATCATAATTTGTAGTCAATGTCTCATGATTGTCTTGTTCTCTGTCCGTCTGTACATCTATTTATTGTATATAATCTATTTCTCGGTTTAATAACTGAGTGGGGGCCGTGAGTCGAATTGACGTTGGGGCATTCGCATATCAGCGTAACAGTTGCAGATATGCATATATAACCAATGGCCCATACTCTGCATTTGACACTTGCTGAAGTTTTATATCATTACTGAATGTTACTATTGAAATGATTCATTATTACAAAGTCTCCCCAGAGTACAGAGGTAACAGTTACAAGCTACAGATTTTTGCCACAATTCATAGTACTTATTGCAAACCACAGTCCTTGATAAGAGCACAGTTCATGCTACAATTCACAGTACTTATTTCAAACCAGAGTCCATGTTACAAGCTACATTTCATGCCACACTTCAGAGTAATTATTGCAAAAACATAGTCCTTGTTACATGCTACAGTTCATGCCACATTTCATAGTACTTATTGCAAACCAACGTCTGTGTTACAAGCTACATTTCATGCCACACTTCAGAGTAATTATTGCAAAATAGTCTTTGTTACACACTACAGCTTATGCCACAATTCATATTACTTATTGCAAACCACAGCCTTGTTACAAGTTATAGTTCATGTTGCACACACATTCCATAATGTCAACAACAATCGATCGCTAAACCACATTTCCTCAGATTTATCGTTAACCTGAGACGTTAACACTAGGCGATGCACAAGTTATTTTTCATCCTTCACATGTAAACCTCCACAGCCATTGTGAATATTTCTATTTCACCTTCACATGTAAACCTCCACACCATTGTGAATATTTCTATTTCACCTTCACATGTAAACCTCCACAGCCATTGTGAATATTTCTATTTCACCTACAGATGTAAACCTCCACACCATTGTGAATATTTCTATTTCACCTTCACATGTAAACCTCCACAGCCATTGTGAATATTTCTATTTCACCTACAGATGTAAACCTCCACAGCCATTGTGGATATTTCAGCTACAGATTTAATTTTTGTAGCTTTTAAAGATGTGTATTCCTGCTCCTTAAACTCAAAACTTAATAACGCTGGCAGTTATGTCTGAGTTCTACAAATGTGATATGACACCTTCGGTGTATTTATTTTGTCAATGTTCCTATCTTCTACAAATGTGATATGACGCCTTCGGTGTATTTATTTTGTCAATGTTCCTATCTTCTACAAATGTGATATGACGCCTTCTTTTCAAAGAATTATATGGTCAATGGAAAAACACACAATAAAGGAAATTGTCATTATTATTTATTCTGAAGAAAATCTTGATGTACATTGGCGAATTGCCACATTTAAAGTACTCATTTCCGAACAAGTTTAAAAATAAAGAAATTGTCATTATTATTTATTCTGAAGAAAATCTTGATGTACATTGTCGAATGGCCACTTTGGAAGTACTCATTTCCGAACAAGAAATCTATGGAATATTTTTGCTAAATAAAGGAAAAACGTGGTTGTTCATATCATGGAGTCAGACATACTATTATATTCTTTTATTTAAAAGAATTTTTTTTAAAACAAGTATAAATATCCACCACCTTTGTGTTTGAACATTTATTTTCTTGTGTGGCAAAAATGAGTGGTTCTATAAAAAAAAAATGCAAGAGTTGTTAAACTACTGATAGTTTAAACAAGTGGGTGTTTGCTTGTACTAGTTTCTTATTATTTCAAATTGGAAACAAAGATAATTATATAATATATATAATTATTTACTTCAAGCAACTAAAGCAAATAAAAACAGTTTTATTATTGAACATTAACTTTAACGTACCTCTTCTATAACCTAAAGTGACATAAATTTAAATGCAAGTCTAATAGACGGCTATTTATTTCCTGTTGAACTCTCAGTTACCAGATTTGTGGATTTAGTGGGAGAGCGGTGAAGGCCTAATGAAACATTAAGGTGAAGAATGAAGAGATTGTTTTGTAGCTTATAAAAGGATGGGAGGCATGAGAGAGCAATCGTTGACGCTTGTTATTTTATAGCCTAACAATAGTGCATAATTTATAGTGATCTTATGAGCCCTGTATTTTATAGCCTAACAATAGTGCATAATTTATAGTGATCTTATGAGCTGTGTATTTTATAGCCTAACAATAGTGCATAATTTATAGTGATCTTATGAGCTGTGTATTTTATAGCCTAACAATAGTGCATAATTTATAGTGATCTTATGAGCTGTGTATTTTATAGCCTAACAATAGTGCATAATTTATAGTGATCTTATGAGCTGTGTATTTTATAGCCTAACAATAGTGCATAATGTATAGTGATCTTATGAGCTGTGTATTTTATAGCCTAACAATAGTGCATAATTTATAGTGATCTTATGAGCTGTGTATTTTATAGCCTAACAATAGTGCATAATTTATAGTGATCTTATGAGCTGTGTATTTTATAGCCTAACAATAGTGCATAATTTATAGTGATCTTATGAGCCCTGTATTTTATAGCCTAACAATAGTGCATAATTTATAGTGATCTTATGAGCTGTGTATTTTATAGCCTAACAATAGTGCATAATTTATAGTGATCTTATGAGCCCTGTATTTTATAGCCTGACAATAGTGCATAATTTATAGTGATCTTATGAGCCCTGTATTTTATAGCCTAACAATAGTGCATAATTTATAGTGATCTTATGAGCTGTGTATTTTATAGCCTGACAATAGTGCATAATTTATAGTGATCTTATGAGCCCTGTATTTTATAGCCTAACAATAGTGCATAATTTATAGTGATCTTATGAGCTGTGTATTTTATAGCCTAACAATAGTGCATAATGTATAGTGATCTTATGAGCTGTGTATTTTATAGCCTAACAATAGTGCATAATTTATAGTGATCTTATGAGCTGTGTATTTTATAGCCTAACAATAGTGCATAATTTATAGTGATCTTATGAGCTGTGTAGAACGTTTAATTTGAAGCTACGATCGCCCATTTCACATGTCATCAAATTGAATTTATTTAATTAGTTCTTGTTGACATAAGTTACATTTACAGTTACAGTGTACCAAGTCACAACATAAAATGAACGTACTTAAGTTCTAATCTGCATAAGTTACATTCTTATTTAATACTCACCTTAAAAACTTACATTCTTAATGTAATACAGTCAAGAGCATTCCCCTAAGTTATTGTTACTTATTTAATACTCACCTTAAAAACTTACATTCCTAATGTAATACAGTCAAAGCATTCCCCTAAGTTATTGTTACTTATTTAATACTCACCTTAAAAACTTACATTCCTAATGTAATACAGTCAAGAGCATTCCCCTAAGTTATTGTTACTTATTTAATACTCACCTTAAAAACTTACATTCCTAATGTAATACAGTCAAGAGCATTCCCCTAAGTTATTGTTACTTATTTAATACTCACCTTAAAAACTTACATTCCTAATCTAATACAGTCAAGGGCATTCAAACTCCAAACTCCGTGTTTTACAGCTTACATGAAGACTACTAATGACAACAGACACAGCTGCGTCGGCCCGCCAAACTCCTTTGCTTGCCACGTGGGTTGCTTGCTAAAACATTCCAATGACCTGATCTGTGCTTTCCTACTTTCATTTACATATAATTTACTCTTAAACTACTTAGAGTTAGAGTTTATAATGTTTTTACTATTTAAGTAAACTATATTAATTACTCTCTGAATACAACTCTTTCCTACCATATAATTTACAAGATAAATTATAAAATAAAATAAATAACTATATATGTGTGATGGAGGGGAACCGTGCTCATACACATAAATCATAAAGTGTGCTAAGAAAATAATATGAACTAGCAGACAAAAATATATAAATACAAACTATAAACTATTTCCCATCTAAATACATAAATGTCAATTTTAGTTAATAATTCCCTAAAACATTGTATAATTATTAAAGCGTGTACTCTAACACAACATACTACATTAAAACTGACAACATACAATGCCACGCCGACCTAATTTTGTTGCTGCAGTGTAACAAAACATCTTACAAAAGCACTGTACACACATATTCTACAATTCCAAATGCAGACTCTGCAAAAACATGGATAAAACAACAGAACATATACTATATGAATGTCAGTCTCTGGCTAGAACAGATCAATCAAAAGACACAATAAAATGGCAAAAATCCTATATGGAAACCTATGTGAGAACTATGAAGTAAAAACACCAAAAAAGAGTATGGATGCACCAACGGGGAGCAGTAACCAAAACAGAAGAAATCAAAATACTGTGGGACTTTGAGATAATAACAGATCGATTGATCCCTGCATGAAGTCCAGATATTATAGTTCTCAATAAGTCCAACAGAAGAACAGCAATCCTCGAAGTCACTGTTCAGAGTGATAGAAGCAAAGGAAAAGAAAAAAATAAAAATATCAGGATCTTAAATTACAAATTCAGAGGCTGTGGAATGTAAAACAGAAATAATATCCATAGTGATAGGATCTTTGGGGGATCATAACCTCTAAGTTTGGAGGCTATCTGAATAAACTACCTGGACAACATAGAGGGGCACACTTCGGCATGGACCAACGAAATGCAAATAGCTAAATCTTGAACACAGGTGACAGTTCACATAGTATGATATGTGGCCCTGCATGTCTAAAATCTACAGAAATATAGTACATAAATATGTGCACGTGACTAAAACCTTTTACCGACCAAAAAATTATTAGTACTAGTACACGTGTTCAGTAACCCAAAAATTGCTAATATAAATTCATAACAAATCATTCGCATAACACTTCTTCCACCGAACAAATCATTTCTACAAAACACAACTTTCACTTAACAATTCACCAGTACGTGCATACCTACCATTTAACAATTCATCAATTCATGCATACCCACCATTTAACAATTCATCAATACATGCATACCCACCATTTAACAATTCATCAATTCATGCATACCCACCATTTAACAATTCATCATTGCATGCATACCCACCATTTAACATTTCATCAATACATGTATACCTACCATTTAACAATTCATCAATACATGTATACCTACCATCCAACCTCTCATAAATATAAGTATATAATACATAGGTTCAAACTGCTGCGCAGCGTGAGAAATGTCACTTTTCACGTAAAGTAAACGCATTAAGAGGATCTGCAGCTGTTGTCTTTTGGTTTCTTACTCCAGCCTACAGTGTATGATTACATTTGATCTTACATGCACCATATCCAGTGAACAATGTATCCACTATACACAAGTGACTACCTTAAATACTGTACGAAAGTCGATTTAAAAATTGACGGTGTGTCTATGACATCTGTGCACGTGTGTATGAGATCATAAACGTGGATCATACGGCAGTTTAAAAAGTAATTGTGTTTCTGTTTTCTATCCCCACACAAGAGTACTAGATCTTATGTACATGTATTAAGCCGATTTGCAAATTGACTACGTGTATATTTAACACTTATTCCTATTTCCAAACTGACGTTTGTGTCACGGAAGCAGGACATACTTATACAGGCTTTGCCAGTTCACAGGCAGACAGAAGTCCCGCCCTTTCTTGAACCTCTTCTGTTTGCAGCTGCTTCCTTTCTTTTCTTCTTTCCTTTGTATTTGCCACCTCTTTTACTCTCTCCTTTTCTATATTTTATATCTCTTTCTTTAATATATCCTTTTGTCTGCGTGCTCTTTCTTGTCCTGAAACCCGCGAGAATGGACTGGCGATCAATAACACGTTGTGGAAATATCTATTCATTCTTCAGCACGTTTTCCAGTGTCGGTCACGTGAGGGATTGCTGCTATCGTGTGACATTCAAGCACGACATTGCTGCTGGATTTTCTTTTCTTTCCAACAGCTTTCAAGTGGCAATATGTAGAGATGAATAGAAAAAGGCGACTAGGCATTCGTTAGAAATGGATGAAAGATGGCGAGTAGGCAGTCAGTAGAGATGGATGGAAGTTGGCGAGTAGGCAGTCAGTAGAGATGGACGGAAGATGGCGAGTAGGCTATGTAGAGATGGACGGAAGATGGCGAGTAGGCTATGTAGAGATTGACGGAAGATGGCGAGTAGACAGTGTTTAGAGATGGCTAGAAAATGACGAGTAGGCAATAAATAGAGATTGATGGAAGATGTTGAGTAAGTGGGATTGAGATGTTGCAATTGTGAGAAATGTGTATTTAAGCAAACTACTTAGTCTAATGGAACACTGCTTACCCTATTAGCAACACAGACAAATCGAATAGGAGCTCTGTAGTGTGTGTAGTGAATATGACTTTAGAGGTGAGTGAAATTTGGGTATTTCTTGGTGAACAAACTTAAGTAAGTTAACGTTTAACACACGAAAACTGACTTTACAATCATTTAATGTACCAGTCGGGTGAATATTTAAGTATGATAATATTTTCGGAATGCCTGCGTCAGTTAAATTGGATCGAAACGCAATTTTACAATGTTTAGCATAGATCCGAGAAAACATGGAACGGATTACAATAGAAATCAATCAAAAACATACTTAACTCCACTGACCTGTCTCTGCAGACTACAATAAAAGCCGATCAAAAACATTCATAACTCCACTGACCTGTCTCTGTAGACTACAATAAAAGCCGATCAAAAACATACATAACTCCACTGACCTGTCTCTGCACAACTACACACGCACATCTTTTTAAGTTCAGATCGCTTCTTGTAAACACTAATATAGAACTCATTTAAACATAGGCACAAGCGGACATATATAGAAAGTTTCAATTAAACCTAGCACCACACGCGGACATATATGGAACACTTCATTTAAACCTAGCGCCACAAGCGGACATATATGGAACACTTCATTTAAAAATAGCACCACAAGCGGACATATATGGAACACTTCATTTAAACCTAGCACCACAAGCGGACATATATGGAACACTTCATTTAAACCTAGCACCACAAGCGGACATATATGGAACACTTCATTTAAACTTGGATACCAGAAGCATACACATATGGAATGTTTCATTTAAATCTGGCACCCAAGCGAATATAATGTATGCCACACTCCATGCAAGTCTCTCAGACTTTGATTACGCCAATGTAATTTCTCAGCACTGAAAGCGAAACGCTGAAATCACGATTACAATATTCCATTCCTACTAGATGAAAACAATTAAATTCTGCTGGCGACCATGTCAACTGTTGATATCGTCATACGTCAATCAAATTTACTGCAGATCTAAAGTTAAAGTCGTAAAACATTACTGCAAAACTGACACAATCAAATGTCATTAACATTCACTGCAGAACAGACAGCCAAATGTCACCAACATTCGCTGCAGAACTTACAGTCGAATGTCACCAACAATCGCTGCAGAAATAACACAGTCAAATATCATCAGCATTCACTGCAGATCTAACACAGTCAAATATCATCAACATTTACTGCAGAACTAAGTCAAATGCCTTCAGCATTCGCTATAGAACTGATACAGTCAAATGACATCAACATTCGCTGCAGAACTTACACAGTCAAATGTCTTCAGCATTCGCTATAGGACTGACAGTCAAATGTCATCAACATTCACTGCAGCACTGAGACAGTCACATGTCATCAACATTTACTGCAGAACTAACATGCACTCTCGTGAAATCATCATTCATTTGGCAAAACTAATTATGAATGATCTAAATATGTATGTTGTGAGCCGACTCAATCATTTTGTGTTATATATTTTATTGAATTAACGTTTTCTCCTCTAAATCTAATGTTTTGTCATGAAGAAGTTCGACAACAGCTGAAAGAATATTTCACCATTTAGCAATTAGAAGAATTACTCGATTGTTTATAATTCAGTACGTGTGCTTGTTACAAGGGTTGTGGTGCATACGATTGAATAAACGTTTTTAATAAACAGTCTTCAGTAAGTGCGTACCACAGAACAGAGAAAAAAGACAGTGTGGGTTGATTTCTTAACGTCTGCTGTCGCCATTTTGTTTTCAGCATAAACATGACCGGGATGATTGCATGTAATCGTATGAATAGACTGTTATTTTCAGTTCATGTTAACTTTGCACAGAATTAACATTCTCTTAGCGCTAGGTCAATATCGATTTTTATCACCTCACATTCTGATTTAAAAGCAGCGCACGTATAATTCTTTTCAATCGTGTTTTTTTTTCTTTTTTTTTTGTCAGCCACTGGAAGTGGTTTTCACTACTTATCTTGAGCTGTTGAATTGATAATATACCCTTCCGTATTAAATAACAATTATTTTGTGTTTTCTTTATTCTGTTTTGTGTGGATAAGTGTGCGGGGTTTTGTGTTGTCTTAATATTTTTCTTTCAAAATAAAAGTTTTCATTAAAAAAAAAGATATATAATACACTTGATCAAATTAACTAATATATCGTCTTACTTTTAGATTTTCTCCAACCATGAATGTCATATATATCATACATCATGGACAGTGTCATCCTTATCTCTTTACATAATGATTCAAAAATAATGAGAATTGATTTTCTACTTTTTGTATTTACTTTTCTAAAGATAACAATAGCCAGTGTGGTTGGTGGTGATTATGATGATGGTGGTGGTGGTGGTGGTGATGGTGATGGTGATGGTGATGATGTTGTTGTTGTTGATGATGATGATGATGATGATGATGATGGTGGTGGTGGTGGTGGTGGTGGTGGTGGTGGTGGTGGTGGTGGTGGTGGTGGTGGTGGTGGTGGTGGTGATGGTGATGATGGTGATGATGATATCTTATAAAATGTACAGTTGCACTTATTACAAAAGTAAACATGTAACACACGAGGTAAATATTTACAAATTTAACAGAAAATATTAGCGGTAGATCAGACCTGGAATAAAGGAAAACAGAGACGATAATAAAAATAAAGTCTGGTGCTGAGTGAAAACATGTTTAATTCCTTTTTTTAAAGTCATTACGATGTGAGTTTGTCTGCGTTTCTACGGGTAACTTTTTTCTTATAATTAAGTGAAAGAACATTGACTTCCATTTATTGTAGTTTTAGTAAGCCTACAAGCGTTGGAAGACGAACGCAAGTTTCAAGATGATGACATGTGAAACACAAGTGTCAAGATGGATGCATGCATACACCATTGACTCCGGATGTACAGGACTATAGTCAGCCAATTAATACAAAGCAATCTGGAAAATAGCTAGTGGACAGGCAACCTATCTAGGGAATGGACATGATGAGTAGCTTGTCGAGTTCTAGGGATCCTTAGAGTGACCCGAGCATCTGTGTCTAGAAATGTCTGCAGCAGGAAGAATGGTGAAGCAGAGTTGCAGTAATGAAGTGTTCTCAGCATTAACGATAACACGAGAGTTGTTATGGCTTCATCAGAAAGAATATTGCAAACAGAGCTTATTCTTCTCTACCCTGAGTGTGTTACCCTGCAAATCAAACAGAGCTTATTCTTCTCTACCCTGAGTGTGTTACCCTGCAAATATTCATGAATTGCTGGCGTAATGACAGAGTACTGTCGAGTATCGTGCCCACATTTCTCAGTGACTGACAAACTTTGTTATCAATGTTTACAAATGAGAGAGTTCTGTCGAGTATCACGCCCATATGTCATAATGATTGGCAGGTATGTTATAAATAGTTACCAATGAGATGATAATCATGACGCTCCCCAAATGCAATCTGATATTCGGCAGCCAGCAAAACTTTTTTTTTTCTTAAACTGATTTATAATTGGACATCCATTTTGTTTGCAAGAAATGTTTTGCAAACAATCATGTGGTAATCATGTGGTAAACAAGTACTAGACCATGGAGAAGGACATCACAATAATTAAATATCCACAATGCCTCTGCAAAGGCATTTTCAACAGTGACAGGTGCCTATTAAATTTATGAAAATATCATCTCTCCACATATAATAAATTACACCTCTCAATCATACACTTTGGATCAAAGGAGTAGTCTCCCTGTACCTTTACTCCCCACAGTAGTAACTTTATATGTAGACGAATACCATGGCTGGTACTGACCTAGCATATATCCAAATAACTAGTAGTGGACACCCCCATTCAAAGGCTATCACATCCATCTTATTAATTGTTATGGTAAGCCCCCACCACAACTTAGCTTTTACCCCCAATTAATTACACAGGGTCAAGGGTGTTGTAAAAGAAATAGTATTTATTAACAATTTAAATTATCTACACCCCACACAGTATAATATAAATAGAAGTAATGATGTACATGACATACATATACAGATATACTCATATATAAATCAATATAGTCTCAAGTTGAAAAGTTCATTTATCATTTATCTGTAGCTGGGTGCTTTTCACAGTTTAGAACTAGGTATAAATTCTGCACAAAAATGTACATTCAGTCCTCTCACAGAGTGCTCCTGAAATGTTCTGTCATTTGACACACATAATGACTACAGCTATATTACATCACAGAGAATAGAGAAAGATTAGATACTTTTTCTCATAAACATGATGGAGGAATATGTTTCACACAGTGCTGGTCAAATAGACTCAGAAGTGCATGCCAAATACAACATGGAACAATGGAAAAATATCAAAGACATAAAGACATAAGGTAACTCTGTCAAGGGATTCTCAAAAAGTGTTTTGTGTAAGAATCCTGGCTGGACTCACATTAACCATCTCTCTTTTTAACAACTCATCACATTTTATTTTAATAGTTATGGAATTCAATTATTTATTTCACTACAAGAGAACAATGAATTCAAACTGTGTGCCTTCATTGCAAATTATATACTATTCCAAAAAACAGTCATGTAGAATAAAATGATGCAATATTTTGTAGATCAAAATTGTAATGTAAAAAGTCCCAAAATCAGAAGACATTTTACAGAGATCCAATTTGTTGCATCAGACTTGCTACAAGGTTGAAATATTGTGCAAATAAATTGATATTACATTAAACATCATGATGTACTTGACTGACTTATAATAAACATAAGACAATTTCTTAGAATTATAAAACATTAAACAAAGTTATACACAAATAAAATATTTTACTTCTTAGCTGAAATAAAAACATGAAAATTACACGTTAAAATTCACAACTCTGTATTTTACTCACAATACAGCATTATTCATGCAAACTACGCACAGAGACTAGGGTAATGTGTCTATCTATGTGTATGGTTTCTAGCACAGTGGTAGACAAAGAAGCTTTTGCTTGCAACTTGGGTTTGCCCCTTTCCATATTCCCCTAGTTCTCACTGGTTAGTTACAGTCAGCCAGTATATAGCAATTTGTCAGTTAAGACATATCATGCAATCTATATGTTAACTACAGTCATTTAATGTGTTTATCTGTAACAATGCCTAGCGGTTTGGCCTGGCTACTTCAATGAAAAATTGACTGCTGAATTTACGAAGAGTGACTTACAATATCCTTTTACTGTTACCTCAGGGTATCATCTAGTTACCATTAGAAGAATACCTACCCTTTCCAATACATGCTATTCTTAATGTACAGTGCATGATGTCTACTTTAAAATTTCACTACATAAAAAATATTAGCAGCATCAATAAAGTGCACCACAATTTTATAATAAGCATTCCTTAAGCAAAATGCACACAGAAATAAGGGACAAATAAAAGAAGAAGTGAAAATATTGTTACAGACTCAAAGTTTGAAAACATACCTTATTGCATTTTACTCATTCTAAAAATTATGGTAGATAAAATTTACTACGCTCATATAAGCTTCATTTAATGTAATAACTTCACAGACCTTATAAATACACTTTGGGTAGCTCCTGATACTGGGTAGTTGTTAATTAATCAGTTTAACAAGGCACTGCCCCTAATGCGATGACCTCAGTCCCCACCAGAACCAGACACAAGTGAGTTTTGAAATAGTGGTTCAATGAGGGAGAAGACTCTGCTCTTGTTAGCTCATGTTACCTGCAAAAATAGATGATGAAATGACCAATGACACGTGAGAAGTGAGTCTATTAGATCCAGGGATTCTTTTGTTGTAGGATTTGTTTTAGGGTTGCTATTGTTCTTTTTAAAGATTGAAGATTTGGCAACAGCCATGTGAACTATTAGCTTTTGATACGAACATACGTCACGTCTCTCCATTCATTGCCGAAAAGCATTATATTAAGTAGTTATTGATTCTGGATATTTACATTTTATAACTTTATTGTGATTTTCAATTGCGTTTTAATACAGACTGATATTTTTCTAGATAAAATTAATATGGAACGAAATAGTGGAAGCTGAATAAAAAGTATCAAATGAAGTGGTTGTTCTTATTTAAGGCTAGAATCTCTAATTAAAGCATATGCAGTTCGTAATTTTAATAATATTCAGATTTATCAAGACTTAAAATAATTATAGTAGCTATAGGTTTCTACAGTTTTAGTCATTACTTTCAATACTTCATGTGGTTCAAGTATTTTGGTACGTCTGAAATATGTGGCACAGTTGTATCATGGTTCAAATCCAACCTACTTAACTGATAGAAAATTGGATGTATCTATAAATAGGAATAGCAAGCATTGCAGCCCAGATCCACCTCAAGTTGGTGTTTATTTTCAGAACAGTTCTAAAATAGTCCTCAGCACCCAAAGTATCTCTCTCAGCACTCAAAGTACCCTCTCAACACAAAGAACCCTCTCAACACTCAAAGTATCTCTCACAACAAAGTACTTCTACCGACACTCAAAATATTTTTCTCATACTTCTATCAACACTCAAAGCACCACCACTCACAACACTCAAAAACTTTCTCTCAACACTCAAAGTGTCTCTCTCAACAACATACCCTTTCAACACTCAAAGTATTTTTCTCAACAATCAAATTATCTCTCAACACTTAAAGTACCTCTCTGAACAATCAAAGTATCTCTCTTTCATTGTTGTAAGTTGTCGCCCAGTGTTAGGTTGAACTGCCAGAACACTCAGATACATAACTATAGATACTTGGATATAACTCTTTCTGCTGCAATGAGGTGTACATTTCTGTAGCTGCCTGAATACAACCCATGCAATGTACATTTCTGTAGCTGCCTGAATACAACCCATGCAAGAGTACATTTCTGTAACTGCCTGAATACAACCACGCAAGAGTACATTTCTGTAGCTCTGCCTGAATACAACCCATGCAAGAGTATATTTCTGTAGCTGCCTGAATACAACCCATGCAATGTACATTTCTGTAACTGCCTGAATACAACTCATGCAAGAGTACATTTCTGTAGCTTCCTGAATACAACCCAGGCAAGAGTATATTTCTGTAGCTGCCTGAATACAACCCATGCAAGAGTACATTTCTGTAACTGCCTGAATACAACCCATGCAAGAGTACATTTCTGTAACTGCCTGAATACAACCCATGCAAGAGTACATTTCTGTAACTGCCTGAATACAACCCATGCAAGAGTACATTTCTGTAACTGCCTGAATACAACCCATGCAAGAGTACATTTCTGTAACTGCCTGAATACAACCCATGCAAGAGTACATTTCTGTAACTGCCTGAATACAACCCATGCAAGAGTACATTTCTGAATGAATAAATTGTAACTAACCCCAAATGATCGTCACTAATATCAAAGCTATTCTGGTCACTTTCAAACCATTATTCATTTTCACAATCAGATTTTCTTCCACAATTAATATCAGTCAAAATGTTCTCAATTTTTTCCAGTCATTGAGACGTATTTGTGTCATACTCAACAATCATCTTTCATCACCCTAGTGAGTCTTAAATATATTTAGAACTATTCTCCTGGGGGGGTGAGATGATTACGTTCTATTCGCATCATTCTTTCAGACAAAGCCAGAAATCTTTTCATAAGTTTATTACTGCTGTCAGAATTTGATTAGTGCAACTTTGTTCTAACTTTTTCATCACAATTTCAGCTGCAGAAACTAAATAATTCACGGCACAGCTGCTCGCAAGACTTTTACTTTCTAGCACTTATTTCTTGTCTTTCCCTGCTCTTAACACTGTACCTAATGTTCACTTCACAAGACTTACTTTCTAGCACTTATTTCTTGTCTTTCTCTGCTCTTAACACTGTACCTAATGTTCACTTCACAAGACTTACTTTCTAGCACTTATTTCTTGTCTTTCTCTGCTCTTAACACTGTACCTAATGTTTACTTCACAAGACTTACTTTCTAGCACTTATTTCTTGTCTTTCCCTGCTAGCATTAATTAATCCAGTTTTTAACTAGTTTTAGGATTAATAAATTTTAATTGTTTTCAAATTTTAGTTGTATTAGTTCCTGTTCTTAGTCTTTGTTAATTTTTGTGTAAATTATTTTGTGCAATTCTTGCATTAGTTAGTTGCTGTCTTTAGTCTTCGTTAATTCTGTGTGCATTATTTTATACCATTCTTGCATTAGTCAGTTGCAGTGTATCCTGAGCTTGGACTTTGTATCTGAGAGTTTTTATAAGAGTTGGTCCTAGTCTATGTTTGCAGTTAAATCCTTTAAGTCCGTCGTTATTTAGCTGTGTATTATGTCTTATTTGGTGTTGTAGTCTATCATTATTTAGTGTTGTAGTAGTCTGTCATTATTTAGTGTTGTAGTAGTCTGTCATTATTTAGTGTTGTAGTAGTCTGTCATTATTTAGTGTTGTAGTAGTCTGTCATTATTTAGTGTTGTAGTAGTCTGTCATTATTTAGTGTTGTAGTAGTCTGTCATTATTTAGTGTTGTAGTAGTCTGTCATTATTTAGTGTTGTAGTAGTCTGTCATTATTTAGTGTTGTACTAGTGTGTCATTATTTAGCAATGTAGTAGTTTGTCAATATATAGCTGTTGGTCACCCCGAAATTAATTAAAATGTAAGACAACAGGACATTCTAGTGACACCCCTCCCTATGACTGAATAAACCCCAGGCGAGTAACAAAACAGAGACAATATGTACAAGATGAATTTTAAGTGAAGACGTAAAGAAATATCTTTGAATATTGTGTGCCGGTATGAACTTTGAACTAGTATGTCACTATTCTTTTTCTCTATTTTGTTTAGTTTCTTTTTCTCTGTTTTACCTCGTTTCTTTTTTCTATTTCGTCTCGATTCTTTTTCTCTATTTCGTCTCATTTTCCTTTGTCAATTTCGTCTCGTTCTATTTTCTATTTTGTCTCGTTGTTTTTTCTCCGTTTCATTAAGTACACATTCTTACACTTGTCTCCGTTTCATTAAGTACACATTCTTACACTTGTCTCCGTTTCATTAAGTACACATTCTTACACTTGTCTCCGTTTCATTAAGTACACATTCTTACACTTGTCTCCGTTTCATTAAGTACACATTCTTACACTTGTCTCCGTTTCATTAAGTACACATTCTTACACTTGTCTCCGTTTAATTAAGTACACATTCTTACACTTGTCTCCGTTTCATTAAGTACACATTCTTACACTTGTTTTCGCTAGAGCGGAGTCCTTTCTCCCTCAGTTAGAAGATTTGTGTCTATAAAAATCATTCATATAATATTTTAAGAGTAGACAGATTTGAAGAATGTCAATTGTGTTTCTTGTCCTTTTATATTCTATGTTCGTAATTGCTATAGTCCCTGTTTTTATGTCAAGTTCCTATACTTACTTGTGCATGATGTCTGTCCAGAAAGCCCTGCCCCGTCCACAAACCATGAGTGACTGGGGGATTGCACTGGTAGTCGTGTTTCTGGTGGCGTTGATTGCCATAGCTGCTGCAGTCCTTGTCCGTTTGTTTGGCGTGTATCGCTTGACGACGTGCTTTGCCAGTGACGAAGAAAAAGCTGTCCTGACCAAGAATGAACGAGCTAACAATGGATGTCTGGTAAGTGAATCGCAGATAGGAGTGGTAAGCACTATGAACTATTCATTTAGACTCTGTATAAACACAGATAGGAGTGGTAAGCACTATGAACTATTCATTTAGACTCTGTATAAACACAGATAGGAGTGGTAAGCACTATGAACTATTCATTTAGACTCTGTATAAACACAGACAGGAGTGGTAAGCACTATGAACTATTCATTTAGACTCTGTATAAACACAGATAGGAGTGGTAAGCACTATGAACTATTCATTTAGACTCTGTATAAATACAGATAGGAGTGGTAAGCACTATGAACTGTCCCCCAAAATATTCATTTAGACTCTGTATAAACACAGATAGGAGTGGTAAGCACTATGAACTATTCATTTAGACTCTGTATAAACACAGATAGGAGTGGTAAGCACTATGAACTATTCATTTAGACTTTGTATAAACACTGATAGGAGTGGTAAGTACTATGAACTATTCATTTAGACTCTGTATAAACACAGACAGGAGTGGTAAGCACTATGAACTATCACCCAAAATATTCATCTAGACTTTGTATAAACACTGATAGGAATTCGTGCTAAAGTTTGTTTGCTTGCTTGTTTGTTTATTTTACGTTAGGGGGGTGGGGGTAGCAGAAATATGTTCGTGTTGTTCTTGCTAATATGCATCTGACCAATAAATGTAGTTAACTGAGAAACACAAATGCAAATATATTTTCTTTGTTTGCAGGAATTTGTAGCGATGTCTCAAATTTCATATGAACATGTGTATATTTTATTCATGTTTGGAAGTCGGGAGTTGTCTTCTGATTGAAGGCTTAATTTTCTTCTGTGCCCACAGTAGTAATACTCTCAAGTAGTTGAAGAATTGGCATGAAAAAAAATAGGTTGCTTGTTTATTCGGTACGGTGAGTTTAGAATAAAATTATTTCTCCCTTCTAAGAAATTTTGGCCTGCACTACATGTTTCTGTGATTTTTCATTCCTTATTCTATTTCTGATTCTTCTATGAAATTGCTGTATTTTTGACTAAAGTGTTGATTATGTAGTTGGCTTATTTATGTGGAGTATTTATGTAAGCTTAACTAAATTGTATTGATGTTATTCACATGAAATTCTCTAATAATTATTCTAGAGAACTGCATTGGTATATCTTTTCATTAATTGTATTCTGGAAGTCTTAGGAGATTTGTGATTTAGTCCACCAGTCCTATGTCATTAATTACTGTCGTTCGCCCAAAAACAAACGCATGAACAATGCACACATAGAGGTACCTGCCTGCACCTGACAAATCATTAACTCGCACTAATAGGATTACTAAGTGAACATAAGTTTCTTAGGAGATAAGTCTTTCGTTTGAATATAGGGAAGAAGTGAACATCTTATGCAGATAAGTCACTCCTTTGAATTTAAGAATAAAGTGAACATAAGTGACTTTCCGAGATAGGTCACTCCCTTGAATTTAAGAATAAAGTGAACATAATTGACTTTCCAAGATAAATGTCTCCTTTGAATTTAAGAATAAAGCTATGTATTTCACTTCATTGGAGTGTACCCTTGTCGCTTTTTCCAGATAACGAGACTTTGCTTACAATTCAGACACTATGTTTGATCGTAGTATTGTACTTGTTTTCAAAATTTGTTTTATTAGCTCTATCATTCAAGTGTATTATTCTAATCAAAATGCTTTCCAAATGAAGTCTACAGTCAATACGTCGTCAGTTCTGTGACTGCCGCAAGTCGCAAATGACTACATTCATTTCAAAACCAACTTCTTATTTGACTAGTGTAGTCAATGAAAAAGCACAATAAAACCAAATGTCTCTTGAAACATCATTTTAATGAGAAATCGTTACTGCAGCATGTTAAAGGTCACTCTTAAATGAGAAATGTTCGGAATAAGAGAAATTGATAGATGTGTCAGTTAGAAAGAATAATAATAATAAAACAACGCACAATTCCCAACAAACTATCTGGTCGTAAGAATTGTTTTCTTTTGTCATGAGAAAAGGTCTATTAAAACAGAAATGTCTTAGATTTATTTTTAAGAGGGGTTACAGCACAAAACATATCGAGATGGCATGAGAGATGTACTGAGATACAAAACACTGGAGAGAGAGAGAGAGAGAGAGAGAGAGAGAGAGAGAGAGAGAGAGAGAGAGAGAGCGATGGAGATAAAGGGAGCTAGAGCGAGAGATTCCATAAAAAATGCAACCCTCCACCCATCCTAAGGCATCCATCCCCCCATTCCGATCCAAATTGACACTAATAGAGCCCGGCGGGAACGAGAAGCCAAGCCCGCATTCCAGTCAATACGTCCGTCTTTGCATTTTTCGCTGAGTTTTTTGTTGTTGTTGTTTTGTTTCCATTTTTGAAGTGCCTACTACACAAGTGAAATATTGAGAGTATTCCAAATCAATTCAGAACACATCAACATAATTTAATATACAGCAAATGTAAAGATTTAAGCTTGACTCTAAACAATTACTCGATGAATATCTCTCTATCTCTATTCACATTTTCGTATGATCTATCGAATATATTCTATTGTTCGTAGCAAATCTCTGTCTGTACAAACCCCATTTATATATTCTCTCCATCCATATGTATGACTTTCCAAGGTAAGTCTCAATCTCACAAAAACTTCGTCTACGCTTTTATCTCTTCGAAGCATATCTCTATCCATCCATGCATATCTCTATCCATCCAAACATATCTCTATCCATCCATGCATTTCTCTATAGATCCGAAGAGCATACATTTATTTACTGCACGTTTCTATATTTGTAAAGCATATTTCGAAATCTCTAAATTATATATTTGCATGTGTCTGCAATATGTCTCAGTTTTTCAGAAATATGTTTCATATGTCTCGCTTTCTTCTCGCAGGATACTAAGATATATCTCTGTCTTTAAATGCACATTTCTAAAGCATGTCTCTTTGTTTTCGTCCTATGGTTCTCATCTTCTAATTTATATTTCTAATGCTCGTCTATAAAGCTTACTGTGATGCCAAAGGCACTTAGTTAATGGATATTATTATAATTAATTAATCATCCAAAACTAATTACATGTGATGAGAATCTTAATTTATTTTATTAATGATCCTCCAGCAGACACCACTCGTCTCTCTCACTTGGCGGATATGCGGGCGCTGTAAATATTTCCTCTCTTCAACAACTTTAAAGACTGTTGCACAATATTCATGTGGAAAACATCTTACTAAAGTAGAAGACAAATCAGTCTTTAATCTATATTTAGCGAGCCCTCATCCACCCACTTTTTTCTCCAACATAAAGTTATTAATATGTGTAAGAAGGTCAAAAATTTCACAATAAATCTATTAAATCAACAATCAAATATAATATGATAAATAAAATTAAATAGATTACTTGACATCGATATTTCCATGAAACCACATTCGCATAATTCCTGTTTCACAGTCTTATGCTAAAATACAATTCAACAATAACGTCCATACAAATCACAGGATAGTTTTATCAGAAAGCAGAAGTGGAGTTATTAGAGATAAGTGATAATAGTTTGCATTACATCAGCAATTTCTAGAACATTCTCGACTCGAGTTGTTTATTTCCAACTCAGACACTTTTAAAATACCCTTATAAGGAGTGCCCAAGGTCGGGTTACTCTGACAATTTAACAATTTAAATTTTAAAATAGGGATAGACAAATTTACTCTGTCACACTTACAATTATATTTAAAAAGCATGCTACAGACGTATGTATATCTCTGGCTTTCAAAAATGTATCTAATTAGGCAAGTCTGTATCTTAAAGCGTGTCTCTAATGCAAATTTATAAATCTCTGACATGTTTTCTACTTTCTCAAACATACTTCAAAACAGTCTGAGGTACGTTTGTAAAGCATGTATCAATGTCTCAAAAATATCTCTGTGTCTTAAAAGTATGACTCTAAGACACATCAAATTTCTCAAAACTTTCTATCAATGAATCAAAGCCTGTCCTTAAGAAATGTTCCTATGCCTCGAAATCTGTCTCTAAGGCACGTATCAATGTTTTTCTAAAAGATTGTCTCAATATCATGTATATAAAGCTCGATCTCTCAAGCGCATGAGTCAAAAAGTCTCACAAGATGGTCACTAAGTCTGAGTATTCTCTGCAACAAGTTTGAATGATTCCAGTGCATGTCTCTTAATTTTGTTTCTAAGTCTGGGTAATCTCTAAGACAAGATTCAATGACTCCAGTATATGTCTCTCAAGGCATGTCTCAAAGACAAAGCTTTTTGTTTATTTTTGCTAAAAAGCTTGTGCTAAATCAAGACTCAGTTTATCAAATGTGCCTCAATGTCTCAAACGCATGTATCTAAATGTGTCAGCAGTATGTCTCAGTGTTTTTACTTTCTTTAATTGGGGTGGTGGCTGCCTCTGGGCCGATTTCACTGTGGTTGTCTCAGAAACATGTCTAAGGCAAGTCTCAGTGTCTAAAAAAAGTATGTATAATACAAGTGGACATACTGAACACGTGACGGGTATTGGCGTTCTATAAATAGTGATCACTGATCTTTGTCTTTGTTACAAACTGTCCAATGACATTCTCCCAGTTCTGATATATCATGGAAAAGGTGGGTCTCGAAGTTTTGTACAATTGTAAGGTTACGACAGGTCTCAAAGCTTTGTACATTTCTACGGTTATGGTGGGCCTCAAAGTTTTCTACACTTTTAAGATTATAGCAGGTCCCAAAGCTTTGTACATTTCTAAGGTTACGGCGGGTCTCAAAGCTTTGTATATTTGTACATTTGTAAAGTTACGGCGAGTCTCAAAGCTTAGTACATTTGTATGGTTACGGCAGGTATCAAAGTTTTGTACATTTGCAAGATTACGGCGGATCTAAAAGTTTTATACAGTTGTAATACTACGGCAAGTCTCAAAGCTTTGTACATTAGTAAGGTTACGGCGGGTCTCAAAGCTTCATACACTTGTAAGGTTACAGCAGGTCTCAAAGTTTTGTAAATTTGTAAGGTTACGGCGGATCTCAAAGCTGTATACAGTTGTAACATTACAGCCGGTCTCAAAGCTTTGTGCTTATATAAGGTTGCGGCAGGTCTCAAAGTTTTATGCAATTGTAAACGGTTACGGCGGGCCTCAAGGTTTTGTGCAATTGTTAGGTTACGAACGGGTCTCAAAGTTTTGTGCAATTACAAAGTTACGGCGGGGTCTCAAACTTTTGTGCAAATGTAAGTTTAGGGTGACTCTCAAAGTTTTGTACAATTGTAAAGTTACGAATTAAAGTTTTATGCGATTATAAAGTTAAGCCTGGTCTCAAAGTTTTGTACAATTGTAAGGTTAAGCCGATCTCAGGTTTGATCAGGCGAAGCCAAATCTCAAGTTTTGCCCAATGATCAGGTTAATCCGATTATTTTATTTTGTCCAATAGTTGCTAGGATCTCTTCTTTATTTATTTGCTTGTTGAATGTTTCTTTTTATTTCTTTTAGCATTTATTTTCTGTCGCTGTGATATGAAAGAAGAATTAAGATGGAGGTGGGTTGTGCTGGGCAATCAACGACAGTAGAACCCACAAGCATTAAACCTGGCAAAGTGCCTCCTGTTACTCCTGCCTGCACACATTTCGATCGGTTGCGAACATTCGCCTCACAATAGATGTGTGAGATCGATCGCCACTAGCTTTAAGTGCTTATATGCACCATCCGGCCCCTCGTCTGTGCACACACTACACTCACAGTTCAGAGCTTGTCTGAGTTACTCTGAGTACTTGCCAAAATGTGAGTTAAGCTGTTTTCCTCAGGAAATACGGGTGGCGTGTGCTGTCGTTTTTGCTGCATTTATTACAGAAAATCCGGTAGAATAACCCTAGCCATAATTTATGAGTGAAGAGTAGTCGAGTAAGGAAAGTGGTGGTGACAAAACGCTATATTTCGCTCCATGTTTGGGAACCACGTCTCCCTACGGAGTCCATTAACGCTCTTAGTGGTGGCCGACTGGGTTTGCTGTGAGCGACTGATTCCATTTCACTCAAGCAAATCTGCAAGCGCCTTGGTGCCGGAAGCATTTATTTGTTCTCTAAGAAGCAAAACGAAAAAGCAGTGTGATACTACTCGTGGAATTCTTTCTCTCCCTCCCCCCTCCAACACCCCACGTAAATTGTTCCTCTACCGTGTGTTAGGAAGGAGCTTAGGGACAAATGTCAACATGAAAAAGTTTAATTGGTGATAAAAAAAAAAGATGTTGTAAATATAATCTATAAATAGACTTCGTTCACACTGTTCACTTGGAAAATAACACTGAGAAAGTAAACTCTGGCTTATTGCCAACGTTTAATTACAGGTCAAGCACGGTGAGGTTCGTCCATAGATGGTCAGTGAGAGTCAACTTTTCGATAAAATTGTTACAGTGAACTCAAGATCAACCATTATAATCAAGTATTACATTTAAAATAAATATTTACTTCTTTAACAGATCTAACTTCTTTGGCTGAATTATTTTGCTAACTAGGTGGAAATGAATGACTGATTTCAAATTATCATGTTTGAACAGTTCTTTTGAAAGATGTGAGAATTATTTCACACGCGGATGGTTAATAATCTTTGGCACGCATCTAAAATACATCCGCGTTGCCATGAAGTATTATTCTCTAATTTCACGTTATATAATTTAGAGTGTGGTGTATCAATGAAAACAAATAATTTCCTCAAGTGGAACAATTTTAAATTGAACATACATCAATGGGACAATGTTATCGCCTTTGTCCTGATCCAGGACTTTCTCTGTGGCAAGTAAGTTAGCGACGTGTCTTGTGTTCTACATAGACCACCAAGTACGTTAGGTGTGTGTCTTTGTGTCTTGTGTTCTACATAGACCACCAAGTACGTTAGGTGTGTGTCTTTGTGTGTTGTGTTGTGTGTGTGTGTATTATTTATAGTCCTTGGGTAATTATAAATGTTAATGGTATAAATTACATTTAGATATAGAATACACAAATTTCACACAACATATTAACATTATGTATTGTATTTAATAAAAGTAGCATGCACAGCAGTCAAAAGTAGCACTAGATAAAATCGTATTTAACATCATGACATGTTAAAATCACTTTTGCACTAGAGACATGTTAAAATCACCTTTGCACTAGATCAAATCGTATTTAACATCATAACATGTTAAAATCACTTTTACACTAGATCAACTCCGAGAGCACAGAGTTCGTGCTGGACACAAGTGGGAAATTTATGCAGTACGACACGTTAGCCTCTGACCCCAAGTACCTGAACCTGGACTCGGAAGGGGGCACAAATCTGGCTCATCATGGCGACAGCGCGCGCAGCAGTCCTGTTTCTGTCGGCACCAGTTCCATTGGTAAGAGAATGAGAACTGTGAAACTGTTTAGATTTAGAATGTAGAATATACTAATAGTGTTTAGATTGCGTCATCATGACTTGCTACTCTCTATCTTAATGCCAATAGGAAAAGAGGATTATTTAAGAGAATGACAACCAGGCAAGATTGTGGCCGATATTGAGTTAAATAAAGTTGTAGGAATCACTATCAGAATAGTAGGAATAACTGTTGTAGCTATCAGAGCAATAGAAATCACTACTGGAGCTGTAGAACTCACTGAGAATATGTGGTCAGTCTGGATCACACTCATTCAGTTACTCCAATAATTGCGTAATCGCTTCAAAAATAGAGATAAATGTAAAATACTTCAAACTTTTCTAGCCTGTTTTGCATGTCAGCATAGTCTATGTAGTCACCTCAAAATCACAGTTGGCATAAAAACTGTAAGAGTGACGTTTTCTTGTTTTCTTCTTCAGTCGTCATCATAGTATTCGTGTAAGATAGATAGATAGATAGATAGATAGATAGATAGATAGATAGATAGATAGATAGATAGATAGATAGATAGATAGATAGATAGATAGATAGATAGATAGATGGATGGATGGATAGATAGAGGATAGATAGATAGATAGATAGATAGATAGATAGATAGATAGATAGATAGATAGATAGATAGATAGATAGATAGATAGATAGATGGATGGATGGATAGATAGAGGATAGATAGATAGATAGATAGATAGATAGATAGATAGATAGATAGATAGATAGATAGATAGATAGATAGATAGATAGATAGATAGATAGATAGATAGATAGATAGATAGATGAGTTCATTACAAGAATGTGGTGGATTAAGCTATGTCTATTACCGTAATCCCAATATCCAAGAGATTTATGTCTTTGAAAAGCACTGATGGCATCTGATATTTTTAAATCTCTCTCTCTCTCTCTCTCTCTCTCTCTCTCTCTCTCTCTCTCTCTCTCTCTCTCTCTCTCTCTCTCTCTCTCTCTGTGTGTGACAATTATAGACACAAATGTGATTTACCAGAGTCTGTCTCTGTGAGTTATCTGGTTGCAAATGTGACTTATGTCTGTGTGATGAAAACATGAGTTTGTCTGTGAGTTATCTGGTCGCAGATGTGACTTACTGCCTGTGCGGTGTAAACATTAGTCAGTCTCCCGAGAAATCCTCCGTGTTACGAAAGTGGCATATTGGATCTAAAAACTGATTTTTCTCTTTTGATTTATGAAAACAATTACCTCGGATTTAAATGCAAGCTGGTTGCCTTGTCAACGTTGAATCAGGTTTTTTTTCTTTTGTTAATGGGTTTCTTTTTCTTTTTTTTCTAATCTTGATAACGTTGCACTTCTCTTCATGACTTGACAGAGTGACGTAGTTGCTCTCAGACACTTTACCTTCGTCGAGACCTTGCGTGCGAGAGAGTCGTTAGCATTTAAAGCAAGCCTGATGGCTAGCCGGACACTAGTTAAACATGAAGACGCATTGCGATCCTCGAATATTCGTTTGAGCAAGACAACAGCTTGTGACAAAAACACTATTGTGACCAACAGATGGTAGAGCGGACATTTTTATTTCCTTCTTCTTAAAACGTACTTTCCTGCGACCATTTCATTTTTAAATTGTTATGGATATTTACTTTATTTTTCTTAAATTTTATACGGACATTTTTGCTATCATTCTTTAAAAAAAAATATGTCGCTTTGTTTATTTCTTGTCTGCTTTATTTCTTTTTCTCAATCAGTGAATGAGTGACTGAGTGAGCGAGCTGGTTTTTTTCACATTTGTCTATCTTTCTACCTATATCTATATATATTTATTTGCAGAGAGAGAGAGAGAGAGAGAGAGAGAGAGATTAGATTAGATAGATAGATAGATAGACAGACAGATAGATAGATAGATAGACAGATAGATAGATAGATAGATAGATAGATAGATAGATAGATAGATAGATAGATAGATAGATAGATAGATAGATAGATAGATAGATAGATAGATAGATAGATAGATAGATAGATAGGTCACACAACAAAACTAATCGGCGACGTCAGCTACAGACAAACAAGCGCACTTCTGTCGGTGTTTGTAAATAAAACTCAAATTTCTTCCTTCTGCGAAATAATTGTGGCACTTGGTCCCGAGAGACTGGTCTAGAGAATCTAAATTTAGCTCTTAATGATCGTGGTATCAGTGTAAGAAGGGACGTTCCGTATGGGCTTTTATTTCTGGTTTTGTTTTGTTGGTTGGTTGGTTGGTTGAGGGGGTTGTTGTTACTGGCACTGTTCAAGACAAATTCGTGCACATACAGGTTAATGACAGGCAAAAGGATGGTGTGCTCTGATAGTAATGTGGATGATAAATGGAGAATGTTATGAGTGGCTGTATGCGTGTGTGAAATCATGTGGAAATGAATGTATGAGCTTTGTAGGTCTATGTGCGATGAATGAGATTAAAAGAAATATGAGAAAATTAAATCAATGTCTATCTCCATGATACCAGAGAACGTGGCTACCCACTTTACTGAATTTTATTAAATAAATTTTGTTTGAATCTGTGACACAACGCCCTTAGTTATTGGTTATTATTATTATTATTATTTTATTATCCATAACTAATTGCAAGTGAAGAGAATATTAATTTATGTTATTAATAATTCTCCAGAAGACACCACTCGTCTCTCTCACTTGGCGGATATGCGAGCGCTTTAAACGTTTTCTCTCTTCCACAACATTAAAGACAAACATTTACTGTCACACACTATTTCCACAACATTAAAGACAAACATTTACTGTCACACACTATTTCCATAGGTGGAAAAACGTCCTACTAAAGAAGAAGATAAATCCCTCTTTTAATCTATATTTAGCGAGCCCCATCCACCCACCCACTACCTATCTATCTATCTGTCTATCTATCTTTCTATCAAATATAATCAAGTTCATAGATTAAATTCATCACAGAAATGAACAAATAAACTCAATCATGGCTACACGTCCTAAATCGAATAACAAATAAACTCAATCATGGCTAAACGTCCTAATCAATAAACAAATTATTTCTAATCCTGGCAAAAATATCTGAGTTGCACAAACAAATAATTACAATCCTGGCGAAATGATCTGTCGTATAACAAATAATTTTTAATTCTAGCAAAATGCTCTTCTGTGCCGTATAAACAAATAACTGCCAATCCTGGCGAAATGCTCTCTTTAAGTCGTATATTTAATCTGGAATCCTTGTTTTTGCTTCTGCAGCGCATGACGTCATGCTGCCCGGGTGACTAATGTCTTTATCAGTTCTCTGTCTCATCTGGATTCCAGTCACGTTTCGAAGACACACTGCCAGCTTTCTAAGAAGGCAACCAAGAAATTTACACTTAAAGAAATGTCATTTTATTCTAACTTCCCTTAATTGGATTTTAATCAAGAAATTCTACTTTTGCAGTTGCCCTCTAATTAATTTGGCAATAGTTTCCTAATTTTTCAGTCCGTTTACCGTCCCTCGTTTTTCCATTCACATGTTTGTTTTCGATTTCTGCCCAAAACGATATGAATAATTAGTGAATTAATGCAAGTACTATTAAATTATTTCCTACACATCTCTATTGTCGATTTCTACCCAAAACGATATCAGTAATTAGTGCAAGTACTATTAAATTATTTCCTACACATCTCTATTGTCGATTACTACTAAAACCTATATCAATAATTAGTGTCAAAAACATTAAATAATTTCATACACAGCTTTGTTTTCGATTTCTACTCAAAACGATATCAATAAATAGCGTCAGTATCATAAAATAGTTTCATACACAGCTTTACTGTCGGATCTGTTTTAAACACTAACAGTATCTCAGTTTCATTACCATTAAACAATTTCATAGCACCTTTATTACTGATAACTGCTTTCAGCGAGAACACACCTTTATTACTGATAACTGCTTTCAGCGAGAACACACCTTTATTACTGATAACTGCTTTCAGCGAGAACACACCTTTATTACTGATAACTGCTTTCAGCGAGAACACACCTTTATTACTGATAACTGCTTTCAGCGAGAACACACCTTTATTACTGATAACTGCTTTCAGCGAGAACACACCTTTATTACTGATAACTGCTTTCAGCGAGAACACACCTTTATTACTGATACTGCTTTCAGCGAGAACACATCTTTATTACTGATAACTGCTTTCAGCGAGAGCACACCTTTATTACTGATAACTGCTTTCAGCGAGAACACACCTTTATTACTGATAACTGCTTTCAGCGAGAGCAATTTCTCAGTTTAAATATTTTGTACTCTATTGTTGGTATCTACCACAAAGCTGGTAATTTTTCACTATTATTACCATTCAAGAAGTGTTCTATAAATTTTACAGTAAACGGAGTATTAAAATATTGAATGCATATAAAGACATAATTTTAATTTCTCTTCTACCGATGGTTGTTATAAAGCAGCTCTTAAATGCATAATGGGCACGATTCGTTTCATCTCATAATGAAGAAATGGAACTCTAGCAAGAATATGCTGTGAAGATAAAATTAGAATTTTGAAAATATTTTTTAATTAATATTGCAGAACTGTTCGAAGTATTTTCTGATTTCATATAATATAGGCATGCAAGTTATTGTTGGAATTTGCTTAACTCGGGGTATTTATTATCTGTCTCCTTGTGTGTATTGTTTGATTCCCTTGCGGTGATCTTATTGTCGGATTTGTTGGCTAGCCCCCAGTGATTAGTGTTTGAGCACTTTGCCTGTTCTTCCTAATCTTTGTGCGGATTTGTTGGCTAGCCCCCAGTGATTAATGTTTGAGCACTTTGCCTGGTCTTCCTATACTTTTAATATGCAAGGTCTCCGACTAATCTTTGTGCGGATTTTGTCATTATTTTTCGGTAAACTTCAATGTGCCCTCTTGGATTCATGTGAATACATCTGATGACATTTGTGAGACCTGTTGTACAGTTATCAGTAAGTCATATTTTAATATGATCTCTTGAACAAATATCAATAAATCAAAATAAGTATGTGACCTCTTAAACAAATTTCAATACGTTTTTAGCTGTTATTGTGTATTGAACAAATATAACTTGTGTATCTATTCTCAAACAAATATTAGCACGTCTTAATATATTTACCTGAACTCTTGGACAGGTAGAAATCTGTATTGATATATATTAGTGTGACCTTGTGAAGAAATATGAGCTAGTCTTGAGATATTAATTTTTCTTTCCAATGTGTATCCCTTTCTCCTTCGACATATATCCCTTTCTACTTCACTGTGTGTCCTTTTTTCCTTCAACATATACCCCTTTCTATTTCAATATGTATCCCTATCTCTTTTGGCGTTTATTATTTCCTCCTCGATGTGTATCCCTTTCTCCTTCGGCGTGTATCCATTTTTCCTTCTGTGTGCATCCCTTTCTCCTCAATGTGTATCCTTTTCTATTTCAATGTGTATCCTTTTCTCCTTCAACGTATATTCTTTCAAATTCAGTGTATCTCCTTTAGTCCTTCTGTGTGTGTTCTTTCCTCCTTCAACAAGTGTTCTTTTTCTCTTTCAGTGTGTGTCTCATATATTTTTGCATATCTGGAGGAACATCTATAGTGATCTAATTCCCTACACTTCCGAATATGTGTCAGATACACTGTGGGCTCGCCTTTACATGGACAGGTTTTGTACATCATTAAGCACCACATTGTGTTAAGGAATCTAGATTTAGGTGTACCTACCTATCTAACCATCAGTCTAACAACCTGTGTATATTTCTATCTATCTCTTCTCTATATCTTTCTACCTATCTACCAATATGTGTAATTATGTATCTACCAGTCTAAGTATATGTCTATACACCTAATTATTTTTCAGTCTAGCTTTATCTATATCATTCTTCCTATCTATTTTTCTCTCTATCTTTCCATCTGTACCTATTTACGTACCTACCTACCTATCTGTCTACATGAGTACTTGTGTACATAGCTATTTAAATACCTAATATCCATATATGTCTTATTTCTCTATTTTTCTCGTGTGTGTTTGTGTGATTGTGTGTATGAGCATGTGTTGTGTGTGTGTGTGTGTGTGTGTGTTTCTAAAAAAATATTCAAATCCATCAAAATTTCTACGTATTTATTTCTAGATCGTAATGTGTACCTCTAGCCTAACTTACCTATGTTTATTACTTCAGCTGTAATAATAGTACGTCACATAAGATTTATTTATGTTTATATAGAAAAACAAATATAAAACAGACTAACAGCACATAAATCACTACTCTATAGATGTTAGTGAAGAGAAAACCACTGGAACATGGACTACTTGTATAGTAAAACATTACTACATTCATGTCATCTACATAGAAAACCGCTATAAGATAGATCTTACTGCATAAAAAAAACCACTATAAGATATATCTTAATCAGTCTTAATGCATGGAAAACCCACTTTAAGATAGATCTTAATGCATTGAAAAGCATTTTTTAAAATACAGGACCTACTGCATAGAAAATACTCTAACATATAGACATACGTTTGTATGGGTCGTATATATTTTGTTAATCTCATACATTTGTACAAATCACCGTAGACTTTTATAAACCTGGTAGATTTTTTAAACCGTTTTAACACTCTAGGATGGAGTTTGCAACATGTTGATCAGCTGTACAATTACAGGCAACGTCTGCTTAAAGTGACAACATTTATTGGTTGCGAAATCTGAATATCACCTTGGACGACGATAATTACTTTGGGGTGGTGTTTTGTCCGTACTGGTTTTCGTCGTCACAGCACTCTTCTCAAACAGAAAACCGGGAAGTGTTTTGTTTTCACTTTTTCATTTAATCATCTCTAAACAGGCACTTCATTCATCAGTCACTCGGACTAAATTTGACAGCGGACACCTGGTTATTGTGTCTTTCTGTGGCTCTCTCCATTAGTTCATGAAATCATTGCCACTTCGATTGTGGATTTGTAAAATGTTCACCTGCTCATGCTTTGTTGAGGTGGAGTGTGTGACAACTCTTCGCTCGTTATGGTTATTATTTATTAATTAACAACACATAATTAATTACAAGTGATCGAGAATCTTAATTTATAGTTATTAATAATTCTCCCACAAGACCAACATGTCTCTCACTTGGTGGATTTTATGGGTGTCGTAAAACTCTACTCTTAAGATAGAGACGTTTTACTGTCGCATAACTTTTCTGCAGTTGGAAACTTCTTACTAATAGAGTAATAAAAATTCGTCTTATATTTTTATTTAACGATTTATTTTTATTTCCCTATTACCTCAAGTTAAGGTTTTAATATGTGTACAAGAAGGTTACAAAATTTAACAAATAATTTATTAAATCAACAAAGAAATGTATAACATATGAATATAATCAAACAAAATTTTGTATGCTTATCAAGTCACATTACGAGGAATGTTCAAAATAATCTTATAAATTATCAAGACCAGAGTCAAGCCTCAATTTTCGCCATATTGGCTCTCAAAGGAATTCACAGGAATCAACTTTAACGTTGGATACACACCAACGTGGTCCAACAGAGTACAGTAGTCTCTGTAGTCTGAACCTGATACAATGTTATGAGAAAAAAAAAGGAATGCTACTCATAAGTTAATGGGCGCCTTTATGACTAGACTTGAGTTATGTCAAAATCAAAGTGATTAGAATATAGAACTTCTTCAACAAAATAACTTTCGGTCCATCTCCATTGGATGAATTTGTTATGAACAAGTGAGAGACTATTAGTCAGGAAAAACTACTCATCCACTATTTGAATTGCATTAGCAAGTTAAATAATAAAAAGCCTCTTTCCCTTTAGTAAAAGGGAATTCCTTTCGGGCATTTTAATAATCTTTCAAATAAATTAACCTTTTATATCATCCAGCTGAGATCAAGCATGCCCAGTTTCTCTCCATATTTTTCATTCATTGTTATTTTTATTTATTTATTGGGGGGGTTGGATTATCTGAAGCTATTTTCTCAAACAAAAATATTAAAGTAAACACCTATATGTTTCATTTGACATGAATATTGTCTTGCAACCAACTCACTAGGGACCACAATATAAATATCGGTGTACTGTTTAGTTAACGCGCGAAAGCGGCGGAAGCCGAAAGCGCCCCCTACATTAGCAAGCAAGTTTAGTTTGCGACCTACGTATGGTTGTGAAGTCTTTAACAACAGAAATCTAGGCTTTCAATTTATCTTGAGGCTTCGATAGTCCTGTGAATTCAACCAGCGTTTGTGTCTTTGATTGTTTCGATATACTGTTATAGATTTCGTTGTGTTAAATATGAATGTGTTTCCTGTAATAATCGCGGTAACTCTTCTCATTTTCAGCTTCTGACCTTGACCTTGGTCATGGCATTCGACGTGCTGAGTCTTGCGATAGCGTGGCTTCAGATTCGTCCGTCCTTGACCTTCAACCCGATATGCCGCACATCGGGCAAGTGGAGTTTGCTTTGGAATACGACAAGTAAGTCACAAAACAATGTTCAGCTTCTTCATGGCACCTGTCTCTGATCAGTGGCGGTGTATAGTAATGATACGTGGAACTGTATGGATAGCGAGGAAGACACTACACAGTTACTCAAAATCTAACTTCACCCAATCCCGACACTTTGTCGTAATGTAGTAGAGTAGACTATGTTGTAAAGTACACATGTCGTGAAATTTAGATCAAATCGTTTAAGTTATCAAATAGTTTAAGTTCCGATGAAACACTTTAAATTTGGATTGAATAGCTTAAGTTCAGATCAAATAATTAAAGTTCAAATCAAATAGTTTAAGTTCAGATCTGATATTTCAAATTTATGTTCGATCACTGCACTACACTTTAGTCAGTTTAGTGAGTTCAAGTCATCACTACAGTAGTTTATTAAAAATTTAAAAAAACAATATGAAAACTAATTTGATAAATGAGTCGTTATTTAACTAATATCTTTCTTTGACTAAATAGTTTAGCCCACTTAGAAGATTTTGAACCCAAAACCAAACATAGTTTCCTTAAACAGAAGCGTTACTCATAGGAGTTTTCAATTACATGCCGCGTCTGGTGCCGTTAATCTGATTATATTATCATTCCTTAAATCTAAGAAAGGAGTTTTCCTCCCAAATACTCGAGACAAGACAATTATTGGGACTCTTGCTCAAAACACGCTTTATTTTTTTTCTACCGTGATCATTTGCTTGATTTGCTTCTGTAACATATCTTAGTGATCACGTGGTGTCATTTTTACATTTTCATTTTTATATAGGCCTATGTTGCGATGAAAGTGCTTTGTTTATTTTCAGGGAAGTGTCTGAATTAGTTATCAGCATCTTCCAGGCCCGAGATCTCCCGCCCAACCCGTACAGTGGCAGTTTGGATTCTTACATCAAAGGAACACTTCTCCCTAACACAGACGACAAGTTTCAGACAAAGGTTTGTAAATTTCACAATCGGTAAAGTTCAGGCAACATTTATAAGCAATATTCTACATGTTTTAGATAGATGTTTGTTGATAACTGCATTCACTTTTGCTTACGACTTAGGTTTGTAGATAAGCACAGTCGATATGTTTAAGGTTTAGATTTTGGTAGATAAAAACAGTCGGTATGTTGAAAACAGAAGACTACAGATAATTACGGTCGATATGTTTAAGGTTTAGATTTTGGTAGATAAAAACATTCGGTATGTTGAAAACAGAAGACTACAGATAATTAGGGTCGATATGTTTCTGAATAAAGGTTTCTTAACCGTTCGTATAATCTCTAACAGTGTCAGACAGAGTTATGTAGTTGTCATATATATCAGACAAAGGTTTGTAATATAACCAACATCATTTCAGACAAAGGTTTATTGTATAACAGTCGCTACATTTCAGACAAAGGTTTATTGTATACAGTCGCTACATTTCAGACAAAGGTTTATTGTATACAGTCGCTACATTTCAGACAAGGTTTATTTTATAACAGTCGCTACATTTCAGACAAAGGTTTATTGTATAACAGTCGCTACATTTCAGACAAAGGTTTATTGTATAACAGTCGCTACATTTCAGACAAAGGTTTATTGTATAACAGTCGAAATTCTTGCGGCAATAGTCATAGTCAAGGCTGGTTAAAATCTAGTTCCTGGGACCATCTGCAAAATCACCTGGCTTGTTTCACTCTGATGGGAACACATTCAGTACGAAAACTATCTCAGTAGTATTAAGTACTCATTTCTCTAAGAAAACTACCTCGGTAGTATTATGTACTCTTGCCTTTAAGAGATTTATCTCACTAATATTATTTACTCATTTCTCTATCTCAGTAGTACTATGTACTACTTTCTCTAGTCTAAGAGAACTCAGTAGTATTATTTGCTCATTTCTCTAAGAGAACTATCTCAGTAGTACTATTTACTCATTTCTCTAAGAGAACTATCTCAGTCATATTATTTACTCATTTCTCTAAGAGAACTATCTCAGTATTTAGTCTCTTTTTCTAAAGAAAATGTCTATAATGTATTCAGTATTATTTTGTCAGCCATTTAAAATACTGTTTTTGTTACTGACTGGAATTACACAATTTTAAAAAGAGTAATATGTATGAAAACACCTATTTAATGGTAGGTAGTAACAAGATTTAGCTTAAGTTTGACAGTTGAGGATTTTGCCATTATTCGCCACAGAATAATACTGTCTGGCGATGGACACGCGTTCCTACTTCATCTTTCTTCTCATTGTTCCAGCCGTCTTCTCCATGAATTATCTCCCCATTGGCCTTTGACCTGGAGATTTACTGGATTTCCCTGGCTAAGTCCGTACTCCCCGCCCCGTCATTTCCTGCTGCTTAGGCTCAGCCCGGAAGCAGGATGCTATTTAGTTCGACTATAAGTTTTCTCGCTTTCAATGCGACCTGAGACACTGAATAATAATTTCCCGCCTACTACTGATCACGATCTGAATTGTACGATAAACGCAAGCTGACATAAAACGTTTGTATAATTCGGTTCTCGTAACAAAAACAACTGGGTAATTCCTTTATGTTCACAAAACAATTCGAGAAAGCAATATAATATTTTTATTCGTATACCACTGTCCGAAACATGCATGATAATTTTGTGTTTTAGAGGCAATCGATAACTATACGTACAATATTAACTGAAACAAAACATGATATTGTTCTATACAAAGCAACTACAAGAAATATATATATATATTCTCAGGAACTAACTAAACATAAACGGGATATCTGCTGTCACAGCGACCAAAACTATTGCCTTTATATCTAAATACTAAGCAAAACTAAGCAATGATTTTGCGTGCAAAGCAACTCGAGACAACAGCTTACAGGTAACTTTAAGAGCACATAAATCATAAATATTGTTCAAATATAGGTGTTTCCATTATTTGTTATTAAAAAACGAATTGGGTCTGGAACGTGTCTAGCAGAGCATGTGGGAGATTGACAAAGCTATCCATGATTACATGATACAGAGATTTTAGACAGTAACAAGACTATAATATAGTGTCTGTTTCTCACAAAGCTATCCATGATTACATGATAAATATTGCTTGAAAAAATAACGGTGACTGCAACAGTCATTGTTACATCTGTTACTTAGTAAGTTGCAAGAGATTACAACATGATGTCTTTTCCTTGAAGAGATACTCGAAATTACAAAATAATGTCTGTTATTTAGCAAGAAAATCGATCGATGTCTCTTATTTAGAAAGATACCCCAACTTACAAAACTGTGTTTATTATTTAGCAAGATACCCCAACTTACAAAACTGTGTTTATTATTTAGCAAGATACCCCAACTTACAAAACTGTGTTTATTATTTAGCAAGATACCCCAACTTACAAAACTGTGTTTATTATTTAACAAGATACCCAAAAGTAAACAACAATGTCTGTTATTGAGCAAGATGTCTATTATTTAACAAGATACCCATAATTATAAAACTTTGTCTATTATTTAGCAAGGTACCCAAAATTACAAAACGATGTCTATTATCTTGCAAGGTACCAAAAAATATAAAACGGTGTGCTGTGAGCCATATAAAACTGTACATTACCTGGCTTGCAGTGAACTATATAAAACTGTTCATATCTGGTGTTCTGAGAGCTATATAAAACTGTTCATTACATGATGTGCCGTGAGCGAAATAGAATAGTAAATAATGTTCATAGTTTGTGTGATGTTAACTTTACTAGAAAGTGTTCATTGCCTGTTGTTCTATGAGCTAATACAAAGCAGCAATGTTCAGTACTTGCAATGCTATTAGCTACATTGAAAAACGTTGATTGCCTGGTTTGTAATCATTACTCAGTGTGATGTGAGCTAGTATACAGTGAGTAGATATGATAAATGAATACTCAGCATGCTTTGAGATATATAGAGTAAATCTTTACTCAGTGTGATGTGAGCTTTGTAGAATAGACCATTACTCAGTATAAGTGAGCTATATAAAGTAAATCACTACTCAGTATATAGTGAGTTATATAGAGTAAATCAGTTCTCAGTGCGCTGTGAGCTATATAAAGTAAATCATTACTCAATATACAGTGAGCTATATAAAGCAAATCATTACTCAGTATACAATGAGTTATATAGCGTAAATCATTACTTAGTGTGCTGTGAGCTATGTAGAATAAATCATTACACAGTGTGCCGTGAGCAATATAGAACAGTGCTGATAAAATTGTTTACAAGACAATAACTAATTAGTGCTCCAATAGAACTGCATGTCATTTGCTGCTGGTAATAAGAAATATTTCAAGCTCTGAACGTACCACTTTTCAGGTTTCCAACATGTACTTTAAATGTACCGGACACAAGCTATGAGTACTGAAAAAAAAAATGGTGTGATATGAGATTTTGTAGAGAAGCTGAAGAAAAGGACACGCTGTTTCGTTTTAATTATATTTAAGTGTTCATATTGACAGGTGTTCTGCCATCTTCAGAGTACGTTGCCTGCATGACATACTCTTTGGCCATGAGGATGTATTTAGAGAGATAGACATGGAATATTTATTCATTAGAGATGGATGGATGGATGGCAATTTATTCTTTTCCCCTACGAACCGGACGAACCCACTTAGAGAGAATGTTCGATGAGGGGAAACAATTTAGAGACCCTGCTGACGTCCCGAGATCTAGTGCACGACGTGCCGATTGGCAGAGTCTTATCAAGAGATCTGAATGGCTTCGTCTTGGCCCGAAACGATAGAAGCTACCAAAGCTTCCTAAATCCAGATATGCTGCTTTTATTTCAGCTTAAGGGCACCGTCGCCACAAAAAGGAAACAGTGCGTCTGTCATAACTTGCCGTGGCACTCTAACGCAGTACGTTAGTTTGTTATTAAAGATTGATTATTATTTGCTCGAGTTTAATGCCAGGTCAAATGCCGTATAGGTTATCTCACGGTGAGACAGCTAAAAGAAACAAATGCTTTACCCTAGAAATATGATTAGGAAGCATAATTCATCAAGGTTCATTCATGAAGTAATCTTTGATATATGGTTAGAGGACGTAACCCTAGATATATGGTTAGGGGAAGTAACACTAGATATATCGTTAAGAAGATTTTCATGCAAGATGAAAGCACCAAACAACAAAACCTGATTTTGTGCAAAAGTGACGTCCAATGTATAATGCATATACATGCTTATTTCCGAGTTCTACATCTTTAACAGAATCATATACTTTATCAGCTATATAAAGAGAGAAAAGAGAGAAATAAAAGCTTCATAGATTAGACTTGAAATATGAAAGAAGGGGTACGTTGAACCGTTATCTAATAAGAAAGAAAGTTACTTATTGCAAACCACGTGATTGTGAACATATGCTATATAATTATCTCTTTAATAACTCCATTCTTATTTCTATGATGAAACCATATCTACAAACTTGATTGTGTGTGTGTGTGTGTGTGTGTGGTGTGTGTGTGTGTGGTGTGTGTGTGTGTGTGTGTGCGCGCGCGCGCGCGTGTGTTTTAATTTGACTTCTGATGTCTATGATAAGATATACTGAATGAGTGTCAAACATTGTTGTGAAGTGATGTAAATGTCAACACTCTTTTTATTTTATTCATATGTTGTATATTTGAGTGTTGATTTAATAAATTTATTATTAAATTTATCAATCTCCTGCACATATATTAAAACCTTTTGTTGAAGTAATAGTAGATGGACGGGGGCTCGTTAAAATATAAAGAAAAGATTTTTATTACTCCTTTAGTAAGAAGTTTTCACCGGCAGAAACATTATGTGACAGTAAAACGTCTATCTTATTATTTTATTATTATAAAATAAAATAGAGGTTTTATGAACCCTTATAATCCGCCAAGTGAGAGACATGTTGGTCTTGTGGGAGAGTTATTAATAACTATAAATTAAGATTCTTGATCACTTGTAATTAGTTATGTATTAAATTAATAAATAATAACCATAAACAGTGAAGGGTACCCAGAGATGTCACAAAATCAGAACTGTGTTTGTTAATTTTAATACTACAGGTTATATTAAACACATCAGTTTGTTAATTTAAATACTACAGGTTATATTAAACACATCTATAACACATATAATTCAATACTGCAGACTTTATATAACACAACTCTTTGTTTGTTATTCAATATTACAGACTACATATAACACATCTGTTTGTTTGTTAATTCAATACTACAGGTTATATAGAACACAACTCTTTGTTTTGTTATTTTTAATACTACAGACTATAAAGAACACAACTCTTTGTTTTGTTATTTTTAATACTACAGACTATAAAGAACACAACTCTTTGTTTTGTTATTTTTAATACTACAGACTATAAAGAACACAACTCTTTGTTTGTTATTCAATATTACAGACTACATATAACACATCTGTTTGTTTGTTAATTCAATACTACAGACTATAAAGAACACAACTCTTTGTTTTACTACAGACTATAAAGAACACAACTCTTTGTTTTGTTATTTTTAATACTACAGACTATAAAGAACACGACTCTTTGTTTTGTTATTTTTAATACTACAGACTATAAAGAACACGACTCTTTGTTTTGTTATTTTTAATACTACAGACTATAAAGAACACGACTCTTTGTTTTACTACAGACTATAAAGAACACAACTGACCCCGTATTCAAAGAAAGGTTTCTGTTCTCGTTGGAACTTGAAGAGCTTAACAATCGAATTCTCAATCTTCAAGTGTTTTCTGTGGACAAGTATGCCAGACAGAAAGTCATTGGAGAAGCAGACATTCGTGTTGGCGACGTCGACCTCAATATGCCCATCAAAATGTGGCTCAACCTCAGAGACTTAGATGAGGTAGGTTACATTTTATAAATTCCATTAACACATTCCTCTGTCTGAACGTAAAGATGTGGATAAACTTCGGAAACCCACAGACATAAGTCTTGGCTTAGAAACACTCTTGTCCTTTTGTTTCTTTCTTTGAGACAATGGGTTTTTTTTTTAGTGTTGTTGTTTCCTCAGTGTTGAACATTATTCCTCAAAGACTTTTTCTTTTTTATATAAAAAAAGTTCATCTCACATTAGCAAAGCTAAATCAATAATAGGATCGTACTTTTTTCTGCCGAGTGAGTTGAGAGTTTCATCTTAAGTTTAAATACTCACGATGGAAAAGTATGGTATTTGACTATAGTCACATTTTATGCTTTCTGAGTCCTGATGAAATTAATGAATCTTTTCATTCTTTTTTTTTTAATGCTGGAGCTTAGAAACCCACAGAATATGGTGACATCTTGTTTTCTTTGAGTTATCTACCCACAGCAGAACGACTTACCATTGTGCTTGTCAAGGCCCGTAACTTGAAGTGGCGGGACGGGAAGAACTCTGGAGGTAAGTGTGGTTCTTTAACAACAGGACGTTCTCAAGAAAGAGTATTCATTGTCTTTCAGTCTTCGTTTTCAGTCTTCTCATTCTTTTTCACTACAGTATTCTTGGTTTTGAAATATTTAAATAAATTAACACATCCATAACATTAACGATTTATTATGACAAACACTCGATGATAAACTTATTAGTCTTTTCTTCCAACAGATACCTTGTCATAGCATTTTTTTACCCTTTTCTTCCAGCAAATCCTTTGTGAGTGAGCACCTTTTATCAATCTTTTCTTCTAACAGATCCTTTTATCAAAGTGTACTTGCTTCAAAATGGGAAGAAAATCAGCAAAAAGAAAACTACAGTCAAGAGAGGAGAGCGAAATCCCATTTACAACGAGGCAATGATTTTCTCCGTACCAGCGGCAGCACTTCCGGTACGTCTAAGGACGCAAGTACCAAAGCCTAGAGAGACAGACTGAGCATGAGAGGAAGCAGATAGAGAGACATAAACTGGATACAAAATAGAGAGACAGCTTGGACAAAAGTACAAGCAAATAGAGACAGACTGGACACAAAAATATGCAAATAGAGAGACAGATTGGAAAAAGGTACAAGCAGTTAGAGAGACAAGGACATGGCAACATTCAGAGAAAAGGTTGGAGAGACAAGGACATGGTGACATTCAGATACAAACTGTTGGAGAGACAAGGACATGGTGACATTCAGATACAAACTGTTGGAGAGACAAGGACATGTTGACATTCAGATACAAACTGTTGGAGAGACAAGGACATGGTGACATTCAGATACAAACTGTTGGAGAGACAAGGACATGGTGACATTCACGGAAAAGGTTGGAGAGACAAGGACATGGTGACATTCAGAGAAAAGGTTGGAGAGACAAGGACATGGTGACATTCAGAGAAAAGGTTGGAGAGACAAGGACATGGTGACATTCAAGGTTGGAGGGGCAGAGAAAATTGTGACTTTTAAGGATAAATGTTGGAAAGACAGATAATATAGTGACATTCAGAGACAGAGGATAAGTGATGTATATCAATGAAAATGTCCACTAACACAAATCATTCCCTTTGTACACCAGAGGCGTAGCTAAGGGGGGGGCAAGGGGGTACATATGTCCCCGGGCGCCAAGGTACAGGGGCGCCAAAATGAGACTTACAACGTTACATTATAATAAGTGAACAAGGGTAATAAAGGGTGATTAAACAGGGAGAGGGGCGCCAATTTTATAGTTCGTCCCCGGACGCAAAATATCCTAGCTACGCCTCTGTTGTACACTAACAAATCACATGCAAATTCACTTTGTTCACTAATACAAATCATTCCCTTTGTACACTAACAAATCACATGCAAATTCACTTTGTTCACTAATACAAATCATTCCCTTTGTACACTAACAAATCACATGCAAATTCACTTTGTTCACTAAAGCAAATCATTCTCTTTGTACACTAACACCACTTCTTTCTGTCCATACAGAAGGCCTATCATGTAGTCTGTAGTTTCATGATCATACTCATCACACTTAAAACATTTTCGAATTTTAAAAAAGCCAAAAATCACTAACTTAGTTCACTTATAAGTCTAGTGTTAATAAATAGAACATATATTTATAGTGAGTATAATTTATATTTCGTATAAATAGTTATCATGTATAATAGATTTAATGATTATCATGGCTAGTTAGAACACATATTATTAGTATCACTACTCTGGGAGTTAATATTGCCAAAATAATTAGATTTTCTACTGGAGAGTTTAATGTTGTCTAATATTTAGCATTGCTACTTTGGGATTTTAGTTTTGTCTAATAATTAGCATACACCTTCTTCAGGGGTCTATTGTTAGCTTAACAATTAACATACCTACTTCAGGGGTCTATTGTTAGCCTAACAATTAACATGCCTACTTCAGGGGTCTATTGTTAGATTAGTAATTAGCATACATACTTCAGGGGTTTATTGTTAGCCTGTTATAACATATCTACTTCAGGATCTATCGTTAGCCTAACAATTAACATAACCTACTTCATGGGTCTATTGAACGCCTAACAACTAGCATACCAGAAGTCTATTTTTAGCCAAACAATTATAATATCTATTTCCAGGGGCCTGTTCATTGAAGAAGTCTTTTAGTTCTTTTTTGTCGATAGTAGGGTACTGATTTGAAATTGTGCGCTTCTCCTTAAAAGTTTGCTTTCGTCTCTTTTTAAATTAGATTGGAGTTAATCTCCACAGCGAACTGAAAAACCGGTCACCGAGAGATGAAGAGGTTGCAAGGGAAATAAATAAGAAAAGACTATTGAGCTATTTATAAATCTTGAGTTTGCTCCCTTTCCATTTTCTTAGCTTAAGAGGGTATATAATTAAATTTATCAAAACCAATTAAGTGATGTTTATAAACTCTATACAATGTACACCATCGTTGATAGCATTAAAGTGTGGTAAAATTTGTACAAAAAAGAATTATATATTTAATTTTATTTAGTTCAACTGATTTACTTAATGTATTATTAACTTGAGCTGTTGTACGGGATGTTCTAAAGTTACAAGTAGACATATGGAGAAACAAGTACACGATAGTTAATAAAATATATATAAAATCTCACAAGCGATCACTACGAGAATGTAAATGTACATGTAATTTTTTTTTTTCACCTCGCTGACTTTTCCCCACAAGAACCGCAGTATACTTTTTATCCTGGGATGACCTCGCTCTTGGTTGGTTCCTTTGGGAACTTCCTCTCTTCCTCTCCTGTTTTCTGGAGAGAGATGGCGGCTGGTGTCGCATTGGTGGTGATAATTATTTCATCGGTGTTCGTGGAAAGCTGTCTTATAGTGGATTTTATTTTTAATGTCGTAAGCTTTGCCTCTTTGTTTTAGGAATTTAGGGTGTATATGTATAATGTGTTTGTTTCCAGTTGAAAGTATATACGGATGGGTTTCGAGTTTTGGGTGGGTGTAGTGTGTTTGTTCCCAGCAAGAGATGTGTGTAGGCGGATTCTTTTATTTTAATGTGTTTGTATCTAGTTAAAGAGTGTAAGGATGGGTTGTTCTTGAGTAGAAACAATGTGTTTGGGACTTGTGTGGGGCCGGATTTTTGGCTAAGAAGGGTGTAATGTGTTTGCTTTCGGAGGAAAGTGTGTATGGGGTGGTTTTAGTTTTCAGGTGGATGTGTGGTGAAAGGTAGCTGTAGTAGGATGACTGTTTTCATTATTTCCCTGTACTCCTGGTGGATAGGGCAGTGTAATAGGAAGTGCTCTATGGTACTGTCTGTTCTTCAAGAGGTGCATGTTTTAGGTTGGTGGTTTGGCTTCTGGGTAGAGTTTACTCTTAGTCTGTTGAGTAGTTGGGCGTGTGATGCGATTGGTTCTTTTGAGGGGGGGGAGGCTTGTGCTCTTTACTCAATATGTTGGTGATTTGCGAGTGTATTTCTGTTTTGTGGTGTTTTTAGCTTTTGCCATGTTTTGCTCCAAATTCTGCTCCCGTCTGCATTTTCATTTCCTGCTATATAGTAGTGCCAGGGGATCCACATTAGTGTAGTTTGAATGCTTTGTGCTTGAAGCTCGGTGTTTATTTGGTTCATGATGCGCAGGGCAGCCGAGAGAAAGTCCGGGCTCCGGTACAAAGAAGGTGTGTGGGCCCTTATACAAATTTCAACACAAATGTATTTTTCATAGGTTATGTCAAACAAGACTGCAAAACGGTTTTCCTATACACATTCAATATTGTTTTCCTTTTTAAAACTTTGGTTTTGTAATATTTTTTTTTAATTTTCCCCTGCAAGGGCCCCCTTTGAGCTCCATGGGCCCCGGAACAATGTACCTACTGTACCCACCCACCCATATCCTCAGGCCTGATGATGCGTGTTCTGATTGAGGGTGGTTGTTGGTGGGGTTTTTTTTATGGCATTCTCCTGATGTTAGTGAATCGGTCAGTCTGAGAATTTGTTTATTTGTGGGGGGGGGGTTCATGTGCGTGCGTGAGTGTTATTTAGCACTGCTGTCAAAATCGAGTGAGCTTTGTTCAGTTGTGTAAGTGTACGTTCCAGTTTGGGTGTGTAGGACTGCCCCTAGATTTTGTTTGGAACTATATGTGTATAGTTTGTGATTGGGGTATCGATGTTTTGTACTCCAGAGTTTTTTGTATGATTGCGCTAGAGTTTTCCTTTTTCTTTGGTCCTTGAAGTAAAGACGGTGTGTGTGGGGGGATAATTGTCCACGGGTGGGGTCGGTCTTTAGTTTGTCTAGGATGTCGTTTTATAAGTTGGTAGGGTGGTTATCCGCTGTCATTCCATTCCTTCTGCTGCCTGGAGTTTGGTTTTATGGCGAGACTGCATTATCCTTTTATGTCCCATTTAGTGTTTGTAGGTGTGTATTGGAGGGAAGTCTCCGTGTGAAGCTCTGCTAGCCCATAGTTTATGTGCTTGTTGCGACTTTATTATGCGAGGACGTGAGATGGTTGCGCTTGGTAGTGCGTGCTGCTTTTAGTTCTGGAGTTTTAATTCGTGGGTTGTTTGTGGCAGTGTTATGTTGTGCTTTATTTCTGGGGTTTTAATTCGTGGGTTGTTTGTGGGAGTGTTATGTTGTGCTTTATTTCTGGGGTTTTAATTCGTGGGTTGTTTGTGGGAGTGTTATGTTGTGCTTTAGTTATGGGGTTTTAATTCGTGGGTTGTTTGTAGGAGTGTTATGTTGTGCTTTAGTTATGGGGTTTTAATTCGTGGGTTGTTTGTGGCAGTGTATGTTTGCTTTAGTTCTGGGGTTTTAATTCGTGGGTTGTTTGTGGCAGTGTTACGTTGTGCTTTAGTTCTGGGTTTTTAATTCGTGGGTTGTTTGTGGCAGTGTATGTTTGCTTTAGTTCTGGGGTTTTAATTCGTGGGTTGTTTGTGGCAGTGTATGATGTGCTTTCATAGTCCTTAAACATGCCAGTACTTTTCATCTACAACTACTACAGCGATATGCGACGCCATCTTTTCCTGGCTTGACAGCTGTAGACCTTAAAAAAAAAAAAAAAAACGTTTATAGATATCTACATCTATGGCTCAGCTGACTCAACAAGGAGCACTGAGCTGAGTGAGATGAACCACAAGGGCTCCTTTTAAGAGCGGCTTAGATATCGTGCTTTGATTTAGAATTCGCGTCTGCTTCCATCGTCCATTCATTCCGCAGTCGAGAAAATGTGCCATGTCAAGAGGAGTTGAACATTGTGTATTCATAACACACGGGCCTCCATTTATTACCTCACCCGAAGGACTAGTCTAACACTTTGATCTAAGAAGCGATTAAGAATCACCGTTGTCACGTTTCACCTTGTTCTAGACAACGTAGTGATAAGAAGGGCGAAATGTTAAGATTGGTAACAAAACTACGTGGTACTTAAAAATGTTATTGCTAGAATTAATGTTGTTGTTGGTTCTGTTATCTGGGGTGGGTGGGATGTGGTTGTTGTGCTTTTAGTGATACATTTAAATTTTCAAATAAAAATTACAGTAAAATTACTCATTTTTGTATTCCTCAGACAATCCAACTTCGCATAACAGTGGCTGAACTCCTGCCAGAAAATAAAACTCCGTCACTGGGCCACGTGATTGTTGGTGCAAATACTTCCGGTACTGAGGCGTCTCACTGGAATCAGATGATGACGTCACTACGCAAACCTGTGGCAATGTGGCATTTCTTGCGAAAATAGAACCTCTGATATTAAAATCATATTTATATTTTGTTTATATATTACATAGACTGTTGTGTTGACTAATTAGATAACTGTGCTTTAAGGTATGTGGGTCAAAGTCGGAAAACTCGCGGTAAGAGTTAATGCGATATTTGGTAAATACATACTGGTATAAAGTGTTTTGTGTGTGGTTCTTTTTTTAATTTAAAAATGGTTGAGTGTCTGTTTGAGACCGATACTGTCGACAAAAAAAGTCACATCATGTTAAAATTCAGCTCTTGCTGGTGGACGGTTGGGAGAGCTGAGGTGGTCAGTCAGAAGTGTAGGTTAGAGTGTTGGTTAGTCAGAATTAAGTTTTGGTAAGGCAGAGTACACTATTAGTTAAAGTGATGGTTTAACAAAGTGTTGGCTAGACAAAGTAAAATTAAGATTAGAGAGAGCAAAGTTAGAAGAAATTAGACAAAGTGTTCTTGAGATCATGTGGCAGTTAAAGTAATAAATAGAGAGAATAATGTGGGATTGGAGCAAAATAATATAATAAATGGTAAACTAAATGTTCTTGAATAATGTGGCCCCAAGAGTGTTCATTAGCCAACTATAGCAAACATAAAAACCTCCTGGCAGTTAAACAAGATAATGAGTTGGTATACAGTGTGGTGAGATTATAAAGAGGTATGTATATGTAGTGTAGTGTGGTAAGATTATAAAGAGGTACATAGTGTACAGTGTTGTGAGATTATAAAGAGGTATGTAGTGTACAGTGTTGTGAGATTATAAAGAGGTATGTAGTGTACAGTGTTGTGAGATTATAAAGAGGTACGTAGTGTACAGTATTGTGAGATTATAAAGAGGTATGTAGTGTACAGTGTTGTGAAACAAAATAAAGTGGTAGTAGTGTACATACATTAATAAAGTAGCAGTTAAGAGTACAATATAGTGTGATATAATAAAGTTGCAGTTAGAGCACCATGTAGTGAGACATAATAAAGTGGTAGTTAGAGTACAGGCATAATAAAGTGGCAGTTAGTGTACAGACATAATAAAGTGACAGTTAGAGTACAAACATACTAAAGTGGCAGTTAGAGTACAGATATACTAAAGTGGCAGTTAGAGTAGAGGCACAATAAAGTGGCAGTTAGAGTACAGGCATACTAAAATGGCAGTTAGAGTACAGGCATAATAAAGTGGCAGTTAGAGTACAGGCATAATAAAGTGGCAGTTAGAGTACAGGCATAATAAAGTGGCAGTTAGAGTACAGTAGAGTGAGATATAATAAAGTGGCAGTTAGTGAAGACGTAATAAAGTGATACTTAACAATGTTGTGAGACACAATATAGTAGTTAAAAGTGGCTAGGAGACCAGTGAGTAAAATGGTATGCAGGTTTAATAAAGTAGTAAGATAGTACTAGTCAGTCTACAATGTGTGTGGGGGGGGGGGAGGGTTAGTGTGAGGATTTAATAAAGCGGTAAAGTACTATGTAAGCAGTATATTGTTGTAAAAGCAAACAAAGAGTAGTTAGATGGCATACAGTAAAAGAGACAATATACTGGCAGGAATACAGCAAATTGGCAAAGACAAAGTAGAGTGGTTGTAAGACAATCTATGGTATATAAAATAATAGTGGTAGACAAAGTGGTTGTTAGACAATCTATGGTATATAAAATAATAGTGGTAGACAAAGTGGTTGTTAGACAATCTAGAGTGTATAAAATAATAGTGGTAGACAGACAATGTGGTTATTAAGCAATGTATGGTAATTAAAATAATAGTGATAGACAAAGTTAAATGGCTGTTAGACAATGTATGGTGTATAAAATAATAATGGTAGGCAAAGTGGTTGTTAGACAATGTATGGTGTATAAAATAATAATGGTAGGCAAAGTGGTTGTTAGACAATGTATGGTGTATAAAATAATAAAGGTAGGCAAAGTGGCTGTTAGACATGTATGGTGTATAAAATAATAATGTTAGGCAAAGCGGTTGTTAAACAATGTATGGTGTACAGGATAATAAAGTGGAAGTTAAAGTGAGACAGTAGTAGTAATGCATTACAAAATATAAAACAGTCAAATCTGTCTTATTTTTATTATTATGTACAAATAAAATAAAATCTTATATAACAGTTCACACAATCAGTAGAAAAGAATCGAACCACACCCTAACTTAACACACTATCACCACTAGAAGACTGAATTAAAACCACACAAATGTATACTGAATATGCGATTAGACTTGTGTTTCTTGTAACAATTATTTTATTTCTTTCACCAAGATCTCATGACAAGACATTTACAGAATGAAAACTAAGTACTTCACATTAACATTTATTAAACACATTTGTGTCCATTCTTCCAGTTCACAGTGTCTGGCATCTGCAAAATACACCAAACAAATTATTAAGAAAATAATTCTTACCTAAACTCCTCTCTAAGTTTGTAAAAAATAGATTTTGTATTATCAGGAAGATTGCTTCTTTAAGATACTGTAATATATTGTAATATGAAATGGATGAATGCATGGAAAAATTAGAATTTGCAAATAACATATCACAAATAAAGAACAGTATTATAAGTAGTGTGCACAATCAGGGACCCTGAAAAACAAAATATGCTTTCTTACAGATGAAGAGTTCTGAAGCATAAATCTTGTTTATTTAAGCATAAATAAACAAATGAAATTATTTACAATTGTGCTTAAACTAAAACTAATATAAGTACAATTTAATTTTCAAAAACAGATTCATTAACAGTGAGACAAAATGTACTATTGACTTAATGGCAGTCCAGATAAATCAAATCAAACTCTAAACATTTGTTATTATGTTAATTGGTGGTTTTATTAATGATAAAAGCAAATACTCTCTTTTAATTTTTTCTTCTGTGGATTATAGATTTAACAAATATGTAGATAATTTAGGGAAAATAAATATAATTTAAATAAACTACACTTTGAAGGGAGTAAAGAAAAGAATTATGGTGTAATCTAGTCATATCAACATTAAGGGACCGTTATAGCAGGTTTGAAGCATCCGAGGCTCAATTTATTCAACTATATGAAAATAAGAGAAATTTCTAGGCACTCAGCCTATAAAAGGAGCATGGAAGCAATAAAACAATAAACAAGTCTGACACACTTACAGCTTAAATATAGGTACATTAATTTAATTATTCAATGTGCTGACAACTGCATTAATAATAATTATATATAAATAAAAATGCAGATAAAAGAAACTCTTACAAGAACCAATTTGTAAGTTTGATGGATTGATCATTTTAATTATAGTATAATCAGACATGAGGTACAGAAGTTGTGAAAAAGCTTAAATTAGTAGTGTTCACCTCACATTACACATGGACAGTGAATACTGCTGGTGAATTTTTTATTTTTTTATTTAGTCAATTATTAAAGAAATACTAAATTACAAGTAAACATAGCATGTAGATATATAATTACTTTTTATAAACTTTGTAAATCCTGAAGAATATGATTTTTTTTTTTTCTTAAATCCTGTTTGGCAAGATAAGAGAGGTAATCCAAGTCATAAACAATGAAAGTTCTCTTCTCATTTTCTAAACAAAACAATGCACCTATTTTATCATTAACATGAACATCTATTTTATCATTAACTTGATTTCAGAGTTCCACTCTATTTGTTATAGTGATTCATGGTTTGACTGCTGTGTAAACCTACTGCACAGACTACTTGACACTGGACTGCTGTTAGTTGTGATTCATGACCTAACTTCTATGTTAGATCTATTGCAAAGACAGTGACTACTTGAAACTAGACATCTGTCCATTATGATTTATATGCTATCTGAAACTAGACAGCTGTTAGTTGTGATTCATGTCCTAACTGCCACTTCAGACCTACTGCACAGACTACATGAAACTAGACAGCTGTTCATCGTTTCTCCAAGGTGAGGTATGCATATTAATATTGACTTTGTGATAACTTTATAAATGATCAATAATGTTAAGGAATTAAAAAAAATTAACTGACTTACAGTTACATGATTTTTCAGTCAATACCTGACTTTTACCTCCAACTGTACAAGAGTACCAAAGAATAAAAATTCTGAAAATGCGAAATTAAGCTGAAACACTTTACAATATTTTGTCATAAGTAATATTTTGGTGTGTTCATCAGTGTCTTTAAAAGATTTAATGATCTTAACATTTAGCTTATAAAACATTAAATTACTGTACAACATCTCTACCATTATATAATACTCTAAAGCCACCAAAGCTAATTTTAAAAAATTAAATCCAACACTTACTCAACGCACATCATACACTTCAAGACCCTGGATTCAAACGAAGATGCCAACCCACAAGAGCAAAAAAAGAACTCCAAAGCCCATGAAGATAGATGCCACAAGTGACACAGACAGTTCCTTATACAGGTCACGTGTAAATTTTGTAGAAGTGACCTCATAGCTTTTTTAAATTAAGGGAACATTTTAATCAATCTTAAATAATCTGGGAAAAAAATGATCTAGTACTAATGCCTCTATTAAATTAAATTGAAAGTCACTATTTATACATGACTATTAAAATATGATGATACTTTTGCCACAGCAGACACAAACATGACTACTGCAATACGATGATGCACTTTTGTCACAGCAGAAACAAACATGACTATTACAATAAGGTGATGCACTTTCACCAAGCAGACACAAACATGACTATTACAATAAGGTGATGCACTTTTGCCAAGCAGACACAAACATGACTATTACAATAAGGTGATGCATTTTAGCTACAGCAATACAGCAATTGACTTTTGCAATAAGATGTACTTTTTCCACAGCAGACAAATATGACTATTGCAATAAAATGATGCACTTTTGCCAAAGGAGACATGACTAGTAATAAGATGATATCACTTTTGCCACAGCAGACATAAACATGACTATTGCAATAAGATGATACACTTTAGCCATAGCAGACTAATGCATGATGATGCTTGCATATACATTTCTTTTTACAGCAATATACCTATAAAACAGTTTTTTGTTGTTTTTTTTAGAAAAAAACTAACTTCTTGCAAAATTGCAGCATGTTTTATACATTTTAAATAATTATTGTAACTATTAAAAAACAAATATTCTATTTTAACAAAGATCTATCTAAACAGAACCAATTTACATAGGCTTCCTGAAAATGAAGGTGGTATTTCAATTCTTAATACACCGTATTTATTAAATTAACAATAACAGTATGGTAAATAGTTAATAATAATATAACAGACATTATGGAATAAAGGATACACAAAGAACCATGCCATGAAGAAAATGCCAATGCCTAACAACACAACTGTGAGATGTGGAAACACAGCTGGGTTTATAGGACTGATATAGCGGTTCATTGATTCAATGTCCATCTGAAAAGTATATAAATATACTTATTATTAATATTTTATTATCATTATCTAATTCACAGGCGTAGTTCTATAATTACAGAAAACAAACAAGTAATTTCCATTATTTTAAGTGGCAGATAAAGGAGGGAGTGGGTTTGTTTCCAGGTTTAACATTAACAGACCTCAGCATTTTTGTTAAAATCAGATCGCAAATAAAATATCAGCAAAATTCCATTGATGAACAATCACATTTGTGTCTGATCAATTGAGCTTCAATACACAAATGTGCTCTTTAGTACTATAAGATAAGATAAGCATAAATAAGAGCCATAACTGTGAAAGATTAAATCGTCAGATTTCACCATGGAGTAAATTATAAAGCAGAAATTGCAAATAAATTAAAAGAAAAAGAGAAATTCATGTGAACTATAATAGTGTACCTATTACAAGCCTCTCATTAAAATAAACAATGTTCACAACAAATTACTGGACAGAGAATAACACTGTATTCTTACAGATATTAATCTCCAGAGGATGGTTATAATCATTTAATTTAATTTCAAAATTTCTAAGTTGATAAAACAGTAACAATCCTTTGACTAAGACCAGTTAATTGCTATACTTACAAGTTATAAAAATTTCCTCCTATATACACATTTACTAAGTGTGTTGACAAAGTGTTGCAGGTCTCAATCAGTGCGGATAGTAAAGTGGTCACATTATTCTAATTTGTACTATTTGAAGTTATAATTATAGGTAAAATATAGGGCAATTGATCCCAGCTTAACAGAAATAGTCAATGAAAATATTTTAACATTATTTTTTAATATGTTTATTTACAAAATATTACAGTAAAGGATAAAATGAATATACTTATAATGTAAATTTATTTTTTAACAAACTTACAGAGAAAGAAAGATAAAAAGAAACAAAATTCTACATATCATTTCTAAAGGTAAGCCTTTAGGACAGATACGGCCTAGTTAGTATTCCAGTCAAGCCTAATGCCCCCCTAGTTATTTATTATTGGATTCGGCCTAATTGAATTGTGGTTTTGTTCCCCTTCAATTCAACAATCTAAATATAGTTTATTTGAAAAAAGTAAGAAAACAGAAATTATTTTAATTGTACAAGCACTGGCTTAGTTAAAGTTCATACTGACCTTGGCATAGGCTCTTCAAAAAAAAAAAAGAGTTATGTAGCTCTTTAATCATACTGAACCAGTAAGTTACTACAGCATTCATAACATGACAAATATGTTCAATCAAATTCATACTGACAAATACTGCAGCAAACAAATCATATCCCATTGTAAATATCTCTCTCTCTCTCTCTCTCTCTCTCTCTCTCTCTCTCTCTCTCTCTCTCTCTCTCTCTCTCAACTCTAAAGATATTCTTGTACAAAGATAATAAAATATTTTCAAGGAATTCATAATTCTATACTTATAATATATGTTATAAGCTTAATATAGAACCATACTGACTGAGTTGATGTAGTAATGTCAGTTACTTCAATGACTGATGTGATGTTTAAAATTGTGAAGCAAATTTACAAATTACAGTTTGTTTTATTTTTCTATGCATATATAACATGAAAGAAAAATGGTGGGGCCATAATCATTGCAAGTGTACACAATAGTAGTAGTAGTGATCATCGTAATTATCTGCTGCATATTAAAATCGCAAAATCGTGATCCATATTAAATTTGTTAAACAAAGTTTATTGGTTTAATTCCAAATACATTTTATTACTAAAAGACAATACATTTAACGCATGGCCATACTAGAAACTCAAAGAAGCGTGTTTACAAATGACCGGAAGTATTTCATACGTGGCATGTGAGTGTCAATCGTCGTTTTTTTAAAACTATCTTCCACAGCATACCATATAAATAATATATGATGCTGTCCAATAAACTCTGGGTGTATCACAGACACATAAATGTTTAGTTATGTTAATGATTAGAACCAAACAAATAATATTATAGATATCTACATCTCTTACCTTTCTTCTTTGTGCCGGAACAAGACGACGCTAGTAAGTGCGCATGTTACAAAGACGTGGCAGAACATACTATTATCATTTTAGGGGTGTCAGGTTTAAATAAACCAAATAATACATATTTTCACTCAAACAATTTTAATAGGACATAATATATTAAAATATTGAATATGTTATTGTTCTTTTTCTGCTATTAAGTGCATTGTGTTGAAAAAGTATATGTGTTTAATTCCCCCTCCGTAATAACAATGAGCTCTTCTGGACTTCTGTTTCCTGGGAGCGGTAAATATAGTTGAGTGCACACTACGGCTGATCTTTATCGATAGAAGCTTAGAATGTGTTAGTAATTGGACCTTTGCTAGATATCAGGGGTGTATCCCCCATACCTTTTTTCTTTCCTTCTCGGCGTAAAGGGGCATATTAAAGTAAACTCCCTTGGTAACTTCGCCCTAGACCGCGATACTTTCCTCGAGGGTTAAATAATTTGTCAACGCACCAGTAAATTTGCGGTGCTTGACTGAGGGCGGCTGCTAAGGACGCCTCGAGCTGGCGAAATCGGAGCCAAGTAACGATAGTGAGATATTAGAAGATGAAAAATAGATAGCAGTTTTCTGTAGTAAAACTGGAGTGTTGAGCGGCTAGCTGTAAAAATGTTGAGCGTCCTTTCTCGAGGTTACTGCTCTTGGACTGGAGATTTAAACCCTGACATCAGTGAACTGGAAACTGAGACAGTAAGTCAATAACTGTCGCTTTGTATTTCAGCCTTTTATCTGTCAATAAAATTATTTTCTAAACACAAATTATTATATACTTTAATGGTACTGGTTAGTATGGTTAACCCTGAGTTACGCGGTCTAATTAATACTGAAATATAACTATAATTTCTTTCTTTTCTCTTTCTTTCTTTGTCACTTTGGCCCGTCTCTAATTTTGGACAAAAAGGGTTCTTCTGTTATACTCTTTGTCCATTCAGTGTCAATGTTCTTTCGATCGAGAGAAAACCAGGTACACACACACACACACACACACACAAAACAAACAATCACACATTTAAAATTGAAATACAATTCGCAAACGTTAGAATTATAAGTTAGTTATAACTAAATCAATCAATAATAAATCTCAATCCATCAACGAACGAAGAATAGACGTCGAGGATTTCAATCTTTCTCATATGGTTATATTTTATCTGTTAATCTTTCTATACATGAAGATTTTAATCAGTCAAACTCTCTCATACAGCCAGTATTTCAGTCATTCTATCTACACAGCCAAGGTTTCAGTCAGCTTCTATACTCTATACGGTCAATATTTCAATTAGTCTCCAATATGACCAAGATTAGCCAGTCTTTCTATACGGTCAACATTAGAGTCTCTCTATACGGTCAACATTTAAATCATTTTCTCTATATAACAAACATTTCAGTTATTTTTTCTCATAAGGTCTTATGTCAGTCTCAGATAATTTTTCTCGTAAGGTCGTATGTCAGTGTCAGTTAATTTCTTTCATAAGGTCGTATGTCAGTCTCAGTTAATTTCTCTCGCAATGTTGTATGTCAATCTCAGTTAAGTTCTCTCGTAATGTCGTATGTCAATCTCAGTTAATTTCTCTCGTAATGTCTATGTCAATATGTCGATCAGTCTCTAAATATGACCATTATTGTAACAGACAAATTTTCTCAAACAGCCAATATTTTAATTAGTCCTCATCTCTATACGACCAAGACTTCGATCTACTAATATTTCTTAAATGGCCATATTTCAATCACTTAATCTTTGTTTTGACAAATCTTTTATTCGATCAAGATGTTCTTTGTCTCACTACCCTCTTCATTTCTTTGTCTCACCTCTCAATTCTCTCTCTCTCTTTCTTAATACTCTCTCTCTCTCACTACTCTCTGATCTCAGTGCCGTAGCAATGGATTGTGTAGATTATTAAATGCACAAGGGCCCCGTCGAGGGGGGGGAGGAGGGTTGGAGGGTTGGCAGCGAGCGGAGTCTTTTTATTACTTGCAGAATGTAATTAAAATCAAGCCCACATCTATACGTACGAACGACACCGACATTTCGCTTGCTTTTCCAGTTCAACTTTTGCCATTTCGCTAATTCGTTCGAAGTTGTCTACAGTCAGTGATGTCTGCGCTGCCTACATGCCGCTGCTGACATTGCCAGTGACTGCTGAGACATGTGAACGATCATTTTTAAAACTGAAACTTGTCAAAAACTATCTACGAAGTACCATGTCTGAAGAGTGGCAGAGCGATCTGGCAACTTTGTCAATAGAAAGTGAACGATCATTTTTAAAACTGAAACTTGTCAAAATCTACCTACGAAGTACCATGTCTGAAGAGTGGCAGAGCGACCTGACAGTGTTGTCATTAGAAAGGGAACGTGCCAAAAAAGCTTGACACTTCAAAAGTGGTGGATATTTTTGCGCAAGAGAAGGCGTGCAAACAAACGTTTAGGATTCTACGCTTTAGACTATCGTAGACACTAGTTTCATCTGACTACCTGATTTATGTTGTATCCTCTGCGCTTTTTTTTCGTTTGAAATCGAAGGGGCCCACTATTAAAATCTTGCTACGCCACTCTCTCTCTCTCTATATATATATACTCTCCCCACATTCTCTACTCTCTCTTCCCTCTTGTTCGCTTAGTGTTTGTTATTTATTTTTTTAACTATTTTTTAATCGCTTTGTCAAAATTTGTTTGTGCTCGCGCGTGCAAGTTTATCCAGTGGTTTTTTTCTGATTTTATGACATTATAGTTTATCCAGTGCTTCGTTTTTTTCTGAATTTATGACATTATAGTTTATCCAGTGCTTGGTTTTTCTGAATTTGTGACATTATAGTTTATCCAGTGCTTCGTTTTTTCTGATTTTATGACATTATACACAAGTGAATGTCATGATAGGCCTGTGGTCGTGTTGGTTTGACATCGATTACATGACACACAAGTAAGTAACTGTCATGATAGGCCTGTGGTCTTATTGGTTTGAAATCGATTATATGACACACAAGTGAATGTCATTATGCCTGTTGATTCGCAACTGATTACATGCATACTGAACTCATTTTAAGAAATAATTCAACCATAGCGGCGTTTTTATTCTCGTAACAAGTAGAACTTCATACGGTTTTTTAATTATCATTCATATTTGCCGCAGTTTCAGCTTATCTGTTGTAATGTACACCTGTAGCAGTTTAAAAGTGATCGATCATAAATTTCTCATGCCAATCACGTCTGTTCCCTCAAAGATCAAATTTCAGTGGCAGGAAACAGAGCACTAGGTGTCCTTGTCGCAGACACAGTAAGAGCGATACTGCATATCATTTTTCCAACCTTCCTAGATGGCGCTTGCCGCTTATAAACTCAGATCAAATGTTAGGGTGCTAGCCAGTATGCATTTTTTATTTCCTTGTTAATTTATTTATATGTTTATTTGAAATACTTGCTGGTGGATGTATATTGTAGGAGATTTGTACTTAGGTACGTCGGGTTAGGTAGATGAATTGCCTGAAGTGTCAAGGTCATTGTGATGTCACTTGTAAATGTGGACTACAAATTGATATGTCTTCAACCAGTAACTATCTTGTCATTTACAGTCAACAACTATCACGTCACTTGACGGCTGTCACTTGCAATCAACAACAACATATTCAGTCTCACACATGTATATGATACTCGGTTTATATGTGTACACATATATTTATACACTCACTAATACATCCATAGAGAACGTGTTTATACGCTCACTAATACATAAACATATATAGAAGATGTTTTACGCACTATTACGTATAGAGAGAACATGTCTATGCGCGCAATAATACATATATACAGAGAGAGAACATGTTTATACGCGCACTAATACGTATATAGAAAATGTGTTCCTACGCACACTAAAACATGTATATAGAACATGTTTATTTATACGCGCACTAAAACATACATACAGAATATGCAAATTATCAAACATAAGCCCTAATCGTACATTTATGTTCTGAATGATCATTGGTGCTTGTAGTTGTAGCCTTGAACCAGATTTGCAGCCATTCAGGCAAATAGACCAAATATGTTTTCATTATTCTTTTCTTACTTTTAAAAAAGTAACTATATAACTGTACCGAAAGCGCAAAATACTGAATAACAATATACACATTTGTTTGTCTACTAAAGTAGAGGTGGGGGCAACTTTGAGAGAAAGAGTCAAATCTTTACATGCTAAAACCCAAGGTAAAAACATTCGGAAATTGACTAGAATCTTTACATGGCATTTCGGTTGATTGGTATTTCCAAGTGAAAACAAGAGGTATATTTGAGTGAATGGATCAAGACTAGCACAAGCTTAAGTAATAAATTGTTTACTTCGTATATATTCTGTAGATACAATTCTCGCTTAGAAATTAGAGATTGTTTACTTCGTATATATTCTGTAGATACAATTCTCGCTTAGAAATTAGAGATTGTTTACTTCAGGTAAAACTGTAGGTCCATTTCAAGTCTTCTGAATGAGAAGCAGAATTATTAGGAAAAAGATTGGGAGGAACTCTCTCTCTCTCTCTCTCTCTCTCTCTCTCTCTCTCTCTCTCTTCTCTTTTCTCTCTCTCACTCTCCACCACCACCACCCCGTGTGTGTGTGTGTGTGTGTGTGTGTGTGTGTGTGTGTGTGTGTGTGTGTGTGTGTGTGTGTGTGTGTATAAAAGCCGCCTTGTCTTTGACTGCCTTGTTCTTTCTTTTATAGCTCATTGTTTCAAAGATGTCATCTAAAAGGCAGAATAATCTGCTTGGTGCATGTTATCACGTGTATGGACATAATTATATAATGCACAAACACACAATCATTGTACATGCATACATGAAAACATTCATAAATATGTCCTTCTTACAAATATGGGCTTACATACGTAAGCATCCATATATACTTAATTAGGCCTACATGCATGCAAACAAACATTAATCTCATACATACATACAGATACAAGCAAGAATAAGCTTACATACGTACATGCATGCGCATTAGCAAGCATATATGTGGGTCTGTTTATTTGTGTTTTTACGCCGAGTCAAACACATAGATATCTTAAAGTCAAAGGTACCTTATCCCCATGAATCCTTTCGACTTTTGTTTTTTGTATTTCTATCAGGTGGAAAGCTTGCCAGAAGTTGGTCCAGCTCCGGAATATCACAGACATGGCATTACTGTCACTCCGCGTTCACCGAGTAGGGTTCACACTGCTCGTTCTAGCACTTCCAGTCCCTGCAGAGCCGAGGGTCAAGTCCAACTTCCAAAAACGTTCTCAACCAGAAAGGGCGCTTTGCTGCTTTACACTGCGCCCGAGTCGCCTCTCCAACACGACCAGCTCAAAAAACGGTTGCCACGGAAACCGAAACAGCAAGAATTGATTGATTTAAGTTTAAAACTGGGGACTATGGAGAAATTGTCCATGTCTGTGTTGCAATATGGAGACTCGGTCAGTCAAAAACAGTTCCATGAAACTTCTATAGCAATATCTAACAGTCTGAACAGTACTTAATTAGAGTCATATTATATATGGTGTGTGTGTATGTGTGTGTATGTGAGTATGTGTGTGTGAGAGACAGATGATAGAGATTAGATAGAAAAGGAGTATTTGTATACTCTGATGTAATGTATAGACCCTCCATTATAGTGATTAGATAGGAAAGGAGTATTTGTATACTCTGATGTAATGTATAGACCCTCCATTATAGTGATTAGATAGGAAAGGAGTATTTGTATACTCTGATGTAATGTGTAGACCATCCATTATAGTGATAGTGATTAGATAGGAAAGGAGTATTTGTATACTCTGATGTAATGTGTAGACCAGCCATCAGAGTGATAGTTATTGGATAGGAAAGGAGTATTTGTATACTCTGATGTAATGTATAGACCAGCCATCATAGTGATAGTGATTGAATAATGCAACATCACTTCGAATCAAGTTTTATTTCCGATGTGAAGCTCCCTAAATGTAGTCGGTTCCCTTTATTGCAGTAAATTAGACAGGGATAAATTTAGATTTCATCAATTTTTTTTTTTAATAACTCGATGCTGATTTTTTTCGGTTTGTGACTCTGTCAGATGACGAAGTACTTTTTAAAAGCCTTTATCTTGTGCGCTTGGAGCAACTTTAATGTAATTTCAGCATTTAAAACAATCAAATTACTTGCACAAATTAAGCATCTTTAAATGTAATTTCACACTTAAAACAATCAAATTCCCTAATTCAAGCCTTCAAATTCCCCTGACACATTCAAATTCCCCTGACACATTCAAATTCCCCTGATACATTCAAATCAAAACATGTAATGTAAACAATTTCAAGAAATTTCAGTACAGTCCTTAACAAGCATTTTTAAAATGCATTTCGTCACTCTTAAATACATTTGCGCGCATGCACTGCTTATATGTGATGTATATACACAGTCACAAGCGGTGTTTATGTGTGATGTATATACACAATCACAAGCGGTGTTTATGTGTGATGTATATACACAGTCACAAGCGGTGTTTATGTGTGATGTATATACACAATCACAAGCGGTGTTTATGTGTGATGTATATACACAGTCACAAGCGGTGTTTATGTGTGATGTATATACACAATCACAAGCGGTGTTTATGTGTGATGTATATACACAATCACAAGCGGTGCTTGGTTTCACAAAGAGCACACGCACTGTTTATGTGTGATGTATATACACAATCACAAGCGGTGTTTGGTTTCACAAAGAGCACATGGAAGCAAAGGTACGGAGTTCATGAACCCGGAAGTGCCCGCGGCTAATGAACATTAAGGAAAGTTTTATGACCAGAGCGCGTTAGTTAGTGCCAGAAGTGAGACTACCAGAACTCATTAGTAAGTGCCAGAAGTGAGACTACCAGAACGCATTAGTAAGTGCCAGAAGTGAGATGACCAGAACTCATTAGTAAGTACCAGAAGTGAGATGACCAGAACGCATTATTAAGTGCCAGAAGTGAGATGAACAGAGCGCGTTAGTTAGTGCCAGAAGTGAGATGACCAGAACGCATTAGTAAGTGCCAGAAGTGAGATGACCAGAACGCATTAGTAAGTGCCAGAAGTGAGAAGAAAGAGACAGATGTCCGAATAAAAGTTGTAAAGTAATAAATAGCGAGCGTGCGACTAACCTGCGTCTGGTCAGTGTTAAAACTATCATGGATCAGTGGTGAAGGGACTGCACTATCTGCGCTAGTCAGTGTTAAAAACTATCATGGATCAAGAAAGAAAAGGCCGAACAGCGTTTGGGGACAACTGCTTAACGATAGGCGGGTCAAGATAAGGTCAAGGTTCGAGCGAGAGATCGGCTGTCCTGTGCTGAAAGGGCAAATGGTAGCGACATTGAGTGAATTAAGCTGATAGGAACTGCTTACGGAGACCCCTGCACTCATTAAATACAATCAACACTACCAACCACTTTCTACTACAACGCAACCTACTTTCAGAAGAAAGTAACATTATCAGAAAAACAACAAACCTTCTGCAGCTACCATTCACCACCCAAACACTACCCCAAAAATGGCAACCAAAATATCACCCACCTAGCACCCATCACAATCCTCATACAAACAAACACACTTCACTTCCTTTAAAATCAAAAACATGTTTGAAAAAAATTCCAACAGTAGCGCCAAAAGATGTTCCAAACGCAGTACCACATCTCTCCGTCTACCCTCCCTGAATGCAAGTGATGGGAGGAAGGCCCCACAGGAACATTCCAAAACTGAAAACATCCTACGCGGATGAAAAATTTACTGCAGTTCCCGTTGGGCAAAGAAGTTAACGAAAGAAGAAAAAGAACTTTACGGAGAACTTCTCTGTTCGTGTGCTTGGATACTTGACGCGGTTCAGCTAGAGTGCTAGACAATACACGAATACGGGTTAGTTATTTAGAAGGACATGGAACTGTGGATTTACTGAAATAAAAGAATGTTACTCATATATGTACACTGGCGAGGAAGGGGGGAGGGGCTGCTCATAAGAACCATTAATTAGGCAGATGATTTGGTGAGTCAGATTTTATGTTTAATTTCCATAACCTTTCTGTTGTTGTTATGAATCATGATTGTATTACTGTTATGTTTACTCCTTCACCATAATAAATGTTATAGAAAATACAAGATAGGACTAGACTTGTCTGGTTACTGAGATTAGTAGTGATTAGAATGGGACACTAATGTATGACAAGTCAGAATGTGAAGAGAGTTATTTTATACACAGGAATGAACAAAGGGTCAACACAAATTTACAAGTTATGATTAGTCCCTTTAAGCGAATAGTCTTTCAGTAGAACTAAATAGTCTTTCAGGGGAACTAAATAGCCTTTCAGTAGAACTAAATAGCCTTTCAGTAGAACTAATAATAGAACTAATAAACTGTTAAGGAGTGTGATCACCGGATAAATTAGTATTCACAAAAAATAACAACAAAGATCCCCTCCGGTGATATATGTGTGTGTGTGTGTGTGTGTGTGTGTGTGTGTGTGTGTGTGTGTGTGTGTGTGTGTGTGTGTGTGTGTGTGTGTGTGTGTGTGTGTGTGTGTGTGTGTGTGTGTGTGTGTGTGTGTGTGTGTGAGTAAGTAACTACACGTACATTGTTTGAATTTTTCCAGAATTACGATCGAGATTCGAGCAGTGTTACTGACAAAGGAGACGGACTGATTTTCAAGTTCTTGCACGAACTAAATGAGAAAAAAGAGAATTGTGATCCCCTGAAAGACAGACACGCACAGCCAGGTGGAGACCTCAAGTTTTACCTTCAAGACCTGAAGCAAAGAGCAAGGTGAATGAATCACTTGTACTTAGTTTCCTGACGAGCAATCACTTAAGTCTTTATGGCTAATGAAGTACTAGTTACAAGTGGTTTGCTAGCAAGTAGTAAGCTTTATTACTAGTTACAAGTGGTTTACTAGCAAGTAGTAAGCTTTATTACTAGTTACAAGTGGTTTACTAGCAAGTAGTAAGCTTTATTACAATCTGAATATTAGCAGTAATTAATTCTTTGTAAAAAATGTGCTTACTGACAGAAATTCCTATGGAAGTCTTATGAAACCTATTGAACTTGTTCTTTACCAGGTCTCTCGAGACAGCCGTTACAATTGCTCGCTTACTGAGAGCCATTACATTTAATTACTTACTGAGACAGCCGTTACACTTGCTCGCTTACTGAGAGCCGTTACATTTAATTACTTACTGAGACAGCCGTTACACTTGCTCGCTTACTGAGAGCCGTTACATTTAATTACTTACTGAGACAGCCGTTACACTTGCTCGTTTACTGAGAGCCGTTACATTTAATTACTTACTGAGACAGCCGTTACATTTAATTACTTATTGAGACACCCATTACACTTGGCTCACTTACTGAAACAACTTTTACAATTCTTCACTTACTGAGAGCCGTTACATTTAATTACTTACTGAGACAAAGCCATTACACTTGCTCGCTTATTAACCGTTACACTTGCTTGCTTACTGAGACAACCCTTACATTTGTTTGCTTACTGAGGCAGCCGTCACACATTAATCTCTTAATGAAACAGCCGTTATACTTGACCGTTTACTGAAACAGCCGTTTCTCTATCCTAAGCAGTAATATGTGAACCTTTTCTCTTTATGACACTGAGCTTTGTCATGACTGTTTTGCCCTGGCATTAAATGGCACCGAATTTTGCTTAATGGTACTGTATTCATAACGATATATGATATCAAGTGTTTTCAATACTGTTCTACTGACATGACTCCAAATGGCACCGAATTTAACAGAGTAGTAACTGACGGCTTACTGTATCCAGTGTTTTTAGCACGCGCAGTCTGTAGCACACGCGGCCCATTTTCTTGCCCTATCTTTCGGTCTAGAGTCCAGGGGTCGGGAACCTATGGCTCGCGAGCCATATGTGGCTCTATTGATGGCTGCAACTGGCTCTCAGACAAATGTTCGATTATAAAAAAAAAACTGAGTTTTCCCAGTCTTACGCCTCCATAAAGAGACATCCGTTAGTGATTAGGCTTAGAGACTGATGAAATACCTTGTTTACTCCTTCAGAGAAACAGGCTAAAACCAGAGGTGAAGGTCGCATCAAAAGTCGGATACTAACTATCCATGTACGGTCACTTGTTTTCAGATAATGTGACGTAGCGCTAAGTTGTGAATTGACCTCTACTTTCATTCATTATAGACCCCTGAATGAACGGGCCATGTTAGACGCACACCTGCATTGCACTCGATTTACATGGATAAAATTAGAGCGTCCATTCATTACTAGGACCGGATCTATCAGAACACAACATAGTGGTAATATCTTGATTTCTCTGTGTTGAGTTGAATTAATTCTATATATTTTGTATTGTGAATGTATGTAGAATTTTCTTGTGCATTTTATTGCTGATTGATAATATATTTTCTACAAAGCTAAGTGGCACAGCGATTGTAATAGGGTCGGGGCAAATTATACTTACTTCCTCGGACTTGCCAGTCTCCGATAGCTGGCACTTTTAGGGTCCGTGGTTTACGACCGTGTCAGCGCGCGGCATGGCTGACCCTTTCTACGGACATTGCATGCACAGCTGGACCACCCAAGCGCTACGTGCGTACATAACGGTTCTCTGTCCGAATTCACGAGTCTTTATAAACCAGGTTTGAATGTTAATCGGTACTCTGCGAGGAACAACCGCTTTGGAACGTTGTCCGGCGGCACAAATTATTCCGCGAGTCAATCAGCCAATAAGCCTAACCCGCTGTGTCGATAACCTTCGTGTATTGAACAAGGTAAACACATCGATTTCTTAAATTATAACTTGCATTTTATTTAAGTTATCATTGTGTGAATGTGCGAGATTGTTAATGTAGAAATTATATCTTTACTGCAACCTTCTCTAGATACGTGGCTTGGTAACAGTATGGCTAAACTAGAAACATTACATTCTTTACAGTAATTGTCGAATTGTGAGACAATGGTTTATAATGCTAAATTAACGGAATTGTAACCACAGAACGTTGGTGCACGTTCATATGATTATTTTTATGTAAAGAGTCCTTGATGTAAAGTTTGTAAACAATGTGTATAATCGCGTTTATACTTGTAAATCGTATGTGCGTGATTTTAATTCATATTCACTTTCTAAAATCTAAAATCTAAATGTTTTCTTTGAATGATTTAAATTCTCTTGCGTAAGCAATGTCGCATTTTAATTGTAACACGCATGAGCGTGATGTTGATTGTATTTTCATTATTATATTCAAACTATTGAATGTGAAGTCACACAGGTTTATCTGTCACTGAATTTCGTGTCCTAACTACGAGGTTAAATTTAGTCAGACTGAAGGATAAATCTGGGCAGCCAGCCTGTTTCAGAATAAGCGAGGAGATTTAATTAATCTAAATCCTGAAATTTAATTAATCTAAATCTTAATTCTGGAGCAGGGTCTTTAAATAAATGCTGGCATGTAACAGTGATATTACATTTGTAGTAGTGGTGAAGACACCATGTGTATGCAATTGAACTACCGTTGATTAATTGTTATTACGGGAGAGTCAAAACCCGCCACGTATTCATTAGTTAAATTGTATAACTAGCAACTTTGGATTAATGGAGAAATATCAGAACACAACATAGTGGTAATATCTTGATTTCTCTGTGTTGAGTTGAATTAATTCTATATATTTTGTATTGTGAATGTATGTAGAATTTTCTTGTGCATTTTATTGCTGATTGATAATATATTTTCTACAAAGCTAAGTGGCACAGCGATATTACATTTATAGTAGTGGTGAGGACACCACGTGTATGTAATTGAACTACCGTTGATTAATTGTTATCACGGGAGAGTCAAAACCCGCCACGTATTCATTAGTTAAATCGTATTACTAGCAACTTTGGATTAATGGAGAAATATATTGTAAAGATTTAGAATTTTAGATGTTTGGATTTTCACATAATGTAAATTGTAAGTTAGTGGAAATTGTAAAGAATGATTAACACTGCTGTTATTAGGCCCATATAAATCATTATTGTCACACGAGTCTGAAACATGATTAACTATGCATTGCAGCCGGTTCCTGAGTTCACTTTATAACTCAGACTTCAACTGCTAGCTGTTCCTTGGTGGAAGTCCAACCTTACTAAAAGCGTGGATTTCTATGGAAAAGTGACAAAAATACATATTGTGTCTATATCTGACATTGTTCAACTGGGGCTGCCATATATAGCTTTCGAAAATAGCGGCCGATGTGTGTATGTGCAAAAGGGTCCGCACAACAGATTGTCGTCGGATCAGAAAGTTTCGTTTAAATCGCGTGGTCAGCTAACTAATTTTAGAAACCCTTTTGACAAGATGGCTAAAAGAAAGAAAAACGATGAGTATCGTACTTTTCAGCAGGAATGGACAGAGGAATTTGCCTTTGTGGAGAGAACGGGTTCTGCAGTGTGTCTAATATGCAGTGATAAAATTGCATCTATGAAACGGTCAAATGTAAAGCGACACTTCGAGACACGCCATTCTACATTTGCATCGAAATATCCTGCGGGAGACAGCAGGAAGAAAGCATGTCAAGAACTGCTATCAAGAGTGCAAGCTAGTCAGCATCAAATCCGTGTTTGGACCCAACAAGGTGACTTGAATTCGGCTAGCTTTGCTGGCGCTTTAGCTATTGTGAGAAACGGAAAGCCATTCACAGATGGGGAGTATGCCAAAGCATTCATGCTTGATGTTGCCAATGAACTTTTTGATGACTTTTCGGATAAGGACGAAATAATTAAACGGATAAAAGACATGCCTCTGTCGGCAAGAACTGTTCACGATCGTAGCATCATGATGTCAAATCAAATTGAGGCAATGCAAGTCAAGGACATACATGTGGCATCATTTTTTTCTCTCGCTTTGGATGAGTCAACAGACGTCAGTAATTTATCCCAGTTCAGCGTGGTTGCAAGGTATGTTGTCGGTGATACACTACATGAGGAAAGTCTTGCTGTGTTGTCTATGAAAGGCACAACAAGAGGGCAGGATTTGTTCGAGTCCTTCACTGAGTTCGCTAAAGAAAAAAATCTACCGATGAATAAACTTGTTTCGGTGTGCACTGATGGTGCTCCGTGCATGGTTGGGAAAAGCAGAGGATTTGTCACTCTTCTTTGTGAGCATGAAAACAGACGCATCATAAGCTTTCATTGCATCCTCCATCAAGAGGCGCTTTGTGCTCAGATGTGTGGCGAACAGCTTGGTGAGGTGATGTCACTGGTGTTTCGGGTAGTCAACTTTATTGTTGCCCGAGCATTAAATGATCGCCAGTTCAAAACACTGCTTGATGAGGTTGGGAATAATTATCCTGGTCTGCTTCTGCACAGCAACGTGCGTTGGCTGTCAAGGGGGAAGGTGCTCAGCTGATTTGTGGCTTGTCTGAGCGAAATCCGGACTTTTCTTGAAATGAAGAATGTCGAGCATCCCGAGTTATCTGACACTGAGTGGCTTCTGAAGTTCTATTATCTCGTAGACATGACTGAACATCTAAATCAGCTCAATGTGAAAATGCAAGGCGTTGGAAACACAATCTTATCCCTGCAACAAGCAGTGTTTGCATTTGAAAACAAGCTAGAACTCTTCATCACCGACATTGAAACAGGTCGTTTACTACACTTTGAAAAACTGGGAGAGTTCAAAGATATGTGCACATCAAGTGACCCTGCTCAACATCTTAATCTTCAGCAGCTAGCAGGCTTCACGTCTAATCTCCTGCAGTCATTTAAAGCGCGCTTTGGAGAATTTCGCGAGCACACCCGTCTTTTTAAGTTCATCACCCATCCACACGAGTGTGCAGTGGACAGCACTGACCTGAGTTGCATCCCCGGTGTCTCCGTCAGAGATTTTGAGCTCCAAGCTGCTGACCTGAAGGTCTCAGACATGTGGGTGAATAAGTTCAAGTCACTGAATGAAGATTTGGAAAGACTTGCACGACAGCAAGCAGAGTTGGCGAGCCAACACAAGTGGGCAGAAATTAAAAAACTTCAACACGCAGACCAGCTGATTGTCAAAACTTGGAACGCGCTTCCCGTCACATACCATACACTGCAGCGTGTGAGTATTGCTGTACTGACAATGTTTGGCTCTACGTATGCATGCGAGCAGTCTTTCTCACATCTAAAGAACATTAAGACCAACCTGCGATCACGTTTAACGGATGGAAGTCTCAACGCCTGCATGAAGCTTAACCTCACCACGTATCAACCAGACTACAAAGCCATCAGCAAAGCCATGCAGCACCAGAAGTCGCATTAATGGGAAGAAATTCTCATTATTGTTTAGCAACAGCATAATAATGTTATTAAAAAGAATTAGAGACATAATTATTGTACTTTTAGTGTGAAAATTACACAAAATTACACATTTACTTGAATTTTTAGTTTTAAACATAATGTATGGCTCTCATAGAATTACTTTTCAAAATATGTTGTGTCCATGGCTCTCTCAGACAAAAAGGTTCCCGACCCCTGGTCTAGACTCTAGATGCTAAATCCACCAACTTTTTTTTTATTTCGCTGGAGAGCGGTTAAGAATCACTCGTAAGGTTTTCCCTCCAATCAGGGATCGAACCCCGGCAACTTGGGCGAGAAACTAGTGCCGTTCCGTTTGTGCTACCACCTGTCCTTTTGCAATATTGAACGACTTCTAGCGTCCCCCCTACAGTTGATTACGGCCTGATGTTAAGTGCTGCAATCGGCGCTGCCTCAGATATCTGTGACGCAAGAATAACTTTTGCTGAATGTCTGAAGTGATTAGGAGCTCACTTCATTGACTGTCTATGAAGTATTCATGACCTGCTGTGCAGTGTTTGCGATGTCTCATTGACTTAAGAGCGCTTTAACGGGAGTTCCCAGGTACGATCAATGCTGTTACCAGGTAAGATCTCAAGAGATTGCGGGGGGCCTTAATAATATTAACCATTCATGGGGAAAATTCTTACAGAATTGATTTAAACTGTGACTAAGCTGACATCTGTATTCAAGCAATACAAGCAGTGCTTGTTCGGTGGGGGGGGGGGGGGGGCATAACTCTAATGCATCAAGGGTGCATTTCTATTCTTGTTTGCTTGCTTGCTTGCTTGCTTAGGTAGAATACATCCATCGAAAAAAAGCCAAACACGTGCACATAAATGCATACATACAAATACAGCATAAGAAATATAACACCAATCAAAATTCACAAGTATAATGTACTACGTCATCAAATTAATGAACATAGAAATAGTCGTCCAATTACGTAAGCATTCTGTAATTCAACTCCTAGAGCAATAGCAATCATGTACGAAATATTCTAAGTCCATTCTTTCTTTATCAGTCAGTTAACTTACCCTAAGCTAACGATTGCCTTATTGACCGGACTCGAGTTATGTTCAAATCCAAAGTGATTAGAACACGGTACTTCTTTAACAAAAAAAACTTCCGGTCCATCCCCGTTGGATGAATTTGTTATGATCAAGTGTGAGACTATTAGTCAGAAAAACTTCTCATCTAGTTGGAACTGGTTTGGATTGCATCAGCAATCTCTAGCCTATTCTCCACCTGAGTTGTTTACTTCCAACTTTGACACTTGCAGAAAATACCATCATAAAGAGTGCCCAGGATCGGGTCACTTTGACAATTTAACAATTTATATAACAACTAAGTCTAGAAATAGGGATAGGCAAATGTATTCCGCCATTTATAACATTATGCGCTGTTCATAACTTCTGCTTAGAATACATCTTTACATTTTCAAAGGCATTTTAATTCAGTATAATGGCTATCGTCATAAATTATTAAACCAGTCAAGGATATATGCACATACAATATATCTTGAGAAGAATGCCTACCAATAACTATTATTTTTGCAAGCAAAGCACTTACAAACATGACTATTTTTTTATATATGGTAGCAGTATGATACAGCAATCAAAATCATACAGGAAAATAAGAAATTAATTATTTATTAAAACAACGAGTTTGTCTTGGCGTGATTTCACTGTTTATAGACAGTGATCTAAGTTATTTTCCGATACAGACTGCTAACATTAAGTACTATACACTATTAGCATTAAGTACTACAAACTATGAGTACTAAGTACTTTACACTATCAGTACTAAGTACTACAGACTGTTAACACTAAGTACTTTACACTGTCAGCACTATTACAGACTATGAGCACTAAGTATTTTACCGTGTCAGCACAAAGTATTGCTGATTGTCAACGCTAAGTAGTGTCAGACTGTCGGCACTAAGCCCCTTACACTATTAGCACTAATTACTACTGTCATCACTAAGTATTACTGACTGTCAACACTAATGACTACAGATTGTGAGCACTCAATACTATACAATGTAAGCACTAAGTACAACAGACCGTCAACACTAAGTACGATACTCTGTAAGCACTAATTACTACAGAATGTCAACATTAAGTACTTTACACTGTCAGCACTAAGTACTATACACTGTCAACACTAAGTACTATACACTGTCAACACTAAGTACTATACACTGTCAACACTAAGTACTATACACTGTCAACACTAAGTACTATACACTGTCAGCACTAAGTACTATACACTGTCAGCACAGACCGTTAGCAATGTGCCTAAGAAAAAAACTTATCAGCACTAAATACTACAGACTAGTTAGCACTAAGTACTCAATAACATCAGTATTTTTAAGTACTCAATACTCATGACTGTCAACACTAAGTACTGTCAATACTAAGTAAACTTACGCATAATAATAACTTAATCACTAAGTACTACAGACTTTAACAGTAAGTACAAACATAAAACATATCTACAATAACTCCTGCGAGCTATTAAATACTTAATTTGTGAACCTTTATTAAACCTATCCAGACTAAATATTACAGGCCGTGAGTACATATATATATGTAAGATTAGAGGGTGTGAGTCCATGTATAGATTTAAGTAAGATTACAGGCCGTGAGTACATGTGCAGATTAAGATTAAAGGCTGTGAGTACATGTATAGATGGAAGAAATCAGGCATGAGTACAGGTACAGGTGGAAGATTACAGACCGTGAGTACATGTAAAGATGTGAATATTGCAGGCCATGAGTACATGTACAGATTAAGATTACAGACTGTGAGTACATGTACAGAACGAAAATTATAGGTCGTGAGTAAATGTACAGGTGGAAGATTATAGGCCGTGAGTTCTTACAAATTAAAGATTACAGGCAGTGAGTACATGTACAGACTACGTTACATTCTGGGAGTACATGTACAGATGGAAGATTACAGACCATGAGTTCATGTAAAGATGTCAGATTAGAGGCAATGAGTACATGTATAGATGGGAGATTACAGGCCGTGAGTACATGTATAGATATAAAGATTACAGGTCTTGAATACATGTATAGAAGTGAATATTACTGCCCGTGAGTACATATACTGATGTAAGATTAAAGGCCTTGAGTACAAGTATAGATGTGATGATTACAGGTCGTGCGTACATGTATTGATGTTATTAATGTAAGATTACAGACCATGTATACTTGTATAGATGTAAGATTACAGGTCGTGAGTACATGTAAAGATGTGAGATTGTCATCACTAATTACAAGTCGACTTACAAGTAATAAATTATACAAAAGGAAATAATAATATGTGGTATGTACTGCCTTCAAGTTTTCGGAATTGTTCATACCTTGCAAGTCACCCCGTACATATATTCTGTATTCGTATGTTAGTTATGTGAAATCACACTTCTGCAAAGATTAAATCGTCCTTTATGATACACAAGTCCATTATTATGAGAAGATTATATAGTCCTTTAGTGATAGAGACCATTAATGTGGAAAGACTACATCGCCCCTGATAAGAGACGACGTTGTGGAAAGATAAAGTCGTCCTCTAAAAAACGTTGGCAGTAGAAATAATATTATAAAATTGGTTCTTTTCATGTCCTTGTTATTTGTTATTGCTGACGCCTAAAATGTGTATCTTTGTCAAAGGAAAAACGTGAAAGAGAAAACTTCAGCTCAGAACTTTATTATCAGGTTAAACACTGACAAACCTTGCTCCATTTAAGTTACTTTCAGCTCATAAGATATGACTCACATGCTATCATTAGTGTGGGGAGGGGGACCTGCTTCGTCATCTACTCAATTTTCTGTGAGGCATTTTTTTAAAAGAGGGTTGGTGGGGGGGGGGCTAATATTTTCCGATTTTATATAGTACTGATTTAAAATTGCTTCTCTCTAGTATATACCGTACACAATTAGTAGGCCTGTTACACACGTTACCGTACGTAAAGAGCAAGAATATTAGTTATATTATGGCACACACAATGTAGGCCTATTAGGTATATGACAGTACACAGTGCAGGCCCAGTATGTGTGTTATACATTGTAGACCCAATTTGTTTGTTACCGTACACACTGTAGACCCAATATGTATGTTACCGTACACACTGTAGACCTAATATGTATGTTACCGTACACACTGTAGACCCAGTATGTATGTTACCGTACTCACTGTAGACCCAGTATGTATGTTACCGTACACACTGTAGACCCAGTATGTATGTTACCGTACTCACTGTAGACCCAGTATGTATGTTACCGTACACACTGTAGACCCAGTATGTATGTTACCGTACTCACTGTAGACCCAGTATGTATGTTACCGTACTCACTGTAGACCCAGTATGTATGTTACCGTACACAAACAATAAGCTTATATCTGAGAATTGCTTATGTGCTCTGTAACAGCAGACAGTAATGTTTCGATGACGTCATTGTTGTAGAGTTTGGGAAGAGTTAGATGCATGGGGTACAAAATTAGTACTGTATAAACCTATTCGCATTTTTATAGAAATAAATTGAATGCCTAGACCATTTGATTTGGAAATTTTCTTTTGACATGAAATTAACACGATAGTTTAAACGAAAATAATATTATGGTTAAAATAAAAATAACACGATAGTTTAAATGAAAATAATATGGTTAAAATAAAAATTAAACGATAGTTTAAATAAAAATAACACGATAGTTTAAATGAAAATAATATGGTTAAAATAAAAATAAAACGATAGTTTAAATGAAAATAACACGACGGTTGAAATTCGAATAGCACGACGACTTAAATAAACCTAATACTATGGTTTAAATGAAAATAATATGACTAGTTTGTGATAGAGAGTAATAAAATCAAATTTCCATTTAACTGCTTGAAAGAGCCGAACCGAACCGAACTTTAGAAGTACAAATAAGTCGACACACCCTCTGCACCACACAAGCTAATAGGTACAGTTCGGATGACCTTTGTTTTTACTGGTTGCAAGTCTTTTCTTGCCATGGCTGATAGAAATAGAACTTTTTCAATGGCTGCAAGTCTTTTCTTGCATGGGTTGATAGAAATAGAATTTCTTTTATTGGCTGCAAGACTTTTCTAGCCAGGGCGGATAGAAATAGAAATTTTTTTTTATTGGTTGCAAGTCTTTTCTGGACACATGAAAGTTCAACCTAGTCTGATACCCTGTATGCCCAGTTATATGATGTACCCCTATGTGCCCTGTCTGATGTACTCTGATGTGCCCTGTCGGATGTACCTTGTCTGAGGTATTCTTTGGAGAGATTTTTCCGTTCACATGAAATTTCAGCCTCCATGCCCATAATCTGATAATCCCTGTCTGGTGTACCGTCAGAGATACTCTTTAGTTGGCTGTAAGATCTGTCCATTCACGTGAAATTTCACCTGAAAACATAATATTAGCATTTATCTATTTTTACTGTTCACCAATTTCATTTCCATTCTGTTCAAACAACGAAACAAGTGCAACTGTATTTAATATATTAATAAAAAATCACTTTAACTGTAGAACACATGTGGAAATTATATTTATTTGAAGTGTTTCATTTTTCACTCCCTCTCTGTCATGAAGTTTGTGATTGTCCTTAATACCATGATATTTGCTTAATCAAAGTTATGACTTGAAAGACAGACACAATAATTGTAGTTATGACTTGAAAGACAGACACAATAATGGTGGTTATTACTTGAAAGACAGACACAATAATGGTGGTTATGACTTGAAAGACAGACACAATAATGGTGGTTATGACTTGAAAGAGACCCAATAATGGTGGTTATGACTTGAAAGACAGACACAATAATGGTGGTTATGACTTGAAAGACAGACACAATAATGGTGGTTATGACTTTAGAGACAGACCACATACTTGTTATTATGACTTAGACAGACCACATACTTGTTATTATGACTTTAGAGACAGACCATATACTTGTTATTATGACTATAGAGACAGCCTATATACTTGTTATTATGACTATAGAGACAGACCATATACTTGTTATTATGACTTTAGAGACAGACCATATAGTTGTTATTATGACTTTAGAGATAGACCCTTAATCAGCAACAACAAATAATTGTGGTTATGGATCAGAGATAGATACCTTCATCATCAACCTTCGCTTAATTGTCGTTATGACTCTGGGGACAAACCCGTCAGTTGTCGTTATGACTTTAAGGACAGACCCCTTAGCCAAATAAAGGTTGTTGTGAATCAGATAATTCCTTCATTACTAATATTCCCTTAATTTTTTGCCCCTTTGATATAAGAGACAGATTTTCACCAAAATAATGTCATTTTTACCAGAGAATGACTTTCACTAATATTATTGTCATTATTGACCAGGAACAGATTGTCACCAAAGTTGATATTTTAATCAGGGAATGAATATTCGCCAACGTTTCTGTCGTTTTCTTCAGGAATTAGTTAATTTCACCACTGTCATTTTTATTAAGGAATAATTTCACCAAAGTTGTATATTCATTTAGACAGACTCTCACCAAACTTCTTGTTATGCTTTAGGAATAGACTTCCACCATAGCTGCTGTAATTATTATCAGGGATAATTTTAACCCCACCCCACCCCACCCCACCCCCTTTTTTTGTTATTGCCATTAAAGACCAGGTAAGGCCATCATTAGTGACAGTCCTTGTATGAGGTATCGGTATAATACGGGTGTCGTTGATGGCCATCCCTAAATTGTCGTCATAGTACTGGGTGAGACACATTACTAATGACAGTCCTTAAATTGTCGTTATCGGTCGGGAACTTTCACGCAGTTCGTCAAAGTTCAGGTGTAAGTGGCTTGATTTTTTATTTATTTAATAACGTCAGTTCGAGCTGATCACTAAGGCAAAGAATGCTTTAAAACTGCCTTTCAAAAGTGGAATGTTGACCGAGAAGTGAGTTACCCTCAAGTAGACGTCAGACCACAACAACACTCGTTGAACATTTTGCACTCTGGAATGAAACACGAACAATCTTTTATTGTTAGTCGTTCTAGCGCTGACATTTTTAGCCTCTTATTTATATTTGTGACGGGGCGTTCTTTTATGGCAATTACGCTGAATTCTCGAGTGACAAAAGTACGCCGCAGTTGTTTGTGTGGCATTGCACGTTGAAGGTTCTAACCATTATATAATAGGTGTTATATATATATATACTGTAAGCCTTTCTATCAACCCTGTGTCACTTGTATACACAAAAGGATTTCTTTATGTCGTCAAAGGATCAAGGCTTTTACATTTTCCCCGACCCGTAGATAGCACCGAGTAACGTGCGCCTGTAGAGCAAGCTGTTTACTGACAGAAAGTTGTTGTCTGAGCAGCCAAACGTCCAAGTTCCGTTCTAAAAGACTGCACACACGTATGCACGCGCACGCACGCATACACACATACACACGCACGCATACACACACATATACACAAACCATACACACACCCGGCATACAGATCTACAAATGTTCAATATACTTAGACAATCAGATAGGAATAAATATGCATACCAATGAATGAAAGTATAATTGAGACAAAATTATATTAAATTATATATAATTTTATATTTTCTCTATCTTTTTCTATTTTTACTGTGTGTGAGAGAGAGTTTAAATAGCAAGAGATTGTTGTGTAGCTAGAACGAATAGGCTTTATATCTTTATCGTTGTAAAGTTTATTCAATTCATTTCGGTCCTCTCCATTTACTGCACACTTGAACGAAAAAACTATTTTTTTTTTCGAATGCCGGTGAAATAGTGCAATAACAATATTTTGTAGATAAGAAAATTAGTTTTAGGAAGAAAACCTTATTCAATACATAGGGTCTCCAAACACAATGCTCAGAGTGCAATAACAATATTTTGTAGATAAGAAAATTAGTTTTAGGAAGAAAACCTTATTCAATACATAGGGTCTCGAACACAATGCTCAGAGTGAAACTATTGTCCACTAAACAGCAAAATACTGTTCACTGAACAATTAAATATAGTTCATTCAACAGCTAAATAATGTTCACTGAACAGCTAATGTCCACTGAGCAACTAACTACTGCCCTCTGAACACCTACTATCCACAGAACAGCTAACTAATGTCCACTTGAACACCTATTCACTGAACAACTAACTACTGTCCACTGAGCAGCTATTATCTCCTAAACAGCTAACTGATGTCCACTGAAGAGTTAATTTCTGTCCACTAAACAACTAATTACTGTCCACTTAAGAGCTGAGCAAATAACTATACTTTCAGTAAACACACACATTTATTTGTATATTAACAATATCCATATTCATTCCTCACACACTTTTAGTTTATATAGTAACAACTTGATATTCAGTTTAAAATGCAATTATTTACATAGCAACAACATCAGTATTCAGTTTACACTTTCATTTATTTATAAAGCAACAACATCAGTATTCAGTCTACACATGCATTTATTTATATAGCAACATCAGTATTTAGTCTACACTTTCATTTCATTTATTTAGCAACATCAGTATCAGTTTCTACTCTTTCTAGCTTTTCAGACCACTGAGCCATAGGCCCTATATAAATGGAGAGAACATCCAATGATACTTTGATAGCAAGCACTACCAATGTGTCGCTAATGGAAATTTCAGTGTGAAACCAGCCTTATAGTACTGAAGACTATGTGTTGGAAAGCATTCATTATTGTTAAAATATGCATTATTTAACATTGTAAATTATTTAATAATATTTAATTAATTTATTAGACATTTATTAAAATATTTTTTTAATTTTTAGTATTGGTTATGGATAAAGTCTTTCATATTTTAAATGCTTAAAATAAACATTCTTAAAAATATTAATTTGTAACATTACACTTACAGAATACAATTATTAAATGATGCCAGCAATAGTTTGCCATCACAATTTTAAAAAATTTTAATGAATGTTTTTGTTTTTAATTTGTATGTATTTTAGGTTTATTATTTTGTTTTTCAAAATCAAAGTACATACTACATAATCTTTATCCACTGATGAGTGTGTGTGTGTGTGTGTGTGTCCATGCATATGTGTTTTGATAAAATATTGTGTAAACATGTGGTTCAGCTAATAAATCAATTTAAAAACTAGTCGTAACAAGCAAATAAACTTCTGCATGGGTGAGGTACAATCTCATTTCATTGTGGGCCTTGTTTTTGGCACACTTAGATTACCGTAATCATAATACATGTATGTTTCTTTTTGATATAGTGTGAATGGGCGAGATTACAATTCTTAATTATAATTTGAAATACATATTAATTAAACAGATTTATTATCCTTTTACATTTTAAACCATGGAAATCAAGTCTACTTAGCTTGACTGACATATCAATATGTAATGGTAGAACTTATACCACTAGCACAGTTACATAGATCTTGTATGATAATTAATTTTTTAGCCAGTATATAGTAGTAGCCTTCTCATAAAAATGGCACAGCACTTTTGGTTTAAAATATTTATAATGCTAATTGTAAATTATAGAATCATATGTAATGAATTTTATTAGACATTTCTTATAAATATTTATAGAAGTAAAAAACTATTTATATAAGTGATCAAATTAAACATTCTTGAAATTATTTGGAATCTTAAACTTGCAGTATACAGTCACCTAATATTTCACATTAAAATTTCACATTTAAGAAAAATATTGGTGAATAACAATATTTAAACAATTCCAGTCACATTTTAAAAAAATAATTTGTATATATTTAAGAGGGTATTTTGTATTTTTCAAAAATCAAAGCACATACTACATAATCTTTATGATAAAATGCCCACTTGACATTGGTCTTGATGAGTATGGAAAGGTAATATACAAAACTAGCAAAATATCAGTATACAGACACTAAAAATGGAGAAAATGGTGTGAATGAAACTGGTTTTATTCTGAACATGGGTGAATTTTGGCAACACTAATGTAGTTCTCACAGTAACGATTGTTTCATAAATAATATACTTAACCTCTTAGAACTAACTCTATTGCCTTCAGTGCAGTTTAACAATATTTACAATGTAAAGAAATGGGCTAGATCGATTCGGTTTTTCAAATTCAGACAGGTATTGCACTTACAATGTAGGCCTACATATAATTTAAACAATTTTTCAAATCTTTCATAAATATAGAACTCTAAGTAGACCGAGTAAAATTGTCTACAACGTAAGGCTATCACTTTACTTTTACATTTTTATTGATAAATATTATCTGAAGTAATAGATCTGAGGATTGTGTCATAAATGTAATTATATTTATTGAATCAGAGATTCACAAAATTGGATTAAATATATTGAAAACGGTCGATGCTAAACGTGCAATTATCATATACGCTATAATGATTCGGTCTTTTCAATATGGCAGACGTTCGGCGACAGCGAATTTGCCCTTATGTCCTCTCCATATATACTCAGTGTTTCGCACCCACAAAAGTTTTAACGCAATTTCTGTGGAGAAAAAGTAATTAACGATACAATTACGTGATAGTGTTAGACCAGGGGTCGGGAACCTATGGCTCGCGAGCCATATGTGGCTCTATTGATGGCTGCAACTGGCTCTCAGACAAATGTTCGATTATAAAAAAAAAACTGAGTTTTCCCAGTCTTACGCCTCCATAAAGAGACATCCGTTAGTGATTAGGCTTAGAGACTGATGAAATACCTTGTTTACTCCTTCAGAGAAACAGGCTAAAACCAGAGGTGAAGGTCGCATCAAAAGTCGGATACTAACTATCCATGTACGGTCACTTGTTTTCAGATAATGTGACGTAGCGCTAAGTTGTGAATTGACCTCTACTTTCATTCATTATAGACCCCTGAATGAACGGGCCATGTTAGACGCACACCTGCATTGCACTCGATTTACATGGATAAAATTAGAGCGTCCATTCATTACTAGGACCGGATCTATCAGAACACAACATAGTGGTAATATCTTGATTTCTCTGTGTTGAGTTGAATTAATTCTATATATTTTGTATTGTGAATGTATGTAGAATTTTCTTGTGCATTTTATTGCTGATTGATAATATATTTTCTACAAAGCTAAGTGGCACAGCGATTGTAATAGGGTCGGGGCAAATTATACTTACTTCCTCGGACTTGCCAGTCTCCGATAGCTGGCACTTTTAGGGTCCGTGGTTTACGACCGTGTCAGCGCGCGGCATGGCTGACCCTTTCTACGGACATTGCATGCACAGCTGGACCACCCAAGCGCTACGTGCGTACATAACGGTTCTCTGTCCGAATTCACGAGTCTTTATAAACCAGGTTTGAATGTTAATCGGTACTCTGCGAGGAACAACCGCTTTGGAACGTTGTCCGGCGGCACAAATTATTCCGCGAGTCAATCAGCCAATAAGCCTAACCCGCTGTGTCGATAACCTTCGTGTATTGAACAAGGTAAACACATCGATTTCTTAAATTATAACTTGCATTTTATTTAAGTTATCATTGTGTGAATGTGCGAGATTGTTAATGTAGAAATTATATCTTTACTGCAACCTTCTCTAGATACGTGGCTTGGTAACAGTATGGCTAAACTAGAAACATTACATTCTTTACAGTAATTGTCGAATTGTGAGACAATGGTTTATAATGCTAAATTAACGGAATTGTAACCACAGAACGTTGGTGCACGTTCATATGATTATTTTTATGTAAAGAGTCCTTGATGTAAAGTTTGTAAACAATGTGTATAATCGCGTTTATACTTGTAAATCGTATGTGCGTGATTTTAATTCATATTCACTTTCTAAAATCTAAAATCTAAATGTTTTCTTTGAATGATTTAAATTCTCTTGCGTAAGCAATGTCGCATTTTAATTGTAACACGCATGAGCGTGATGTTGATTGTATTTTCATTATTATATTCAAACTATTGAATGTGAAGTCACACAGGTTTATCTGTCACTGAATTTCGTGTCCTAACTACGAGGTTAAATTTAGTCAGACTGAAGGATAAATCTGGGCAGCCAGCCTGTTTCAGAATAAGCGAGGAGATTTAATTAATCTAAATCCTGAAATTTAATTAATCTAAATCTTAATTCTGGAGCAGGGTCTTTAAATAAATGCTGGCATGTAACAGTGATATTACATTTGTAGTAGTGGTGAAGACACCATGTGTATGCAATTGAACTACCGTTGATTAATTGTTATTACGGGAGAGTCAAAACCCGCCACGTATTCATTAGTTAAATTGTATAACTAGCAACTTTGGATTAATGGAGAAATATCAGAACACAACATAGTGGTAATATCTTGATTTCTCTGTGTTGAGTTGAATTAATTCTATATATTTTGTATTGTGAATGTATGTAGAATTTTCTTGTGCATTTTATTGCTGATTGATAATATATTTTCTACAAAGCTAAGTGGCACAGCGATATTACATTTATAGTAGTGGTGAGGACACCACGTGTATGTAATTGAACTACCGTTGATTAATTGTTATCACGGGAGAGTCAAAACCCGCCACGTATTCATTAGTTAAATCGTATTACTAGCAACTTTGGATTAATGGAGAAATATATTGTAAAGATTTAGAATTTTAGATGTTTGGATTTTCACATAATGTAAATTGTAAGTTAGTGGAAATTGTAAAGAATGATTAACACTGCTGTTATTAGGCCCATATAAATCATTATTGTCACACGAGTCTGAAACATGATTAACTATGCATTGCAGCCGGTTCCTGAGTTCACTTTATAACTCAGACTTCAACTGCTAGCTGTTCCTTGGTGGAAGTCCAACCTTACTAAAAGCGTGGATTTCTATGGAAAAGTGACAAAAATACATATTGTGTCTATATCTGACATTGTTCAACTGGGGCTGCCATATATAGCTTTCGAAAATAGCGGCCGATGTGTGTATGTGCAAAAGGGTCCGCACAACAGATTGTCGTCGGATCAGAAAGTTTCGTTTAAATCGCGTGGTCAGCTAACTAATTTTAGAAACCCTTTTGACAAGATGGCTAAAAGAAAGAAAAACGATGAGTATCGTACTTTTCAGCAGGAATGGACAGAGGAATTTGCCTTTGTGGAGAGAACGGGTTCTGCAGTGTGTCTAATATGCAGTGATAAAATTGCATCTATGAAACGGTCAAATGTAAAGCGACACTTCGAGACACGCCATTCTACATTTGCATCGAAATATCCTGCGGGAGACAGCAGGAAGAAAGCATGTCAAGAACTGCTATCAAGAGTGCAAGCTAGTCAGCATCAAATCCGTGTTTGGACCCAACAAGGTGACTTGAATTCGGCTAGCTTTGCTGGCGCTTTAGCTATTGTGAGAAACGGAAAGCCATTCACAGATGGGGAGTATGCCAAAGCATTCATGCTTGATGTTGCCAATGAACTTTTTGATGACTTTTCGGATAAGGACGAAATAATTAAACGGATAAAAGACATGCCTCTGTCGGCAAGAACTGTTCACGATCGTAGCATCATGATGTCAAATCAAATTGAGGCAATGCAAGTCAAGGACATACATGTGGCATCATTTTTTTCTCTCGCTTTGGATGAGTCAACAGACGTCAGTAATTTATCCCAGTTCAGCGTGGTTGCAAGGTATGTTGTCGGTGATACACTACATGAGGAAAGTCTTGCTGTGTTGTCTATGAAAGGCACAACAAGAGGGCAGGATTTGTTCGAGTCCTTCACTGAGTTCGCTAAAGAAAAAAATCTACCGATGAATAAACTTGTTTCGGTGTGCACTGATGGTGCTCCGTGCATGGTTGGGAAAAGCAGAGGATTTGTCACTCTTCTTTGTGAGCATGAAAACAGACGCATCATAAGCTTTCATTGCATCCTCCATCAAGAGGCGCTTTGTGCTCAGATGTGTGGCGAACAGCTTGGTGAGGTGATGTCACTGGTGTTTCGGGTAGTCAACTTTATTGTTGCCCGAGCATTAAATGATCGCCAGTTCAAAACACTGCTTGATGAGGTTGGGAATAATTATCCTGGTCTGCTTCTGCACAGCAACGTGCGTTGGCTGTCAAGGGGGAAGGTGCTCAGCTGATTTGTGGCTTGTCTGAGCGAAATCCGGACTTTTCTTGAAATGAAGAATGTCGAGCATCCCGAGTTATCTGACACTGAGTGGCTTCTGAAGTTCTATTATCTCGTAGACATGACTGAACATCTAAATCAGCTCAATGTGAAAATGCAAGGCGTTGGAAACACAATCTTATCCCTGCAACAAGCAGTGTTTGCATTTGAAAACAAGCTAGAACTCTTCATCACCGACATTGAAACAGGTCGTTTACTACACTTTGAAAAACTGGGAGAGTTCAAAGATATGTGCACATCAAGTGACCCTGCTCAACATCTTAATCTTCAGCAGCTAGCAGGCTTCACGTCTAATCTCCTGCAGTCATTTAAAGCGCGCTTTGGAGAATTTCGCGAGCACACCCGTCTTTTTAAGTTCATCACCCATCCACACGAGTGTGCAGTGGACAGCACTGACCTGAGTTGCATCCCCGGTGTCTCCGTCAGAGATTTTGAGCTCCAAGCTGCTGACCTGAAGGTCTCAGACATGTGGGTGAATAAGTTCAAGTCACTGAATGAAGATTTGGAAAGACTTGCACGACAGCAAGCAGAGTTGGCGAGCCAACACAAGTGGGCAGAAATTAAAAAACTTCAACACGCAGACCAGCTGATTGTCAAAACTTGGAACGCGCTTCCCGTCACATACCATACACTGCAGCGTGTGAGTATTGCTGTACTGACAATGTTTGGCTCTACGTATGCATGCGAGCAGTCTTTCTCACATCTAAAGAACATTAAGACCAACCTGCGATCACGTTTAACGGATGGAAGTCTCAACGCCTGCATGAAGCTTAACCTCACCACGTATCAACCAGACTACAAAGCCATCAGCAAAGCCATGCAGCACCAGAAGTCGCATTAATGGGAAGAAATTCTCATTATTGTTTAGCAACAGCATAATAATGTTATTAAAAAGAATTAGAGACATAATTATTGTACTTTTAGTGTGAAAATTACACAAAATTACACATTTACTTGAATTTTTAGTTTTAAACATAATGTATGGCTCTCATAGAATTACTTTTCAAAATATGTTGTGTCCATGGCTCTCTCAGACAAAAAGGTTCCCGACCCCTGTGTTAGACTGTCCGAAGAGGATGTCCTAGCTTTTTATCATTATACATGCATGATTGTCACGTTTTGTTTTCTTTTTCGGTCATTGTACAAGTAAGGGTGTCAGACTTTTTTCTTTCGGTCATTTATAGGAATGTACAATTTGATACCTAGCGTATTTATTTAGCATGTATGAAATCATTACACACAGAGTGTGTTTATATAACCCTTATTAAAAGGATTTCCCCCGAGGTCAGACGCTTAGGTCAACATTGATTTATAAACTGCTTACATTTCTGTTAACAAAATAATTTTAAAATTTTCAAATCATAAGTAATTGTTTAACAAAGACTGCCAGGACTCGTTAGCAAGGGATTGCTACAGATTCAGTGTAGGAAGAAGCGGGGGGGGGGGGGAGTCTGTAGCAGCAGCTAAGGGCGCCAAATTGTAGCCTACATTATTTACGTCAGTTCGCCAGACTTTATGACGTTATGTTGGGTCGCTGGAAGCACGTCATAATTTATTATTTAGCAGCTTTCGCCGAGTCATTCAGTTCTTCGAGAAATTAAAATTCCGTTATTCTGGGCGCAAAATGTCCACTCAATGTTATTTAAATAACTTCATTTATACCATGGCTTTTTTTTTTTTTTTTAGTCGGTGAGGGTCTAAATATAAATAATCATTCTTACTGGGGTCAGTGAATGAAATCATTAGTGGTCAGTTTTATGTAGTAAATAAATGTATCTGGTGACAAACATGAGTTGTTAATATTTCAGTAATGAACATAAGCAATCGCGGCCATTTTATGTCTAATTAATCGTCTAAAACCAAAGCAGTCAAGACAAATTCCATAGTTTTAAGTGTGGTGGTGGTGATGGGAAAAATAAATATCACCCCTGTAATTAATGTGGCATGAAATTAAAATTGAAAAGCACTGTCAGAATTATTTTTAAAAAATAAATATTCATTTTAAATGACAAGAGAATATATTGTATCATTTGGATGTGTATACTAGTCACATCAGAATATACAACTAGAATGGCTGTAATCGCAAGACAGGGTCATCATTGTTTGACACCAACATCATCATTATATCTTGACATGACACCATCAGTATTGTTTGACATGATAACATCATTATTGCTTGAATTTGACACCATCAATATTGCTTGGCATGACATCTTTAGTATTGCTTGACATGACACCATCAGTATTGCTTGACATGACAGCATCAGTATTGGTTTGTGATGACACCATCAGCATTGATTGATATGACACCATCATTATTGCTTGAATTTGAGACCATCAGTATTGCTTGATATGACACCACCAGTATTACTTAACATGATACCATCAGTATTGCTTGATGATGACAACCTCAGTATTGCTTTATGCTGACAACCTCAGTATTGCTTGACATGACACCCTGAGTATTGCTTGACGTGACATCATTAGCATTGCTTGACATGATACATCAGTATTGCCTGATACTGACACCATTAGTGTTGCCTGACACCGACTCCTGATACTGACACCATTAGTGTTGCCTGACACCGACATCATCCTTATTGCTTGATACTGACACTATCCACACTGCTTGACATGACATCAGTATTTTTTAACATGACACCTTTAGTATTGTTTGACATAATACCATCAGTATTGTTTGCTGTAACACCATCAGTATTGTTTGACATGATACCTTAATCCCTCAGATGGTAGCCTCACACCAGTGGCTTATCAGCCAAGCACGTATTGCTTGACACTGACAGAATCATTGCTGCTTGATACTAACAACGACACTTGTAACAACTGGCTTCATCAGAATTCAAAGTGAACCACACACATTGCCACTATGACTCACTCATGCATATACAAAATTCAGCATTCTTACAATGTATGCTTACACACATGTATACAAATAAGCAATCATATGCACATATAACATGCAAATGCACACCAATCTGTGTATAAGCAGTCATATACATGCACACACATACACATAACATCCCCAATCCAGTCAGGGTATAAGCAGCCACTCACACAAATGTTTGCACACCCAAACACACACATGCACACACATACACACACCATCCAGTGAGGGTGTAAACAGTCACAGACTTCTTTAACGGGGCATGCCATTAGGTCATGTGGAAATATAAGTAATTTGAATAAATTTATAATATAAATAAATATGTGGTATATGTAATAGAAATCAGTGTAATTTGGAGGGTGTGTGTGTGTGTGCATATTTGTGTGTATTATGTGTTAGAGACAGGAGAGCAGGGAAATGAGTATCAAGAAGAAGTGTGGGATCCTCAGCTACTTCAATCATTGCTTATAATGCACTCATTCAATGCAATCATTTTCCATCTTAGCTTGTACAATTAATCCAGAATGTTATTTACTGTTTACAATTTCATTAATTAAAAGTATTTAAATTGATTAGATGATTGTTATTTTTATCAACTTGACAATTCTACATTTTTCTACTGAAAGCATGCATTACATTTAAACAATTAAAAATTGACGATTAGTTGTTATTGAGACTCCAATGAAGACCTTCATTTATTTTCAGTGCACGAGGTTATGGCCGAGAAGGGGCATTGTCCAGTCGAGCCCGCTCTCAAGAGCTTGAAGAAATACTTCAGCAGTTGGAAGATGCCTGGCCAGTGTCCTCACGTCCAGCATCACAATGGTCAACTTCTGTCACAGATGGTTCCCATGGGAAAATGGATGAGTTCTTGTATCCCAATTCCACATCCATTCTTCTGGGATCAGACCCAACAAGGTGAAAGTTATTTAAAAATTTTTTTATTATTGTTATTGAACTCAATTCTATAACTAAATATTACTTGTTAATGAGTGGCCTGTTCTTCACGTCACACAGCTCAGCCCTTTGTCTACAAGCAATATAACAACACCCAGACAGTAAAATTAAAAATAAATATATTTTTTTAAATGAACAAGAACAAAATGTATAGGCCATGATTATTTAATGCAATTTATTGTGTACTTTATTTTTTAACCCCATTCAGAATACATCAGTATTTAGATGGGTGTTCTTTATACACACTTCAGTAGCAATATTTCTTATAAAAATGGAAAATATCAATGCTAATTTAAGTCAGTACATAGCAGAAGACTGAATATTCCCCATCAGAAAACTGAATACTCCCCATCAGTGACTAAACTTGTTTTCGAACCATATATACTTCAGATTTCCATGTCACTAGAACATAAGCAAAAGTATGTGAATCAGTAACACATCATTTTAAAAAATGTACATTTAATTATTCTGTTCCTTCAAGCTTTCAAATTAGTGAATCACAGTCGTTACTTAGTATCCTGTCAAACTATAGTAAAAGCACATTTCTGTCTAAATACATCCTACATCTCTGTCGTTAGCTCATATTTTGTCAATGGTAAAAGCCCATTTCTTTTCACAATACATGATACGTCATTATCATTATCTCATGTCAGATTATAATATAACCCCATTTTGTCTAAGTGAACTATATCACTGTCATTGTCTTGTGTCCTATCAGATTTTGGTAAAGAACAATTTCTTTCTACACATTATATTACCCTCATTATCTGGTGTCAGACTAATGTCAGACTAATGTAAGAGTCCCTTTCTTTCTTCATGCATAATGATATGCCATTACAACTACATAGCAGCCTAAACAAAATCTACCTCTTTCTACATATATGATAATTCACAGTCGTTACCTAGTGATCTGTCCAACTAATGTACGAGTCTATATGTGCAATGACTTGTCACACTAAAGCCTATTTCTTTCTATCACGTTTTTTCAAATCACTGTGTTTCTATGTATAGCTTACATTCAACATCAAAATGTATTGTTCTTTTTCCTAAGTGATGCAAGTGAGTTGTGATAATAATAATAATAGTAGTAGTAGTAGTATAAACAATTGTAAAAATAAAAGGGAGAGATGTCATTACTTTTAGTTGTTATTACCATTATAATTGTCTGCATTTTATATGTCTGACTGTGAGCAGGGATTATAAAAAGTGAGAACAGCACCTTCATTTATTATAAAAATTTATAGCTATCAGTCAGGAAATATTTTGATATTAAATCAAGTAATATCTTTTAGTGGATTGTGTAACCTAGCATGGAAGAAGACTGACAAACTTGTAATCATCTGAATGCAATTTATTGTTATTCTTAACAGGCCGATGTCATTCCGTAAAAGAGTTTTGTCAAGCAATAAATTGGCTTCATCCCTCAAATCTCTCAATTACATGGGTCGACCTTCTACAGGTGAGAGTGTATGTCCTGTATATGACTCTTTATTAACGATCAACAAATTATTATTCATATGCAGATGGGAATGTATCTATATATATATATTCAGCCTTTATTATCTACTAATACCCCCTCACCCTTCTACAGGTAAATATAGATCAATGACCAATGACTGGGCCATAGTCATAAGCTGAAATTCATTTTCTCCTTTGCAGTTCATGATGTGATAAAAATGTTTCTTTGTTCGTACATGTATTACTTAGATTTGCTTAGGTGCAGCGGAAACAGGATATAATATGATTTGACTATTTTCATTCACATACAAGTACTGCTTAGCTTTGGTGCAACTGAGGCAGGATTAGATTACTTTCATTAACATACATGTACTATTTAGATTGGCTTCGATGCAACTGAGACAGGGATTTGACTTTTCTAATTCACATATTTGTACTAATTAGATTGGCTTAGATGTATGTGGTATAGGATTTGACAGAATTTTACTATTTTCATCCACTTATTTGTCTTTCTTAGATTGATGTAGGTGAAAGCAATATGTGATATAATAGGATCTGTCAATTTTCATCCACCTAATTATCTTTCTTAGATTGAAAGCAATATGTGATATGACATGCTTTGACTAGTTTCTTTCATGTACATGTGCAAGTACTGTATGACTTTGTCTACTTAGATTGATATACTGCCAAGGAATAGACAGTTTGTCCACCCATGACATAGTCACCAAATCTCAAGGTAATAGGTACACTCTGCCATAAGTAACAGAGAATTTGATTTGTTCAAAAAGATTCAAAATTGTTTGACCACAATGCATCAGAAAATTTTCTTTTCAGGAATTTTTTAAACAAGAAAATATAAATATTAAAATTAAAACATTTTTCTGCTTCTGCATACAAATGATATGTTGAAATTCTTTTAGGTTTTTTGTTCCTTTCTTCTGGTATGATAAAAAAAATTTGTTGTACTTGAACCAGACAGCAGAACATAGATAAAAGGTTTAATATAAAATCTTTTTTTAAAATAATTATAAGAATCTTAGAAAGGAAAACTGAAAAGTTTTCATTTATAAAAGATTTGTATGTGCTTGAAAAGAAAGAGAAACTATATCTAGATAATACTGACTCTCTTTCAGGAAGTCAAAGGTTCAAAACACACCAACTAATTCATTTAAATTAGTCCAACTAATACATCATTTCTGTTGCTTGGGATAGTGAAGCTTTACAGCCTGACTGTAAAGCACACATAACCCTGACTGTAAAGCAAACATAACCCTGTACATAAAACACACATGATTCTGACTGTTAAGCACACCTAGCCTTGTATGTAAAATGTGTGTCAAGGTTATAAAGTGCACATGACCCTGTATGTAAAACACACATGACCCTAACTGTCAAGCACGCATGATCCTGACTGTTAAGCACATGCCAGACAGTAAGCATATATCCTAACTATAAAACACACATGACCCTGTATGTAAGCTTACATGACCCTGATTATCAAGCACACATCACCTTGACTACATGACCCTGACTATAAAACACACCAATCCTAACCTTAAAATACATAACACATGACCCTGACTGTCAATTCACAGACCCTGACTTAAGCACATATGACCTGACTGTAAATCACACTTATCCTGATTGTAAAGCATATGTGACCCTGCCTGTAATGCACACATATTCTCCCTAGCTTAGAATCCACACACACACACACTTACATCTTAACTGTTAAGCATATATGATAACCCTTTCCCTAATACAGTGATGTCAAGCTTATAATAATCCTCTCCATAATTTAGGTCAAGTTAATCACATTGACCAAAGCACATGTGATACCCTAACTTAGGATTGTCTCTACTGACCCTTTAAGACTATCAAGTTTAACAGTCAAGCTATATAGCACATAAATAAATAAGAATATGCTTTTAAAATTATCTTTATCTCCATGTGTCTCAGAGTCTAGAAATATCAGTGTAGCATCTCCTGATGGAACATTGTTTAGGACATTACCACAGCACCATGTCGGTACACACCGCTCCAAGTCTGCTTACTGGTCTTCTACTTCTGGCTCAACAGACCCGCTTAAGCGCCCCAAGACCTCGCACATTTCTCACCATAGATTTACATTCTCTAAAAGTGACAAGGGCTCATTCGTCTCCCCTGATCCAATGATGGAAGATGTGCCATTAAAAATAGAAGGTGATGTTAATATTGTTTAAGATAAGTTACAGAAATTATTAGGCCCATTAATGTCTTAATTACATTTGCATGTGGAAAAGCACTATTTATTACAATCATTATTGCTTTATTGTTAAAAATAGTGTTTATTGAAATCATTATTTTGCTTTATTATTAAAAATAATATTTATTGTTGTTTTATTATAGTTATTATTGCAGTTATTAAGAATTGAAAAGTGGGGAGGGAGGCAGTATTTCCATATATATATAGTTTATTATAGTTATTATTGCAGTTACTAAATGTTCAAAGTAGGTGGGGGGGGGGCAGTATTTCCATATATAATTTTGCAAAAGTCTGGATCCATCAATTATTTTTTTTTAAACTTTTTTAAAAATCAATTGTTGATATTTCTCCACTCGATTAACACAGTACTTTCATTAAAATAACATTATTGCATCTCAATTAGAATTTATAATTATTGCTATGTATATCAACAGTATTCTGAAAGTGCTGCAATATCAGACATTAAGAGCTTCTCCGTTCCCTATTTAACTTGTTTCAATTATGTACTTTTTTTCTGCTTGCACAAAACAAATGACAGAAGAATCTGGCACACAGCTATCTGAAGATGATATACTGGGTGAAATGACAGTTCATGTGGCTCCTGCAATGAAAGATGAAGAATTCAGCAGTGTTGTACTTCATGAAAATGTTCTAGATAAGGATTCAGAAACAGACAGAGTTAGCATATCTACTTCTGTTCGAGAGGAAGAAGAAATAGTTCTCTCAGGTAAAACTTTATTGCACAAGAGATATAATGGTCATGCCACATTTGTCAGATCAAATACTTAATTGAAATTCATGTTAACAACTAATCAGTTTTGTCTCTTATGAAGTGTGTTACTGAAGCTTGGATTTTGATAATGGTATGAAACAGAATACCATGTAGGTGAACATTTTTATTGTAAAGTCCTGATGCCATCATGTATATACTACCGAATTATTTGAAAAGAAAATTAATTGATGATGCTTAATGAAATGGGAACTCATATAGATTAGCCAATCTTCATTAAAATGCTTGTTCAGTACTTCCTGAGACTTTACTTACAGCTTTCATCAAGCATTTTCATGTTGCATGTAAAAGAAAGTTCGTGCATAAAATCTTCACCTAAATTATGCCTTTTGCTAAACCTTTAATGGTCTTACGCACTAAATCTTCACTTAAATTATGCCTTTTGCTAAACCTTTAATGGTCTTATGCACTAAATCTTCACCTAAATTAAAACCGCCTTTTGCAAGATATTTTAGACTGATTGGTGGTCATCATTATATCCATGCAGAGGATGAAGTTGAGGAAGCAGAGTCAAGCATGTGGGTTGAATTTACAGAGTGCCCTGTCACTGAGGGCAGAACATCTGTGATGGGAGCACATACCCCTATTAATGAAAGTGATGCCAATGACACAGAACTGAATGCAACAAAGCCACTCCAGCCACAATACGCAGGTAAGGGGAGATAACACTGCTTCTCTCTCTCTCCCTCTCTCTCTCTCTCTTCATTCACTGCCAAATCCTATAGATATCTGATTATTTACTGACTAATCATGTATTGTCATTTACTGTCTCAAACTATTTTCATAATCAGCAAGAATATACTGTCTTTTCTGTGTCACTGTTGTTTCACTCTATACATTTTTTAAATCCATTGTATTTACGTTTTCTTTTTATAATACAATACATAGGGGTTTGTTAAAGTGCAAGAAAAACAAAACAAAACAATGTAATATTATTATGTTGAATTTATTGTTATTTTGCTGTTTGCTATTTTTAACTTTCATTATCATTAAATGTTAAGTTATCTTTTGAGACTTATTTAAGTTTTTTTAAGCTTGACATATTAAAATAATATTCATATACATGTACAGTATGTTTAGTTGGAACATTTACATAAATGTTTAACAACACACAAAATACACACTTCTGATTTTATACCTCATCCTGAAAGTGTTTGTTCATGTACATTTATAAAACTTAAGTTAGCGCTTATTTCACATATTCACAGTGGAAAAATTTCTTAAAGAGTGTATGCCTCATACTGAAAGTGTTCATGTATAATAATTATAAAACTCAAGTTAGTGCTTATTTCACATATTCACAATGGAAAAATGTCTTAAAGAGTTTATGCCTCATCCTGAAAGTGTTTGTTCATGTACATTTATAATACTTAAATTAGCAGTTATTTCACATATTCACAGGGGAAAAATGTCTTAAAGAGCCTGCTGATAAGTAGACTGCCCTGTAATTGTTGTGTTGTTAACTTGGAGGGTGCTTCCAGCTTCCGCTGATTTCATGCCATACCTAGTAATAAAAATGGATTCACATATTAAGTATGAATTCATATGTGATTAGATGAACAGACGGACAGTGGTTTTATTTTAAAAGCTGAGTAATTATTTTCTAGTTAAGTATAGATATAACTCAATATTGTTATGGTGTTATCAGTACAGCAGGCATAATTCTCCATTGTTAGTGATGTTTCTCTTAGGTATGCTGCAAGATGATTCTGCAATGCAGGAATTCACTGAAAGAGAAGAAAACCAGTTTGACACCACAGTACTTCAAGGTACTCAAAGGCCTTTTGAGTGGGTGTGGTTGGTATGCTTTTCTGTAGCATACACTATAAATTTAGTCTTTCTCCTGAATTCACTCTCTTTCTCTATTACATTGTCAGCTTTCACTTTTTGTCTCTGACTCTGTCTCTCTCTTTCTCTCTCTCTTCCTCCACCTCCCTCCTTCTCCTCTCTCCCAAATCAGAAAAATTTATATATCCAAAATACCAATTCCAAACTAAATCACCTTGATTTAGTACTTGTTTGTGTTAATCTGTTATCAAGATATGTAATCCCAATTTTAAGCTGTTGTTAACATTTTTATTACTTTGTTTGTCACATGTTAAATTATGTTTGTTGAAGGCTGCTAAAGACTCCCATTGTTAAGAAGTACATGTATATTAAATTTGCAGCAGCTATGAATGATTTAGGGTTCAGTAATATCTTGTGTTCAACTATTGATTCATTTTCTTTTTTGGTATTTTGTTTTCCTTTGATTATTCTTAAATAAATGCATGATAATAAAATCTTTAATTCATTAAACTAGTGCCTTGTGTGTCCATTTAGAACTATTCTTGACCTTTAAAATGTTAGGTTATTGCTTAATATCACTGAGCCACTACTTCTCACTCACTTAACAACAGTTATTCAGTTATTCAGACATGATGTTACATATGATGTGTATATGTTTAATGTTGCATGTTTTTGTGTGTTGTTACATATATGTGTGTATGTTTACTATCGCATAAGTGTTTGTGTATGTATTATTTTTAAATGTTGTATAAATCTTTGCTTTACATAAGCATCTGTGTGTTCTTTCCTAAATGTAAATGTTTAGTGTTATAATTTGTTGTTATATACATGTGTTTGCATATGCATGTTTACTGTTGCATAAATAGTGGGGGGGGGGTTGTTTTGTGTGTATGGATAAATGGATGGATGGATAGTTGATTGATAGATAGATAGACAGATAGACAGACAGACAGACAGATAGATAGATAGATAGATAGATAGATAGATAGATAGATAGATAGATAGATAGATAGATAGATAGATAGATAGATAGATAGATAGATAGATAGATAGATAGATCATATCTGAGTATTTGTGTTCTATTGCATAAGTGTTTTTGTGAGTTCTTACTTACATGTTTATGCTTGTACAATAAGTGCTTGTGGTGTGTTGTGTGTTGCATTCATCTATTTGTGTACTATTAAATAATTGTTTCTATCCAAGCTTGATGTTATACAAATACTTGTGCGTGTGTTGTGACATAAGTGCTTGTGTATGTAATGTAAAGGTTCAAGGTCATCATCAAAATCTGAATCCAATTCAAGTTTGCATTTCCAAACCAAGCATTCCACTGCATCTGCGGCATCATCAAGATGTGCAACTCAACTTGGCATGAATACACAAGAGCAAGATCTTACTCTTCAAGACTCAGCTTTCGGTGAACTATTGATAGATGTTTTTATTTAACTGAGTGATGTTACACATTTTTGTAGACCATTTTAATTTCTGTTGTTCGAGTGATTTCACCTTAAGCATTTATATATATATATATATATATATATTTATATAGATGGAGGATGGTGGAGAGAGAGAGAGGGGTGGGGAGAGATTGATTTTACTTTGAATGATGTCATTATAGATGTTCTGTTTGCAAAGAAAGTCCTATTTGACTCAGTGTTGTCACTTTTGGTGGGCCAATTATGCTATTTGTACTTAAAGATACTTTTAATAGAGTGATGATTGAGAAAGAGATTGATTAAGGGTTTCAATAAAGTTTATAACTCTTAAAGGTGTAGGGTCTTGATTAGCATGAAGGGAGAGAGATTGATTAAGGGTCATCGGTAAAGTGTATAACTCCTAAAAGTGTAGGGTCTTGATTAGCATGAACTGAAAGAGATTGATTAAGGGTCATCAGTAAAGTGTATAACTCCTAAAGGTGTAGGGTCGTGATTAGCATGAACTGAAAGAGATTGATTAAGGGTCTCAGTAAAGTGTATAACTCCTAAAGGTGTAGGATCATGATTAGCATGATGGGAAAGCAGATACTGTACCACTTATCATTATCAGTTATCATTTAGAAATGTATTTAACCCACAAATGATGAAACCAGAAAATAAAAGTGCAACTATAAATTTTTTCATTAATTGTTATTATTTTTGTTGTCCTTAGGGGTCTTTTGTTTATTTTTGTTCTTGTTTCTTTTTTATGGGGAAGGAGAGAGGTAGAGGCATAATTACTTTTGTTGTCATGTTTGTATATAATATCATAATTGCTGTTTTCTGACTTCTAGATGGACTGGTTGATGATGCTCCCTTCAATGGTAAAGAAACTAGCATTCATAGGATGGAAGATTCATCACCACACATAGAAGATGTTCGAACCTACCACCCCATCCAGAAATCACAGAAGCAAGAAAAAATTATTTTCATGGCAACAGGTTCCGTTGATATGCCAGATCCTGATCCTGAAACATTAGTCTCTCTTGAGATAGATGATGAAGAAAGCAACAATAATGCTAACACTGATCAACCCATCCATAGCAAAAATTTAGTTGGGACTCCACATGAAGCTATAAAACCTTCACCTGGTATAGCTGAAAGCTTGCTTGTACCTTCTCCACCTGAAATTAAAAGCCATTATACTTCTCAACTTCAAATATCTCAAGATGTTTCTTTGACACTGGAAGCCAAAGCTACAGTTGAAGAAATAATCACGAAGAAAGTAGAAGTAAATGAGAATGTGGCACTGAAGGAAAAACATGAAACAGCTATAATGGCAGGCATTGGTCCTGAGCTTGCTTTTAAAATGGAAAACAGAACTACATCCATCAAACCACAACCCATTTTGCACAACATAGAAACACACGTCGGAATAAGAGAACACTCTTCAAGTAGCACTAAGGCTCAACAAAAAGTGAGCATACATTTTCTAAATGAATATTTTCACCCTTCTAGTAGCACTAAGACTTTTCATGAAGTCAACATATATTTCTAATGAATATTTTCACCCTTCTAGTAGCACTTAGGTGTTTCATGAAGTCGGCATTTATTTTTTGATGACTCTTTTCACCCTTTCTAGTAGCACTAAGGATCTAAGAGTTGTCAAATTACGATCACTATCAGTTCCTACAGAACGGTCGGAAGTTGATTTGGTCTTATGTCGGACTACCCTTTATTTTACATGTACTAAGAGTAATACATACACTAGTGTAACACTATATAGTCTGCGTCTGCTGTTAGTGTGTACAGTATTGATATTTCTTACTATAACGTGTAGAAAAAGGGAATATTTCAACGGGGAAGCTCAGTTAAAACATTTATTAATGCTTTCAGCCATGAGGTCAAGGCAAACTGATGTGACTAAGGTCAGCAGTATATGAAAGGGTCTCTCAATCACTCCTCTTTATCATCCCACCACCTGATTAACAAAGGAGCCTCTATTCCTCCCCCTCCCACCAACCCTCATATTTTACAAACACACAGTATACAGTACATATACATAGTAAGGTTGCAGTTGTAAAGTCGATCAGTTGTAAGTCACATAGGTCATAAGTCAATGACTAGCTGTACTTCAATATTGTATATCATCTGATGCTACCACTCTTAAATATGCAAAACTTTGGATGTTTAATATTAGCAGAATAAAGTTTTGTTTTGTATTGTTTGAAAATACAGTAAACTTAAACTGTCATTACCATCTAAGCTTATTACAAACTGATTTATTTAAACTTATCATTTTAAAATTTTCTATGCAGCTACTTCCAACAAATGCAACAGCAATGCCTGAAAAAGCTAAACTAACACCTCCTAATACTAACATCGTATCCCCACCACCCAAAAAACTGCAAGCATCTTCACAACAGAGAACTCAAGGAAAGGGAAATAAGCCTGACAAGAAGAAGTTCCAAACCAAGGGCTTTGTCAAAGCTTTGGATGTCACATCAGTACATCCAGATAAGGTTGCAGGGTCTCTTGATAGTGCTCCTAAGGTATGTTGAAAACCATGATCTGATAACAGTTAATAGTTCTAGGATATATTGTTAGTTTTGCTGTGAGGACAAGTACAATATATTGTTTACCATGATCTGATAACAGTTAATAGTCCCAGGAAATATTGTTAGTCATGCTATAATGACAATTACAATATATTGTTAACCATGATTTGATGACACTCCTAAGATATGTTGTTAGCTATGATATGATGACAAATAAGATATATTAGCCATGATATGACAGTTTTGTGTTGTTAACCATGACCTGACCATACATCTTAGATATTGTTTACCATGACATGATAACAATTCAAAATATAATGTTAGCCATGGCTTGATAATACTTATAAGGTTTGTTGTCATCATGACCTAACATCACTTCTAAGATTTGTGGAGTCATGATCTGATAATAATTCTAAGGTATGCTGTGAGTCATGCCCTGATGATATCTCTAAGATATGTTGTGTCATGACCTGATAACGTATCTAAGATAACTTATTAGTCATGATCTGATAGCGGTTCTAAAATATGTTATTAGTCATGATCTGATAATTAGTTCTAAAATATGTTGTGAGCCATGATCTGATAACAGTTCTGAGATATATTGTGAGTCATGACCTGGTAATGCTTTTGAGGCATTTCATGAGTCATGACCTGAAAAAATTCTAAAACTGATGTGAGCCATGCACTCATAATATTTCTGAAATATGGTGTGAGTCATTACCTGATAACAGTTCAAAGATATGTTCTGATAACATGTATGTTGTGAGTCATGAATTATTTACCCAATAATCATTCTTTGTTGTGAATACATGATAACACTTCAGAGGTATGTTGTGAGTTGTGAATTATTACAGGCAGTATGACAGAAAGTGCATTGATGATATTAGTAAAGATGTTTGGATGAAAGGGATGTTGATACTTTTAACCTGTTACATATGAATGCTCAACAACATACTGAACAGTTCTGCAGTGATACTTGGTTCTGTCAAGTTGTGCTACAGTGTGCATTGAACATTTATAATTGATGTTGCAAAGTTTGTTATGAGTTCTGACCTTGACTGTCAGTCTTCTGAATAACATAAACATTGAACAAATAAATGATCAGCCTGCACATTATAATCACAATATACATGAAATCAAAATTATGGGGTTATTTATTATTGAATCCACGTTATACCTGATGAAATCTAAATTATTTTGGTGGCGGGAATTTATTATTGAAATCACAGTACACATGATGAAATCTAAATTATTTTGGTGGAGGGAATTTATTATTGAAATCACAGTACACATGATGAAATCTAAATTATTTTGGTGGAGGGAATTTATTATTGAAATCACAGTACACATGATGAAATCTAAATTATTTTGGTGGAGGGAATTTATTATTGAAATCACAGTACACATGATGAAATCTAAATTATTTTGGTGGAGGGAATTTATTATTGAAATCACAGTACACATGATGAAATCTAAATTATTTTGGTGGAGGGAATTTATTATTGAAATCACAGTACACATGATGAAATCTAAATTATTTTGGTGGAGGGAATTTATTATTGAAATCACAGTACACATGATGAAATCTAAATTGGGTGTTTTATTTATTCTAGAAAATGCAAATGAAATTAAAATTGAGTGTTTATATATTTTTGAAATTACAATGTACATGGTGAAATTTAAATTGGGTGTTTATTATTCTTGAAATCACAGACTGTCAAAAAAGCAGTAAAGAAGGAGTCTTACAGGCCACCTCCACCACCGCCAAGAGTCACAGGTCCAGTAGAAGAACATTTGCTGATTCCAGATCATTTAAAGGAAGCAATAGATCGAAGAAATTCAAGATCTCAGAATGAACTTGATAATGAGCTTAGAAGAAGTATGTTTGTGTAAATGTGCAAATTATATTAATTTCTTTTGTCATCATGTTTCCCTTGGTAAATTTCTTGACATTGACAATATTTACATAACATACATGCATTTACCTGTTACAGTTAACGTGACATTGTGACTGAAATAATATTACTAATTTAGTCCAAGAGTAGTATTTGTCAGGGTCACGTTTAAGAAACAATTAACATGACATTGTGACTAAAATAATATTACTAACCTATCCCAACAGTAGCATTTGTCAGGGCCACGTTTTAAGAAAACAATTCACATTTTAAGAAACAATTGTTTTTGTTGATATGTCAGAATCTGATTTCATGCATGTACATTCCCCCAAGAAAGCCAATGATATTTTTTTTGTATACTTGTAATTAAAGACAACAATATTTCTCTGTGTACTTGTGAGAAAAGACAACAGAATTTCTCTGTGTACTTGTGAGAAAAGACAACAGAATTTCTCTGTGTATATGTAACTAAATTAAAGTAACCCAAGCTATAGAAGATAGCCCTAGATAATAAATAAACCTTAAACAATACAAACAAGAATATATATATATATATATGTAAACAAAAGCAGTGAACCAACAGTATCAAAGAACCTTAAACTGGTCAAGCAGAACTAGTAATGTTTATGAAACTAAATTTAATAAAATTATTATTAACTTTATGAAATTTTATCAATTAAGAGCTTAAAACAGTATTTTGTAAGCATTTTCTGTATTTAAAACTTATTTCAAATTAAAATTAAATATTTCAAATTAATGAATTAAATGATTGATAACTAAAGGAATTGTCAGTTAAACATATTTAATTTCAACAGTAATGAGTAATGAAAACTGACTTTGGATAAGCTTGAACTTGGATGATTGAGACTTAGATAACAGGTTGTATTGAATCTTTTTAGAATAAAACCTGTTTTAGGTGTCTAGGAATATTTTAATTATTTGTTGTTGGAAATTTTTTTATCTATCTCTTATGACAGAAAAGCAAGTTTCAATGTTTAAGTATGTGAACAATTTAAAGATTGGTTGTTGGATTTTTGTCTCTTTTTTTTAAATTTTTGAGTTGCTAATTTTAATAGTTTATATGTGTGTGTTTGTGTGTTTGTGTGTTTGTGTGTGTGTGTGTGAGTATGTGTGTGTGTGTGTGTGTGTGTGTGTGTGTGTGTGTGTGTGTGTGTGTGTGTGTGTGTGTGTGTTTGTGTGTGTGTGTGTGTGTGTGTGTGTATGCAGGTGTGTTGAAGAAATTGTGGAGCATTTTTGTTATAAAAAGATGGCACACTCTAGAACCTTATTTAGAATGATGTATGTTATCAAATTTCATGGGTGCAGACAGAAGAAATGCTGGCACATTTGTCACTTCCTCATTTATTACAATCTGATAATCTCTGCAAAAAGTGGCTACATTTAAACATATATTACATAATTACCTTTTATTTATGTTAATGTGCTTTTCTGTTTTTATGTTTTCAGTACACCAGAATGTATAAAAATATCTACTCTCAGTATGATCATAGTCACAAGGTTGTAGATGAATCTTGTTCTCAATACTGATGATGAATGTTTTTATATGTTCTCAGTACACTAGACTGTAGATGATTGTCAGTATTGATTCTCAGTACTCCAGATTGTTGACGAATGTCTTGTTTTATTCTCAGTACACCAGTTTATAGATAAATCTCTATATATATTCTCACTGTAGATGTAGATGAATGTTTTTATTGATTCTCAGTACACCAGGCTGTAGTGAATGCTTTTGTTGATTAACAATACACCAGGCTGTAGATGAATGTCTTTGTTGATTCTCAGTACACCAGGCTGTAGATGAACGTCTTTGTTGATTTGCAGTGCACCAGTTTATAGATAAATCTCTATGTTCTCAGTGCACCAGGCTGTAGATGAATCTCTGGGAGTGTCCCAGCTCATAGTGAGTGAATCTGAAGGCCTTACTGAAGAAGAATTGCTGGAGGCACAAGAAGCTCTTAAGGTTATAAATTTATTCAATTCATTTACAATTTCTTAATATTCAATTTCCACACTAGTATACAGCCTCACTGTTTCATAATATATCTGGCATGCTGGGACCTGACTTAAACTGAATCAGTTATTGGTTATTGGATCAAGGGCAGTTAATTAAAGCAGTAATACAGAAAAAAATTTACAACAATATCAGATATTTATCAGGTGAGTATCATAGGTATCATACTGTAACACTTACCTTAGATTACAAGCAGCAGAGTTCAACAACATTAATATAAATAACAAAATAATTAATTGGTTGACAACATCCATTTTTTACTTATAACTGCTGTAATTTAGTGACTTACTCTGATCACTTGAATCAAATAGCATGGTTTGATCTGTTTTCTTTGGTTTTACCAGGAACGCTTGGAGGAGGCCCAAAGAAAGATGTTGGAAGCAGCTCACCCAAGCATGAAAAAAATTAAAGTGGAAAAAACACCTGAGATCAAAACCAAGAAAACAAAATCTGTAAAAGTGATTGACGAAAAATTGGCAGCAGAGATGGCTCAGCGAGAAGCCAGAAAGGAGCAACAACGTCTGGAGCGACAGGTTTGTAACTGAATTGTTTGCCTGATCACTCTCTGGAGTGAGGCTTGCAACCTATGAATCCAAAATATTATCATCTGTCCTTATTTGTTTAAACAACATTTAGAGAGACAGATTTGTAACCTATGAATCTGAGATATTATTATGAGTAATCTTTGCTTCTGCTTGCTTCAACAATATATGGAGTAACAAGTTTGTAGTTTGTCTCATCAAAATCTGGAGCAAAAGGTTTGTATTTTGCATGCTTGATCAACTTCTGGAGCAAAATGTTTGTAGCTTGCATGCTTGATCAACATCTGGAGCAAAAGGTTAGTACTTTGCATGCTTGATCAACATCTAGAGCTAAAGATTTGTAACTTGTTTGATCAACATCTGAAACAACAGGTTTGTAATTTGCTTGTTTCATCAATGTCTGAAATAGTAAGTTTGTAGTTTGCTTGTTTGATCACTGTCTGAAATGACAAGTTTGTAGTTTGTTTAATCAATGTCTGAAATAGTAAGTTTTGTAGTTTGTTTGTTTGATCAAGATCTGAAATAGTCAGTTTGTAGTTTGCTTGTTTGATCAATGTCTGAAATGGTAAGTTTGTAATTTGCTTGTTTGATCAAGATCTGAAATGGTAAGTTTGTAATTTGCTTTTTTGATCAAGATCTGAAATGGTAAGTTTGTTTGATCAAGATCTGAAATGGTAAGTTTGTAATTTGCTTGTTTGATCAAGATCTGAAATGGTAAGTTTGTAATTTGCTTGTTTGATCAAGATCTGAAATGGTAAGTTTGTAATTTGCTTGTTTGATCAAGATCTGAAATGGTAAGTTTGTAATTTGCTTTTTTGATCAAGATCTGAAATGGTAAGTTTGTTTGATCAAGATCTGAAATGGTAAGTTTGTAATTTGCTTGTTTGATCAAGATCTGAAATGACAAGTTTGTAGTTTGTTTCATCAGTGGGGAAACAGGTTTATAGCTTGCTTGTTTCATCAGTGTCTGAAGAAATGGGTTTATTGGCTGCTTGCTTGATCAACATCTGGAGAGACAAGTTTGTAGCTTTCTTGCTTTATCAGTGTCTGAAGAGATAGGTTTATAGTTTAATAACCTCCCCACCACCACCACCACCACCAGTACCACTACTTATACCACTACCACCATTACTACTACTACTTTTCCTTGCAATTTTATCTAGCAAGTTTTTAAAATAATTGCTATTTGATTAAAACATTTACTGTAATTTTATCCTTTCCTTGCATAAACAGGATAAATTATACAAAAGATTTAAACTGGATAAAAATTATTTTTACACTCCTTTACTTCCTGACATGTTTGATAATGTGCATCAAATATTATTATTATTATTATTATTATTATTAATAAAGTATAATCTTGAAATAACAACAGAAACTTGCAAGGTATCTAGGGTTTGTTGTTTTAAGTTACTGCTACTTTAAATAGTGTTGTTATATAATATTACCCTCTCCTTGCAATAAATATATCTAGAACTTCATTAAGTAATTTATGCTTTGAAATGTTTTTTAGATGTAATATTACCCTCTCCTTGCAATAAATATATCAAGAACTTCATTAAGTAATTTCTGCTTGAAATGTTTTTAGATGTAATATTACCCCCTCCAAGCAATGTATGTAGAGCATCTTAAGTAATCTTACCTAGGCAGGTTTTAGAAAAAGAGCATGGTTCTCTTTGCCTTATGTTTTTCAGAAATTCTTAGAAGTGCAACTTCTGTTTGTCTTCTGGTTTTCAAGTTAGAAGTTCAACTTCTCTTTGCCTTCTGTTTTTCAGAAACGCTTAGAAGAGGTGCAACTTCTCCAGCAAAAGATCTTGGAGAAAGAAGCAGAACGCAAAGCCCAGGAAGAAGAGGCTGCTCGCAGGGCCATAGTGAGTTCTGTTCTACATAATTCATAATTCTGTACTTTAGGTATATTTATACTTTATGGTTAGTACCACTTTAAATACAATGATGTATTTTAAGAGTAATCATAATTCTGTGGTTTGTGCTATTTTAAATAATGCTGTACTTGGGAGCATTCATAAGTCAATGATGAATGTAATGCTGCAACAACCATTCATAGTTCTATGAATCTACTTGGAATAATGCTGTGCTTTAGGAATATTCATAATTATACTTTAGAATATTTACATTTCTTCCTAAGTACCACTTTAATTAATTCATATACTTTATAAATACTAGTAATTTTAATGTGACCTACTTTTGGGCATAACACTTACTCCTAGAGTGTGAATAAAATATGTTTACAAGATTATGACATTGACTATACGTTACTTGAGGATTCACTAGAAACAATGTCAAATGTTTAGCATACTATATTTGAGCATCTTATTTTAAACATTTGGTGAAATAATAGTCTACTCACTTAATACATCTCTATATAAAACACAATATAACATATCAATAGCAAAAATGCACAAAATATTTCTAAGCCCATTTTCTCTCAATCAGTCACTTAACTCACCATTAAGCTAGCGGCCACCCTTTCATGACCAGACTTCTTGCCACACCAAATTCAAGTGATTGGACAACAGAATTTTCTACAGCATGTAAACTTTTTTGATCTCAGCCCATTGACTGGTCTCATTCTCATAAAACTTAACAATTGGATAATAAAAACTAGTTATCAAGTTTGAACTGGTTTGCATTGCATCAGCAATTTCTAGTATATTTTCCTCTCAAGTGATTACTCCAACTCTGACACTTACAAAAATACCATCATAAGGAGTGCCCAAGCCCGGGTCATTTTGACAATTTATCAATCTACACAACAATCAAGTTTAGAAATAGGGATAGACAAATTTACTCTGCCACAGTAAATAAAGTAATTTTAAATTATATATAGATTAATAATCACGTATTTAAAACATAATTATATTACTGCTATTCTCAAAATGTTAGTATAGATCATTAATATTATCACTAATAGTAATAAATATCAGTAGTAAATGAAATATATATATAATGACAATTACAAAACTGTACTTTTAATAATTAATGTTTGAACTTAATGATGGCTACAATTGTACAAATGTATTGTATGTAATATGCTGAATATATTAAAAAAACTAACTTACCAGATCTGGTCTTCATCAGTCATTGTTTTCTCAGTATCTCCAACATCATTATAAGTGGTATGCAAACTACTAACTGTTGAACTGTCACTGTCATCAGTAAGAATTGGATCAAACGTACATGAAGTACCAGAGAAAATTACCCCCTGCCTGACATCGCTTTGCTTGCTTTTACCCCAGGGGCTTGGGGATTGTGTATCTTAGTAATGGGGCAAATCTCATTTTCACAAACTATGTTTTACCTTTCATTTCATTTGGTCTTTAACTATTTGTTTAATATAAAAGAAATACAAGGAAAATATTTCACATTGTAAAGATTCTGTATAAATCCTAACTGGCTGTGAATGTTATTTAAAAATTTAGAATATTCTTTAAATATTTTTAAATATAATTCATTCTATACAAAAGCATTTAACATTGAAGTGAAATCTTGAATATGTACCTACATTGACCTAATTTAGTTTTCTTTCTTTCATGTTTCTGTACATGTAAATTTTATTAGAGGGTTTTTAAGTTTATAATTTCCTTTCATTCAGATTTCATTACTATATTTAAAACCTTATGACAAAATTGAACAGTATATTATAATAAAACACATAAATATATTTTACCATTTTATTTTCTCTTTATTTAAACATATTCTAAAAGTGACTTCATTTTTTTTCTCTCTTAGGAATTGGCAGAAGAAGTGGAACTGGCTAGACAAGAAGAAGAGGCTATCAAGAGGGCTGAAGAAGAAGCCCGTGAGCAACTGGCAGCCCTGCGTAAAATTCAGCGGGAAGAACGTGAAATGCGGCGTAAAGCAGAACTGGAGAAGAAGAAGCAGGATGCCATTGCTCGGCGTGAGAAGCAGAAAAAAATGATGGAAGCAGCAAGAAAAAAAGAACAGGAAATGTTAGACAGAATTGCTGATGGGGAGATGAGGCGGGCATTGCATGAAGAGGAGCAGCGCAAACGAGATGAAGAAGAAAGATTAGCGCAGGAAAAGTTTGAGGTAAAAAGATATGAAGAAGTTAAGTTTGAGGTTGAAAAGCATATTAAAGAAGAAATAATTATATCAAAAAAGGAGTTTGAAATAAAAGGAGATTTGGAAAAGTTAGAGTTGGAAAAGTTGTGGAAGAAATATTAGTACAGGAAACTAAAATCTGACAAACAAAAAAAAAGGAATGAGGAATAAAGATTGAAAAAAGAAAAGTTTGAGGTAAAAGGAAATAGGAAGAAAGACTAATACACAAAACGTTTGAGGTAAAAAGACAAAGAAGTGAAATTAGTAGAGAAAAAGTTTATATAAAAAGATATGAGGTAGCAAAATTATCAGAGGAATAGACTGAAGTTAAAATAAAATATTAAAAGAAAAAGGAATTATCACAGGAAACATTTGGGGCTAAAAGATTAGAACAGGAAAGGTTGAGATAAAATTGACTTCATAAGCACACTTAGTTTCTTTATGGAGATAGAAAAGATAAAGAGAACTTTATTCACTTTAGTCTCTTTATAATCACCAGGTTTATTTTTCTTGTTTAATGTTATTTTGCAATTCTAATAAAAATAATACAAAGCATAAAGTAGTTCCTGTAACTATGTTTATTGAAGATGTTTTTTCAAAATATTATAAAAATAAAATTTGCTGGCATTAATAATAATCATTAGTTAATATTCAAAAATATTATAACTAGATCTGATATGCACAGACCCTTCCATAATTGACAAAAAAGTGAATGATCTGTATTTTTAATTTATGAATACTTTTTAACATAAACTATGCTATTTAAGTTGTTATAATGGTGTACATTTATTGTATTATTATAACCATTAAATTAATGTATTTAAAATTATTAATATAAATAAAATTTAGATTATTTTATCATATCCATTGTGTGTTTATCTTAGATTCTGTATTTTACTCATAGTTTAGTTTACAGTTTCCATTGTAGTTTATCTTGTAGCTTATTTTACAATCTCCACATGTAGTATGCTTATAAACTCCCTAATAGCTGAATTTGAACATTACTTGATAGTCCTTGCTTTTATAGAAATAGCCTTTAATCTCATCAAAGTTTGTTACAGTAATTTTTGTACTCTTAATTCAAATGAATTCTCTCTCTAGTGTGTGATTTAGATTTAATTGTTAAAATGTATCTTTTACATTATAAAATTCTTTTTGTTTATTTTTATATAAGGAAAAGAGGAAAAATGAGATCATCAGTGACATCACTGAGGAATGATGTCATCAAACATTTTACATTCTGACATATTTCTTTCTCTTGTCTGGACCTTTTAGTTTTTCACTTCATTACATTCATTTGTGCACACATCCTCTTTTTATTTCATCAGTTTATTAGATTTAATAGGTAATGAAATATCAATTAATAATTTTACTTCTCTATTTTATGACATACATAGATTAATATATTGTAATTATAAATATATAACATGTTTTTTATATATAATATTATGTTTGTAAGGATTATTTTTGTTGCTTTGATACTAAAATAGTTTCCTTACTTGTTCAGATTTAGTCTATTTTAATGTGATCAAATTATTTTAGATCAAAATCAACACTTAATCTGGAAAGCTTTAATTCTGGTATATTAATTTTTGTCAGAGATGATAAAGGTTATTTTTTAAATGATAGCCTTAAGTTCCTGTTTTTAACTCAAGAGGCAATTCTTTTGATGTAACTAAGCCATCATAAACACTATTATCAAAAGTCATCATAAGTTCTTTTGGCATAATTGGGCTGTCATAAGTACCAGTTTATGGCTCACAAGACATTTCTTTTAATGAACTACCATTAAGTACCTCTTTTTAATGCATTTGACTACATTCAAAAGACAGCCCTCATTTCAAAGAAGTTAATATTGATTAATGACTTTGAGAGTAAATATATTTAAAATATTAAAAAGAAAAGATTAATGATGCTATTAGGACAAAAATATATAATATTTATTTAGCTAATTTTAATAATAAAATATTGCTAGTGAAGTTATATATTCATTAAATATTGTGGCAAAAATATGATGGTAGAAAATTATTATAAGTGTTGACAAACTCACATTTATTTTGGGGGACAAGTTATTTCCAGTGACATCTGATTTATAAAGATATTCAAAGATAAATACTTTGATTATGCTCAGCATATCATGTGCTAACAAAATAAAATTGTTTTTTTATTTGTTACGTCAGGCCTCAGAAGAAAAGAATTTAGGGACTTTTGCTGATCAGGCCACAGAAAGAATAAAGATTGTTTTGTTGTTTTGTTTTTTTTTTTGGTGGGTTGGTGGTTGATATTTTTCATCTTTTTATTTATTTTTTAAAGGGTGTTTTGTTGTTTTTAGGTCATGGAGAGAAAAATACATTGATCTTTTTTATGTTTTATTTCTTTTGCTTTGTAAAAAATATAGGGTGTAAATCATTTAAAATATAAATCTCATCCTGATGAAAATAGTATTAATAATATTAGTATAAATCTTGTACAAAGTATAACCTTAACACATTTCTTTTACTTTTCAAAACAAATGTAGACACTTAAAATTATAACTCCCCAAACCAAATTTTCACAAAATATATTAATGCAGATAATATAAAGATATGAAACATTTAGGAGAGAAAGTGTGCATGCATGTGTGTTTGTGTTCCCTAACCCAAAACTAGCAATACTTACTTCAAATTTATTATTTTCAGCCATTTGAAAGAGTAAACATTGTATAATAAATGATGTATCTCTTCCATCACTTAACATTGGAATTTATTGTTAAAACCAAAGAAATGCTAGACAAAATAAAGAATCTATTAAAACTTATGGAATAATCAATTAGTGCCATTACCATAGTAATAAACAAACTTCAGAAATTATTGATTAGTCCCTGTCACAAAGTAATCAAGAAACTGGGAATGTTAGTCCATCCCTGTTCATAATAAACAAACTTCAGAAATGATCGGTTACTTTCTATCACCCAAAGTAAAGAAACTGGAAATAACTAGTTAATGCAATTACCCTTCTAATAAACAAACTTCAGAAATAATTGGTTATTTTCTATCACCCAAAGTAAAGAAACTGGAAATAACTAGTTAATGCAATCACTCTTCTAATAAACAAACTTTATAAATGATTGGTAGGTCTCCGACAGAAGAAATAATAAACAAACTTTAGAAATAACTGGTTAGTTCCTGACAAAGACATAAACTGACTTTGGAAATAATTCGTTAATCCTTGTCACTATATATATATGGTCAAGCTTGGGAAATAATTAGTTAATCCCTGCCACAAAAAATAATAAAAAAGTAGAATGCAGCATTGTTTCAGTTTTATATTAATTTTCCACATGCATAAAAATTAAAAATAAATTATTTGGGGGAAATAGTTCAGTCTTGGTTTACATACATGTAATTTGATTGGCATCATGCACACTCACTCCTTAGGGGGAAATGACCTGTGAACCAAGGTGTGTGTGCAATAGACATCTAGGAGTTCTCAGAATTTGTGGATGGTGTTGTATTGTTGATCCCCCTAAAATTTTACTCAAAGGGCTCTGTTGAAAAGTATTATATATATATATGATACCACTAAACTGACTGCAGTATAAAAAATAACAAGTAATGCATAATAGAATGTTAGGACTTTAACATGCATTTTATAAGGTTTCTATGTAATAAAAAAATTTAGCAAATAATGCATAATAAAATATTAGGACATTGATAGTGTGCATTTTATAAGATGTCTTTGATTTAAAGATCTTAGGGTACTCTTCTAAATTCTACAAAAGAAATGATGAAAATAATTATTTTTTAAAATGTTCAGAATGTAAATGATAACAGAAGCTAATAAGAAGTAAGTTCTTCATTAGCTCTGTTCTTAGAAGATTTATGGGGTCTTAGAAAAATCTCATAGACTTAAGTCAGTTTAAGAGAAAGATACATTAATAACCTCTAAGTACAGTATTGGGGATGTCAAACCCTACATACACATTAATAACCTCTAAGGACAGTATTGGGGATGTCAGACCCTCCATACACATTAATAACCTTTAAGGGCAAATCTGGGGATGTCATACCCCACAGATTCCTGGGAAACTAATTTTTACTCACAAAACACCAAGATTCAAATAAATATCAGTCGGTTAAGAATGAAAAATTTAATAGATTTACTAGGTAATAAGATATCAAATGTTCCATTACTCATGCAAGGGAGACAAACATCAACATTTACTGTCATTCAGCGTAGCATTGATGTTTGTATCAACTGATATATAATTTAAGTCTGACCTAAATAAAGAATACACTGTATTTGAATGTGATCTAATTCATTTTGATTTAAAATAATGATAGGGAAAAGTAACAATTGTCAGAATTAAAATTAAACTGCTGAGTGCATCCTAAATTTGTACCTAGCAGGATATAATAGTTTCATTTGGAAATAAGGCATTCAATAGCATATTCCACAAATTTTATCACAGAAAAGGCTGGTTAAATTCACCTGATTATCTTAAGGACCATAATTCTGTACAGTTTTTGTTCTCAATAGGAAATTGATCACATCTTCAGTAACATATTACAAAGAAGAGATAAATGAAAATTTTAAATATTTGCTCTTATGGTAGTTTTCATATTGTGTTATGTATTTACAATATTATTTTATTATTTTAATATTGTTTTCACTTGTCTTAATTGTTTGAATTATTTTCTCATGTACTTTGTTTCAGGAGGAATTATATTTAGCACAAATGGCTGATGAAGAGGAAGAGAGGAAGTTACAAGAGCTAGAAAAACAGGTAACTCATAACTGTAAACCAATAACTCATAACTCCAAACAAATGACTCTGAACTTCCAAACAGGAAATCTTAAAATAGGTTGTACAACTCCACAGGAGTTACTCCATAACAGGTCATTCGTAACTTCAAAATAAATAACTCATAACTCCAAAACAGATAACTCATAGCTCCAACATGCGTAACTCATTAGCCTCCTAACAGATAATTCAAAATCTAAAAACATGTAACTCATAACTTCAAACAAGTAACTCATAACTCCTAACAGGTAACACATAATCCTAAAACAGATAATATAACTCCAGAAATAGGTATTTCATAACTCATAAAACCAATACCATAAAATCTCAGGTAAAATGACATTTGAATTGTATCATAATGAAAAACATCTCTAATTCTAAACGTCATGTACAACTTGGCAAAAAGCCACTGAACTAGAGTTAACTCTACATGATTTAGTGTGTCACTACAGGATGTGCAGCACCTTAATCTTTCTTTAAAGTTCAATTGTTTTAGCCCTCTAATCCTACTTACAGGTATTGCTTAATCAATTCATGACTTCATGTGCACTCACATCTTTAAAGTTCAACTGTTTTTAGCATTCTAACCATGAGTACAGGTATTGCATGAGAATCAATTCATGACTTTGTGTGCACTGACAGGTTCAGCTTTCATCTTTGGACATAAATGAAAACAACAAAACAATTAAAAAATTTACTTTTATGTATAATGATTTTGACAAAAGAAAATTTTGAAGGAAACAAGAGTGTTTTAGTAATTCGTAACTCTAAAAACTGTTTAACATAAATCAAAAATCAGGTTACAGATAAATCTTGAAAAAGGTTAAAACTTATAATTAAAACAAAAAACGGACAATACATAACTTCTGAAAGCAGGTAACACAGAACTCCACAGAATAGGTAACTAGAAAACTAAAAAAAACAGATAATGGAAATCCAAAAATAGATAACAATTATTATTATTGATGAATGCAATTAGAAGCAATAAATGAAATATATCATCATTAACACTGAACACTAATTGTGCATTGTACTTTGCTTTGTGAAGAAGGGGATTACTGTGTATGTATGGCAGGTTTGATTTCAGCATGAGAATATATTCCAAGAATTGTGTTAACTAAATATTTAATTGTATTTATAAATGAAAATTGAGTTGTGTTGGCTGAGGACCTGTTTTGCTCCTTCAGACATGATTTTGCCAGAATGATCACCAGTCCTTTGCTTTGTGTTTGAAACAGGCTGAGGAGGAGGCATTTGAGAGAATAACTTCTGAACGAGATGAAACTGAGAGACACAGAGAAGAGCTTGAGTTGCAAGCTCGTAAAATAGCAGAAGAAGAGGAACATTTAAGGTAACATTTTCTGTTTGGTATAGAATTTATTCTTTGTGAAATTGTTACATTTAGAGAATTATTATTATTATTATTATTATTATCATGCCTCTTTCCACGACTTCTGTTTGACTGTCAGTTGTGATCCAAGGTCTCGGAATCTTACCAAGATTTTGGGAGATCCAAGGTTTTACGGAGGATGTGGGCACTTCCGAGGAGTGCTGCTTTGAGTAGAGCGATTCTGTGGTTTCCAGGAAGTTTATTCAGGTAGCCTTCCAATTCAGATGTTATGTTCCCCAAGGCTCCTATCACTATCGGTATCACTTCTGCTTTTACATTCCACAGTCTCTGGATTTCTAATCCTAGGTCTTGGTATTTTTCTCTTTCTTTTGTTTGTATGTTTCTATCACTTGGAACAGTGACATCAATAATTGTTACTGTTCTGTTGGACTTATTGAGAACTACAATGTCTGTTCTTCATGCAAGAATCACCCGGTCTGTTCTTATCTCAAAGTCCCATAGTATTTTGACTTCTTCTGTTTCGGTGACTGCTTCTGGTTGATGCATCCATGCTCTTTCTGGGGTTTTTATGCCGTAGTTCTCACACAGATTTCTATGTATGTGTTTTGCCACTTCATTGTGTCGTTTGGTGTATTCTGTTCCAGCCAGAACCTGACATCCTGATAGTATGTGTTCTGTTGTCTCATCCATGGATTTGCAGAGTCTACATTTGGAATCATTTGAAATTTTCGTTTTGTGTGATTTGGTGTTGAGTGCTTGATCTTGTGCAGCTGTTATGAGTGCTTCTGTTTCTGCTTTCAATCCTGCCTCTTTCAACCATTTGTACGTTGATTGCTTTGTTGATATTTCGTCGGCTTGTCATACATATTGGCCATGCAGAGGTTTCTGGCTCCAGGTATGTGCTAGTTCTTGCTTCGTTGTTTTCTTCCATGTTTCTTTGTCTGTTTCTGGGGGTTGGAATAGTCCACTTATCTTTACTGCTTCTATCAGTGGATCATCTTTGTTGTTATTCCAAATGTAGTCCACAAAGCCAATGACTTCTCCTTCAATGACATGTTTGATTTTCTTGAGACCTCGGCCTCCCATTTTTCGAGATACATAGAGCCTGTCTACGTCTGCTTTGGGGTGTAAGGCTTTATGTATTGTGAGTAGTTTTCTTGTTTTCCTGTCCAGCTCATTTATTTATTATTATTATTATTATTATTATTATTATTATTATTATTATTATTCCTCTTTCCACGACTTCTGTTTGATTGTCAGTTGTGATCCAAGGTCTCAGAATTTTACCAAGATTCTGGGAGATCCAAGGTTTTACGGAGGTTGTGGGCACTTCCGAGGAGCGCTGCTTTGAGTAGTGGAGCGAGTTTGTGGTTTCCAGGGAGTTTATTCAGGTAGCCTTCCAATTCAGATGCTATGTTCCCCAAGGGTCCTATCACTATAGGTATCACTTCTGCTTTTACATTCCACAGTCTCTGAATTTCTAATCTGAGGTCTTGGTATTTTTCTATTTTTTCTCTTTTTTTGTTTTTATGTTTCTATCCCTTGGAACAGCAATATCAATGATTGTTACTGTTTTGTTGGACTTATTGAGAACTGCAATGTCTGGTCTTCATGCAGGAATCACCCGATCTGTTCTTATCTCGGTCCCACAGTATTATTATTATTATTATTATTATTTTGGTGATCATGGTGGCTGAGAGATCTAGTTTTTTTATATGTAGGAAGTTATTTCACTTTTGGGATTCAAGACCCATCCTGATCATTCAGTCTTGCTTGGAATCAAATCAGCAAGCTAAGCACTAGGTTGTCAATTGTGAATCAGAGATCTGTAGGATGTGAAACATAAAACAAATGTTAATTTCATTATTATTACTACTATCATCATTATCATTGTTATTGTTAAAACAGGCAGCAACTGTTACAGGAAGAGAAACTTTTAGAAGAAGAAAGACTCCGAAGAGAAGCAGAAGAGAAAAAAAGAATTGAGGAAGAAAGACAGCGACTTAAGGAAGTATGATGAAATTTGATAGTTTATTGAAAAGTTTTATTTCAGTATATCTTAAATTATGGTTCATTCAGAATGTTAATTTCAGTAAAAATAAATCTGAAGTTATGAGTGTGAACATAGATAATACACAGCAAATTTATATATCAATACATAGTGCACAGTTGTGTGCCATGCATAATCACACAAAGAGTGTGCCTGGTATTTTAAAATATTATGCCAGAAATAGTGCTCATGCTAGTGTACATTAGGTAGTGGCAAACACACATAGAGAGTGCAAAGATGTCCAGTGTTACATAAATAGTCGCACAAATATAGTGCCTATAATTTTAAGCTGGCATGCCAAAAGTAGTCGAACAAACATATGCAAAGTTATCTGATGTTTCATAAGTAGTCACATAAAGCAAGTACCCAATATTTTAAGCTGGTGCTCCAGAGGAAGTCACACAAAGACTGCATAACATCTTGGTGTGCCAAAGGTTATCATGCAAAGACTGCATAATATTTTAACTGGTGTGTTGTTTTTTAAGGGCAGTTATGTTTTTCTTTACAAGAGAATTTGTGTTCATATTGTGCTATGTTGACAGCCTTATTTACAAATTTGCCCAAATAAATGATTGGCTATAAAGAGATCAGCACTTATCATAATTTGCTGTGTTATCATAATTTGCTGTGTTGCTGTTTCTTATAGTCAAGTCTGCCCAAATAAAAGACTAGCTGTGAATGACAGTACATTAATTCACCAACAATCTTGTAATAACATCTTCCAAATAAATGATTGATCATGTTTTGATCAACATGTAATATCTGCCCCAATAAATGAATAGCCACGCTGAGATCAGCTTGGTTCGTGTACTTTACTGTGTTGACAGTCTTTTAGTAAAATCTGCCCCAATAAATGAATAGCTATGTTGAGATCAGCTTACATCAGATATTTTGCTGTTGGCAGTCATATTAATTTCTTTTTAATAGTTAGTCATATTTTTAAGATATTATTATTTACCATACAAATGCTATGTCTTTGTTCAGTGAGATTAATTACATATGTCACATTTTCTCAATTATTGAGATTAATTACTGTTATCATATTTTTCTTCACAAGCACTGAAATTATAGAATAATATCATAGTTTTCTTTCAAAGTCACTAATTAATTATTGGTGTATTATGGTACTTTCATGATCATTGAGGTCAATTATTGAAGTAATTTTTGTCTGTATAGCTGCAAAAACAAGAAGATGCTGCTCGTGCCAAGATGCGTGATGAAATTGAGGCACGACGTCAGGAATCCCTGAAGCGTCGAGAAGTAAATCTTGAGCGTCAGCATCATTTAGATGGCCTACGACATTCACAAGGCGTGACTGAGTCATGGGTCTTTTCTTATTTTGTATTGTGGCCTAACGAAACCTACAAGTTGTATGTATTTAATAAAATTTATGGCACTTCTTTTGTGATTATCATATTCTCTTATCTAGTACTATCTCTTGGTAGCTGAGAATTAAATTTTTTTATTCTGTTTTGCATCATGCAATACATGATGCTTGTTTAATATAGCAAACTTTTTCAAAATTTTAAAAACATATTAGTTTTTAGCAAACTTTATCAGAATTTTAAAAATGTTAGTTTTTGTTTAATAGCAAACTTTATCAAAATTTAAAAAACATTTAAGTTTTTGTTTAAACTTTGTCTAAATTTTAAAAACACTTTAGTTTGCATTTGATGGCCTACTGTTTTTTTTCACGAAGATATGTTTCATGTATTTTAAGAATTGTTTTGTTTGGGGAGACAATATGTGAATCTTTGTTTTTATTGTAATTTTATTTGTTATTGGGTTGTTGTAGTATTTTGTTTTCATCTCTAAAAGATTACTCTCTAATAGGCAGGTCAAATAGATTACTGCATAGCAGGAAGGCAACTCTGATAGATTAATATATAGACATAAGCTAACTCTAATAGATTGCCATATAGAGACTAGGCTAACCTTAATAAATTACTAAATAGGAGGTAGGCAGCTCTGATGGACTTAAGTATAGAGGTCAGGCACACTTATGCTAGTCTTATGGAATGTTGTCAGGTGCCTCTTTTTGTTGTTGGTCCTAAATGAACTATGTGCTCTAAAAATTGTATATGCTACAAATAAACACTCAAAATACTTACAGTTTGCATTTATTTACAAACATCCAATAATCACTCAGAACTGTTAAATGTTTAATTTATTAAGAGATAAGTACACATAATCTCTCAGAACAAATTACTGTTTAAATTTATTCACAAAAGTAACTACTAATATACACTCAGAACAAAGTCTAACATTTATTGTTTACATTTATTAACAAACATAACTTCCAATAAACACTCAGAACTGTTAACTGTTTAATTTATTAACACTAACTAAAATAAACTCTCAGAACAAATTACTGTTTACATTTATTAACAAAAAGACTACTAATATACATGCAGAGCAAGGTCTGACATTTACTATTTACATTTATTAACAAACATATTACAAATTAGACAAGTGACAACAATTATCAATCAGTTAGCAAATTTCCACACTTTTAAATAATTAAGTAATTAATGAGTTATCACACTTACCACATGCTTTACAAAAGAACACCAAATCCAAATAACACCTTAATTGAGTTATTAGAATGGTTCAAGTCATACATACACTGAGGGTTACATTAAAAAAAAAAATGTTCATACTTTAAAATAATTAAGCAGTTAATGAGTTTTCACATATTCACTATAAACTCTGCAAAAGACAAATAAATAATGCATCAAAATAATACCATAATTAAAAATGCAAGTGGAGGTGCCATGCTAGTCATGCACTTAACAATGGCTCTAGATTTTATATGGCCTAGTCACATACAGATCACACACTAGTCACATATTACCATGCACTTGAAAAACAGGGGACTCAGAATGGTGCACAAACTCACTTCTTCCAAACAAGTAACAAATGAGATTTAATTTGGCTTAGTCATATATTAGTCAGTATACTAGATACATACTAGTCACACACTTAACAATGGCTCTAGCAACTAGTAGGCTCTCTTTGGCCCCCCACACCCTCCTCAATTCAAGTAACAAATTAAATTTAGTGTTGCCTCTTCACATATTGTTTTTTATTGCTCTTTTTATCATTTTTTTTAATTTACTTCCATTTCTAATAGTAATCTTTTGACAATTGCATTTTAATTCACTCATATTTTTGAATTCCATGAATTTTTTAATGGTAATTGTGTTTTTATTTGTTCACCTTTTTGACTGGCACCCTTTTATTCATTCAACTCTTTGATTGGTACCTTTTTGTTCACTTTCTGTTTGTTCAGCAACTTTTTCATCTCTCACCTTTTCAGCCCACATCTTTTCAGTTATGGCCTTTCAGACATCACCTTTTCATTCTTTATTTCTCTTGTGATTGACAACATTTCTTATGTTCTCTCCGCTTGTTGTGCAGACCAATGGGGGAGCCAGCTGATGGAAAGAAGAAAGGCAACAAAGGCAAGAAAAAAAAATAGAACATTACAAGTTCTGTCTTCACTGCATTTACGTAATCTTACACTTCATTTCTCCATACTGTGCATGGCAATCAAGTGGTTACTGACATTTTTTCATAACCATTATCAGCTTTCCAGTGCTTAGTAATATTTTAATATTCTTTGTCTTTTATCAGCTGACAAGTATTTATTAATGTTTTAATTTTCTTTTATATCTCTGTTATCAGCTGAAAAGTGTTTGTTAATTGTCTTTAATATTTTGTATCAAAACCAATTATCACCTGTCAAGTTTTTATATTGATTTTTTTTACGTATTCTTAATCCAATTCAGTATCAACTGTCAAATACTTAAATACAATTGTTATTAGTGAAAACAATTAAGCCAAAATATTCACTCGAAATATGTTTTACACTGTCACTTAGTTTTGTTAAAATGAAGTATGGCAATATTTTTATATATATTTTGTTAGTAATATTTTAATGCTCAATATGATGCTATTTGTTGCAATTATATAGGTTTCTGTATTGAATCTTGCACACCATAGTACTAGTTGAATGTGAATCATTACACACTATTAGTTGAACTAATTTCATTGCAAAGACAGTTGAACAGATTCTTTTACATGCATCAAGCTCTAATGAGTTATTATATGTTAATCAAACATTTCTTCTCATTTTATAGTGTAATTAGATTTAAAATACTTTATTTGTTCTCATAAGAACAAAAGTATTGTGTGTATTGTCTCACTTTTCTGGTATTTGTTGTTATATAAGAACAGAAGTAAATCTTGTATTTATTATTATATTTTTTTTCTCATTTAAACTTATTATCACTTATTTAAAGGACCAAAATTCAGTTAAAGATTCTTTCAAAAACCGTTATGTGGATTAAATTTTGTCACAGCACCTTAGATTTTAATTGAAAACTTTCTTTGCTGATATGACAGAAATTTACAAAATATTTGTAATAATGATTTCACTATGTACCAGCCATCAAGTGCACTAATGTGGTTGTTAAAACTACACTTCTGGAGATAAGGACCAGGACTGGTTGTTTTCCATTCAACATTTGTTTGTGTGTAGTGGATTGCATTTACACTTTGTGTATTTATTCAAGACGTTAATGTGGTTATGATTATTTTTTCTTTATTTCACCCTTTTTTCCTAGAGCAGAATGGAGTTTCATGTACTTTTTCTAGAGCAAAATGGAGTTACATGTACTTTTTTCCTAGAGCAGAATGGAGTTATATGTACTTTTTTCTAGAGCAGAATGGAGTTACATGTACTTTTTTCTAGAGCAGAATGGAGTTACATGTACTTTTTTCTAGAGCAGAATGGAGTTACATGTACTTTTTTCTAGAGTAGAATAGAGTTACATGTACTTTTTTCTAGAGCAGAATGGAGTTACATGTACTTTTTTTCTACAGCAGAATGGAGTTGCATATACAGTCTTCTTTTTTCTCAGCTGTTTTTTTTTAGAATGGAATTGAGTGACATTTGTGTCCATCTTTTTTATCTTTCAAGATCAGAATGAGTTATATATACTTCCTTCTTGTTTTCTCTAGTTATATAAATATGTATTCTTTTTATCACATCATATCTTTTCAAATGAGATTTGAATTGAGTTATACAGTGATTCATTATTTTATTAACTCGAGGTTTTATTAAATTCTATTCACACTATTTGATTTTTAATAAGCAACATTCTGGTATACTTTTTTTTTTAGTTTGTCAAAGTTAATTTTATGGAGATTGTCTTTTAGCTTGAATATAGTAAATCAGGATAGACTTGTCTTAATGCATTACCTGGTGAATTATATTTCCATGTGTCACAATATAGAATTGTTTATATTAATATATAATTTTATTTTCTTTATTTTCTTCAATTAATGAAATGATCATATATTGGTTGTGTTCAGAAATATTATTTTAACATATATTAATGACATAAGACAGCAGTTTTGCTCATTTTAAAAAAGTAAATCCCATATTTATTTACCTGTGTGTGTGTGTGTGTGTGTGTGTGTGTGTGTGTGTGTGTGTGTGTGCGCGCGCGCACATGCGTGTGTATGTATGTGGTGTGTGTGCACACATGTGTACATGCATGCATTTGTGTGTGTAAAAACTTCTTAGTCACACAAGAAAGTTTGAAAGTTTTCCTTAAGATCCAGTTTGTCAGATTGACATTTTTTCTCCATAAGATTTATGGACATGGACTTGAGCATATACATTTCAGATTCATTCTGTCTGAAAGTATTTTAAAAGATTAAGTTTCTAAAACTTTAAACTTGTCCATCCTTCCTGTAGAGTCTTCAAATAATAGGTAAGTAGATAGGTAATTATGCAGACAGATAGTTTTATAACTATAAATACTTGTTTATCATAAATTTATATGTGATCAGTTGTATACTTAAGTATATACATGATTAATAGCCATTAATATGTTAATGCTTATAGGTAATGCAAAAATTTGCTTGTTTTACATTTTCAAATGTTCAGTTATGCTGTTATTGTCATGTTTTTATTTAAATTTGTTTTTTATAAATTTATTTTCTGTCCAAGTAATCCCTAGCCATTTAACTGATGTTTGTTTTTCTCCAAAACATTCCTATTGTCCAGATTTATTTTAAGAATGTTTTGGAGAGTTCTTATATGTTTATCTTGAACATATCTTTGTATGTTCAAGATTTCCTTTCTTGTAGATACTTGTAGAAATATTCAATTATCTGAATATTTTGCTGTTGTCTAGATTTCCTCTAGTCTTGAAATCCTTCTGTTGTCTGGATTTTCTCTAAGAATATTCTATTATCTAGATTCCCTCTCTGAATGTTTTGTTATTTAGATTAATTATTTCTTCTTCCAATTTTCTGTTATCTGAATTCTCAGTTTTCTAGACATCCTCTGGGAGTATTATTATCTAGATTTCTTGTAGGAATTTTATGTTACTTAGATTTCATCTATTTTTTTATGACCTCTAGATATATTCTGTTGTGTATATTTCCTCCAAAGAGCTTTCTGTTATAAAGATTTCTTATACAATCTAGATATCCTGTATGAATATTCTGTTATCTGGATTTCCTCCAAAGGTTTCCTGTTTGTAAATATTATCTAAATTTTTCCTAAGAACATTCTTTTATGCAGATTTCTAGGAATATTCAAATTACCTAATCTTCCAAGATGATTTCTGTGATTATTTTGGGATATTTTTTTCTTTGAATTTACTTTCTTTTGAACAAGGACTTGTTTTCCACCTTGAGATATCTTTTTCGTTCAAAAATATTTTAACAGAAAAAGTCTTTGCCAGTTTTGCTTTTGGACGGAATGAGGGGTTTATTGAAGGAGGAGAGAACTGCCTTTAGTCAAAATGTGTTTGATTTCACCCTAAACAATTGTTTTTCTGTCATTGAGTTTACAAGACATGCTCACATTACAAATGTGATTTTTAATTTTGTTTAACTTTTAAAAAATACATATATATATGACTTATATTGCATACATTGCAAATATGCTTTTAGTATAGTTTAACTGTTTTTAAATAATAGTGCATAAATGACAGGCACACCTTACAAATGTGTGTTTTTCTATTTTATTTATTTTTCTTAGTGAAATTTTATTTATTTTGTAGTTATATTTTCATCCTTCTGTTCATATTAAGTAACATGGTAACATGTTTAGAACTGTCAACAAAATTTTGTATTGTAATTTTTAACAATATTCCATTTGTATTTTAGTTTTAATTAATATTGCTGCTCATAAACTGTTGATTATAAAAGTAGTAAGCATAAACAGTTATTACACTATACTGTACACAAAGCAAGCACAAAAAGTCTGTGACTCACCTAAATTACTTTCACTTTGATAGAAAGTAACATTTTTTTCTCTGAACTGGAATGCCACTATCATAGCTAATGATTACAAATATATTTTAAGTTTAGTAGTGCTTTATATTAAAAGCTACTAAGTGCTTTACAATCAAGTACAGCTGAACAATCCCAAGCCAGTGAGTGGGCATGTGGGTTGAAAACTCTTGGGACATAACTGGCAAAGTTGGGTTTAAACCCAATAATCTGCTTACAAGTCCAATATCAGGACCTCACGGTCACTCAGATTCTTAGATACTAGTAAACTAGCATGGCATTGACTACCAGAATGCACTACTTATGCCATTAAAACATATCAATGAACAACTTATGCTATTAAAACATATCAGTGAACAACTTATGCCATTAAAACATATCAATGAACAACTTATGGCATTAAGACATATAATCAAGTGAATAATTAATCCTTTTTTTTTTTAAATTCTTGATTATTGCTACATACACCACCAAGAACAAATCATTATTTTTCCTTTCACTCTATTTCAAAATTAATCCACACAGAAATTTTGTAATATAGATTTTTATTTATTTATTTAATAATGTAAGCAATATGTTTATTACTTTTATTGTTCATTTTTTAAATATTTTTCATTTGTAGTAATTTTTTATAAGTATTTAATTAAACTGCCTTATATATCAAATTTACATGAGATATATATATATTTATAATCTTTAGTGAACAGAATGTACAATGTGTATTCACTTTTACTATTATAGTGCAATCTTTGTTTACCTTTTGTTTTTAATATTAAAAAAAGAGAGAATTAGAAAGTGAATAAAACAGTACATCTGAAGATATCCTGTTATATATTTAGTGAGTGTGATTAGTCATGTGTGTGTGTGTGTGTGTGTGTGTGCGCGTGCACATGCATGCATACTGTTCTTAATCTTTATGCATAAAACATGCCAATTTTGTTCACATTTTCATAGAGTCCAGCCAGTGAAGAGAAAACATGTCCTTTTAAGGAGCACACCTTCCCATCACTCACACCACCACTCTCCATGCTAAGAGAAGTGCAGCATACCTACAGCTGTCTGTTCAACTGTGTTTAAATAGATAATCTTGTATGGGGCAGTGGAATTTAAAATAATAATACAAAAGGACATAATTTGGTCTTTAAATTAAATGTTGTTGACCATAACAATGAGAGTTGTGTTGAAGATACACAATCATTTAGTTTTTGTAAATATCTTTTGCAGATGGATTTTAGTTTCAAGTTCACTTCCTAGGTGCAAGCTCCAACAGAGAGATTTATAATTTGATAGGGATATATTTTGCTTAGTCCCATATGTGGGAACATGATATTTTAGGAGTATATGTTATATTTGATTATCTTTATGCATAAATTCACCTGGGCCTGTATGTGTACTCCTTCCAAATTTTTAACTACCAAAGATTCTTTCAGCATGTGGAACTGATTTATCATCCCATCCAAAATTGATGAGTCTAGCAATGTGGAAAGAGAGAGCAAAGGGATAGAAAAATGGAGAGACATAAATAATTATTAAATTAATGTATAAATTGAGATGCAAAAATGATGGACAGAAGTGCACATGTACATGTAAATTACTAGACTGATCAACATTCAGTGAATACACAGACAAGAAAAAACGTTATGTTATAATTGATTGACATTGTGAGAGAGAGAAAAGATGAACGGGAAAAGGGGGAGAATAAGAGTATGGTGGATGTAGAGATGGTATAGCAGAAGTGCAAACATACAGGTAGTAAGTTAGATGCTTGTGTGAATTAATGTATGGACCCGAAACAAACGTAGAAGAAAATACAGTTTTATGTATTTAGTTTGGTTGGTTAGATAGATGCATATAGACAGACAGACTGATATCGAAGAGCCAAAAGTATCTAAGTATCCACCTAGTCAAAACATATCATTGCTTACTTGTTGACTGTGAAAACTTGTCTCACTGGTCTGTGGAATGTCAGTAAGTCTCACTAGTCACTAAAGTATGCTAACAGTGCATCTCTATACAGTTCAAAAACTTGCATCACCACAATCATGCAAACAGAAACAAATCACCACAATCATGCAAGCAAACAAGTAATCACTAAAACAAGCAAGTAAAAAAAAAAAAAAAAAAAATTACTATAATTATTCACAACACACTCTAAGTAAACAGCTTAAGTTACAAACAAACAAAAAACAGAGGTAAATGATTATTTTAAAATTTATTTAAACATTATACAACAGTACATACACAGACAAGTTAAGAAAGTATTATGTACATTTATTACACACAATTGCAATCAAAAATATATATTTCTAAATAAGTTGACTGTAAATGAAAATAAATGCACAGCAAAAGATTTACATTCATTTCCCTTTTTAAAAAAATGTATAAGAAACTGATTCAGAAATATTAAATTAAAATTAATAAAAATCAAATCTCAATTTGTCTTTCTAACAAGTTGATTGTAAATCACTAAATGTAAATAATTTTACCTGATAGATTTACATTTCTTTTAGTTTTACATCAATCAGATAACAAAAATATAAATTGAAACAAGAATCAAATCTCAACAACTTTCACTTTAAAAATAAAATCAGTTAATGAAAAATGGTTATGAGAATGATGTCAAAATAAAATACAAATAATGAAGTTACAGGCTTTTGTTCTGAATAAAAAGAAGAAAGGGTAATTTCCTGCATGTACCTCACAAACTGAAAGTTCCATTCATACAACAGACAGAATATTTCTCAATTTGTTAAGTTCTGCATAATATATATGTACATTTTTTCAATTAAAAAGATAAATCCAAAATAAAGTTTTAAGTTCTGTTTAAGACTTACAAAGCAATCTTTCAGTTACTATCTTACACAACATTATGCTCTGTGTTTGCATTTTGGCTGAGCAGTAATAACCAAAAGTCCACCCTCCTGAAACAGGCATTTAACACTGGTCATATCCAGGTGGTCTGGTAATTCCAGGCGTCGCTGTTGCTTGTCTATACATACCACCGTTTTCTTTTGCACCTCCTTTTCAGCTGTAATGAACAAATTGTTCTCCTTCAATTTCACACGAATGTTTTCAGGATGAAAGTTCTGTAGATGAAGGCAAGTGTAATAGGGTTTTCCCGATAGTTCAGTGTGTGCTGTCTCAGTGGGTGATGCTTTAGCTGTGGTATTCTCCCCTGTAGTTTCTGTGCACTTCTTAATTGGCCAGGTAGGGTCTGTATCAGTGGACAGGTGAGAAGGAAAACGTTCAAACCCATCTGGCTTTACTGAGACGGCAAGGTTGTCTTCTGGCACAGGTACTTCAGCTGATTTTTTATCAGTTCTTGTGTCGTGAGACACAGCATCATCTTTATCTGTGTCATTCGATACATCAGATGTGTCAAACAACTGACGTACAAGTTCCAAGTCAGGGTTACTGTTGCTATTGTCAATTACATGCATTATACACGTTTCTTCTGGATCACTAAGCTCTTCTTCATCAGCCTCCTTCTTGCCAAGGTGATCGTCTTCATCACCAGGGTTTTGATAAATCTCATTGTCGTGACTGTCAGCTCTTGTTTCCTGGAGATGACTGACTGTCCTACTCAGCTCCAACAGGTCAATTTCTTTCAATGAAAATGGATCAGATTCTGGGTTTCGTAAGTCTTTGTGCTGTGTTTTCCCCTCAATCGCTATTTCCCCCTTGTCACATGATTCTGCTTCATATACATCGCTGTTATCAAGATTTGAAGAATGCACGTTTACTTCAGCTCCACAGTCTGTTTTGCGATCATTGAATTCAGTGACATGCTGGCAAGAGTCTGCTGCTTCTAAAGAGTTCTCATCTTTGATGTAAATTTCTGAAGTGAGGGAGTCTGCCTGGATTGGGAATGTTCCTTCTTCCACCTGCTCCCTATCCAAATCACTGCAGTGAGTAACAGAGCTTGGCTGTCCCTCGCTGCTGTCAGACTCTTTGTCCAAATCACTGCAGTGAGCAACAGAGCTTGGCTGTCCCTCGCTGCTGTCAGACTCTTTGTCAAAATCACTGCAGTGAGCAACAGAGCTTGGCTGTCCCTCGCTGATGTCAGACTCTTTGTCTAAATCACTGCAGTGAGTAACGGAGCTTGGCTGTCCCTCGCTGTTGCCAGACTCTTTGTCCAAATCACTGCTGTAAATTACAGAGTCCGGTTGTCTCTCAGTGTTTCCAGACTCTCTATCTAAATCGCCAGTGTGAATTATGGAACTTGGCTGTCCCTCACTCTTGCTTGGTGGTGACGACATAGGCGCACGCGGTGCATACAGCAACAGAGCTCCATTAGGCAACTTGAGACAAGAAATATGCTGATGGTCTACATCTGCAGGTACAGCGAATGCCTGGCGAATTTCATATCTGCTAAGACAGGGACCTGGACCACGTGACTCCTCGTGAACAGCACTGATTTCCACCTTTCCGTCATTTAGGCGAACTTTGATTTCGTTGGGCGAGAAATCCCAATACCCAGATACAGTTATCATCCATATCTTTGACTCGTTTCTGCTTGTGCCATTTTCACATCTATCGCCTTTGTTCTCTGGTGATGTTTCAAGATTTTTGCCAAATGTTGCTCGTCTTGTGTCACTGGCTTGTCCCATATTGGCACAGGGCTGGATGTTCGACATGAAGCTGTCGTGCCGATGCTGAGCTTGGGAATTGCCAATGCATTTGATGAAATGATTATGACCTTTGCATTGCTTTTTTCCAACAAAGTTTTCCGGCTTTAGACAGCAATTAGAGCTGGCCTTCTTTTTATGGTGCGTTGTTTGCTGAGTGGAGGGTTTGGTAAACAGGATGGCGAGAGTGTCGTCAAAGTCGCCAGCGATGGATGAAGCGATGTCATCAAAACTGCTGATGGGATAATCAACACTGCGATAACCGACGACTGGAATATTACAAATTAGTCTTACACGAGGTTTCATTCTAATTGTATAACATGAGCCAGGCATATATCTTGTGGTAGCTGGATGCATTAAATGATTGTCGTTTAATCTTACTCCAGAATGCAACATTTTTATGCAAATCAGATCTTAATCTGGTTACCAATACTGTGAGCAGTCTGATACTATTGAATAATACTTTGGCGCAACTGATACTTTTCACAATGATGTCAAACTCTTCTTCTTCACGATGACTTCTGTACCGCACAGGAATTGCATGAAAACTTTTCTTCGTCGAGCACTTTATATACTGTTACCGAAACGCACGCGAAAAGACAAGAATATTGAAGAAATTTCGAGATCTATGACTCGACACGCGGTTCTATTTACAACTCTTGTGTTTCATATGCGACCAATAGGCAGAGGGCTAAGGGGCGGAGCCGAAAAGAAGTGGGTCATTGCTCCAGAGAATTCGAGAATGGGTACGAAGCTGACTGATACTTTATAAAAATATTAAAGAAAAGTATATAGTATTATTTGAATAAAGGAATAGTTAGTTAGTATTCAGGATCTAGGACACTAGGAAATACTCAGCAAAATTAAACGTACTTATCTATAAATAGCTCCAGCACGAAAAGGAAGCTACTATGATATGCACGCATGCGCGTGGATCTCATTTGCATTACGTCAGAATTTTCTCGTCTGCTCGAGTAGGTTCTATAAACAAATGACCTAAGACAATCGGACATTTCGAAAATTTTATTTTGGTAATTTTTTTAATGTATATTTTATTGTGCGAGTTTTGCAATAATCGAGAATATTTCTCAGGTCCATATGCAATCGCACGCGGACGAGTAACATAACAGTAACTGTATCAACAGCTTTCAGATCGATCTTATGTCAGTTGTCGCTAGAAAAACAGTTTACATGCACTGAAGAGATGGAAAGAAGAATTACTCATGCCTAATAAAAGATAGTATTCTGATTAATTAAATAAAATTACTCTGTAAGCACGATCAGTGGACACTGCATGAAATGGGTCTTCAGTCCACGACTGCCATAATCAGAAAACTGGAAAGCATGCCATATTTTTCTAGTACAAAAGTGGAGTAAGACTTGAGCCAATTATAATTTATCTATAATTACTGCTTTTTATATTCGTTTTAACTGTTCAGTATTCTAGCATTGTCATTAATATTATTATATGTGTACTTAATACTATATAATTGATATTACTATTGTCGTTGATATTTCTGTTAAATAGCTTTAATAAATATGATTATTACAAAATATTAGAATTCTATATCTTTAATACTATAGTATAAGAATGTGATAGGTTTAGCAGCTGAGTTAAATTTCAGACTGGGCCATTTCTAATCCAGCTGTAAAAAGTATTAATTACTGCAGTTGATTTTAGTACTACTACTTACTGTACTACTAGTAGAAGTAATTTATAATTAATTAATTTAATAGATATTATAAATGTATTAATGAATTTTACAGATCTAATTTATTTTTACTAGTATGAGTATTATATTTATAAATTATAAATAAATAGTATTTTATAAAAAAAATTTAAAAAATAATATAACTAAATTTTTCTTAGTGTTTTAAACAAAGCAAATTCATAACCAAACTTGTTTATAATTATACTGTAGTACATGTATTACTATTAGTAAAGTGTTTTATAATCATTTTTAGTATTACTATTTATATTTTAGCATATATAGTGATGTACATATTATTACAGATTCAGCTAAGTTTATGAGTTGTGTATACAATTTAAAGTACATGTAGTTATATTAATTTTATATGTATACTAATAGTATGTATTTCAGTATTTATTAAATATTCTTCTTTAGCAATATTTTTTATGTGTATTTGTAACTGTAAGTTTTTGTGTGTTTTGTCCCTATAATTGAAGCAGTTTATTTATTTTATCACTAACATTAACAAGTAATTATTATTCAGTGCATTCTTTTTCCATTAGTGTACATGTAATACTTTTGCTTGATATAATTCCTTTATTTAAACAATAAACATGGAACGTACTACTAACTAAAACATGCCAGCATATTAAATTAGCCTACTGATTTTTCACATACATCTAACTAAAAAACATGCACATTATCAGATATTTAATATAATGTGTTTAACAAATTAACAGTCAATGATACACATTTACAGGAATATATTCATAAATTGCTGTATGCTGTGTCTATAATTGATTTTAAGAAAAAAAATATTTATGCATAATTTATCTATTTGTAGAACTAGATAATTTGTGCCCATTATTAATATTAACTTTTAATATTGCTCTTTGATGAAAATATATATTTACATCACTTTACCAGTATCTCAGTGTTAGTGTTTATTAAGCAAAATAAACTTTATAAATAATAATAAATTTGTTGGTGTGTTTTAAATAAAATTATATATAAATTGTATGGGATATTGTGTATACCTGCAGTATGAATATGTATGCTGTGACGTTTGCTAACTATTGTCACATTTTAAAACTTTTAAATAATAATAATTAGAATTTAGATTATTAAAATTTAAATAGAATCATTTACTGATTTAGTGTAGTGAAGCATTAATGCTTTTTCAGAGAACTGTGCTTTAATAACTCATACAATAGTGATTGACAGAAATAAATCACATGATCACTCACACACAAAATCACATCTGCTATAAGTAGAAGTACATAAAACATAAATATTTACTGTGATGCTGACATTGTACTCTCTCTGATCATTAAATCTTTGATTTCCTGCATGTGCATACACTATGGAAAATTCCATCCAGCAAACAGTCTGCTATGATAGTGATAGGCTGAATAAAAAATATACCAGTATCAAGCATTGCTGATTGCTAGGAAATAAAAATTTTAACTTTGATATCTGTGATGCCAATGCCATCTAGTTAATGGTTATAATTATTATTAATTAATTAACTGTCCATAATTAATTACAAGTAATGAGAATCTTAATTTATGTTATTAATAATTTTCCAGCAGACACCACTTGCTCTCTCACTCGGCATATATGCAGGTGTGTAAATGTTTTATCTCTTCCACAACATTATTAAAGACAAACATTTACCATCGCACAACACTTCCTTAGGTGGAAAACTTCTTACTAAAGGAGAAGATAAAGCCATCTTTATATCCTCCCACTTTCTTCTCCAACATAAGATTATCAATAATATGTGTAAGAAGGTAAATAAATTTATTAAATCAACAATCAAATATACATATAAACATATGATGAAAAAGGTTACCTGACATCAATATTTCCACGAAACCACGTTTGAATAATTTTTATATTTATGCAGTCTTATATCCTAAATACAATTCAACAATAGTGTCAATACAAATTACAGGATAATTCTTATCATAGAACAGAAATAGAGTTATTAGAGATAAGCAATAATAGTTTTTACATAACCCGAATTAGGCACTGTCTCGACAGTCTTTCATGTGCTTTTTTTTTTTTTTGCAACAAAACAAGTTAATGTTCAGTTGATACCATCAATTCCTTGAGATTCTCTCCTCATGTTGCAGAACACTGATTTGATGTTATCCCTCAAGACAACCTGGACGCTCCCTCAAGCAGAACAATTGTAGCAATTTCCAGTAACCTCCTTGTACCAGAAATTGCTTGATGTAATCAGCATACCTTGCCACCATACATCAATGGAGTGTGGTGTATTCCTTATACTTAAAACACTGCAGTAGTTGCTTCCTGTGTCTATCACGGTCTTAGCGGTTTTAAGCAATAAAGCAGAAGATTCAGATAACATAAGGAAAGGCTGCAAATTAATTTCTGAAACAACAAATGGGCATTGTTGATGTGTGTGTACTAACAGTTTAGGAAGATCGTAAATCACAGAAATACAAATCTAATGGCATATTTATGCAGTTTTCATAAAAAAAGATTTAAATGAATATTAGGTCCTTACACATTCCCAATAACAAATACAAGTCGTGGTGTACTTATGTGGCTTTCATTAAAAAAAAATATTTAAATCAATATTAGGTCCTTGCATATTCTCAATCACAGAAATAAAATGTAGCAGCATATATGTGTTCATCATAGGAAATAAGCTTTAAATTAATATTTGATACTTGTGTGAATTTAAGAAAAGATTGAATAATTTAGACTATACAACCAATCAGTCATTATCTAACATGAATTTTAGTGCAAGTTACATCTTCAGAAAGTCTTAGTCTATAAGCTTTCCAAATATTATCTCTTAGCAGTTAAAGGAATGTAGAGTGCATGACTGCACAAAGGTGGTTTTATAATGGTAAGATGCACTATTTCACACATGAGCTACTTCAAAATGTTATTTTGTTTCATTAATTAAAATCAATCATTGTAGTGATATCTTAAGGGGTCTGTATGGTTTCACTGTATCCAATAAAATGATATTTTATATTTTGTTTTGTTTATAAAAATATATAAAGACATTGCATACAACACATTATCAATGACACACTTAAATGTATAAGCTTGTAATCACATGTACAATTAAGATAACAAAGAAAATGCAAATCTGGTACTGTTTTATCTTTAAAAGCCACAATTTTTCTTTTGAAATTAAAGTTTCAAGAATATCTTGCAAATATGAAGTTGCTTTCTAAAATAATTATATATAAAAAAAAAAATTAAATGTTAAATGACAGATATTAAAATATGACACTTTTACTTGAAAAATCAATGGCTAGATCTAGTGAGAAACAAAGAAGCTAATCGATTACAGAACTGTGAATTTTAATTTTTCATTTGTTCCTAAAAGCGTGTCCTAAAATAAAAATTAATCACTCTGAATATACTATTCAACTTATTGTATTTCATTCTCTGTTATTTGCTCTACTTACACCGTACTCTACTTTCTTAAAGCATCATAATCTTAACAATAAAGCCTAAATTTCTTCTTACCTCTCTTTTCCTCCATACCTTCTCACATTTCACTCAGAAATAAAAATAATTTAAGAAAATGATTAAAAGAATAATAAGAAATCACATTAATAACACTAACAGAATAACAATAAAAAGAAATCAGCAATCTGATGTACATAATAAGATGAAATAGATGAAAATTACAGGAATCCTAAAATACAAGTGCTGTCAAAGTCTGCCTTTGACTGAATGGTATAAAGATGCTGCATTTCAAGTGACCTTACTGTTACTAATATTCTTCTGAAATGTAAAACACTGACAAGCTATTAATATACCATACAAATGTTTTTTTTTTTTTTTAAAATATAAACCTACTAACAAATTATTACTATACCATACAAATATAATAACAAAATTAATTATCTTTCTTGCTTAGTATTAAATAAAATATTTTAAATATATTACTTTTTGTAATAAAACTTCTACTCTCTCTTTTAAGCAAAATAACATTATGTCAAAGATAAAGGAGTACATTAATATAAATATTGTTTGAGTTGGTACTTTTACTATTTCTTCAACAAATAAAAAAAATCACAATAATAATAAAAATGGCGATTACTTTCTACTAGTACATGATGATTCCTCTTTATTTTATTTAATTAAGTACATGTATTCTAAAAGTCTATCAAGGTTATTTCTTCAACAACAATAAAAATCACAGTAACAACTAATAAAAACAGCAATCACTATCTACCATTATATAATAATTCCTCTTTATTTTATTTAATAAAGTGTTCTAAAAGCCTATTAAGTTATGATAATACTTTATAATAAAAATTTAATTATATTTAGTTTATTTTAATTATATTAAGTATATTTTTCTCTTTTTTTAAAGGGGCAAAAATGTCGGATCAATCAATTATTAAAATGTCCTAAAAGTCTCTTAAGATTATAATAATGCACAATGTAAAATTATAATTAAAATATATCAATATATTTCCTCTTAAATTATTTTATTCAATGTTCTAAAAGTCTATTCTGTGAAAAGACATTTCAACAAAATCCCAGTTATCCCTGACAAGACATTTCAGTGAAATCCCAATTGTTCAGGGAGGTATATTTTAGCAAAATCTTATTTGCTCGCTTGGATACATTGAGTAAAATCACAGCTGTTCATGGGAATGCATTAAGTAAAACCCTAGCCACTTAGTGGTGGCCACTTAAAAAAATAAAAAGATATTTTTCTTTCTTTCTTACAGTGTTAACGTGGAAACAGGACAGAAGGGGATAATTATGAAGGATTCATCCATGATTAAACAAATGTTTTTGTTAATAACAGCAAGCAAATACTGCCTAAAGCATGTATTTTTTTACCTCCACCCATGATCACCCACAAATGTTTCTGCAAACAGTAAGCAAATGGTGGCTAATACACATTGACTTATACCTCCACCCATGATCACCCACAAATGTTTCTGCAAACAGTAAGCAAATGGTGGCTAATACACATTGACTTATATCACCACCCATGATCACATTTGCTCATAAAAATCCCATTTAGGACTTTTTTGTAGATTTCTTAGTTCCTAGATTGGCAATTGTTTGTCCTTCTTGCAGTCATGGGTTTGTGTGTTGGCACTCAACATAGTTTAGGCTCTCTGACTGTAATGTAAACAAGAAAACACTCAGAATGGTTGGTAGTTCAGGCTCCTTGTCTTTGACTGCAGATGTCACGAAAGAAAACACTCAATTGGTAGTTCAGGATCCTTGTCTTTGACTGTAGATGTCAACAAGAAAACACTCAGCGTGGTTGGTAGTTCAGGCTCCTTGTCTTTAACTGTAGATGTCAACGAGAAATCACTCAGCATAGTTGGTAGTTTAGGCTCCTTGTCTTTGACTACAGATGTCAGTAATATCTTTAGTAGTTCAGACTTCTTTGTCTTTGTATTTGCCAGCACATAATACATGCACACTCTTAGAGTTGGCTAGTACAAATAAATGATCAAATAATACTGGAGAAAATAATTTCTAACAATTATAAGGCATATCTGTAAAGAAAATAAACAAAATGATAGTCCTTAAGAAGATTTTGTTTTCATGTTGACGGCAATGCCTAATAACACCTTTGATGTACAATAAAATGGGGTGGGGGGAAAGACTAGTAATAAAGGCAAATTATAAATAACTGACAATACTGATAAATGCATTATTAAAAAAGCATTGCAATGCCATCGCTGTAGGTATTAGACAGATTTTTCAGGAATAAAGTGAAAAAACATCTAAAGTGTTCATGGATCTGTACAAAAAATATATGTATATTGTATAATCAATATGTATGTCTTAACTGTTTTGATCAATATCATTAATGCTCTTTCATCATTCTCTTTGATCATTCTGTGTATACATGAAGGTAATTATACATTAAAAATATTCATGTTTAATTATACTACTTTTCAAAACATTCTGAATTGTTTCCATGTATGGTAAAAGAAATAACTTTGTACTGTTTTTGGACTTCAGATCAGTTTAAAACTGACATCTGTTTCTTTACTCCTTGCATCAAAAGATACCACTAACATTATAAAAGACAGTAAAAATGATTAATTGTATATTTTAGTCAATTAGTTTCAATATGTAAATTATCAAAATTTTCTGTTTTAAGTCAAGCGGCAATTAACCAACTATGAACACTTTCTCCCTTACGACAAAAACAAAACTGGTGTAATGATTGTTCAAATCCACTTGACAAGATGCCTTTAATCCTTTTTTATGTGCCCATGCAATCTTAAAAATGTATGTAAGAGTTTGAAAAATATAATTTTATACCACCATTCGTCCCAAGACTAAAACATATTGTCTTAAATGTTCAATTGAATATATAAAAGTAATTTTCCTCTGTCAACAATAACCACTGAAAATGGTCTTAAATGTTCCATGTATTATGCAAAATGTTGGCAAAATCTCTGTCATCCTTAATCCCTAGACTCAGACCCTCGTAGTACTCTTCAAACTCAATGAATGAAACTTCCTCCTGACGCTCTGATGATCGAACAGCATCCAAGAATCCTTGTAGAGCATTTTTTGTTGAATCTGCATCTGACGATGGAAACAATATGCACTAAAAGTAAATAAAATGTGCTACTGATTTAAGCTGTTAAAATATCTGACAGCAATCAAACAACATTTAAGCAGCAGAAATATACTAACATTGCAGCAGACTTATATTCTCAGTCGCATTATTTATACTTTTGCTTATCTGCAGCTTTTCACACAAAATGAAACAAAAAGCATTCCCAAACTATCACAACTATAAAATAGCACAATTGAGATCCATGTATCAAACCTCCCAATGACATCTGAAGACTGAACATCTTAACATTTCATTTTGGCATCTTCATTTTTCCAATGTATTAGTAAGTGAAGTTTGTTTCTGGTGTCCAAGTGAAGTGGGTATCTAGTTCCAAAAGAAATTTAACAATGTGTTGCTGCAATATGTGTATACAGATTTCATAGATTTGTGTGATTTGCAGATAAAAATTTCTTCTTTGTTTCTGTTATTTTACTTGTTTCACTGAAAGTCATTTAACAGATTTTCAAATCTAAAAGTGAATATAAGTAAAGTTCACTGTAATGTAGAGAGACTATTGAAGTCAGTTTAGTAACATCTTCGGACAATACAGAAAGAGCTGATGTACTTTACACAGTAATGAAATGGTCCTAAAGATAGTAAATTAGATAAACATAATCAAGCACTCAAAATAATCTGCTGCCAGAATGAAAGAAGAAATTAAAACGAAATATTAATTTTAAATATATCAAAAAAGTTATATAAGTAATTTACCAAAATATAAAGTAAATGAAGTAAACAAAAAAAATTGTTAACTGACATTGCAATTGTTTTGTTATAAATTTAAAAACAATTTGTCATAGAAAAGTAAATTCTTACTGTCATAAATATTCTGAACTTACCAGATCCTTGCTTATAGGCACAGTTGGCATTGAAAAACTTTCTTATGTCGCTGACATGAATGCTGCCTTGCTTATGGGTATCAATCTTAGCAAAAGCCTGCAAAATGAACGGATTGATAATTAATTCACTTTTCTATTTTGTTGTTGAAATTAATTAAATGTACTTGTGAATCAATGATATCTTTAATTTTAAAATACAAAATTATGTGGTTTTATTGAGAGATACAAACATGCATTAGACATAACCATGTCCTTTGTGGACAATATTGTGGAACTAAATGGAGGATACAGCATCAGTCTAATGCTTCTTTTTGTTCTGCACAATCTAATAAAACAAGACACGTTTTGCCATAAAACATATGATGGTATCATTGGTTTACTCACCAGCTAAGGTGTGGAAACCTTAAGTGGGTCAAATGCCTACACTACTCCAGCAATGAAAAAAATTGGCCTGATACACTGTTATTGTGCCAGGCATTCCAGCAGTAGCAATGCACACCAACATCCAACTCACTAAATAACATTCTTCACAATGCTGACTTAATAATATTCACGCGTGTAGTGTTAACGGACCTGAGTTCAGGTGAAAAACAAAGACTTGAGACTGTTAGTCTGGTCATATTGGCAGTTTCCAAGGCATGCTCTAGCAACATGCTAATTCATGCCTTCCTCTATCTGAAAGGGCTATTCATAAACAAAGTGAAATTTATCAACTGCCTGAATGTTTTTTTAATCAAAATGATTGAAGAAAAGAAATATGTCAGGATCTTGCAACTGAAAAGCATCCACCATGTATAGAGTCCAATCCATGGAAATGTATGAACACTGGTAACCAATTATTTCAGTTTGAACAAACAGGTCTTAATGTAATCTGACTCAACAAAGGCAAATTGTTTAAAAAACAAACGTGCAAAGAGTCCATTCTGATGAATACTGTGAGCCACCACCAAAGGGTTGTCTTATAAATATCATGATAACTGCTTGAAATCATACTTACCCACGCCCTGAGAGCACATAAAACCACCACCATTTCCAGTTTATAAACGTATTCATTGCTTTAGACCAAATCCCCTCTGTGGCCACAAAGTTGGGAAGTAATACTGCCCTCCTTGCTTAAGTGTACACTGAATGATGAGGAGAGGTCTTCCTGCATCCAACAGCTCTCTATCTACTCGATTAAGATGGCCCATTTGAGAAGAGGGGTCACTATCAATGTTGTGTCTTCCCAGTGAGGTGGCTCATTTGAGAGGGTCACTATCAATGTTATGTCTAGCCAGTGAGAGGGTTCATATTAGGAGAAGGGTCAATGTTCTGTCTGCCCACTGAGAAGGCTCTTTTGAAGAGAAGAATAATTCAATGATGTCTTTCCACTGAAGGCTCATTTGAGGAGAGGGATACTTTTTAAAGTCTGCTCACTGAGGTGGCTCATTTGAAGAGAGGGATAACTTTCCTTGTGTCTGCCCAATGAGTAGGCTCATATGAAGAAATGTCAACATTGTCTTGCAACACATTCAACTCTTTTTCCACTGTAATCTTACAACCCATCACCCTCTCAATCTACATGGGCCATCTTACCCAAAATGTTTATCTTAAGAGATTACCCTTTTCCTTTAAACATGAAGAGAAGCTGGGAGCCTCTTTGCTGGGTAGATGATCGATTCTAGGATGATAAAAACTTCTTTGCTATCTGTTCACCACACCACCAAATACTGTCTTTGAATATATATAGATGGCAACAGTGAGTTAAGCAAAGCAGCTCTTCTCTGTGCTAAATCAAATTGGTGCTTGTTGTGGCTGCTTAGTGTATTGCTCTATATAGACTCTAATAATAGGGTGATGTCCCTCTTTCATCCCTAGTCAAGGTGTGATGTCTCTCTTATCATCCCTAGTCAAGGTGTGATGTCAGGCAAACTAATATAGCTTGTGATGCCTGGGCTTGTTATGCCAAGGCACTGTGCCCACTAAATGATTTACTAGAATATACCACTAATAATAGATGTGATAATGGTCACATAATTCTAGATTTGGTAGTATCAGCACAGTTCTAGTACTGACAGTTCATTTTAGTAAATAATTTTCCTGAAAGAAATTTCTAAGCTTTAGCAACCTTCTTATAAATGTAATAATTAATAATAACTTAAAAGTTTAAATTAAAAAATTTAATATAATGAGTCAACAAGAAAAAGTGTTACAAAAATATAAATATAGTAAAACATTTTCTAATACTTTTCCCCAGAATAACTAAATATAATTATGTTAATACTAATAATATAAAGCATGAAATTCTAAATAAAATTTACTTGTATAAATACCTTACGAACTAAGGCCTTGCGAAATTCATTCATTTCTCCCAGCACAGCATGCATAAAAAAAGAGTAGTCCATTTGCCGCATGCCGTCATGGTCCAGCACATCAAACACCAGTTCCAAGTCCTTCAAACAGATTAAGTGATGTATATATATGTGTCTATCTATCTGTTTCTTTAAAAGTGAGATATAGTCCATTTGAAGCATGCCATCATGGTCCACAGCATCAAACAACAGTTACAATTCTTTCAAACAGATGTGTTAATTACAAGTGATACATATTGGTACTGGGCACTAGTTTCAGAAATGAATACATCATGCAGATTATGAGATTAAAAACTGAAGTAGTTCATATCAAAACTGAAATTATTTTGAAATATTTAACAGCAAATGATGTTCTGGACATTTGCAAAATAATGACAAAAAAATTCTTAAGGACAAAAGACAATCACCAAGAAATGAAAGTGTGAAAGTAGCAGTTGCAGAAAGAGTACACCTTTATAATAATTATGCATCACTTACTCTATTTATTACCCATATGTCAAACTGTTGCTATCAAAAATTTCAAATCATTTACCATCCATGCCATTGATGGCATCTAGTGTTCCAAGAGAGCAACACATATTTCTATCATAAACATTAAATTTACCATTGTGACATCTAATTAACAACACTTGAATAAGTATCAATGCAACGTTTTAATATTTGAGTTTAATATTCAGTCTGATAAAACACTGACTTTCACTGGAATATGTATTGTTCAGTAAGCCTTTATGTGGTGAATCCATATGTTCAAACAAGTGACTTATATTAGCACTGCACCTTAATTATTAGTTGTTTTCAGTGTTTGTGTGTGAGTAGACCCCTGTTTTCTGTCTGAGTTGTGGGGGAACACACAACTGTTTTCTCTGTCTGGTGTGTGTAGTACTTGCTGGTCTCATTCCTGTAAATATTAGCCAATGGATAATAAAAACTACTCATCTAGTTGGAACTGGTTTGGATTGCATCAGCAGTTTCTTGCATATTCTTAACTTGAGTTGTTTACTCCAGTTCTGACACAAAAATATCACCATAAGGAGTGCCCTAGGTCGGGTCACTTCGACAATTTAACAATATATATAACAAGTCTAGAAATAGGGATAGGCAAATTTACTCCACCACACCTTCCATATTATGTCTGGCTGACCAGTGGGAGAGTATATGTGACACCTTCCTTTCCCCTAAAAATATAGGCAGATTTGGACACTATCATAATTGCATGCACCTGCCTTCCTTTTCAATGCATAGACAGATTTGGATATTGTTACATATGTATATGTCTGCCCGCCTTCTAAATGCATAGGCAGCTATTGACACTATTATGCAGGTGTGCCTTCCATTTGAATACCAGAATGTATTATTATAGCATGCAGAGTTGCTGTTTTTTGGTACATAAGGTCACATATTAAGCTTATTATTTTGAACAAAGCCTGTGTTTAGTTGATTTTTTTGTTTTGTTTTCTAATCACCTTTGGTTTACACATCTCTTGCCCTTTTTTATCTATAGAAAATGTATTTTATATATGTATTCAAATTTTTAAAATGTCACATTATCAAATAGAAGAATATACTAATGAAGAAGATTAAATGAATAGTGTTATATCCCTTTGACATTTAGGTTTCTATACATACTGTCTGCTACAGTATTTTACTAAACATTGCTCATCTGTTTTTAAAATGCCTTCCACTGATCCACAGTATTGAAGGTAACAGATTCTCCTTTTTTCTGACCATACTGGCATATATTTGCAATTCTTGGTGATATGATGGGGTTGGGGGAGAATTTCAAAGTAGTCACAAACACTGGAGGGTTAAATATTTAGTATTATATCCCTCTGACTTAAATTTTTATATGTGTAGTCTGCTACAATTACAATGCAAACATCATCCCAGGTGATTGCACCTTGCATTGTGATAAAAATTATATAAGATAAATATTTATATGGTTTTCAGCAAAAGTTATTTTTTAACAATTACAAGAAATGTCTTCAGCAATAGTTACTTATTTTAACAATTAAAAGAAATGTCTTCAGCAATAGTGACTTTTTTTTAACAATAAAAAAAATGATTTATCAGCAATAGTTATTTTTTAACAATTAAATGAAATGTTGTCTTCAGCAATAGATATATTTTTAAAATTAAAAAGAAACATTGTCTTATGCAATAGATATTTTTTAACAATTAAAAGAAATGTTGGGCTTATATCTCAGACATTTCTCTTCTCACACAATGACCCCAAAAACGCTGAATTACCTGAGGCGGCACATCAATATGGAAATGCAACAAACCCCGCTCTAGGTCATGCTGGTCTAGAATACCAGTACCATTCCTGTCTAGCTGTCTGTAATGTCGGCCTAACCCTGTTATAGTCTTCATACTTCTTTTTTGTATTTGTTTATCAGCTTTTTCTGTGGATACAAAAATATTACAAATAAAAAAGTCTAAACAGTTTGCTTTTCTTCACATATTACTGTATACACACACACACACCCCTATATATAACAGATATATCATTGATCAAACTAAAAACTGTAATCTTGTGTACGGGATAGCCATGTATTATTATTATTCATGACTTTTCTAATGATTTATGTTGCCTACAGATTAACCTTGGTCTCAAGGATTCTGGGTTCAAAGTTTTAAGACGGACATTGTGCCTTTTGTAGTGAGGCTTCAGTTATTAAAATCTCTATCCAGCTTAACAATGTCGAGATTGGATGGATTAAAATTATAATTTTTTTTAAAAATGAGTAAATTTAATTTTATGTGTTCACTACCCGTTTGATATCATAATAATATATCAAACTACAAATCAGGCTACTAAACAAAAACATAAAGAACAACTAAAGACTAATTTGTATTTACCCTGTATACTTGTCAAAAAGTCTCTGTTTGCTTGGTCAAGCCGGTTTGGTGTGTCATGCCTTGTGGACAATGGTTCAATATCCTCATTCCTATAATCAGCAAACAAAAATAGCATTTAAAAAAATGCTTTTATACATCTATATAAATAATGTACACCTGACTTATGAATTTTATCATAACAGACAAATCTAAGAGCTTATACATAATATACACCCCAACTGTATTTTCTTATATGTAATAGATTCATGCCTTGTTCTACAGACTGATTGGAGTCTTACACCACTCTTTTCAGTTACAACATTTTACTGATCTTTCTTTCTCTTTTTCCTTTAAGAATATTTATTTATTCAAACAAATTAAAAATGGTAATATGGGTTCTTTTAAGAGTTGCTAGGAGCACTCAACCAACGTGAACTGATACTGTGTCTCGTATACAATTTAAAAGGATTGATTTATAATAAGTTGTCCTGAAATAACCTCACTCTACTTAATTCAATGCATCACTAATCAGTACTATAGAGTGTGCATGCATGTGTAAATTACATGTTATTTTTGATAAATCTTCAGTTTTAAGTTTGTTGATGTTAGTAATCCAGAGACAATGGACTGTTTCTCTGGATCATGAGAAAAAAAATAAATGGGTCTTCAGAATAATAAACCTAAATATTTCAAGTCCAGTATTGAGTTCACAAGTGACAGGAGTTTTATAGGCTCTAACCTTTCTGGCCATAAGTGTGACTTTATATCCCTAATAGATATTTTTTTAAAGTGTGAATAGATCTGACAAAATTTCTGATCTATTCCAGTGTGTGCATACTGTGGCTGTGGTGTTTTGAAATTCAGAGAACTGTTCATTCTGGATTTATTTCCTGAGTCTACTTGAAGTCTGTGATACTAGTCAAGATTGCTTAAGTGGTGAATGAGTTTGTCAGTGTGCTTCTGTCTGTAATTTTCTTATGTGAAAGTTGGTTATTTTCTTTCTTAATATAGTAATTTACTGTGTGTAGTGAAGCTATTTGCTAATGGTATGTATCATGGCTATAAATTCTCTAGTGTAAGAATTAGCTATTTTCCTTAGTAAAATAATTTTTTTAAGTGTAAATAAAACTGAAAAAGAAATAAGAATAACTGGTAACTTATTTATTTTCTTTGTGTATCGTGACAATGCTATGATTATTTATGTTTTCTCAAACAGATGGATGCAAGAAATTACTCTTCTTTCTTTCACATCACTCTATATTAAATCTACAATGTAAAAATAAAATATTTGTAACAAATTCAAACTGTTGTAGAAGTGTCAAAGCTATATTCCACCATTTATGCTTTACAAAATTGTAACAGCTCCTAATTATAGTCACAGAGTTATGTTTCATGATCTTTGATCATAATGAAAATTTATTAAGATTTCCTTTACTCTGGTTGACAACTGGTTCAGTATTGGACTTGTGTAGAAATATTGAGCTAAACCTCCAACTCTCAATAAATACAACCAGAAAATGAACCTCATAGCTTACAGATAAATGAAATAATTGCAAACAATATGACCAATGATAAAAACTGCTATCAAGAAAAACTCACATAAGCTGAGATTTCTCTTCCTCATCAACATCTGTCACTCTTAGTGTCAAGAATTTTGATCTTGCCAATTCAGCACTCAAAGCATGCTGTTGCTCAGTAGGTATTTCAAGGTCAGCTCCCTAGATATAAAATCACACAACTGTTAAGGGTGCAAAGAATAGAAGATACTATAATTAGCAGAGTGGTGCACCCAGTCTCCTGTTTCTCTTACACAGTCACTTTATTGTATGACTGGAATCTAGAAAAACAGTCAGTCACATTATTTCATGATTGGACATCTTGAAAACAGCCAGTCACATTATTTCATGATTGGAAATCTTGAAAACAGCCAGTGGCATTATGTCACGAATGGACATCTTGGAAACTAGCCAGTCACATGATTTCATGATTGGACATCTTGAAAACAACAAAGCCACAATATTTCATGACTGAACATTAAAAACAGCCATAGTCAAAATATAACATAACTAAATTCCCATAACAGCAAGCAAGAATAAATGTATGAGTAACCAGCAATCATACTTTAATACAGAAAATAAATGTACTGATGAAATATTAATTAATTACATATGTACTGGATAAACAGACATACATGTACATCAATATTATTATATTAGTATTCAATTATAATTATGATTATAATCAATGTCACAGGTTGGTTACATTTAGCTTTTGCTACCATAAAATATAATCACTCTCTATTACCTTACAAGCAAGATTTTAGGTCTTATATGTTAAAATGTAGTTAATTCTCTTCCTTCACTCAACCCCTTCTCTTACAATCAGTATTTAAAAGCTCCTAATTACAATTATTGATATGAATTTGTAAATCATAGAATAAAAATTAGCTATAAATTAGAAACTAAAGAATTAAATTAAAGGAAGAAAATTCTTAACTAAGATAACTCACAACATATATGTCAGAAAGACTGTATGGCATTCCAGATTTAGGTCCCCTAGGATGTCGAAATATCCCCCGCTGAATGAATGGCATAGCTTTGGCACTGGAAACATAACAAACACATCATTACTGTAAATAATGCTTTGAATACTTTACAGAAAAAAAGTAAAGTTTGAAGTCATACGTGAAAGATATTCAGATTATTTTGTTCCAAAGAACAAACGTTAAACAAATAGGTGGTGGGGTGTTGTCCAATGAATTAGCAGAATGTTTTGTGCACAATTTCCAGTCGAACAACTATTGGCAATGAAAATATGTTATCAGAAAATACAAATAACTTTCCTGTCTATTTCAAGATCAAACCATTTCAAACACTGTAACTGGTGAGAGATACTATCCTCTGTTCAATCCATATATACCTTTACAACTTCTTGCCAGATAGGTGAATGCTATTTCCAATTCAATCAATATCAATGCAGCATCTAAATTAGCAAACAAGAAAATAATATAATTAAAAGTACATTAAAACTAATAATAAATTAATACATTTTGATTATACAGAGTACCTTTTGCCAAACTGTTTAAATTCATATACTGTCAGTGTTCTGTCCACTTGAAAGAAGAAACCAGTCAACTCCCTCAGTGCATCTCGACCATTTCTAAGGAAAACAAATTATTGAAATTGGAATATTTTAAACCTGTGTGCTGTTTAATTCCTTGTCCAAAGGCTAACTAACTTTTTCTTAATTTTTAACATATTATTAAACTATACTTTTGATGATAAAAATATCTTTTTTGAGTTAAAGCATTAAATTGTTCAAAGACTGATTAAAAATTAAGGTTTCAAAAAGTGTTACTTAAATATTATGGTATGTAAAATTAAGCTTCAATTACTCATTTCTGAATGAAGTCTAAAAATCACTTGTATTACAAAATGATTTTTTCTTTATAAAATATTTTTTCTAAATACTTTCCAGATGAGGAGATATACAGGTCCTGACCTATATAAGCCAGAGCCTAAGGAGGTCCACTTCACACACCCCCACCCACTCCTAGGCGGGAGATAATGATAAACATGTCTAAACATTAATATATTCCATTCTTTAACAACCCAGAAGTCTGGTTGAAAAAGCAGGGATCTTGGTCTGCTCATCTGTATGTGATAGGAACTTGCATATCTCAGATGTATTCATCTTATTGTATGATAGAAAACAAATATGATAAGAAAAATAAGGCATTCAACATGAACAAATTTTGAAGACTGATTTTTCAAACAAACACATTTTTAATCATATTATTTTGTTTGTTTCTGTGGAACTTATAAAGTTAGATATACCTTGTTATAATCCTATTATTTTGTTTGTTTCTGTAGAACTTATAAAGTTAGATATACCTTGTTATAATCCTAGTATTTTGTTTGTTTCTGTAGAACTTATAAAGTTAGTTATACCTTGTTATAATCCTAGTGCCAAATCGAACACGCTTCGATAGCAAGTTTTCTGTAGCTGTTGATCTTGTGCAGACTCTAATATGAAAAGAGTATTTTAAAAACAAATTTAGTGTGAAATGAAAATAAAACAATTAATGTATAAAACATGCTATTTGGTTGGCTACATTTGCCAGTTTACTGCTGGGATTAGTTCAATTAGTTGGTATTTTTTCTTTATTCAATGTTGCTCAAAAAATGCAAATTTGGGGTTTGGCAGTCAGATTTGAACTCAGTCACAAACAGTCAGATTTGATTTGAACAACACAGAGATTTTAATTCTGTCACACAATTAGATTTTAACTCAGTCACACAGATTTGAACTCAGACGTTGCAGTCAGACTTGAACTCAGTTATAAAGTTGCATTTGAACTCAGTTATAAAGTTGCATTTGAACTCAGTTATATAGTTACATTTGAACTCAGTTAAACAGTTGTATTTGAACTCATTTATACGGTTGCATTTGGACTCAGTTATACAGTCAGATTTGAACTCACAAACTCACATTGGGATTCAGTCAGTCACAATGGGACTAAGTCAGTCAGACTGGGTTAATTCATGCTCAGATACAGTCACAGTAGGTCACAGTGAGACTGTGACATTCAGTCACAATGACAGCCAGTCAAACTGAGACTAATCCTGTCAAAAATGAAATTCTTTCAACCTATCAAAATGAAACTCATTCACAGTTAAATTGAGACTTATTCAGTCATAATAGAACTCAGTACAGTCAGAATGAGACATTCATAATGACAGAATTCAGTCACAGACAGATTTAGATTATATAGTCATAATGGGACTCAGTCATAGTCAAACTGAAACTAATCCAGTGATAACTTAATTCAGTCTAAGACATGTATTATTAATATGATCTTTACTATGTTGATTTTTCCTATGGTATCTCTAACTCAGTAAAAATGTAAATTTAGACCTAACAACACATTAACTTTACATCTCTCATATCTGATTAAATGTGCAAGTACGTTCACTTGCTTACCTGCGTTTTAGTTATTAATTTTCAGTTATTCATACAACCTCATTCCAACCTGTTTGACTTTTAAGTTCTATAGACAGAATGGTTAAGATAAGAAATTCCTTTCAAAACAATCTTTTACTCCAAATTCTTAAGTTCTATAGGCAAAATGTTCATGAAAAAATAACTTTTTTACACCCCCCCCAAAAAAAAACTATACTCCAAAGTTCTTATGTTCTACAGGCAGAAAGTTTATGAAGAGAACTTCCTTACAAAATAATCTTTACTCCAAAATGTTCTACAGTTGATTTTGTGATTTTGTGAATATTGAAAGTTGATTTTGTGAATATCAGCAAGCTTGTCACAAAATTCAATTTACTGGCTGAAATGAATCATTATCTGTTATTGAAATATGAATCATTATATCTGCTATTGAAATACAGTTTTATCAATAAAAACAGCAAGGCAATAATATTACTTGGAGTCATGTAAATAGCGATTTGTTCCTCGCAGACGTGCTGTATTTCCAAGATTTTTTTCCTTCTGATCTTGCTCAGGGTCACTAATAACAGCTCTGGAGATAGAAATGGCATGAAAATTTGTGATGAAAAACAGTGTAAATACTTCAGATTAAAAAACACTGTAAATACTTCAAAATGCGACTAAAACCTGTTAACTGAATTGGTGCATGTGGTAAAAGTTGTTAGAAAGTCATAATCATTTTAGCGCTAAGTAATTGGCCAGATCAAAGGTGTGTCTAATACACACAGGTGTGATAAAAGGGTGATAATGAATTTTGCCCAGCACTCATTTCTGCAATCGTCTCTTTGGGTGAGCGTGTTTTTGAGATTTGGTCCCTCCCTACATTGGGTTGTATTTGAGCAGAAGAAAACCCTGGCTGGTTAAGGGTTTTGGCTGTTTCTGGCTTTGGATTTTGTTTAATTTTGATGGTTGCATCATTTTTGATCTGATTTGAGATCGGGCATCTGTTCCTGATGTGATGTCAAGTGCTATTCAGAGTCTACCAGACTTGTACATCACTCCAGCTCATGAGCTAAGTTTTGATTGCAAACATGACTACAGTGTAGCGAACACTTGCCTATGATGAACTATGTTACTTATTTTTCTAAATCTTGTTAACTTTTCTTTTACTATAAATTTCTTGTTATTATTGTAACCTCGCGTATTTGTTAGTGAAGTAATTTCTATCGTTTGTTATCGTAGTCTGAAGAGATAATCTAATGATTACATCTTGTCCTCTGTTGGTCTATTTATAATCATCATCATATATATATATATATATATATATATATATTCATAAACATTGATTCTCAGCGAAAACTGAGTGGGGGCCGAGCCAACTTGGCAGCGTACCAGTATATCGGTGGAACAGTTGCAAATATACATATATAACCAGAGACCCAACCCAAACTCTGCAGTGGCACTTGTAGATGTCTTGTATCATAACTAATTACTCATATTTGATATAATTTATTATTACAACATCACCCCAGGGTACAGCGGCGACACTTATAACTATTGATTGGAATAGGGCAAAAACTAATAACAAGAATCAAAATTTCTAGAGATGAGTCAAAAACTAAAAAATAATAACTCGAACCAAAACTTTAAGAAATGAGACAAAAAATAAAATAACAACAAGTACAAACACTTCTAAATGAGATAAAAATTATAAAATAATAACAAGTACAAACACTTCTAGAATTGAGACAAAAATTATAAAATAATAACAAGTACAAACACTTCTAGAATTGAGACAAAAACTAAGATAATAAAAGTATGAAAACTTCTAGGAATGAGATAAACACTAAAATAATAACAAGAACCAAAACTTACAGTAATGAGATAAGAACAAAATTATATTACCTGGAAAGTTGATCAATCATGACAGTCTCAATGAGCTTTTGCTTTTTGTTGTATTCCAACAATTCTTCCTGAAATAGAAATCAAAAGCCAATATCATAAGCAGTCTTATAAAACCTGTAAAATGTATTATTTTTAACTATTAAGAAGTCTTATTAATACTGTAAAATGTAGTATTTCTAACTATTAAGAAGTCTTATAAATACTGTAAATTGTATTATTTCTAGCTATTAAAAAGTCTTATAAATACTGTAAAACGTATTTTCTAACTATTAAGAAGTCTTATAAATACTGTGAAATGTATTATTTTTAACTATTACGAAGTCTTATAAATACTGTGAAATGTATTATTTTTAACTATTAAGAAGTCTTATAAATACTGTAAAATGTATTATTTTTAACTATTAAGAAGTCTTATAAATACTGTAAAATGTATTATTTTTAACTATTAAGAAGTCTTATAAATACTGTAAAATGTATTATTTCTAGCTATTAAGAAGTCTTATAAATACTGTAAAATGTATTATTTCTAGCTATTAAGAAGTCTTATAAATACAGTAAAATGTATTTTTTCCAGCTATTAAGAAGTCTTATAAATACTGTAAAATGTATTATTTCTAGCTATTAAGAAGTCTTATAAATACAGTAAAATGTATTTTTTCTAGCTATTAAGAAGTCTTATAAATACAGTAAAATGTATTTTTTCTAGCTATTAAGAAGTCTTATAAATACTGTAAAATGTATTATTTCTAGCTATTAAAAAGTCTTATAAATACTCTAAAATGTATTATTTCTAGCTATTAAAAAGTCTTATAAATACTGTAAAATGTATTATTTCTAGCTATTAAGAAGTCTTATAAATACTGTAAAATGTATTTTTTCTAGCTATTAAAAAGTCTTATAAATACTCTAAAATGTATTATTTCTAGCTATTAAAAAGTCTTATAAATACTGTAAAATGTATTTTTTCTAGCTATTAAGAAGTCTTATAAATACTGTAAAATGTATTATTTCTAGCTATTAAGAAGTCTTATAAATACAGTAAAATGTATTTTTTCTAGCTATTAAGAAGTCTTTTAAATACTGTAAAATGTATTATTTCTAGCTATTAAAAAGTCTTATAAATACTGTAAAATGTATTATTTCTAGCTATTAAGAAGTCTTATAAATACAGTAAAATGTATTTTTTCTAGCTATTAAGAAGTCTTATAAATACTCTAAAATGTATTATTTCTAGCTATTAAAAAGTCTTATAAATACTGTAAAATGTATTTTTTCTAGCTATTAAGAAGTCTTATAAATATTGTAAAATGTATTATTTCTGAACAATAAGCATCCCTATCACAGAAATCTTATAAATTATGTAAAAATATGTAATTTCTAGACAATAAGCATGCTCATAAGCAGTTTTATAAATACTGCATAATGTATAATTCCTAGATATGTGAAGATCTGAAGATCTGCTTACAGCATCTAGTTTCTTCATTAACTCTTTAGAAGAGTAGCGCTGTTTCTTCCAGCTGTCATCAACAACATCTTCCCCAATCTCATTCTTGAACTCATCATCTTGATTCTGATTGCTGTTCATCCCTGGCACATTACTCTGATAAGATTGTTTCATTGCCGATACAGCTTTTAAAATCTCAGCCTTTAATGACACAATAATGGCAATACTGTCACCAAAACAAAAGGAATAATGCACTTTGAACAGTGCAAATGATCTTATCGTCAGGACAGACATTAATAAAAGTGTTACTTTACAAACCCAATAACTTGGTATTTATCAAGCAAATAAATGCATATCTCCTACTGAAAAGAATGTTATTATATAAATTTAATGGATAACAAACTGTTAAATGACAATCAATAATCTTTTTATAACTTCACATTTCCAAGCTGCAAAATGACAAGCCAAAAAAACCAATTCATTTTTTACGGCAAATGCTAAATGCATATCAAGAAAGATTAACCTCTATATATAGCATACATTTTATAGTTTAGTTAAACCTGTAAAAATATTTATATTAAGTAAATTGAAGGTCACACCAACTTCACTAGCACCATGGGGACTGGCATGAGCATGATAGGCCTTTTTCATATCCTCTGAATACTTGTTATACATTTCTTGGTGCCGGGATGATGGAGGTGGAAGATCCTCTGGAACTGGGACTTTGTCCCAAGCACTTGGCTGCACACAAAAGAGGTAATGTTTTCAAACACACAATGCTATAGGAAATATTTTCAAACAGGCGATGCTATAGGTAATGTGTTTAAACAAGTAATGCTATAGATAATGTGTTTAAACAAGTAATGCTATAGATAATGTGTTTAAACAAGTAATGCTATAGATAATGTGTTTAAACAAGTAATGCTATAGATAATGTGTTTAAACAAGTAATGCTATAGATAATGTGTTTAAACAAGTAGTGCTATAGATAATGTGTTTAAACAAGTAATGCTATAGATAATTAATGTGTTTAAACAAGTAATGCTATAGATAATGTGTTTAAACAAGTAATGCTATAGATAATGTGTTTAAACAAGTAATGCTATAGATAATGTTTTCAAACAGGAAATGCTATAGGTAATGTTTTCAAACAGGCAATGCTATAGGTAATGTGTTTAAACAGGAAATGCTATAGATAATGTGTTTAAACAAGCAATGCTTTAGGAAATATTTTCAAACAGGCAATGCTATAGATCAGGGGTGCACAAACTTTTTAGGCCAGAGGGCCAAATTTCCAATTGATAGTGCGTGGAGGGCCACCACATTGATGGCTCAGTAGAAAAAACAACACAAATAATGAAATAATGTGCTTTACAGTCGTAATAATGGTAACATACAAAAGTCCTCCTGGGGCTGCATAGAGCCCTGTCTCGGGCCGCATGCGACCCGTGGGCCGCGGTTTGTGTCAAAATCAAAGTGATTAGAATAAAGAAATATCTTCAACAAAGTAAAAAACTTTTGGTCTATCCCCACTGGATGAAATTGTTATGAACAAGTATGAGACTATTAGTCAGAAAATCTACTCATCCAGTTTGAACTGATTTGGATGACATCAGCATGTTCTAGTAAATTCTTTAACTGAGCTGTAATTTTAACTCTGTTACAAAAATATCATCATGCACAGTACCAAAGGTCATTTCACATTGATATTTAAGATATTATACAATAATTAAGTTTAGAAACAGGGACAGGCAAATTTATTCAGCCACACCTAGTTATATATATTTTTGAAGAATAGGTTCATTCATTAGTGGGGATAATGTAATAATTAAGAAGTCAGGCGCAAAAGAGAACCTTTGAATGTGAAAGCCCATAATAAATATAGGGGTTGATATATCAGATCAATGTTAACTCTAAGTACATATATGCAATACAATGATTAGCATTGAGTAGGTGGGTGGGGTGGAGAGGCCACCTTATCACTGACCAAGTCTGCATCAAGAAGTTAATTATATTATAAATAGGAAATAATATAACCCTCAATATTAAGGAGAACTTCTTAAACTGAGAAAAACATGTCACGCTTGGTAAATATTCTTGGTATTACATCCATGTTAACAAGACAAAAAAGAAAAATAGATGATACATTGTAAAAGAAATGTAAGTAAAAGTTTAAATGTTCAATAAAAAGCACAAAGAACTTAATCAACATTTTCATTTTTTTTTAAATGTAAAAATGTAAATAAATCAAGAGAATTGCGTAGAATTTAAAGGTTTACTCACCTCCTTCAGAACTTTTTTAGGTGTCATGCACTTTTTTTCTCCTAATGATAAGCCAGGTACACTGTAAGGCTGAGTTAATGTAGTCTTCTAAAAAAAAATAATAGTATTAATTGATTAATAAGTTAAAAAATAATTGAGAAATGTGGAAATCGTGTCATCAGTAAAAATGTAAGATTGTATTGTGTGTCAGAGAGTAAAGAATACAATATCTAGGTGTTTCTGGCAGTAAAACAAAACAAGAAAACATTAGACAAATGGAGGGGGGGGTATGGAACTAAGTATGTTTTCTTTGGGAGACAAGTCTTAAAATAAAGATAAATGGAAACAATAGTGATACAAGTATCAATGCTTATACCAAGAGAGCAAATGGCTACATAGAAGGGATCATAAACAGCACTGTCAAGAAAATCAAAAGTACTTCTGGTTTTGTAAACTACATAGCTACAAGAAATCCCAGGCAAGCAAGAAACAAAAATATAGAGAAGCAAGCAAGTGGAGTGATCACCAAGTATACTGGCACTAACCATGTAAACTGGCCTTGACCAAGTATACTGGCACTAACCAAATAAACTGGCCTTGACCAAGTAAACTGGCACTAACCAAGTAAACTGGCCTTGACCAAGTATACTGATCTTAACCAAATAAACTGGAATTAACTAAGCAGAATGACCTTAACAAAATAGCCTGACTCACATGAAGTAAACCTGAGACGTCAAATATCTACTATTTAGGGAAAAATATACAATTATGGCTGATGAAGTAAAATAGTTATATTTATATGCTTAAATTTTTATTAAGCTATAAAGTTTGAATTTAACAAAGCTTCTACCTACTTGTTTCTGGATATATGGCCTTGCAGCAGATTTAGGTGTTCCCCAACTGTGCAAAATATCATAACAGTTGATATGCAAGATACTGCAAACCGTATTACATACTTTACTATTACAAATAATATTAATTTTACATAAAAGAAATATTTTCACTATACATTTGTGTGTGTGTGTGTGTGTGTGTGTGTGTGTGTGTGCGTGCGTGCGTGCGTGCGTGCGAGCATGTGCACGTATGTGTGTGGTGTATGCATGAGCAATATATGAGTGCTTTGAGGTTCACCTACACTTATTATTTATAAACTAGCATCCAGTCCTGTAAATTACTAAGGACTTTGTTTACAAATGCTGGCAACAATGTCAGACATAGGCACACACTGATGTAGTTCACAGTATGGCATGATGGGTATAAACAATATGGCATCTCAATAAGCTGCACTTGTAATGGAACAGCAATGTGTTATCAAGTTTTTAGTGTACAAAAAGACTAAACCAGCTTAAATTAATAGTAGACTGTCAGAGAAGTTGGCAGATTATTTGTAAAATGGTATTGAATAGGTGATTTGGAGCATCACTAGCAAGACTAACTGCAGAAACAGATTAGAATATTCAACATTTTGTATATTAATCTTGGATAATCATCACATTACCATGAGGGAATTGCCTGGTGAAGTAAATATTAGTGTTGAAACTATCATATATTATCACCTAAAATTCAATAAGGTTAGTGTACAGTGAGTGCCAAAACAACTGTTAATCGATATGAAACAATCATATGACAATGTATCAGAAGTCCAGACCATACAACCAATCTCACCAATTTCAACTCCGGCACAATGGGACTGAGAATGCTAAATTATCCCTCTCTTTTCCCAGATGGTGACAGTAATTATCTTCACTTTGTTCCCTCAAAGAGTCCCTAGGCAGGTCAAAAATTCAATGATACAAGGGAAAGAGATGAAAAATGTTGTCTTCCAGAGGCTGTATAGTCATTAAAGAATTCTACCTAGAAAGTATATTTGCACTTCCTCATCAATAAAACAAATATATTTTCTAGCTGGAGATTATGCTGAACAATAAGCAAGTTTGTTATTGGACTTACATGTTAAATTCCAGTTGATAAATAAAACTGCAGAGGTTTCTGAATACATATATATGCATACATAAAATGAGACTAAAAAAAAGCAGACTCTACATATAGGAAGACAGTTTGAAAGCCAAGGAAACTCAAAACTATTCAATACAATTCAATGGTAAATATGATACTGCCAGAAAGAGAAGAAAGTGAGGAAAGGATGTGTGATATCTATATATTTACAGTGGATTCATATCTTATGTGTCTTAAGACAAAAATGTGTATTGTCAAAATTACTCTTGAACTACTACTGTACTAGAAAAAGCAGAATCCCATTCAGTGCAGTAAGATGTTCATACTATGAAATCATTCAAGAACAAATACTGAAGATGTGTTGTTACTGGGAGAGAGCACTGTCAAAAACCAGATTTCTAAGTAACTGACTACATTTTATGGAAGTGTTACCAACATTCATTGACTCTGACAGAGGTACGGATTTAGAAACTCTTTTAGAAACACCAAACATGACTTATCATTCATTTGTAACTTATTGTTCATCCTGCTACTTATATTTAAGGTACTGTTAATAATGATAATACCTGACCGTTGACGCAGAGCCTGGTGAATTTAACTTATAATCACGCAAAGAAACATCAAGTGCTCCAGTGGGCTCCTCTTTATCTCCCAAATAGCTGAGGTTGAGTGATGGTACACTGAAAATATTTATAATAGTACATTTCGTTAAGTATAGAAAGGTACACTGTAAGCATCCACAGTCCATTTCATTCTGCATAAAAAGGTACACTGTAAACATCTGCAGTCCGTTTCATTCTGCATAAAAAGGTACACTGTAAACATTTTACAGTTCATTTTATTTTGCATAGAAAGGAATACTATAAACTAATGACTCCTAACCCAGTGCCTATGGGTGCCATGGTACCCACTGAGTTCTTTAAGTGCACCCATGATGATAGCATTCGTTCATTTTAGGTTCTGTCAAATCATTGTAGGTTGTTCCATCCAACCTCTTGTCACTCATTTTAGTTCTGTCAAATTAATGTAGGTTGTTCCATCCATCCTCTCATCATTCATTTTAGGTTCTGTCAAATCACTGAGGGCTATTCCATCCAACCTCTCATCACCCATTTTAGGTCCTATAAAATCATTCAAAGTAAAACCATACTTGTATATGTCACATAAAGATAGAGTCTCTTGTACATTTCCAAAGTACAAAGAAAATGGTATTTGAAAGTGATTTTAACCATTCACAACAGAGTATCCACATTCAAAAACTTCTGGAGCCATTTTGAAAAGAGATTTCAACAGTTCATCATCATTGAGCCTGTGGTAGCCTTACTTATGAATTCTTTTACTCACCAACTAGAGGTAACAAAAATGGCTACATTAATTGCAAGCTTCATTCAAGTATGAAAAGAAGTGGAACTGTAGATTCTGGACCTTTAAAATGGTACTGTTCTAAAACTAGGTGCAACAGATGATCATTTTTGGAATCCGGTGACCGAAAAGGATTTCCCATTTTCATAAGTGTAGCATACAAAATAAAATCTTATTTCAATTCAACTGATCTATATTAATATAATGAAAATGTTACTCCTTACTTTTGTGGTCTCTTCTGAGAAGTCTGTGACATTGGAGGGTGACTGGCCACTTTCTCATGATTTCCAATAAAATCTTCTCCCTAAAATTTAACCAATAGCAATACTAAACAATAAGTAAGAAACCAATACACAGCTTAATTTTACACATATACAAAGTTTTTGTTCAGTACACGGTTTTCATCAGGACAATATTAATACTAAAATTAATATAAGAATATTATTAATGGTCTTTAGATATTATCCTCTAAGATAAATATCATAAATTGCTCATATATATTTATAATTTGTCCTATTGTTCTACATGAGAGCCAAGAAGTATGAATGGTTGCCTCTATCATATATTTTGATAAAGAAAATGTGTCCTAAAATCCAAGCCACTTTTGCTTTTAGAGTTAAAAGAATACAATGTTCTTTATTGGTTATTTGACAGCTGGAGATTACAGAAGTGCTTTATTTCCCCCCTTTTTTCTTAGTTGTGTATAATTTTATAATTTAAAAAAAAAAGAAGAAAATGTGACAGTACAAGTAACTTAACTAAATTCTTATGAGGAAACCAGATATTAAATTTTATCTGTAGCAATAGTGCTATTGAAAGTGAAGTCAGTCAAAAATAATGAACTGTACTGGCAAGAGGAAATGATGTGAATAGAAATTAGTCACTGTAATCACTGTTTTAAATATAAGCTCTTCTGATTCAATATGTTCTCAAATGCAGGGAATGCTGTTTGACTCACTTTTTTTATTTACACAAAATTCCTAAATATATATCTTAAATAGGATCCAAAGGGTGGTCAGATATATAACTGAAATGGTGATAAGGAATCTAATAACAAACACAGGCACAAATACAATGCTTATGCCAACATAATTCCTGTATAGAGTATAGACTTCCTCTTAATCTTATACTATTATTACAAACTTGTTTGTAAAAAGAGATTAAGCTGTATATCTCTCATATTTCAGATAAAGATGTCTGAAAAAACTGAACCTGCCAATCCATTATCTATACATTATTCAATTTATTGTTGGTTTTTGTTGATCAGCATATTTTTTTTTATTGTATATAATAATATCATTGCTGATTAATTTTAAACATAACTTAGTTTTACACAGTTTTTCTTAACATAGCCTAAGATTATATAAATCATAGGAAAGTCATCGTGTAACATGAAGAAAAATGATCCAAGAATTCAAAGAAAATGATACAGAATTATTTAAATCAAACGAAATTATTATGGAGCATAACACAACAGAAAATGGTCTAGGATTATTTAAATCAAAACTATATCAATATGGAGCATAAAAGAAAATGGTCTAAAATTATTTAAATCAGAGGAAACAATCACATGTCTGTTTACTGAATTACTCACTGTGATAGGATTGCGACTCTGAATAGCACTATGTCTACGAGCGCTGCCAATAGGTTGTCTTTGTGCTCGTGACGTCGGAACACCGTGTATTCCAAAATCCATGTCTGCTCGCTTAAATTGATATGTGATAAAATAGGGATACCTTTCCCATTTTATGCAAACTATCCAAAACCAAGCGACAAAATAAGTTGACAACCCAAGAATTATTATTATTATTTTTATTTTTTTTACAGAAGTTCAAAAAATACCTTGATTTGTTGGGCTTAGCTCAAGAAATTAGCAGAGTGAAGTAAAATAATAATTTTTCATATTTATTTCTTAGACAATTGAATTGCGCTATCTAAATGTTATTAAAAAGATAATATTTTAGGGGTGTGGCATAATATATAATAGAAAAATATATACATCTTAGGCCACTAACAAATGTAAGTGAAAAGAGACGGCCATTTGTAAACGATTGGAAGTTATGCGATCCTGGTAAATAATCATCCAGTTAACCAAAACTGCAAGCACACCACTGAGTTATATATATTTATAGTTTAAAGAATTACTTTCTCTTTCAGAAAAAGAAATTATATTTACATGATTTGCATTTTATTTTAAGAAAAAGAAAACATAGATAATTCTTTGACTTACCCAGACGCAATTTTCCGGCGCGTTCTCTAAACGTGGGATTTACTTCCGTTGCACCGTATTCTTAAGATTTTCATTTGCAACAAAGCAACTAAAATGGCTTACAAAGGAGGTGCTCCAGGACAAAAAGTACAGAAAGTGATGGTGCAGCCTATTGTATCCTTTAATGCTAATATTACGAGTCTTCGATTCGATCTATTTAATTTTCATGTTGTTTTTTTTTAATGAAAATATATTTGACTTGGTACTACACTGTATAAGCCTATCATTTGTAGTACTATTACTATACTAGTATTAGCATGCAATTTATAGTCTTAGTTTTGCTTTAGTACTGTAATAATAAAAGTAATATAATTATTACATCCAGAAAATCATGAAATATCAGCAGATATTGTATATAAAGTGTTAATTGCTAAATTAAAGTAAGCGTCAGTTTCAGAAGTATTCCCTTATTCGATTTTTCTTGTTCGCTTTTGTAACTTCATGAATGTGCGTTAACTTTAGGCCTATAGTTTAATAGTATAATACAGGTCTTCTCTTATTCAGTCCTTCAATCTGAGCCACATATTTTAGCAAACGTTTAAATTATTGAAACTGAGAAGTGGTTTACAATAACAAAAATATTAGATACAATATTGTTCTACGTCATTATTTATTAATCAAATCAGTTTTCATATAAGGCTACTATTACTAGGCGCGTTCGGTTTCCTGTCTGTAGCATATAATCATTCTAGTATCGTAATCATAAATAAAGTTATTCCTCTTTCATCATAGGCCTAATTAGTATATCACAACTTTAGTATGCTCTTCAAACATCATCATGCAACATTCATTAGGCCTACATAATTACCGTATCATTGATATCCAGTCACGTCACAAAATCTTAACAAACAGTAATTAGTTACTTCTTAATTCTGAATTTCTCAAGTATTAATTAGCATATTGCTAACTTATAAATATAGACTACTCTATAGAAAAGTTGGAAGATAGTTTTATTCAACAAATTATTTCACAAACATGATAAATATGGAACATAAACACAGCACTTGTGACAAAATGGTAAATTTTTTGGAATTTAGTAGTTGTCAGCTATCATCATATAGAACCAGCGTTCTACCTAAACATAGGATGAAAATCCAGATTTCTTCTCATCATTGACAAAATCTTTGTTCTTTTGCATACTTCTAATATTAATATAATATTCTGATTTAATTACCAGGTGTATGTGAGTTTTGATTGATCTATCAGGGTTTGTAGTACTGTAACCTTGAAAGTTCTTGAAAAATGAGAACTCTCTTGAAAAATACTTGAATTTTATTTTGCCCTTGAAAAGCACTTGAATTGCCTAAATACCCTTGAATTAGTTAAGAAGTCCTTGATTTTCACAGAAATATCCCACCCCTTTTTCTTCTCCAATTTGCATAAACCTGTTTATTTTAAATAAAATGCTGTGAAAATATTTGTAAATTATATTATCACCATTGATACTTTGGCATTCATCTTTGGTTGTTTCCAGTATATTATTCAAAAGCCTTAGAGAGGATACTGAGAATTCCAACTTAGTAAGAACATTTGGAAACTATATAACTAATTTACAACATAATTTTTCAGTTCCAAATTAGGACTTCAGTTTTTAGCATTTTTGTTGTTTGGTTAGTTAAAAAAAAATTCTTGTACAGTTTGATTTTTGTTGTTTACTTATGAACAAACAAAAAAATGGCTGTTGATCAACTTATAAAGAAATTATTTTCCTATTACTAACCAAATAAAAAGAATTAAGAAAATTTATAAAGCAAGTAACTGGAGAAATAGATGGCCATTTGGTGAGGAATCAACAAATGCTTTGGAATCTTCTTGGAGAAAATATAAGGCAGTTTACCATCTCCAAAGAGCATAATAAAGCCAGCCATAGATTTTAGATTTTTAAACCATTAGTCATCATATTTCATTTACTACAAGTACAAAGTAGGACCCTGTTTATTTTAATATTATTTTTATTTATTTTCAGCAGTTGTTTATTTATATAATGTTAAAAGTAGTTTTCACCAAATAAACTTATATATTCATATTTATTATATCAACTCACCTAGAAAGAGTGAAAAGTTTTCTGAATTTATATGAACTTTTAAAAAGAAGTTATTTAATTTCAAGTTGGTATGCTGCACAGTCTAGCACTACAAAATAAGGATTCAGTGGGCTATTAATGTATTGCGATATAAGTTGATATTAAATTTCCTTATGCTATCTTAATTTGTTTGCAACAAAAAACATAATGTCATAGTTACTATTGTAACAAATTTTGTAGTTTTGAATTTTGGTGAACATACTGGTGGATACTTGATTATTATCATAATATTAAGAGTTAAAAGTCCTTGAAAAGCCTATGAACCTGTCTAGGCAATCTGTCACAGAAATAAACATTATATATGTACACTATTAAGGTAAGATTTTCAACATTAACTACTGAAAAATTCTGGAAGAGGGGGAATATATATATATATATATCATCATCATCATCATATATAGAAAGTTGAGACTGAAGCTCTTATTTTACTTCACCCTAACAGAATTTGGTAAATTTTAAACAATTAAAGACTATGTTTGATAATTGAGTTCCCTCTTTGGAGAAATTTCTTAGTCTGTTTGCCGGGTCCTGTTGGCTTGCATTTGCATTTTTATGTGGTAGGCATAAATAATCTCAAGCAGAGAATTATAAAAGAAATTACTGCCATGCTACCATGGATGTATAAAGCCATATGAATCCAGTGCATCAGCACTTGGTGTTTAATTTTAAGAAATTGTTTATCATTCTAAGAAATTTCAGTGTACGTTGCTTTGAATAAATTTATGATTTGATAGTGAATTTAACACACTAAATCCTGTCCATCCCAGAATAAACTGATCCTTACTATATATATTAAGTTTACTGTTTGTGTCTTTTTAGTTCAGCAAAGTAGAAATTTCATAGACCTAAAACTTAAGTGCCACACACAATAATACTAATAATTCATAATGATTCATAACAACAGTTATTCTTTATCATTTTATGTATAAAACTGTACAAGTTTTTTTTTTAAAATAAAAAAACGTACTATAACACATTTAGCCATTTTAGGTTTCCATCTTGGATCTTGATTAGTCAATATTCTGTTGTTTTTTAATATAGCCTGACCATTTTGGTTAGTAATATTTTGGGTATTAGTTATTAGAATATCTTTTATCATGAAGCTGTAAGTACAAAGACAATATCTTATTGAATATTCCTCTTAACATTGTCTCAGAACTTGATCTTTCGGTATCTGCAGAATGTAAGTATTGTCGCTAACTATAACTCATTATTATGATTTTGATTATAATTGTAAATGCTAAATTTCATAATTCAAAATGAAGTATTTTTGTATGTTAGTCTGAATGGGCCATAGTTAAAATTCTTTTAAATCAAAAACTTAATTACATAAATAATTAATTAATGTTAGCCATGCCATGCCGAAGTTGTTCAGCATGTTGCATAATACCAATCATTATTTACTTTAGAAGTCTATGTAAAAGTACTGAAAATTGAAATTGAAATTAGATGCCTCTAGTTGACTTCTTTACAACAGCAGTCTACACATAATCATGGCTTTAGTCTAATACAAAACAATTAGTCTGACTAATATATTTTTTTTTAGCAATCTACACTTAATCATCACTATGAATAAAAATGGTGAATATAGATAGCAACACAAAGAGCCAAAGAAACACTTTGTTATATTGAAAATATGGTACAACAGAAGTGAAGTGAATGATCTTGTGCTAGTTATAGTATACCTTACATATGACTGAGTCATTCTCTCTATGACTATGAGTGAACAATGTAGAATGCGTCCATTTGAAATGTGTTATCTTAAAAATAAAGCCTTGAAATGTCATATAATGATATATTAATTTTCTATATATTCAGAATTAATGTGAGTTGTACATAAGTTATTTGCATTAATTTGTGTTGATTTATTTCATAATTATTTGTAAAACACTGCCGGGGGGGGGGGGGGGGGGATGCTTACATATTGCTATTTTCTTTATTTCCATTGTGATAAACAATCCGACAAACTTATATCAAGGTTTTCTCTGAAATGATAATTCAATATTCAAGATCCATTTTATCTTTTATTGTTTTAATGTTTGGAAGAAATAAGATTTTAAAAAGATATTATCTTTGTTTCCACGAAAATCAGATTCTAAACTTTTATTCTAATTTATATTACCAAACATCTAAATGTCGTACATAAATGTCATGTGCTATTTAAACAATCAATGCAGTCATTTCATGTATTTGGGTTTTTTCTTTCTTCAGAGGTCCAGGATCCAGGTCTGGTTATATGAACAGATCAATACAAGAATTGAAGGATGCATTGTGGTAAAAATAAAATAGATTAATAAGTTGGGTGGGATGAGGTTTCACAGATTTTGCAAAAATCTGTCACTACCTCCAGATGTAAGGGGTCATGACATGATTCTTGTTTCTCAGTATTTTTATTTTTACTTTCTGCTAAAATGTAATAAATATAAACTAGGAACTTTTTCTTGCTATTGTACTACTAATTGTAATGTTAAACTACTAATGCATATTTGTGTTGCCTTTCTTTACAAACATTTGCATTTTAAAATTCAGCATTAAATAACCAATAGAATGATATAATTTATAAGTTTGAAACCATAGTTTCCTTATCAATTGAGCTTTGTTTATTTACATACATGATTGCCAGATATATTGTTATTCAAGAAATTGTAATATTGCTAATGTGAGAAAATTTTCTCTAATAATAATGGGTTAGAAGAGGCGAACAAATTTTTCATTCATTGTTATATATATTCAAATACCTGAATTTTATCATGTGCTGCTTGTTTAAGATTTGAAGTGTTATTTTGCAAGAATTAAATATAATTAAAGCTCAGAAATCTGTCCTCAGCATGAAACCAAATTTTTTAGATACCATGGCAATCTTACACTTGGGATTTGTGAACCCCTGATATACACAAAACTGTAAACAACCCATCAGATCACAATAATGAACAATTCACAAGTTGGGCAGATAAAATATGACCATAACCCAGTCGGTGGAACATGTTTTCCTATAACAAAGATCACTACTTTGTAGGGAGGGTACACTAAGTAAACTGAGCATGTGTATTTTAAATTTGGGTCATTGTGCATTAAATCTATTCATTTATTTACTGTTGACATTTGACCCTTGTGAGTAATCTGTGTATTGACTGGTCATTACTGTTCACTTTGGAAGAGGTTATTCAGAGTGTAGAGTAATGAAGAGTGTATTCAGCTCATTCAGTCACGTTACACAAATACTTTCTAAAGAAAATGTGGCAATGCATAACTGATATAACTATAAGACCTCCACCAGCAAAGATTACTGAGAAAAAACTTTAGAACAAAAATTAGCAGTATGAAAATGAAAGAATTAGGAAATTTATTATTTAAAATAAGAATGAAGTAAATAAAGTGAGGCTAAACTTAGAAGTTGAAAGGTGTTTTTTTTTTAGAAACTTTATTTTTCAAGATTTTATTATATTTTTATTAAATATTGTTCTTGTTTTGATCCCTGTCTCAGCTCTGTATATCAGGTTCTCCATTTATAACATTAAAAACATTTTGAATGAAAATGGTTTTCATCATCATCTTTTATCTTATATTTTTCTGTTTACTACTTCAACTAGGTTTTGAAACAAGAGGAAAAGATGTTTATCTGAAGCTTTATATTGAAAATGTTTTCAAGATATGGCACTGTCATTTTTTTTACATTTGTAGTATTTCTTTCCTAATTTAAGCAGCTGCTGTCTTGGTGGTTTAAATAACAAAGAATTGTATTTTACTATCAGGTGATAAATTTTGCAATAGATAACAATAAATCAAACTTAAATTCACTGATTATGATTAAAAGTACTTCTTTTGTTGGTTTTCAGGGATTTGATGAATATATGAACCTTGTTCTTGATGATGCAGAAGAAGTCCACATGAAGACACAGAACCGAAAAACACTGGGTGAATTTTTCTTTGATATGATAAAAAATTATATGCTATGATGAAACATAGAAATAAAATTTTATGAAGATAAAAAAAAAATTCAGAGTATATTATGTAGTTTATTTATATGGAGGTTTTTTAAATTGTGCAAAGGTGTGTAATTAATTTTGGCATTGAGATGCAGTAAACATTTAATAATAACTAATGCTTATAAACATATAATCATTCAAAATTGTTTAGTCTGTAAGTACAAAGTCAGTGAGAGTGAGCATTCAGATAAAAGACATGAATCTGCTGTCACCTCAAAAATTCATGTTTGTGATAAAAGGCCCCTAAACACAAGCCATCTACATGTACATCATCAGATGCTCATCCAGAAAAGCATAACCACCTCTGTGGAGCAAAGTCTCAAAATCACAGTATTACAATTTGAGATCATACCAAGAAATTATATGTAGACATAATATTTTTTTGTTCAATCACCTTTTATGAGTATTATGGCTTTTATGGTTTTGTATATTTTACAGTGATTCGGTCTAGAAGGTTGTCTCTATAGTCTAATATTAAAATACTTTATTGCCATCACTAGTCATGATATTTCACATTAATCATAGTACATGGAATAAAATAAAATATATTCATCTCAGGCTTATAGAAATTGGATAGTTGGATGTTAATTATTTTGTATTCTAGACGTTAGATAGATAGGAATTAAAAATGCCTTCAATATGACCAAAACTTCTTTGATAAAAGCAGGTTCAGTAAAAAACAATAACTAAATAATGTTTTTTGTATCTTTAATGAGTCAAGACAATCAAATAGTATTTGACATTTGAGTAATTCATTCTATATGAGATTAATCTGTACATTTGTAATCACGTTTGGTTTTAATCATTTATTGTTTACACATTTATCCCATTCTTACCATGAATGATAACTTACTGTTTAAATCTTATAAAAGCTTGTATTCTAAAAAAGTGTAATAAGGCTTTCCTCATTATATATGAAGTCTATTAAAACAAATATTTTAAAAGCTTGTCATTTACCAAAGAGTAATAAGCTATCCTCATTGTACATTAAGTCTATAAAGAAATCTTTTAAATTTATTTATTGCTAAAGTTGGTTTTGTACTTTTACTTTGACTATTCGTAATGCCACTTTTTACTGTTTCAGAATATCTAAACCATTTTTCACTAAACTGAGTATATCTTTATTATTTTTCAAACTGTTCTTTTAGTGGTGGTGATGATGTTTACAGTTAATGATTATTTTTAATTTCAGGGCGGATAATGCTTAAAGGTGACAATATCACTCTAATTCAGCAAGTGCAAGAAGCAGCTCAATCATGAAATCCTGTGGGTACCCAGACTGTTCTCAATATTTGTAAAATGTGGTTGTTTTTTTTTAATTCTCAAATGGGGTCATCATCACATCATGTTCACCTTCAGTTTAAATCATTGAATAAATTTTTTTAATTGAATTATTTTGGGGTTTTGTTTTTTCTGACATTTTTTTTGACAAAAGTGTGTAATGCTGCTTTATACAAATGCATTGTATCATGTTTTTGATTTAGACAACTTCATTAATGGTAGGTTTTTTTTCACCTTCATTGTTTTGTTATCTATCTGCAAGTGCTTATTCATCAGTATAAAAAAGGTTTCTGCTAGGGTCACCTGTATTTATTCTTTGTCTTTCCAATTAAAGTTGCATGGTTACAGTTTTAAGAATATATTCCAATAAATTAATTACTGGACAGCCATTGTGTATTTCAGTATTCTGCCTTCATTGACAAGCAAATTTGATGATTAAAGACACACTCGTTTACATCAGGCTATAACATGAATATTTCATTAGAAACAATATTGATAAGTTTATGCTTTTGCATATAAAATAATTATAACTTTCTGAGTAATAAAAACAAAATTAAAAAAGCATTTATTTTCACAAATTCCAGGAAGGCTGAAGCTATTTATTAAACAATGTCAGCCATAGTTTAACAACAAAGATCATATGCTCCAAAGGGGGGAAATGGAGTGTGCTGAAAATGTTGAAAGGCAAAATGTGCCATAAATAAGTACTAAATCGTAGTAATATTTTAAAATCTTAATTTGATTTATATGCTTAAAATTTTCATGTAAAATAAATGCATTCTAAAATTTTTTAAACTCTTAAAAAAGATATATTTTTAAGTCCAAGCTGGCATTTGAAAAATGCAAATGTCATCTCAAAGTTCTTTTGCTGCAATAGACAGCTTTAATAAATTATAAATAATTATATATAAATACAGATTAAGGCATTTATTAACAGTACCATTGCATCAAATGATAACTTGTTTTTTTTCTAAGAGCTTGCTTCTTTGTGGTAGAGCTATCATGCTTTCAAATTATATGCTCAAATAATTTAGTATTTCTGAATAGTGATCAAGAGTTATTTGAGGTTCATCTATTTTGGAAAGAGTTCCACCCCCTAAACTAGATAAACATATACATATTATTGTGCACCTATAATATATTGTATAGATCAGATTTTTTATGCACTGATTATTCAAGATTAACCTTTATGGAACTCTTAACTCTGTAGATTCTGATGCAAATTTCAGGGGAAATATAAGTGCATGAATGATTTGTGTTGACTTATGAAAGATGTTAATCTAAATTAAATAATGGCATAACTTGTAAATTTAAAAAACTGATGCTTATGGAACTTTAAAAAAATTATTTATTATTGCTTTGAAAAATAGCAGTCATATATTTATACAGGCATACCCTGTTAATATGGCAGGTTAAATTTGAGACCACCATCATAAAACAAATCACAGCCTTTTTTCACTTGCCAGTGCAGATAAAAGCCTCAAACATGTTTACACTAGCATTTATTAAGTGTGCAATAGCGCTAGGCTTAAAAAAGAAACAAAATTGTGAGTGGTTGACTTGCTTGATTTACCTCAGGGTCAGTGGGTATGTTCATCACTACCAAAAGACTCCTTGAGAGCATGGCAAAGTCATGAATCACCTTAAGCTGGAAGTTTAAAGAACTGATGATATTCTAATTTCTGTTTTTAATAAAGTTACTTGGGCATCATGCCATATTAATCCATCTCTGATTTTAAAATTTTAAAAAATACATTCATATATTTGACACTATTTTAAAATTATCTATTCTCTTTAATGTAAACATAAAGTTGATGAGAGTGAGCATTTAGATAAAAGGTGTGAAGGTGCTGTCACCTCAAAAATTCGTGTTTGTGATAAAAGGCCCCCTAAACAAGCCAACTATATGTACTTCATCGGATGCTCATCCAGAGAAGCAGAACCACTTCTGTGAAGCAAAGTCTCAAAATCACCTAAGTGTTATAGACAAATGGAGATTATACCAAGAAATTATCTGTAGTCATAATTATTTATGAAAATTTAATTTAAACAAGGAATCGGTATACAGGTTTTAATAATAATATAAATAAATATTAACTTAATTTAGAATATGCGCAGAGATTACATAAAGAGTGCTCCAGTTGGATATATATATATATGTATTAGCCACATTTTTTTTAAAGTACAAAATACCCAAGATTCTCTCACTCAGTATACCAGTGTCAAAAAAACTCAAAACAAGATGAAATGTGAAAAGAAAGTTTCAACAAGATCTTTTCAAAATTTTTATTTCAAAATCTTTAAATAAATCAAGAAGTTTAAAGGAAAAGGCAAATGACATTCCAAAAAAATATTTAGTGGACTTGTCAAAAATGCATTTACACATCCATATGCATTTCTCAATCTACTGTCAAATGAATACATGATACTGTTTTCAGTCTGATGCAGGTATCCACAAAATAAAACTGGTATAAAAAAGAACAGTTCAAGATTTTTTTGTGACATAACATTCTTCAGGTTTACAATTGTAATCAATCAAATCCATCAGTTTTAAAGTTCAATTTTCATGGTTGTTTATAGCATAAAAATCCAAGACTCCTGGCCAATATTTAACAACTATTTTCAAATGATAAAATGAATGACTGAGAAAATGGCTGATGATAATCTCTTCGTAATCAAGATTTCATTGGCTGAAGGAAACAGCATCATCAGCCATATTGAACACACAACTGCAGAGTGGGTTAGAAATAATATGTTTGAAGCATTCTTTAACATTATTTCAAGTGTGCACATATATCTTTTGTGCATGGGTGCTGTTGGTTAGACATCTCAATTTATAAGCTTAAGTCAAGGGAGACAATTGAGGATCTCTTAAAAGAAAATTAATCAACAATATATATAACAAATTCAAACTTTAATTTATCCAGGATGATATAAATGTATGTCATAGAGAGACTTAACTAAGTTTATTGATGTCATCTAGTTATAAATTCATCTTTCTTTTAGAGTTGTTCAATGCTACAGGATTGACTCATTTGCCCTTTACCACCATTGTTAGTGCAGTTTTTAAATAAGAAAATCTGACAGGACACTAGTAATGCATCCTTTGTCTATAATTAACCCTGCTGTGCATTTCTGTAGGCTGTAGAGAATTCACTATCCAAAGAACAGTTGTTTGTAAATTTACATATACTTATTCCATTGCTAGAAGAATATTTTTAAAAAAAGACAAAATGAGACCATAATTGATCTATGTTATAATGAATTTCATTTCTAGTATAACATATTTACAAAACAACCTTTAGCAGTTACTGTATACTTTGAAAAGTCACTATGTTACTATCAACTCAGATATAATACCAATTTCAGTTTCTATATACTATCAATCTTGTGTAATCTGGTTATCAAAATAGCAACTCATTAACTAATAAACCTGATTGTTATTTTAAATAGATATTACATTAAACTTTTAATCAAAGACTTAATTACTCTTCTTGGATTAAATTTCTTACTAGGCACTGTTAACCTCTTAAAGCTTTTCATACTAATACTAGCAATCTCAGCAATAATAAGACCTTATTGGAGAGATTATCTATCTATTATTCCATAGAGGGTTTTGATATAATTCCATTGAGTGATTTAGTTCAACTGGTATTTCCATAGAGCGATTATAATTCTAAAGATATAATCTCATTTAGGATTTTTTAGTTCCATAGAGTAATTTTAGTTCTATCGATATAATTCCATACTGAGATATTTGTTCTACAGATAGATTTCCATAAAGATCTACAGATATAATACCAATTAGGGATTCTAATTCTATAGATATCATTTAATATTAGTTCTAATGATATTATTCCATAAGGGGTTTCTATAGATGTACTTCCATGATTAACAAGTTTACTTTTGTTATATTATTTTTTGTGTGGAATATTTGTACACTCTACTGCCCACTAAGCAACTAAGGTCTAGGCTTACCACATTTTAATTAAAGCACACAAAACATTATTTACTCTCTTATCAGATGTTCTAAATATATATATATATATATATATATATATATATATATACACATTGAAGTTCATCATAACTGAAATCATAATAGAGATAGTGAGTGATAAAGGTGAAAAATGTAGTGATATTTGCTATATAAAAAATGTGACAAGCTTGGTTAAAACTTAGATGTGATTAAGTGGTAACAGATTGGTGAACAGCAAGTACGTGATGTTCTTCAGATCGGTGAACAAGTACGTGATATTCTTCAGATCGTGAACAGCAAGTACGTAATGTTCTTCTATCACCTTGAATGATTCAACACCCATTGCAACACAATTCAGGCAAATGCATAAAATTAAAGCAGATATTTAAGTAGGTTGAAATGAAAATATTTATTGGTGAAATACATTTGACTGTAGCACCAGTATATTTCTCACATTCCTATCCTGAACAAGAATACAGACACAAAATAGGCAAAAACAAAGCAAAAGATTAATAATAAATCATTAAAAAAAAAAACCTTAACTAGCTCAATCCTACATTCAGATACGTTACTTTTTTGTGGAAAATTTGTATATAACATTTCATATAATAAAAGGGTTTTCTTTTTAATGGTATTAATCTATAACAAACTGTACTATACATTGTAATAGTATATGACATTTAAAAAATGATAAAAAGGTAATCCAATTTTTGAACTGGGAAAGGTACTATGCTATGAAATATTAATTTTAAAAAAAGTTGAACACTTTTAAGATGGTGTTTCTGGTATACTACCTTACCCAGTTAACCTTGCAATTCTGATAACAATCTGCAGAAACTAATAACAATAAAATCAGTATTGATAATAACAAAATAAGCATTCTTTAAAGTGCCATTGTCCTAAAGTTTTCATGAAATGACAGGGGACAAACATGCCAAACCAAAAGAAATGTTTTCTCCACAAATTTTCTGAACAAGGAAAGAAAAATAATGAATAAATCATTAAAATGCCAGTAAACACCAATTAGCACAGTAAAAATACATATAATTCTACACTAACAACTTGATGATACTGGCATGTTTCTTTTAAAAAAAATAATAAAAGTACAGTGTAATCTAATTATATTGACCTTGGTTTAATTAAACATACACTTTTATCATACATCTACCTTGGTCCTGACCATCACACTATTAAAAGATACTCCAAAATACTCAGTTTTATTGAACATGCTTATAGCAAAGTTTTTGGCTTCACAGAGTACATTTTAAGTCTGCCCATAAGTTATCTAGCAAATATACTAAATTTAATAATGCACAAAAAAGTGCTCAAAGCTGCATGAATAGTTTCTGAATTCTGTTTAAGATGTGTTGACAAATAAGAGATACAATCTTAAAATCACTAAAACAAAAGTGTACAACAGACATAAGTCACATCTGAAGGAATTACTTACTGATATGAAACACAACATTCAAGAAGTAATTCTGTTGTTTATTTGATTTTTAAAAATTTTCTAGCAAAGTAGAAATAATGTTAATGTAATTGCTATAAAAAAAAAAGATCCCTGACATTTTAAGAGAAAAATATTTGTTGGTAAAGAAATGGCCCAAAACATGAAGCTGGAATTATCTTAGATGCACCCAAACCAGTGAATATAGGAGTTTAACATACTTAATATTTTCATTGGTGCATTTTTTCTTTTAACCTTAGATCAATTACTTGATTCCATCTGAACAGACATTACTAACGTGCTATTGCATTTGGGGGGGAAAAAAAAATGTTATTTAAATGAAACAATGCAATTTAGAAAATGGCGGCAAGAAAAGGGGCACAGATAAGCGAATTGTAACTCCCCATAATGAACTGTCACCATGGATAAAAAAAATAAAGACAAAATAATGGTATATATGACTGCAACAATCAAAACTGGAAACAACAAAAGGATTCCCTTTATTCTGATGCCGATCAAGCTCATTTGTAATGTTCAGCTCTGCAGACAACTTTACCAATACTGCTTAATTTAATTGGATTATAAACATATTCAGCAAAGCTCTCTGTAATAAAGATTATTTATATATATATAAAGACCAATACACTAGGCAAAGCTACTCTTTTAGTAATGTTCATTTACACATTTGTTGGGTGGGATATTTTATATTTTAATAAATTTAGAAAGTATGTAGAATACTTCATGACTGTGTTTTGTTTGAATAAATTTTTTAATTAAATACACTGTAAAATGATCAAAAAACACTTTACTATTCTTTCATGACAGATTGAATTTAAAAAAACAAAAAACTGTACAGTAAGTGTTTATATAAGTAAATGTAACTATGAGTTGCCAAGACTTCATCAATTTATGCTATTTCATATTGCAATTTTGAAGTTCACATTATTAATTTCAGCAGGCTAGTTTTCTTATACAAAATTATGGTATCTATTTTAAAACTAATACGTTGGATATATTTCTAGTTACATTATGTTCATTAAAAATGAGTGGTTTGGAATTTCTGTCCATTTAGAAGTAGGTGGATTTACTTACCCTTGGATATTTCAAATCTTAATGACAGTCCCTTAACTTCAACATAATAAGATTGCACTGTACATATGTTTTGAAAGGCAAACATTTTACCCTCAATTACTTGCATTAATTTCATTATCTAAACAAGCATACTAGGCTAGGTGAATGTCTTTGATAAATTATTATGTATTTATGTATATCATTTAAGGAAGGTTCTTCAGTTCTTGCCTTATAAAACCCCACTCAAAAAAATGCTGGATTTACTATAGATGGTAAACTGTTATGGCTATTTTTGTATCCTTGAAAACCCAATAAATACATTCAACTACTACCTCCCATTCAAGTTTATCCAAACCACAACCAATCATTGGCATTGAGACTCTTGTCACTTTATTCTCCACACAATGGCGCATCATGGCTTCAAGTGCTGAACTCAGTGTATCATAGTTTGGTTTCTTGTAATACTCTGGTTTTGTAATAAGATAGTAGATAAATCGTCTATCACGCTTCAACACTGCCACATCACCCACCCCCTTTCCTGGACAAAAATCAAAGTACAAACTTTAAAGTTTTTATATATTACACATGAATCATTAATTTGATTTGTAATTTATTCATAAAGCTTTCAATAAAATACTTTTAAATAATAATATTTTTCATGTAATAATTTTAAAAACTGCAACAGATATTAAAGGAAATTGTAAAGTCATCACATAATTAAATATGGTAAAACTATTAAAACAGCTTGTTTGCAATTTTTCAAGAATTTTACAAAATAAAAAGTGAATTGAATACATCAAGTAATAATAATGGTAGCTTCTAAGAGTATTTAATCTGTAAGAAACAGTTTTGCTTAAAAGCATGAAATACTTTGCAATACTACTGTAACCTGTGATACACAATATTAATGTAATGTAATAAACAGTAATGAATATATACTGTTTAATATAATGATCAGATCATGACTATTTGAATTTGTGAACTGAGCTGAAAGCAACAAATACTGACAGTTTTAGTTCCAGATTAATCTTAAGGATCTTGAGTTATTCTGTAGAAGTGGACATTTCAGCAGAAGATATTGATTGTGGAGCTGTACTTCCAAAATGGTTGTGTTGTGAGTGCAGTTTAACAATCAATACATTGCCTTCAACACAGTTTACAAAGTAAATGCAGTTGTTATTGGTTGATCATATATATCATAGTAGCACACAACAATAACATAATAAATATGTAGAGTAACACCTTATACAAAAGAAGAATATGTAACACATACAGTGCAATTACACAGATATAACATATTAAAACACTTAATAATAATAACTTAATTTTATTTTTCTAAAAAAAAAAAAAAACAAGAGAGAGAGAGAGAGAGAGAGAAATAAAACATTTGCACTAAATAAACAACAAAAGTGTCATACTAAATGTTTAAGACAATTAAATATAATGTAAGAAAACAATATCTGCACTAAATAAACAACAAAGGCATTGTACTAAATGCTTAAGACAATTAAATATAATGTAAGAAAACAATATCTGCACTAAATAAACAACAAAGGCGTTGTACTAAATGACCAGGTGAAATGGAATCTAGGTCAAACATAGTTCATAAACGAGATTTGCCCTATTACTAAGATACATAAACTCAAGCCTTAGAGGTAAAAGCTAGCAGAAGTAATGTCAGACATGGGGGTCAAATGGCCGTCAATGTAATTTTCTCTGGTACTTTGTGCATATTTGATCCAATTCATACTGACAACAGCAAAACTTTTAGTAATACTCATACCATTTCTAATGATGTTGGAGATACCGGGGAAACAATGACTGATGAAGTCCAGTCCTGTAAGTTATTTTTCTAATATAGTCAGTGTACTACACAGGCTACTGTACATTTGTAGTAATCATTAAGTTCACATTTCTAACTATTAGCATTATTAAAATGAGTTATGTATTAATCTTATATGAATGACAAAACCTTAGTACAGTTTTTAATTGTCAATATATTACATTTTTATGAAGCATCTTATTCAATTGATTTTTTAAATATTAAATCAGATATTGCAAAGTAATTAAACAACAACAATCTGTTTATACCAGATATTCATTGACAGCTGATTAATTGATATGAAGAAGGAAAAAATTATGGCAGTTTTTATCTAGAAAATGGCAGATTTATGAAGTGAGCAAATCTACTGAGATAAATCTCTAGCTGACAAACACAGAGTTCAGTTGTATTACATCAAACTTTGATTTATTGCTTATATTAAATAGCACATGATGATGGTCCCAAATGAAATACTCCTGATATGTCTATAGGTCAATATGATGAACCTCTGATATACTGAACCATTTTTGATGGCCCCTTGAATTATTTAAAGACTTCTGTCTTGCAGGTGGGCATTAAAATTAAGACACTCAATAAGTTTCACTTTTGAGAATATTTCTGCTAGTTTAAAGAGTTATCACTTTAATTATACATCAAAGAACTGGTTAAAAATAATGAATGTTTTAAAATGGAAAATCAGTTGTTACTAATGTAGGTTACTCATATGGAATAACCATCAAACCCCAATCTAAATTCTCTCTCTCTCAACTCTCTCTCTCTCTCTCTCTCTCTCTCTCACATACACACACACACACACACACACACACATACACACAAATTGTACATGCATGCACATAGAGACTCAAAAACATACACATACACATTCTTTTTAATAATATGCAATGTACATATTATCATGGTATACATGTTCATCAACTTCTTGTGAAGTTCTTAAGAACATCTATCCAAGGTAACACTTTTATTAAAACATATCTATTCAAATCTGTTTTTATAAAGTAACTAACTATTAAAACTGTACAATATGTATGCATTTACCACTTTAGAGAATTTAGTAAATCAATTATAATAATTATGATATTTAATTTGTCAAGACATGGGATTAAAGCAGATTCTTATTTTTTTTAAACAAACATCTTCATTTAAATGTAAAAAAAAACAACAACACACACACATTAACTTACATTATTAGTAGTGTTTTCTTGAATTCTTAAATTTTAAGCAGTGTTGGTAATTCACTTAAAGTATTTAAAACACATAATGAATCTTACACATTATACAGCAAATTTTGCTAAATTATACTTTGGATTCAGTTTAAACAGGAAACTACCAAATTTCCACTAGCCATTTACACACAACTAATTGTGTAATGTTATAAAACTATATTCATTATTTGTTTACTTCAGTTATTTAATGTTTACTTTCCATTTATGAAACAGCTATCAAATAAATAGCCTTTATATTCACAAATCAAAATCAACTAAAATAAGTGAGAGCTTTAAATAAAAAGTGTATTATGAAGACAACCAATGTGTTGATACTAGTACTATGTCATGAAATGCAGAATAAAAAAATGTATTGTGCAGTATCAATGAATTTAAATAATCAAATGTTTATATAGCTTTATACTGATTCTCTTACTTGTGATTCCATTTATAGGTTATATAATTAAGTGTATTTGTATACTAAATGATTACACCATTTACATAAGTTAATTTTATAATTTATAATATTATTAATAAAAATATGACCAACAAATGTGATCACAAAGGGTGAACTAAGAAAATATTATTTTTACATGCTAACAGGATAAAAAAAAAAATAACATGGAACGATTGGTAAAATTAGTTTTGAAAAACATAAAACACAATTTCTAGACAGATTTACTCTCCCTGCTAACAGAATACTCATCTAGTGATCTACTAAAAAATTTTTTTAAATCATACATTTTTTTAACAAATACTGAATAAAATAAAGTTTAAATTGGCTTACTTTGTTCTCGGAGATCCCCAACTCCATGAAACCTCTTCTTAAACTCGACAGCGATGCCCATACCCATTTCCAGGTCTTGACTGACACAGTGGGCCAGAGATTCAGTTGGAGGGCATGAAAACAGATCACCTTTCACGATCCGCACTGGGAATCCATTCTAATTAAATAGTCAATGATAATAAAGACAGCAGTCTAACTTTAGAAATAATGAGCCAAGCAAGTGAAATTCAAAACACTATTCCTGCCTATATAATGCAAAATAACAACTGAAGATAAAGAACAACAAATAACCTGTCACAGGTTCTGACATAGGAAAAATAATTTTTGTACAGGTTAAAATATTTTATCACCTCTCAACTGCCAAACATTAAATTATTTATAATTATTTATGTTTTGTAAACCAGCAACCTATTTTCTTCAATTAGATTATAAAAGAACTGTTAGGCTATTGAGCAAAAGATATACCAATACTGACTTAATATTTTTTTTCCTGTGTGAATAATTTCATCCTGGAATATTTTAGAAAACAGCTAGGACACTTATAACTTCAGATGGAAAAAAAAAATCAAACAATATTTATCATTACTTAGTTAATAAAATATCAGTACTAGTAAGTAGTAATATTTCACAAAAGTTTTCACTCAAGTTCAAGCATAATTCAATCAAATTAATATTTAAAAAAAAAATAAGGAAAAGAAATCAGGGTTTGAATAAGATATTTTTGTTGAGAAGATTAGGGTTTTTATAAAATGCTTCTTACCCTGGCACTATATTCAAATTAAGACCTATCTTTAAATGGGAAAATATACTAAACTTATCAATAGAGTTATACAATAAAGGATTCACATTTATCTGGGATTAATTTACAGATAATCACCTAGTACACAAATAATTGTTAGACTTTATTTTCAAAAACTGCAAGAACAGAAAACAGATATACATTTAAATAAATAAATAGGATTTTTTGTAATATTACTCTTCTAAATTTTGTAACTTTGCTCTTCTAAATCAAAACAAAACTGATGGATTTAGCATTTGTCAATGTATATTTTTTAATGTTTTAAGAGAAGGAATTTTTTAATTTTTCAGATTTTATTATTAGAATTCTTTCTTTAAAGTATATTAATGAATTAAAAATTAATATTTTATAAATGTATACTTTAAGTAAAAGAAAATGAAAACAAAAAAAATTATATTAGGTGGACAAACCAGAATTAGACAAATAAAAGTTGTCATGTCTGCAATTCTAGATAATTTACATATTATAGGTAAAACAATATGTTTTAAATAAAGAAGCATTTTTGATCCAGTAAATGAAATAAATGTATATCAACAATGAAAAAAATAATGTGAACTAATCTATATATAAAATAAAATTGTTACGTCTGTGAGTTTAGAATTATGATAGGTGATATAACACCACACTATCCCATAACGGTGCTCACCAGGAAAAGTAAAGCATATGCGGACAGGCAATAACTTATACATTGCTCTAATCTCTGTGAGAGTGACTTATGCAACTCACAGAAAGCCATCAAAGACAGCGCACAGCATGGCAGTCTATAAATAGTGGTATATTTGGTAAGGACTACTCTCTTTTCCCTTTTTCTCAATCTATCACTTCTTCCATTCCCTTCTTTTATTCACTTATTCCCCATATTTCTCTCAATGTTTTCATTCTCCATTCTATAATTTCATTTTCTTTAAAGTCAATTCCTTATGATTTCTGTGTGTGTGTACCTTAGTCTCTGTCTCTCTCTCCTCATGTTCTTCCTTTTTATTTCCCTCTTTCTTTTTTCTCATTCTCTCAAACACAAATCCTTACATAATTCCTATTTTTCTCTTGTACTTCATTCTCCCTCTTTCGTTTTCTTCAATATATATATATCTCTCTTGTTTATTCCATCTCTTTCTCAATTTATCTATTTTTCTCCCTCCTCTTTTTCTCTTTTCCCCACCCTTTCTTTCTCGTTCTTTCTTTATCTCTTTATCTCTCTACCTCTTTCTCTCTTTTCTAAGTATGTTTCTCTCTCTATGCCAAACAAGCCAGCTCCCATGGACACAAAGGCTGGAGGGTCTTCTGACATTATGCCTAAGGTTTAAAAAAAAAAAATGCTACGGTACCAGACTATATTGGAAGCAGGCAGGAGTGACTCAGAAGAAAGCTGGATAGTGCAGATAGTGCACACATCATTTTCAAAACCAAATTTCAATCAGCCTTTACAATAACAAATTTCTTGACACTTAGATATAAAAATCAAACAAGTTTTTGGGCATGTTGTACTTATTTAGCAATTAAAAAATAGTACAATAAAATAATTTTACTTTAAGCAACATATTCTGAAAACTGATTTACTAGAGCAAAGCCACAGGCAAATATCTAGTAATATATATATATATATGTATGAGTCAAATTCCAAACATTTTCTCTTCATTTTATTCAATAACTATAGGCCTGAATTTGCCAAAAATATGCATTATAAGCATATCAAAACATGGCTCTAATCTACTGTTCTTAAGATAAAAACACAAGATGTCTTAGATATTTATAAATCTCACCCAGATCCCATCAATAAATATTAACCGTTTACAGGACACAAGTTTTTCCCTTTTCTAACTCTGAACGGGCAAAATTTTTCAGGGTTTCAGTGAGATTTAGGGTTATGTTAGTAAAAACATCATATCTTAGGTATTAGTGCATATATTTCAATAAAATAAAATCCAAAATGAAAGCAGCTTTATTAATATCCTTAATTAAAGTATACTTGTCAGGTGTCAAATTTTAATCCATGCCTGAACAAATATATTTACACACAAAAATTATTGTCCAGTGATGGTCAGCTACATACACTAGGTACACACACTTTGTTGATGCCAGGAACACCTAACCTGTCATCAGACGACCAGTACATTTCTTCTCTCGGCAGGTTGTGAATTCCTATCAAAATCACAAGTCCAAAATAAGCCTTCATTTTAGTGGTATTAGTTTCCTTCCAACCTCGATCAACATTTTGTTTTTCCGTGATCTTCTGACGTGCATTTGTTCCGCTATCTTGTCAAATGTTTCTTCTTCGAAAAGCTGGTAGAAGAAAGCCAGCTGAGTACTATAATTAGTTACAGTCACATTCGGTCCCTTTTCTGTTACAAATTCCGATATGTTCAATGCTGAAGTACTACTATTCCAACTGTGTGCATCTCCAGATACCTCCTCCCCATCCTCCTCTTCAATATCCTCAGAATCTGATGTACTCTTCTCCCAAATTGGAAAGATCTGACATATGCATGCTAATGTCACTTCGAATTTCATTGTCAGATTCAAAATCAACCTCTCTCACCTTGTTATCCGACAAATTGAATCCAGTAAACTCCTCACTATAATTCAACAATTCCATTTGAAATCTATTTGAAACACCAAACATGAAAAACAAAGAAAACTTTATGAAAAAATGAACACAGCATGGAGAAAACGTTTCAAAATGTGCTTCAATTATCATAGAATCATCACACAGAAAGTAGACACTGGAAGTCTCATGATTTCTCGAACAATATGTGAAGAAAAGAGCACTGGTTGATATGGCTGCTTTCGGACTTTTTGCCCAACAAGATGTACGTCCGTTTTGGGCTGCTCTGCCCAGTAAAGGGTTAAAAAAAGAAATATTGAAAGGAATAAAATTTAGATGTAAGAAATGAGTAGTAAATAAAATCTAAATTTAGATGCAAAAGGGAGTCTAATATGAGCACATACACACATATGACACAAACTATTGCATCACCCGTAAGACAGAACAGATTGTTTTTCTGGGTCAAAGAGAGGTAAGTTAGTTAACTAAGGTATTTTTCCCCAGCAAGTCAGACCTTGTTGTGAACCTGGTCAAACGGAAATCTGACCAGTCCATTATAGTAAACATGCATAGTGAGATCGTAAGTGTGCTGGAATGAAAGAGGAAAGGGAGGGGGGTGTTTGATGCACGCGAGTTCAATAGGATGGAAAGTCGGAAGCATTGGTAATCCTGTGTGTGAATGAAAGCCTGGATGCAGCCCTGCCCTTAGGTCAAATGAATAGCCTTTAAATAGGGGAGTAAACCCAAGCCATGTGCTTTTTCCCACAGTAAAGACACATCCATGTGTATAGCAGAAGCCCAGATTTCAAAGTAATGTAAATCTGAAAGTCTGTTTGAAAAAAGGAGCGTATGAGATTTTTAAGGAAATCCGTGGCTACTGTTACAGATTTCTTGGATCCTTGGTTTCATTGAACAAAGGATTTCACCATATGTTTGGAGGCTTTGCATCTTGGAAACATTGCTTCATGTTGTTGGCATCGGTTTGCTAAAGTGTATTAGCTGTTAGTTCGTATGAACGCCATATTATGTCGCTTAGGAGGGGAAGTCTACATAGACTCAGCCAGTGATGACACCAGACTCCACCAGTGTGACTAAGATAAATGAAAATAGTACATTTGGCCAGGAGTGTGAAAACGGTTCTCTAACCATGCAGGAACAATAGTGAACTATTGGGAACTTTGTGCAAATCTTTTTGATATTGGGAACTTTGTGCAAATCTTTGATATTAGAGACTGAGAAGAAACTATATGAACTTGGTCAGGGAAAACGTAACTAGCTAGGGAAGGTTAAACTTTTCTCTGATAGACATAATGGAACTGTACTATGTGGATTTAGTAATTGATTGTTGTTTTTATTTTCTTTATTTGTTTAATTTTTTTAAATTTTGTTTTATCAATTTTCATCTGTCTTGTGTCCTTTCTTACCATCTTCATTTCGTATAAAATTCATTTAATTGTAGGCATCGTGTCCATCATAGTATCTGTCTGTCCATCTGTCCTGTCAGTCTGTCTGTCCATTTGTTTGTCCGTCTTATATGTGAGGACCTTTCCTCTGGGGGTGACGAGCCATAAGAGCGATTGACCTCAATTGTTGTGTATTTTGTATTGTCCATCTTAAGGGGTACCAACACAAGGAGTATTTACAATGTTAGAAATAGATATGTGAAATGTCTATAAACCACTTTCTATGATGATGTCATGCCCTTCCCTCCTGGATGGGGGGGGGTCAGCTGTGAGGCCGACGACACACAGAGTGGCGAGGTGTAAAATTAAACCAACTCTCTCACACAGACACCATGATGTTCTTGTGGGGAGGGAATTTTACTCTGAGTGCGGGTAAAATGTGATGGTTGGTTGTGAGTGTGATCATGCAGGTGTGAATGTGAATGTGAATGTGGGACAAATGGGACAAACAACCGCGCGACGCACTTTCTCAACCAAAGAAAGCCGGACTCTTGAAAAAGAGTTAACAACAAGAAATTTATTCTCGACAGTATGGGTTAACTTTCGCACGGCTGTTAATCATTCATCCAGAAGCATTCATACATAACATTCATGAGGTGGGGGACCAGAGCAATGAAATATGAACTGATGAATAAAATAAAATAAAAGATAATGAAATCAACAATATGACTAGTGGTAATGACCGTAACAAGCAGATGACAAACAAAATAATAGGCACAATTATATGTGTAAAAGTCCAACACAAATGATGATTGCCAGCTGCACCTACAATGGTGGTGGCGACCACAAAAACTAACACATGAGAGTAATCCACCAAAAATCAATTATGCAAATAGCTTAGGGTGAAAACATAATGCGGACAGTAAATACTGATAATAAGTGCTAATTAATCAAAGTTCAACGTTCAAAGAAAAAGGTTCGGATTGAAAAACCCAAATTATCAATAACATTAATAAACCATAACTAATTTATCCATGAGATGCCTCTAACCTAATTCTTCCCTCTGTACTAATGTTTAAGACAATTAATGTTGAAATGTCACTGCGTAAACAAAGATGGCTGAGTCCACTCGCCAACATACTGGCAAAAGAAAACACAAAGAGTCACAGGACTGTCCACTCATGGAAACAGAAAGTTGTAGAATCACCAATACGCTGACACAACAAAGTTATGAATAATCAGACATGGCCACATAGATGAGTGGGACCTGAGTCAGATGTAGGCAAATATCATGATACACGACACATGTTGAAGCTACATTGAAGAATGTAGACCTCGGACACCGGTGTAGACCCATGTGTCTTTTCTCGCTGATGAGCGCAGAATCAGAATACCTTCCCGTTGAAAAAGCAGTGAAAAAATGAGTGTCATGTGGCTGAGTGTATATAGAAATGTCGCTTCCGTAGCACCAAATTTAATTATCCCCAACTCTGATAAGACGTTGATACATTACAATTTGTGCGGAGTTGAAGACATTCTATGAATAAATCCCCAATTATGGAAAACTGAGATAAATCCGCAAGGGCCCAATGTGTAGAAAAAATTAACCATAAAATTCTAACACATCCTGTAAACAGCCCATGCATACATACACTCACTCTCTCATCAAAAAAAACAATGGTCCTCTCTTTTTTCTCTAACTCCCAATTTGACATTTCAACATGACGTAACGTAATAAAAAATTACGTCATGAGTGCTTTCCCAGGCTCATGATGCATCCTCCTAGTCAAAAATAAATACTGCATGTAATGCTTTTTACAAAATTCATCATAACAAAGCAAATGAACACTACAACACATTCATTGTAATTCATACACATATGATATCCAATGATCCTCACTCTCTAACATACTGGCAATACATATAAGACACAAGCTTTCATTCCACACATAACGCACATAGAATAACAATAAGAAGTAATAAACATTTTTTTAAATTTCATATGATTATCCCCCTTTTTCTGTGTAGATATAAACAGTTACTTTGTAGTAGTTCAATGATATCTGGGTCTTACAATGACAAATTAAAAGTAATTGTTTATTTATAGATCAATATTCTCATAACAGCCAACCCTTGCGGTGACTTTTCAAAGTGAAACTCAGCTGTTTGATGGATTCAGACAGTCTAGTGTACTTATTGAAATCTGCATAAACTCTGAATGGAGAAATGAAAATGGCACATATTTTAGTAGTGTTAATTTTTCTTTCTGACTGATACACAATGATATTCATTCTAGATGACTGATTAATAAATAAATGCAAAAAAGCATGGAGTGTTACATGAAAAAAAATTAAAATACAAACAAGCATGGTTTCTTAAATGAAAAAGGATAACTAAAGAGTATTACTATTATCATAATGCAATTATGTAATCAATGTAACTTCAGATGAACTAAATTATCAAAGTTGATGCAAACTACACTTTAGCACCAAAAAGTGTCAGCAGATTTATTCTCGCTGACTTGAGTGCATATAGAATATCAACAAAGATTCTATAATATTGTCATCAACAGTAAATTTATATAGTTACAATTATTTGTTAAGTTTAATAGTACAATGATTTCTGTTCCAAAACTAAATTTATTAAAATATTTGTTGTGTTTTAATTTTCAGTGTATAATGATTTCTGTCACAAATTTTTCAATAAGAATTTTTTCTAATATTTCTTACCTGAGAAGTAGCATGAGAGAAATTTTGTCATTTAGATAGTACAGTTTAAGTTATGCAACTAAGCAGAATCATCTTATATAATATAACAATCTTTCATTTATCAGAATTCAAATTACAATAAAACCCTAATGAACCAAAAGTCTGATTAGAGAACGAGTGGTTTTCTTTGCTATATAGTATATACTCACTACAGATGTATCATATATAGTTCAGTTTTAATATCATTTAAGAATTAAAAACATACACATACTTCAGATTTATGTGGGATAACCTTTGGAAATTTTGTATGTGTTCAGTAGTGCAAACAGAATAGGAATTGTGTATTTCCATCTATGTGAGAGTTGATTTTTTGCCAAATCACACTAAAAATCATTATTTGCAATGAAAATAGTTTCATTCTTAGATGAAGTGAATTCATTTCATCATTAACAGTGAACTTAAGTTAATAATGGCAGTCTTTCTTTAGAAAACACAAACACACACCGATGCACATGTGCACATACACACACACACACACAAAATCTGGCCATTACTGAATGTTACGTTTCCAGTATTTATTTATAGACCCTGCCTAGAATAATTAAGGACCTTAAAGATAATTTAATTCCTTCTCTCATATCCTATGCAGACTGGTTGCTCAACTTATCATTTGACTAATTTAAAAGTGTGTCTTGTAGTGCAGACGACAAATTTACAAACTGATAAATTGCGAACGTTAGCTAGATTGAAATCGTTAAGTTCCTCTAAATTAATATGCATTTGTTATTATCATTCAGCTCATCCGCCCCCATTCAATCTAAGAAAAATCTATAGGTCTATTATGCATAAAAATTAACTACTAAGAGGTTTAACAATGAAAATAAGATTTAATAAGGTTTTAACAGTTAACAATAATCAAATACGAGCGCGAAAAGTCTATTTCTCAATTCTTTGCACGTACGTGCTTTATCGTTCTTAAGCGAAGAGATAGCCAATTGTTTCCATGTGATTATTGAATTGACTGAGGAATACTCAGCTGTAATGTCTGTATTCGCCTGGTCTCTTTTATCCAGTCCGCCGGTCTATCTCACGGAGTCACTCTAGCGGTGATGCACGTGGCATACAGGAAAAGGTGTCTCTTTTATGTCGCTAGTGAACTTGAGTTTTCAGTGGCGTGGACTCTCGGAATAATAGAACTCACACTTAGAGCTCAACCAGTTCATACCGGTCTTCGGTTGAAGACAAAGACAACTTGTCCAATTCAAAGAGGCGGACAACAAGCAAGGCAAGGTAAAGCAAAACCAAGCCCAAAGCAGAACCGACCTGAAGAAAGTAAACGTGTCCTAATATAGTTTCTGCTAACACGTTCCCTACTCAAGCACGTTCCAGTTTAAATGCTCTGAATTAGAAATTCGACCTCGCGTCGTTTACAATTAGATTTAGAAAAAATGTAATCTTCTCACGCATGTTTCATTTAACAGCATGACGTATGAATCATAAAAATAGTTACAACGTTAAATTAATGTTCATACAAAGGGGTAATTCAAACAGCAAAGCGCTTCACAATTTACAATTAAAATTACACGCAATAATTGAATTACATGAGAAATTCATATCGAGCACAGGCATTCTGGCTCTAGTGAATTAAAAGCAATATAAATTAAAGTTACAATGGAAAAGAGTTACAATAAATTTATATTCCATAACTTATAGGTTTTCAGTCATTTCTCTGAACCGTGCTCAAGCATATATGGAAATAATATAATACATAGCACAAATACATACATAGTCAAGATATACAGAATACAATCAGATAAAAGATGGTACCTTATGAGAAGTCGAAGTGTATGATTCTCATCTATCTCGCCGGCTGTCGCATGACCCGAGTAGCTTAACGTGGTGACGTGTAGCTAGTTGTATCTCGCAGTGAAGGGGCGAAAGCGGTTACCGATATTTATAGAAAAGCATAAAGCATATCACGTGACTGATCGCGTGGCATGTAGTTGGTTCGAGAACCTAGACAATGGGCCTAAAGTTACATAACGTCTTGACCTGTTCTGGAAGCATCTCGATAGGAGAGAGCTTTGAACAAAGGGTTTTCAAATCTCAATATCTGAAGTAAACAAACAAGTAGGTCACCAAGTTGGACATTTTTATCAGACTGTGACACTGAATTTCGCCATTAACCTTTTCCTTACCTTCTGTGTTTTGCTTACATAACCAGATACCTTTGACTTTTACAAGCAGATAGTTTTCAATGATAAATGTGAATGAACAATTTGGTATTAAAAAAAACAAAAATCTTTATTTACTGAACAATAAGATTTTAATTTTAATACCATACTGCTCTTGTAATTTTTTCAGAATAAGCTAAGACAAAAAAGAAAATGGCAAATTTGATGTTTGGTTGTTGAAATGAAATTGAACAGTACTATCTGTAATTAAGTTCTGATGAAATCAAATCAGAAATCTCCCAAGTCACTCCATGTTTTCTACATTCATTAATAATAATTGAATTAAAAATAATAGAAATATATGATCATGAGCACAAATATTAATTAGTAAAAAATATTAAACATTTGAAACCAACTTGAATTTCTGGCATTTCACAGATATGCTGGATAGCTTGTTGTCTCTCATCCTCAGTACCGAATATATTAATTTTCTGATATGGATAGTCTTGGTCAGATTCTGCGAGTTGTACATCTGCTTTGCTCGCATCACTAATTTTTTGGGCCGCACCTAATGGATAATAAGAGAAGAAGAAAAAAGAATTAAAAATGGAATAACATTTCAAATACAATTACACTAAAAAGTGAGATTATGTCTTTTAGCTGTGGGTGATTATCCATAATTCCTGGATTTTAAAAACAAAACAGAAATAGATTGTAATTGTAAATGTTTATGATTCTACTTCCATGAATTAATTAAATTTAAAATCATGCTTTATCAATAAAAAGTCATAAGCACAGGTGTCTAAAAAATCATGTTTCATGGTATCTTAGTCTAGAAGTGATAGGCAGTCTGCAAAAGTTTTCACAGGTTCATAAAAGCCTCATCTTGGTAACTTTCCAAGAAATATTTGTTAAATAATTAAGTCATATTAAACTTGTCACTATACTGAAATAAACATCATTCTTTAATCTCTACTAATATCTAATTTTTTGTATGACATGTTCAATATCTGACATAGTGGAGAGCTGTCTGAATAATCAATCAAACTTATGACCTTTATGACAATTTGATGTCAGAGCTAACAAGATAACAGAAATAAAAGGAAGGATGGAAATTGGAATGACTAATTAACAAGCCACCTGAGTTATGTTCCCTTATCTGACAACTGTACAGCACTCCATATAAACAATAGATATAAAGATCCAAGTCAAGTTAATCTTATTTTAAGATAGAAGTTTAAGGTAGTGTATTCTGGGATGAAGTTCGGGTGTCTCAAGATATAAGATAACAATTGCTATCTAAAAACAGTCTTATCTGGCTATAGCAATAGAGGCTTAATGATTATGATGTAAAACAATTTAGTAAAACTTATCTAGAGAACTGCAATAGAACCAAACAATCTCTAGGGACCAATTTAGTCAAACTTATATAACTACTGCAATAGAGCGACATAACTGGTGACTGCAATGTAAAACAATTTCCAGGGACCAATTTAGTAAACTTATACAACTATTGCAATAGAATTAGAAAACTGGCGACCAAGTTCCCTTTAAGCTGTGCAGACACGCAGCTATCTCACAGATGCATTGCTGCAGTTTGAGTCACTTCGCAGCAAATTATAATGATAAATTCAAATAGATACGCTGCAGCCAGATGTTATACAGTTTTATAATATATACCTCCATGTGTTTAATTTGATTTCAGATCTATTTTTGTCTTCTACATTTTACATAGAACTATTGATTTACATACTTACCAATACATACCAGAACAAGCTAGCCTCATTCTCATCATCCACTGCCATTCAAGTAAAGTTAGAGACGCAGTGATTGTGTATAAAGTAAATAAATAGAATATCACCTAGTTTATTATAAGTGTAACGGCTAATTATTTCTAATAATCCTTTAATCGTTATGTCTAAACATCAGTTAAGAGAACCGTCAGCTTCATCGCTTGCTAAGAAAAAGTGTAGATCAAATTTTTTAATGGATTGGCTCAATGAATTTGTGCATATAGCACTACCAGATTCATCGTCGGGTCAGACTGTCAAGCTGGGTGCTATTTTTAAATATCATGAAATTGACGATGATGTAGTTTGTGAAATTTGCATGAAAGCAAATGCAGGAGATGATTTCTCCACAGGGAAAAGGTAGGAGGCTTGGAAGCTGGATTATTTTAAACGACACGACAAGCAAAATATACCTACAGATGCTGTAGAGAAACTTTGTTCTATACAATCAGGTGTTCTGCGAATGCTTACAGAAACTTTGTTGCATACATTCAGGACTACTGCAATTGCTTACAGAAACTTTGTTGTATACAATCAGGTCTTAAAGAAAGTGTCACTGATCGAAGCATTAGACTAGAAGCAGCACAGCGTAAAACTAAAAGTGCTAAAGATGACCAGGTTAACATTTTGATTGACAACGTCCTCTTGGCTATCAACATGAACACATCTATGAATGCAGTTCAAGACATACACAATCATATGGCTAAGTATGCTTCATTCCCTGATAGCTAGCATAGTAAGTATTACACCTTTGAGTTTGTTGATTCTATTGATTCTGTAGCGAAGGATGCTGTAATTAACAAACTTTGCAGTGCAAAGTTCCATACATTAACAGTAGATGAGAGCACTGATATATCAGTAACAAAAAATAAAAGTGCTCTTATACACAAAATTTTGGCCATATGCCAGTAATGTTTACAAGACAATATTTGTCGGAATTTTGCCTCTGTTGACATGTGACAGTAAGTAAATTTGTGGAATCGGCAATAACAGAGTTTTATAAAGAGAATTCATTCAACATGCAGAAAATGGTTATGTTTACCTCTGATGAATCATCAGTTATACTAGGCAAGAACAATGGAGTTGCAGCAATTCTTTGCTGATGTATTGCACGTCTACTGGAGCAACATTGTGTTGCTCATCATGAAGATTTAGGCATAGAAGATGCTTGCAAAGACTTATCTTTAATGGCAGACATTGAAACATTCCTTAGGACAGTGTACACATTGTTCACTAGGTAGTCAGTACAGAAAGCACAGTTCATCGAACTAGCTAAGGTGTTGGAATGTGATTCCGTAACCTTTAGACCATTGAATGAAGTCAGGTGACTATCGCGCCACTGTGCTGCATGAGCACTGCTGAGAAACATAAAAGTGTTAATACTACGAGAAGCAAGTGCATACATATAATAATCCAGACCCTTTGTTCCATGAGGAATCCAAGGAAATAAGCAAGTAAGCAATAAGTACTGCTTAAAGAAACTAAGGGACCTGCAGTTTCGACCTGCACAGATTGTCTTTGATGAAGTTGTCGGTGAACTTGCTGAATTATGCTTTTGAGGCATACCAGTTTGTAAAAGCAAAGATCACTAAGCTCCGTGCCCAGTACCTTGGTGAAAATGTGCACTGGACCAAAGAGGTTGCTAAAATGCTTGCAAATGACAATGATATAACATGAATTCCATCCTAAGATTTGTTGAATGTCTATATTTGCACCTGGACTTTCGTTTCCCTGAAAGTGAGTTGATGCAATGGTGAATCTTTGAGATATCAGAGTTAGTGACCACTTCAGATTTTAATTTCAAGAAGAACTTGCAGCACTGGTTTCTAGATATGCAGCATTCCTGGAAAACTATGATGAAATTCTGCCAAAACTTATGGATCAGTATCATAACTTAAGGTTTGTGCTTGAAGACGAAATGAAATGTGAGTTGATGCAGATTTTCGACGAGATTGTTCAATTTGTAATGAACAAGGAATAATTCAGTGACATTGCCATTCTGTTAGATATTTGCACTATATTTCTTGCATCAAGTGCCAATTGTAAGTGTAGATTCAGCCTAATAGGCACTATAAAAACAAAATCTAGAAATCAGCTGGAAGAGTTACATTTAGAGATGCTTATGATGATTAAATCATATCAGAATGATGGACATCAGATCAACCTTATAAAAGATTGGATCTCGTTGAAAGACAGAGGCCAGAGTACCTCCAGAAATGACTGATGGCTACTGGAAGTGGGTGTGTTGGCATTTAGTTGCTTGACGGGATAAATAATAGAAATAAATATAGCTTTGATTGAACTACTGTGATGTTTCTGATTATAATTATTTAATTATAGTTACTTTATTTAATTTATAAAAGTTTTGCACTTAATTTATGTAACTGGCACATGTGTGTGTTGGGGCAGGGGGAGGCTGTAAAATTTAGCACACAAGAAATTGATGCTGTAAAATTTTGCACATGAGTTTATGATTTTGCACATGAACCAGCAAACCTTAAAGAGAACAGTGTTAGCAACTGCTATGTAAACAGTCTTTAGGGACCACAAAAAAATCTTTTGTTTTATTTAGATATAAATAAATATACAAACCTGATGCAGGTGTATTCCAACTACAGTTTAAAAAATTTTGGTTTAAAAAAAAAAATAATAATTACTAAAACAGACATGACAAAGAAAATGTTTTTTAAATTACAATTCTGAAACAAGTCCAACCCAAAATCATCCTTGTTTTTTAGTTCACTTACATTGATACTTTCACATAAAACTGTTCCAACAGTAAGACTATAAACAATTTTAATTTGTTTTACTTAAAAAAAAAAAAATTTGCCAGGAAAGATGAAACACTACATAATTAAAAGTTTGGTTTTCTCTGGCTGGCTCAGTCCATCTGTCACTGAAGTGAAGCTGACAAAAAGATTTCTGTGTCTGCTCAAAAAGTTGGCACATGTATGCCCACAGTGTTTAACTACAATGTACCTGGTGTTAATGATAATTTCTACAAATAGCACTTTGAGAAACAAAGACAAGTAATCCAATGATGCTGCAGTCATTACCACTAAATCCATCAGGAAACACAGTTCTTGTGCCAGCTGCATTAAAATCATTGACACTAAATGGTGTATGAAGATATGCAGTCCATTCATTTGTCAGTATGAAGCAGTGGGTCTGGATCTACTTCAAAGTCAGAGTCAAATTTACTAATATCACTGTCCTGATTAAAAACAATATCACTTTTATTTTCACTATCCTCTGCTTTCAAATCATGATCTGCCTGCATCTGAAACCCATAAAATGATCCTTCTTCACTGAATTGAAGAAAAATCGATGGGACTAACCATCTAACATCGTTTGACTCAGAACAGCTATGAAATGTCACTGCCATCTTGTGATTAGCACATGGTGCAAATTTTTCTTTTTAATTTTTTTTTTTTAAAAGCAGTGCAAGTTGATGTCATAAACTGATTTGAAAATGAACAAAGTTCCAATTGGCTTCAAAATCAGCCTTAAATTGATGTTATGTAAAAAAAAAAAAAACTATCTCTCTTGAAAATAGATACACATAAATGCACTTGCATCTGTAAGAGTGCATAAAAACATGCTTATGTCTATAAGAGTGGGGGGGGGGGGGACATAAAAATGAGCTTACATCTATATGATTGCAGAGGATGCAAAAGCTCTTATATAAGAGAATGGAATGACTGTTTATTTAAATTAAGAAAAAAGTTTGAGGATAGGTGTATATTTATTTAACAAAGTTATAATGAATAGATACTTATAACTCATTGGATAATTGTTCAAAATAATCTGGTGACAGGAAAGTAATTGACTGTACTTCTTTGGAGCACTGTTCAAAATAATCTGGTGACAGGAAAGTAATTGACTGTACTTCTTTGGAGCACTGTTCAAAATAATCTGGTGACAGGAAAGTAATTGACTGTACTTCTTTGGAGCACTGTTCAAAATAATCTGGTGACAGGAAAGTAATTGACTGTACTTCTTTGGGGCACTATTCAAAATAATCTGAGAAAAGGAAAGTAACTGTACTTCTTTGGAGCACTGTTCAAAATAATCTGGTGACAGAGAAGTAATTACAGAGCACTTTTGCTAATCTGGCCTCTCAATAATCCAGTCTCCGGGCATGAACTAAATGAGGTAGGGTTGCACTTCCTATGGAAAGTCTCCTCCTCCTCCCAAGCAAGAGCAATGGAGTGACGTCACAAGCATGGAGGGAAAAGGTGCAAACCACAGAGCAGATTGGTTATTTTTAGACCAGTTGGTGCTACCCATAATGCAACAACCAGACACATGCAGTACCGATGTAATGCTAGTAAAGCGATTGTGTGACAAATCATGCCATAGACAAGCATCTTCATTAAAACAGACAAAAATCTGTGACATGTTTTCTAAGTGACCTCACTGAGTAGAAAATACAAGATTTCATCTGTGCTGTATTACATTTGTACATTTCTTTAACTGTATACATACCATACTGTACTGATATGAAAAGATCATTTCATTGTAAATGAAACAGGTACATAGTGATCGTACTTTTTTAGCTTTATAATATGTTTGTCTTTTATTTTTTAAAAAAATACTAAATACAATAAACTTGTAACATTAAATTTAATAAAGAACTAAAATTTTTATGCACTCTCAGTAATCCGGCTATCTCATTAATCCAGCAAGGAATGGCTGGATTAGCAAGAGTGTACTGTACTTGTACTTCTTTGGGGCACTGTTCAAAATAATCAGGTGACAGAGAAGTAATTACTTGTACTCTATTTGAGCCAAATATACAAACAAAACTCACATTTAACGTTTGAAAATTCCTTTATTTATTAACACAATTTTCACCCATTTCTTTCTTTTAATTACAGAGAGACAGTTTGAAAAAGAATGAAGCCAGCTGATATGAGATGTTGTCTCCAATCTCCATATAGCGAGTGGGCTTACCTACTCAATTGATTTCTAGAACTAGAAGGTGTTCATTTGAGACTTCTCTTTTAAATTTAGAAAGTGTGTAAGAAAACTGCAGCTACAAAGGCAATTATAGAAAATGATATTTTGTTTGAGGAAAACTTTTTAAATTTATAATTATGATCAACAAACACTTTGTTGTATTCTTTCAGGATTGACTAATTAAAAAAATAATTAAGCATCTAAATAAACTCTGGACAAGTGTGAGAATATTTTGCACCATGCATAAAGGTGTAAAGTGTTGCATGTATGTGCTTCTTGTATTTTTATTTTCACATACAATCAATTTTTTTCTACTTTTCCATGCATGATAATTAAATTAAAATACCTATTTTAAGCTACAATATGGGTATCTGTCAATGTACTGTGTTTATTTAAGGACAAGTGACTTGAAATTTCTGCCTACAAGTACATGTAGTTTGATTTATCAAATCTGAAATATTTATATCATTCTGTGATGGTTTCTTGAACTCTGGTATAACAAGATTCTACTGTACTCTCCGTTATCTAGTGAATTCTTGCTCTTACGGCATATAAAAATTGGGAGTACAATTCATATTTCACTGTTATTCAGCAGCAATTGCCTTCTCTGCATCTTGTACTAGTCTTCAGATAAATTAATTTAGTGATTAATATATCTAGTTATAAATATTTACTTTTTAATATCCACGACTAACTATTCATTTTTTTTCATGCTAGCTCACATTAATATTGCTTGTTCTATATCAGCTTTACTCTAATAGTACATTTAATCTTATGGCACATCCCGAACACCAAGTGTGCCATGTAACTGAGAGTTTACTGTACTTGTGACTTTTACAAATAAAATTGTGACAAAATGAAAATTATACCTTTGTCAATGATGATTTCACATTTTCTTTTAGTTGGAATAAAGAAGGTGGTATAATTGTCAAATTTGGTCACGGGCCCAGGAGCTCGTTTTCTGCCTTGGTCTTTACTTTTGACTTGGTCTTGACCACTGCCACTATAAGCTTGTTTTCTGCCTTGGTCTTTACTTTTGACTTGGTCTTGACCACTGCCATCATAAGCTTGCTTTCTGCTTTGGTCTTTACTTTTGACTTGATCTTGACCAAAGCTATTTTGAGCTTGCTTTCTGACTTGGTCTTTATTTTTGACTTGGTCTTGACCACTGCCATTATAAGCTTGCTTTCTGACTTGGTCTTTATTTTTGACTTGGTCTTGACCACTGCCACCACTACTTTTACTACTAGTGCTGTAAAGACGTCTCTGATCAGATTGTTGAGGATATTCTTTTCTTTCACCCTTGCTCTCACGACTGCTACTTCTGTCCCACCTATCCTGTAAACAAAGGCAATGCAACAAACTGACAATAAATATGATCTGACTACTTGCACTTCATTAACTGTATTTACAAAAAATAAATCTGTGAGAATCATGTTCCTATATTAGTATTATCTCAAGTGAGTGTGTCGTTTGTCAAATGAGATCAAAGTTCAGTGCAAGAAAAGCAGGTTAGTTTTTAGACATGGCAGAATATAGTCAGTAAAACTACAACTAAAACCAGTCATGAATCACCAACTTAAAAGTTCCTAAGACAGACTACAATCACAACATAAACTATCTACTTAAAAAGTTCCAAAGGAAAGACTCATAGTGATTGACAAATCTGTAGAGAACTGAAAAGTGTTCCATTGTAAACTATATCAAACTTCTAACATAATTATTCTCAAATTATGACCGAATATAAAAATAAGACTTAAACTGCCATTCTCTGTGATAAGAATATGAAATGATATTTTGAAAAAAGTAAGTTTAAAAATATTGACCATAAATTAGTTTGGAGGAACTACTAGCAATAATCTGGGATGAACAGAATGAAAAAAAAAAGTAAATAAATAAGGTGCTGGCATTCTTAAAATTCTACAGAATTTTAATCCTAATGAACAATCAAATCCACAACAAAAATGAAGATTCACAAAGAAAAAAAAATGTACCAGCAGAACACAAATGTTATATAAATTAGGTTATTAGATCAAGTACAAGTAGGTCTATATAAAAGAATACAAATGCTATGCACAATAGATATTTACATCAAGCATATGTAGCTGTATGCAAAAGAATACAAATACTGTGCATAGTGGATTAGATCAAGCAAATGTAACTGTATAATACAAAATATAATGCTATGCACATTAGATTCTTAAATCAAGCAAAGTAGTTCTATATAACAGAATACAAATACTATGCAATTAGATAGAGCATGTGGTAGTTGTATACAAATTAAGGAATTGCAAGGTGATAAGCTTGACATATAAATAAAAGTCAACAGTTGTTATTTACAAACCAAAATTATCAAAATCTTGACAAATCTGAGTTGATAAGACTTGAGTCACAATAAGAAGCTTCCAAGCTCTAAACATTTAAAATCTACATAAATGTGAGTTGATAAAACTATTACATATTAAATCAATCATTAATTCCTTAAGGAAAAGTACAATCAGTGCTTTACTAAAATATAAATATCTCGATCTCATTACCATCTGTACAGATATGATCTTTATTTCTGACAAATAGCCTTAAAAGATTATCCATAGAATTAATTAAAATCTTTTTACAACTGCAAGAGCTATAGTTAATTAAGCTTAGTGAATTACTTGTGCAGCAGAGAAACAAGCACAGCCAGCAACACCATGATGATCACATGCTTCGTTGTTTATGTAGGTAGAACCAACTACTAAAAAAATTTACTCTTTTGTCTCAAGTGCTGTGTTCCATATTTATCATGCTTCTGAAATAATTTGTTGAATAAAATGATATTCCAACTTTTCAGTGATGTATTTTTTATTTGTTAGAGAGTGAGTGGAAGCATATAAGATTGCATTAAGTTTGCTATGGCTGGCTTGTTTCAATGGCAATCATTAGGTCTACGTTTACTTTGTGCATGCTTGGGGTGCACACTTTTCCTCTCTATGGGTTCTGCTATGAAAATGCCATTTTATCATGCTATATACCATTTTAAAGAAGAGATTTTCTACTTTCTAATGATATTCTTAAAAATTTTATATTTTTATAATATTCTATATTTCAAAATTAACAGAGCAAAAAGTAATAATTCAAAATAGGCTTTTTTCAATCGACTTTTAAGTACAATAAAAATAAATATACCGATTCATAAATAACATGGTTGCATTCTATATTCATTGTGCTTTAGTTTGATATAATATACATTCTGATTGGATAAGTGTAGCAGAACCATATTAGTGTTTGCAAGGCATACCAAAACACGGAGACTGAGAAAATGGCCACCGCCATCTAAACACGCCAATTATAGCAAAATTAATGCAATCTTACAAGTTTCCACTCGTTCTCTTACAAATAAAAAAATACATCAATGAAAAGTGGGAAGATCGTTTTACTCAACAAATTACTTCACAAGCATGATAAATATGGAACACAAACACAGCACTTGTGACAAAATGGTAAATGTTTTCAGAATTTAGTAGTTGTCTGCTATTGTCATACAGAGGTTGGTTCTGCCTAATCACCTCATTACCTATCTCTCTTTCATTCCTTCAGACCTAAATATGTACCCTTCTTTTAAAGCTGTACTGATACTTCATTATATTCTCTTTGTTTCAGGCTCTATTAAAGACTTTCAATATTTACAAAGATTGTGCTTGATATGTTAAAAGTTATCTCAATGATCAGTTACATGAATGACAAGTAACAAAATGCAAGAACCTTGCTTCCTTTCTCTTTTGATGTGTCACTCATTCCTGCACTCCGCTCTCTTCGTCTATCTGCACTCCACTCTCTTCGTCTGTCTGCACTCCACTCTCTTCGTCTGTCTGCACTCTGCTCTCTTTGTCTGTCTGCACCGCAATACAAAACAATAAGATATTTCACTATTCAATCAATGAAAATCAAAGACTCATCACACAGAGACTTTAATCAAAATGCTCTAAATTTATTTCTTTTTTCTTTTTATGAATAATGGCTGGCATCATTAAATATGGGAGAGACCAGGTTTGTCTGCATATGGCTGCTCCTGTTTGAAGAATAATAATACAAAGAAAGAGCAGTGTACATAATGCTTTAATCAATTTTTTTAAAATTAAAACAACTAAAAACAGAATATTTTTCTACAAAAATCTTGTATTTTTTATATATGTCAAATTAAACTTTAATTAGGGAAAATGAAGCTTAATATATAAAATATTTTGAAATTAGTCCAAAAGTATTTATGGTAACTTAAACTTTAATTACGAAAAATGAAAATTAATATATAAAATATTTTGAAATTAGTCCAAAAGTATTTATGGTAACTTATTGTAGCACAGGCTGTCTGGAAATATTTGTTAGATAATCAAAATTAAATCAGAAAGTCTAGAATGAAACAATAAAAGAACTGTATTGCTTAGTGTATGTACAAAATTTGCTGACTTCATTCGATAAAATATACAATGAAATACATGGCATCAGTAATGAATAAAAGGAAAATAAATGATGCTCTCAAGTGCAAATTCGAAGTCTTTAAATCTTCAGAAAGTTTTAAGCCATATACCCCACTATATTTTAACTTTCAGTCAATTAGTTAACAAAAAGAAATTAGAAAACATTTCACTTACTAAGTAAACCCTGTATATGGGTTTTTTTTTCTACATGAATGCTACTGTAACAAGATATATCCCTCCCCATTTTTATCTGTCTACCTTGGAAGTCAAATGCTGAAGGTTTTAAGTTACGCAGGAAGGAAGAGCAATTAACTCTTTCATAAACTCTTCACTTCCAGCAATTATATTGGAATGTTTAAGAGCCTCTAGAACAGCAATAAGCTATGTCAAGAACTATAAGGATTAGTAATCATTCAGGAAAACGTATTGCACATTAAATGTGACCTGTCACCACAAAAAGATACTTAAGTCGGATTTTGGGGGTATTGAGATATATATATCAATAGAAAGAAAATTGAAAGGGCTTTCTGTTGATATAAAAATAAAGAGTGTAGGACAAAATATGGAAAAGTTATGTTTGTTTGAAGTGCACTTCTGTCCGGACGGCCATTTTGAGAAAATCGGCCTCAAAGATTGAACACATTTCTGAGAGGTTTTTCCTTAGCAACCATATATTAATCTGCTTCATTTGCAATCAGAGTTGAAGAAGACACAATAGCTAACACTGTAATAACTATAAACAACAAATATATTGTTACATCATTTAGAGACAACAGTCTTTTTAAGCCATGATGATTAGAATTTCTGTATGCGAGAATGATTATTGTGGCTCAGGTGGTGTAGTGTCGATCTGTTTGCACCCACATGACCAGTTTTCACAATCTTTAAGTTCACTGTCTTCACTAGTTTCGCCTGGTCCGCAAATGCTGACATCTGGCTCTTCTATTTCAGTATCACTATCAGTTTCACTGTCATTAAATAACACACTTACACAGGCACCGCTTGTGCCACTGCCAGCTGTCGTCTGCTTCGTCTTTTTCGTTGTTCGATCACGCGATTCGCTGTCCGTGTCACTTTCAGATGAAAATCCATCAGCTACATCCTCATTAACAAAATAATCAGATATCAAATCTTTAATCTGAATGCTTTCTTTTTCTAAGATGTTGCTTTCTTTACATGAATTCAACAAATTAGCGATTCGTTTCTCCATGTTTACATTACGCATTACAGGACGAAACTGTCTCCCTTGTGTGCGTTTCAACCAATCGCGACCGTCTTTTTATGAGAGCATGCTTGGTAACCTTGCAAGCTTTGATAAAACTGTCTGCGGATTGGCTGACGCTTTTCACTTTGTTTACGCCAAGCACAACCTTATAAAACATTCTGATTACACGTTATAAATAACCAGTGTAGTCAGCATAAAAATAGGCTTTTTCCTGAGCATTCTGATATACAACATGATGAGGTTCAGCCAGGGATTCTACCGTCTACGATCATCAGATTATAGCACTTTTGGGCCATATTTTTCCTTCGAAGTTAGACAGTAGGTCACAAAAAAATAATAATAAAGCTATTTCTAGTTCGAATTAAGGAAAAACACGCTAGTAATTTGTTGTTCGATGGTTTGGGAACACGCTAAAATGAAAATCTCAATTTCACCCATGTAGACCCCCACCTTCGTTTTTGCCGTTTTTCTTGGCTTAGCCTTGCGCGACTTAAGTATCTTTTTGTGGTGACAGGTCACAAATAATATATTTTTATGTGTATATGTATGAAAACATAATAATGATGCAAAGTCCATATTTTATTTTTCTCAAACCTATTTAAGATGTCAAAATAATCAGAAAAGCAGTCAGGGACTACAGGCATTTTTAGAAATCACAATGTTTAAGGAATAATATTTTACAAATGAATATAATATGTATAAAGCATTCTTTGTATGAATTTTATTTAATAATAATGTGTTTTTCACTTTTGATAAGTGCTCTAAATATGCTAATATAATTTTCTCTATGATTATTAAATACTATTATTTATTTTACAGTCAATGTATCAAACAAAAAAATTGTACTAAAAATGCCAAAAGCCAAGTTCCAAATAATGCTGGATACTGCAATGGAAATTTGAAAGATCTAAAGAAAATTTGAATAATATTGGCTTATTGCATTGGAAATTTTTAAAGATTTTTAAAAATTTGAATAATATTGGCCAGTGCAATGAAAATTTTAAGAGATCATTAAATGTAAGTGAGCAAGTCTTGCCAGAACTCTTGACTATGAAAGACAAAGAACAACATATCTCATGAGATTCCACTGCCATGTTGACACTAAGGACAAGACCTCAAACCAAACAGTTTTATACACTGACTACAGACATTAAAGCATTCATTTCACCTGGCATTTTGGTCAAATAGATTAATTATGCTAGAATTATGGAACTAAATTTTGTAAAATTGCTGGCCACTAAAGCAGGCCTACAGTTGGACCTTGCTGGCAGACATATTCTAGGAACTAATGATATGGTCATCTTAAATCAAAACAGTATTGCACAGCCTCACAAGTTTTGATGTAAAAGAGCCACTATATGTAAGCAGATATTTTATTGCAGGAACTCTCTTACACCAATATAATGTTGGGTTTTACTGACAAAATATGCATGATAAAAAAAATGAATGTAAATTGTACTATTTATACCAAAACATTTTAACCTAAGTTCAACTAAGTTCTTACCGGATATGTATCATTATATACATTCAGCATTGTCTCCTAAAGCTGCACATAGCTGATGATTTTACTTCAATCACAATGATTCATTCATCATGTCAATGAGTCACTAGGTCACTCACTTAATAGGTCAATGAACCACTTACCAGATTTTTGCTTTTGATTTGAGGACTGTAATGGTGAAATGCTTTATAGGTGATGGAGAAAAGGTAACACAATTCCCACAGTTATCAAAAGCAAGAAGCTGGCCAAACCCTATTTCTTTATCTTCAAACTGTCAAAACTGAAGATGTGTAACTTACCAAGGAGTACATTAAACTATTAAAGAATTATTTACTAGTGGTGTAAATGACAAAAAAGTCAGATGCATCAATAATCTGAAATATTATATTTATTATTTCAAGACAGTTTTCTAAGAAAGAATAGAATGTATATGTCATATGTGTGTTAATGGGTTAAGTATGGTGGTTCTCTTATATCTGAAGTGCAGCATATTAATATTTAATCCTATTTATTAAAATGTAACAGTATATATATATGGTTAACATCTGTCAAGTCAGCTAATAATTTGTCTGTGTGTGTCATGCTGTTTTTCAGTTTGAAATTAAGTGTTATATTTAATCCTGAGGTCATGTTTCAATTAGAATTAATCATTTGGCTTAAAATCAATAATTATTAAAATACATTATTTTAAAATCACCAGTAGAATTTATATTTTCTTCTCTTACTGATATGATTCCACAAAATGTTCCACTGTTTATATTTCACATTATTGCATTTCAATCTGACAGCATGAATGTCATCTTGTCTTTTTGATATTGGTTAAGTCTGAATTAACAATATTATATGCGCACTTAATTTCAAGACTGTGTAAAATATTATAAAATTAATAAAAACAGATAAACTTTTGAATAAGAACTAGAAGGACATAAGAATGTAGGAAGGGAATAAAGAAAATAATTAGAAAGTCAAAACATATTCTAATGTATATGGGCAACAAAAACAAAATTTTGTTAATGCAGTCCAAAATATAAACATTATGTAATAAAAACAAATTCATACCTGAGGCACTATCAGATTTTTTTGCAGATTTTGCATTATTTACAGTCCTCCCAGGTACCTATTGACAATTAGTGGCAAAATTAAATGTTACAAAGACAACAGTAAAATTTCACAACTACATAATTCTAACTTATTAATTATCTTGGGCATATTGTTCTGTAATAAGTGACTCACACAAATTTGTTTTATTAGGTTTTTTTTATATGTATTTCCATAGCATGTCCATAAATTAAAACACTGATCCAACTCAAGTTGTTTGACTCACTATTTCACTTGTTATCTGTTATCACATTTTACTTGTGATATCTCTCACACATATTGTGATACAGCTCTGGTTTAATTTGCTAGCACATTTTCAATATAATTCATACATATTGTGATAGAGCTCTGGCTTAATGTGTTAGTAGATGCTTTTGATGCTAATCTGTAATAAAGCTCTGGTTTCACTTGTACAATTCATTTATTTTACTCTCAAAAATTCTATTGTTTTTAACACAGATAAAGGAATGTTCTTTTAAAAAAAAAAAAAGAACAAAAGAGTAACAATTCTTTCTTCAATAATACTGGCCTTTACATATTTTTTTTTATCCTTTCTTAAACTGACGTTATATTCATAGCTTAACTGACATAATTTCTTCTACTAAATAACCTTAATTTCTTCTTAACCTTCACTACAATAAAATTAACAATAAATTTATAAACTGACCAAAACCATGTAATTTTTTTCATTTTTATACATGCTTTCTATACAAATAAAGATCTAATTGCAAGCAATATGCCAATGACTAAAGGCAAAAAGGAGAGAATCTTATATTTAATTGTAGTACATTTGTTAAGAGTTATTTACCTTGAACTAGCGTTAGTTCTCAAATGTTAGCTTATTCTCTTACAGGAATGTGTGTAAACTGGTCACAAAATTACCATAATTTTACACGTTAACAGTTTATAAAGATTTTCTTATTCTTTGAAAGAATTCTAAACTAGTACTTAGTTTAATAATTATATAAATTATGTAATTATGTAATTTCAGTTTAGAGGAGGTATTCACTAGTTTCATGGAGAATTATTTAAGTACGTAGGTGCCAACAACAACAAAATTAAATATTTTAAAAAATACTTTTTACTTCTAATTTTTATAATTTTAACAATACTTTTGTTTTAAATATAATATTCAAATAATAATCATACATGCTCTTTTAAAACTAACCATAAATGAATATAGTTTCCTACATTTAAATAATTACTGCTTATAGGCAAACTAAAAAAATGTACTTAGAATGGGTACTTAAAGCATAAAACTTGAAAAACCAAAGCCTAAATCCATATTATGAGCTACATCTTCTGCATTATGCTTCACTAGAAAATAAACTGGTAAAAACTACAGACCATACATTACACACCACTTGGAAATAAACTGGTTAAAAAAAAAAAAGTACACCTGCACTGCATCCTACTGGAAAATAAGCTGGTTAAAAATTAAAGACTCTGCATTGCACTCCACTGGAAAGTAAATTGGTTAAAATCTATAGACCCTGCATATACTTCCTTGATAGAGAAAACTTGACATCTAATAAAACTAAGATATTTTATTATAAATAAAGAGCATGTCAAGTTTTCTTCTCAATGAAATGTAGTTTTGTTGGCTTTTTTAACAAAAAATTCACTTTTTTCTAACCATCTTTGGAAAGTTGACTCTGGAGGTAGAGGAGTTACGTCCTGTAGTATTAACCAATAGCTTTAGAAAGTTAGTGCAAATAGAGGTTGATGTTACTTCCTCATTTGCAGTCTCTTCCATCCATTTAGGCTTTAATATGAGAATACAATTAAATCTGAAGAGAGTACCATTTAGACTCCCCTACTATCTTGGCAATGCCAATAGGATGACTGAACCTTGATGGGAAGTAGTGAAGACTAAAATCAGGGGCAGTACACTTGCTTATATACTCTGTTGTCCACTTGTGTACATATTCAGAGAGTATAGTGTTATCTGGCATGAGCCTCCATTTCTTTCACTTTTGTATGACAACCTGGTCCATGAGCCAGAACTACCCCACTCATCAAAACTTGCACAACTGACTGGAGGTGGCCAAATAATGTTTTATGAAATAAAACTCAGACAAGGAGTGGCAAACCATCTTAACTTGAAGCAGAGGCACATCAGTTATTTAAATATAGGATTGTCAATTATTTCTGCTATAGGTTTGACAGTTATGACTGTCAGTTGTTTCTGCTATAGGTTTGGCAGTAATTTAAATAAAGGCTTGTCAGTTATTTCTGCTCACATCTGAGGAATAGTAATTATCTGGCTATGTCTGATGCTACACCTGCTAACAATAGTAAAGTACAAAGGGCAGCTAAATTCTTATAAGCTAATTTTACCAGATGTTAATCAGCATTCACAGAAAAACACTAATATCATATCTCATTCTGGTAGTCCATGTGAGTCAGGAGTAAAATATTTTTTAATGTTTCCACTGTCATAGCATAAGAATTCAGTGTCATGGCACTAGGAAATACAACAGAGAATGATGACAGGTGATGTGGCCAAGCAAAAGTAAGGAAAATGCAATTTACTGTAACTTAAGAACAGATAAAAAGGATAACAGGAATGTATGGAAATCAAAGAGAATGAACAGATGTAGATAAAAGATGTCTGAAAATTCTACAAAACTGCATAACCCTTGAAAGCTATTTCTAAACAAAAGCATACAGAGAAAATGAGCTATTTTCACTTCTTTTTCCTTGCTATAAAAAAATATAGATGCTCTTGAAAAACACCAAGTAAACTTACTTCTTTCTTGTCATTTGCCCTTTGGGAGTCATGTGCTACTATTTTATTTTCTTCTTTTTTCTTCTCTGTAATGATAAAAAATATATAAATATATATAAACCTAGAACTTGCAGACTAACTTACTTGGTTTTAATAAGATATATGATGATTGTTGCAGTGAGTGCATTTGTGGTGGTGGTGTTGAAGTGAACCAGTAAGCCAAGAATGCCTAGTTAGTAATATTAATGATGATGAGAGAGGAAGAATTATTATTATTATTATTCAGCATTTTTCCAGGACTTCTATTAACTGTTGGATTGGAACCAAGATCTGAGAATCTTACCAAAATGAGATCTAACTGGGCACTCCAAGGAGTGGACTTTTGAGTAGTGGGGAGAGCCTGTGATATCCAGGTAATTTATTCAGATAGCCTTCCAACTCAAATGTTATGTTCCCCAACAATCCTATTACTACAGGTATCACTTCTGATTTTACATTCCACAGTGTCTAGATTTCTTATCTGAGATCCTGGTATTTTTCTAGGTTTTTCTTTCTTTGTTTTTTATGTTTCTATCACTTCAGTGACATCAATGATTGCTGCTGTTTGGTTAGACTTATTGAGGACTACAATGTCTGTTTTCATACAGGAATCACTTGATCTGTTCTTATCTTAAAGTATTTTCACTTCTTTTTCAGTGACTGTTTCTTGTTGGTGCACCCATGCTCTTTCAGGGTTTTTACTCCATAGATTTCTATGTATGAGTTTTGCCACTTCATCATGTCTTTTGGTGTATTCTTTTCCAGTTTTCATCCATGGTTTTGAGGAGTTTGGATTTGGAATCATTTGAGATTTTCATGAGTTTTGCTTTATGTGATTTTGTGTCTAGTGCTTGGTCTTGTGCAGCTGTTGTGAGTGCTTTTGTTTCTGCTTTCAAACCTACCTCTTTCAACTATCTGCATGATGACTGTTTTGTTGATGTTTCATCAGCTTGTCACACATACTGGCCATGGAAAGGTTTTTGGCTCCAAGTATTTGCTAATGCCTGTTTCACTGTTTTCTTCCATGTTTCTTTGTCTGCTTATTGGGAGTGGATATAATCCTCTCTTCTTTACTGCTTTTATCAGTGGCTCATCATTGTTATTATTCCAGATTTCTATATTGTTATACATGAGGGTGGTTTTCCAGCTTGTTATTGATACTTGAATTAGGTTCTATACTGATGGTGCTATTTTGTACATTTTTATTGTTTCAAGTATCCATGAATGTGGAAACTGAGTCATAGGCCTTTTGGTTGTCAATCCATGCCATCGCAAGATTTGGTTTTTTTTATTTCTTGCTGTTAGTAACTACAACCTTATCAATTGCCAATTGGTCCTTTGTTCCTATGCTGCCTGGTCTAGCACCTTTTTCTTCATTGGTTAGAAGTTGTTTCAAGGTGAGACATGATATAAAAATCAGATATAATTCCTGAGTAATTTTCAGGTAGTTGATAGCTGTGATTGGACAATAGTTGCTTGGTGCTGTACCTTTCTTTGGATCTTAATCAGGCTTGTTTATCCTTTCACCAGCCAAACTGACAAGGTTTCTGGTTTGTTTAATATGTCTTACAGTTGGTCAGCAAATCTACCATGTTAGTTTGGAGGAATCCAAATATGCATAATACCTCATCCAGATGGGACTGAAGAACTGAAAGATGAACATTGAGGTACACCTCAACAATATAACATCATAATCACAGAGAAAGATTCAAGAAGAATGTAAGAAAGATGGCAAACTGAAAGACCTAGACCAAGTACAAATATTCTGATTGAAACATCTTATGCAATTCTGAAAATTTTCCCAGGCTGTATACCTATTTAAAGGTCAGAATTCTGCAGCAGATAGAACAGACAACAAAGACAAATACAGACAAGAGAGACAAAGGACCAACCATAGAGATGTAGGAAGCATTAGTATTGTGTTGGGTTTTGAGTGATGTGCTTGTGTAATTTTATTATGGTGTACTTTGAAATTTACTGTTTACAGTTATCATTTGCTGCTCTGGTCCTGTCAGTGCATAGACGGCATTTATAATATAAAAATGAACAATCACAAATGAAAAGAACCAGTGATGCCTCTTTTGTTTATTCATTTCTGACACATTATTCATCATGTGGTCATCACCAATATGTACTGCACTCACAAATTACCCTCCTCCACTCATCACTGCCCCTCCATTACATTAGAGTCATCGAGCAGGATGAGTGATGGCCCTACAAACACTCTGCCACCCTCCCGGTGACATTTTCTCACCTCCTGATACACCCCACCTCCGTTACATTCTTTCCTTCCATGGTGGTACTGATGGTTTCTTTGTACTTTGACTGGCATTGTATTTACGTCAATTATTTTTGCAGACTATTGGTTTCTACAATATCTTCTGTGGGAATATTGTCTTAGTACTTTATTTGCATTATGAATAGCTAGCTGCTCTTAGAACATTTTTATTTTGCAGCCTTCTTGTTGGGGTTCTGCCTAAATGTGACTTATTTTTGTCCATGAAATTTTTTATGTCCTCTAACAAGCATTGTTGTTCTTCATTTAAATCATTGGTTATTTCTCCAGTGTGGTCGTCAGCTAGGATTGCCTGTTGTGAATCTGTAGAAGTTTCATTGTCTTCTATTTCATTGCATAGGATTGTATTGTGATATTTGTTTGTTGCTGTTCTTTCTTTAGTTCTTAAGTTCTAGGACTATAAGAAACCCATTTTGCATGAATGATCTCTTCTGGTCCAGGAGCTGCAGTTCATTGATATATCACATGGATGGTATATGGGGCAGAGTTTATGCATCTCTTAACTGTGGGTTGGCTTTGATGATAAGAGACCATTATTTGTCCTCCATCTCCTCCAAGCTTTCACTAACATTCCCCAACAATAGCCCATTTTTCACTAGAACACCCTGAAACACCCAGGCAAAGTCTGACTCAGTATAGAATCAAATTTTGTTTTCTCTGTCATACATGGGATGGGTGTGGTTGTTGTTTGGTTTGGAAGGAGTCAATTTTCCCTCCCTTGATAGTCCAGATGAGATATGAAGCTGTCACCCAACAATGTTGTAGACACAGCTAATTAACTTAACTTTCTGGCTCATTTTGTCCTCTACTATCCAATAGACTATCAAGATGCCTATTAATAATAATATTAATAATAATAATAATAATTTAGTGCTTCACATAATCCAATTAATGACTAAAATGTGCAAGGACACATTTTATTTGCTTATTGTTTAATGTTAAAAAACTGGGCAAGTCATCAGTCTTTGAATAATCATCTTTATCAATACATTCTCTGTATCTTACTTTCAAGAATGGCTTTTAAGTAGTTATTGGGGGGGGGGGGGGGGGAGATTTTATGTACTTTTATTAGATAGCTGGTAAATTTGGAGATAGCATTTCCAATTTAATATAAATATATTTATATATAAAGATGAGTAGTGAGGACCTTAACATGAAATTTGGCCTTGAGAAATATGGAAGAATTATCATCCAGAAAGACAAAATCAAAACAACAGAAGGCCAGCATATGCAATACCTGTAATTAGCTACACTGGAGACTTCATAGATTGGACTTAATAGACAGAAAATGGACAGAAAAACAAGAAAACTACTCACAATACATAAAGCCCTACATCCAAAAGCAGATGCAGAAAGGCTCTATGTATCTCTGCAAATAGGAGGCAGGGGTCTCAAGAAAATCAAAAATATCAATGAAGGAGAAGTTAAAGGACTGGTAGATAAACATCTCATTAATCCAGATTGTGTTGAACTGAAATCTCATTGGTCCAAATTGTGTTAAAGTGAGGTCTTATTAGTCCAGAATGTGGAGAACTAAAATCTAGTTAATCCAGATTGTGTTGAACTGAAACCTCATTAGTCTAGATTATTGCCAATTACTTCACCCTTCACCAAGCAGTAGAGACCAGCAAACTTGACTGTATTCAGATAATGAGAGTAAAATAATAAATAATATTTTAAAAAAAAGATAGTGTAATAATGCAGTGATGAGGATATGAATAATGTGAAACTAAATATCTACATACCTTCTGTTGGTTTTTCCTTCTGGCCTTTAGCAGCTTTTGATTTACGGTTAGTACCACTGACAGGTTTCTAAAGAATTATAGACCAAAGTGAAAACAAAAATAAATGCAAATAAGAGTAAATTTTATTCTTTCCAAAATCCTTTACAAACATCTCAATATCATGCAATTACCATCCATATCTTATGCAAGCCACAAAAATTAGCCTATCCTTATAACACAAAGTTTCAGAAAGTTTGTCACCAAGCAGAGTGTTTATATTTATGACAATCACATCATTACCATTTCTTATCAAGTACAAAGGGTGTAAAATTTAAACATGCAAGCGTAAATAATAATAATAATACAATTTATTATATGTTTTAAAATCATCATGACCATCTATAACTGCCCTATGTTTTATATATATATGGTCTCAGCATAACCTGACTTCTAAAGTTTAACTTTCATTTTATCTATGCAGTATCCCTGTAATCTGTACTGTAAAGTTAGTCCATCTAGTCCAGTTTACCTGTCATCCATTTTATCTCTGAAGTAATCCTACTAACTTATACATGTGATAGTCCATCTAGTCAAGTTCACCTGTCATCCATTTGATCTCTGAAGTAATCCTGCTAACTTATATTAGTGACGTTAGTCCATCTATTCCAGTTCACAGTGCACATTTCTAGTTCTATTTGTTTCTCTGAAGTAATTCCACTAATCTACACCCATTTTACCTCCAAAGCTCTAATTTATATCATTCTATCTTTGAAATAATCCAACTAATCTATAACTATTCTGTCTCTGAAGTAATCCCACTAATCTATACTCTTATAGTCTATCTAGTCCAGTTTGCATGTCTTCAATTTTTAGCTCTGAAGCAGTCCAACTATTCTATACACATTTTATCTCTAAAGTAATCCCACCCATCTCCTGAAACAGGTCTGGACAAAATATACATTTAAGTAATGCTTGATCTGTCTGCAATCAAATAATATTCAAACTGAACTAATAAAAACAATAATAATTTTGTATCTTTAAGGAAATGAGCTATATATATCTGCATGTGCGTGCGTGCGTGCGTGCGTGTGTGTGTGCGCATGTGTGTGTGTGTGTATACATGCACATGCACTTGTGTACAGACATCTGTGTAAAAATGTATTCTGCAGTAATTTGAACTTTGTAATAAAGCTAGATATTCTGAGTATCTTATTGTATGCAAGAAAATAATTACTGTTTGCTTCATTCCATGCTAATCTACATATGTACAATTCAAATGACAGTATGCAAGTATATATTTATGTATGCCAATTTTCCATTTTTCTTTAAAAAATGGAGAAAAAAAAAGTTTATTTTTTTAAAGAACTAATCAGGAAAATGCTAATGAACTACTTTAACAGTCTCAGTATTGGAAATTAAATATTTACACTTTATAAACTATACTGATGTAGAGAGGGTGATGTTGGGAGAGATATATTGTAGGATTTGATCTAAGAGAATCCTTTAACATACTTTAAGTCTATCACCTAAATAAGTTGAATTATAATAAAATTTTGACTTGGGTGTTTTCATAAAAAATACATGCCTTGTCTGCTCCCTTTCTCCCCTTTTCTGATATCACATCTTGCTTTTTGACCTCTTCACCATATAATGCTGCAAAAGAGACAAAATCTTTTGTACAAATAATGAATATGGTCATTAAGAACATGCATCCATTAACAACATATTTAACAGGTAATAAAAGAGTAAAGAATAAAATATACCCAATTCAATTTTATTTAAAATAATCTTAAAATGTTTACACACAGTGTAATTTATACTAAATAAGTTCTAAGTTTACTTGTTTTATTTTTTAAAATGAAAATAACCAAGTATTTACTAGCATATGACAGATTTGTACATTATTTAACCTGATAAACATTAAAATAAGAGTAATTTTAAATGAATGTAATTTATCAAAACTTATGACAATGACTCTATACTTATACATATTAGAAAACTGTAATATAAGAACAATTCTTGTTTTTTAAATTCAGTTTTCTAAATTCAAGTGCTTTTCAAGGACAAATTAAAATTCAAGTACTTTTCAAGGTTGGTACAGAAATTTGCAAGTTCAACAAAAAGGTAAAAAACTTTTTATTTATTATTTATTTTTGAATTTTAAATAAATTTAAAATAATACTTTTCAAAATCATGATTATGTGATTAATACTCTTCAATTAAAATTTTGAAAATCTGTTTAGAATTTCACTCTCTTTTAATTGTTTAGTACACCTACCTAGCAAATTTTTGCTGAGTGGCAAAAGTACTTGACATGCAGCCACCCGGCGACACTTTTTCACCTGACAGCAAACGGGCTAAGACCTTAACCATTGAAGAAGATTGTAAAAAAAGAAGATTGTACTTTTTAACTCATTTGGATTACCTTCAATAAACTTTGCTGCAGCTTCCCCAGAACCAATTTCCTTAGGTTTGTCATCATCCTTGTTACTGGTTTTTCTCTCTTTGTCTGCTGTAGGCTGAGGAGTCAAACAATAAAGACAGATGTTTCATTATCAAGTTTTAAAATATCAAACACCATCAAGTGATAACTTATGAATTGATTACTTTACTTAGTTTTGTTTTACTAATACAAAATAAACTCACAAGTACTTTCTTATCATTTTGAATGTTTGTTTTGCATCAAATCAAATTATTATTATTTTTCTAAGATACATTTTTCCTAAATACTTACCAGATGCAAATATAGTCAAGATAGGTACACAGAGTGATACAAACTCAGAGAGCCCAAAGAACCTCAAATAAATCCTTAACAAAAGATAATAAAATAAAAGTACTCATCAAGCTATTTACCTTTTGTTATGGAGTACCCCTACTACCTTTTGATAGGTGAAAGTTTGAGAAATGCAGAGAGAGAGAGGGAAAAAAAACCCAAAGAGATTCTTGGCTTTTATCTTTTCATATTGGAAACAAGACCAAAAAAAAAATGTGACTGTGATCATATCTAGCATAATGAAGTGTCTAAAAGTGTCAGCAAGCACAGACTTGTAACTTTTTATTGTGAGAAGTGCCAGTCTTTTAACCTCAATAAGCCAGAAGAAGCAATCCTATATACTTGCTAAACAAACATCAAAGGGTTAAATCCCCTAATCCTGCACTAGAAAAAAAAGATATTCCATTTAGCCTTTCAAATATTCGCAGTGCATGAACTTTCTACTAGTCTGAATGAGTGTTGCTGAATCATTGAATAACTTTCTTGTAGTACTGGCTTCGTGACTTCGAGGCAAGCAATGCCAAAAATTCCACATCGGGTCTGAGGATTGGAATGGGGATGAGATGAGGGGAGCTGATTGCACAAATCTGACCTGGCTGGCAGTTTCCTCATAATCTCCTACATATGCATTCTAGCACAGACTATCCACACTTTCCCCAGGGTGTCAGATACTAGGATCTTGGAAAATGGAATGGCTTAAGGGAAGACACAGGCAAGCATGATGTTACAACTAGTTGACAATGATACTGCAGGCTTGATCAGATCCACTAGGGGTGACATAAAAACCAGCAGCTGTGCATTCCATCTCATGGCAACAAATTTATATGTGGGCCAGTCTCAACATCATTTGGAATGATGACGTGTAAAGTGTCCAGTTTGAGAGTCAATCTGCCCTGTCCAGAAAAACTGTCTGCTGTATAAGTCAGTCATCCTGGAATATTGGGTATATGTTTAAGATCATATTTCTGTGCCAAATGTCATATACTACTGTGATGTCTGATATGATCTTCTCTACTTTAGGAGAATTGTTTGTTCTCTAAGACTTAAGAGCATACAAGATAGCAAGTATCTCTTGGCAAGTGATATGCAATGCCCTCTCTGATTGGGACCACACTGTGAAGCCAGGAAGCAATTATGCACAGATAAACTAGCATCTGTGCATACTGTATCAAGTCTGCTAAGTGTAGTAAGGTGAGTTAGTAAGATTTTGTGTAGAGGTTTTGCTGCCTGTCTGAATGCAGTGTCCTTGTTTTTCACATGTATCCTGTAGCAGCAAATTGAGTCAAAGATTGCTGGCTGGCTTTGTTCAAACTGTGCTGTAAATATGTGTTGTTCATGCACTGAGCTGTGTGTTTGCTCTTGTCACTGTACTTATTATGTGCTCATTAATTGCAGTAGATGTTTATATATTCAAAATAGAAAATAGTTTATATTTTGTGCAATATTATATTACTGTCTTTGCATATTTTATGATTTATGTGTGTGAGAATGGCTTTCCAATAGCATGCCAGTATAGATTTTTAATGTTATTTTGTACCTTATCTTTCAAATTATACAATAGTAAAGAGTTACATTTAAAGAATAATTAATGTAGTTTCTTTAAATTGTAAAATTGTAAAAACACAGTAATTTACATCTAAACGAAAGTGAGAAAACTCAAAATGTAAGTAGTGCTATTTCTAGTGATCAGTGGGTTTAATATACAAGGAGCTCTTTGTAGCACACATTTCATAGTATACTGGTGTGCTAAGGTGTGTGAGAGAGAGGAAATGAGAGAGAAAAAGAGAGACAAAGAGAATGAGAGACAGAGAGAAAGAGAACAAGAAAGAGGATGGGCTCAAGAAAGAAGAAACAAGAGATGGGGCAACAGAGAGACAGAGATGCACTGAAAAAGAGAGACAGAACCATGAAGAACAAGAAGTGAAAATGGCCTATGCGATTGTGTCAGCATGAAATAAAGTCTATCATGTAACAAGGTGCTGCATGTTTGTCATCCCTTGCTGTGGCTGCAGTTAGTCATGTGTACTGCCCATCACTTATGCATCGTATGGTCAACTACACCACCTGTTTCCCCATCACATATAGGCATTGTGAGCAAGATGGGTTTATTATACCCAGCAGGATGCAAGACACAACTAAACAACATTATTCTGGCTCAAATAATGAGGGGGGCAGCAACTAACAACACCAACACAGCAATGAGGAATGGAAGTCATCAGCACCAACACCAGCATTATAGTGTCTACCTCAATTTCTCCTGTTTTTCTTGCTTCTCTGTGTTTAGACTGAGATTACTTGTGAGTGACCTTTGGATTAAGGAAAATAATGCAAGAAGGGAACTCTCTTGCCTCCTGTCAGCACTCCACAAAACAGAACATCATTGTAAAGAGAAGACAAACCAATCTGTTCTCAACCATAGATAGACTCAGTTTAACACAGCTGCCTTCCTCTGTACAAATATAAAATGGTATGGACTGCAATGGATGTGCAAATATAAATGGTACTGAATGCAATGGCTGTGCAAATATAAAATGGTATTGGTTACAATGGCTGTGCAAATATAAAACGGTATTGGTTACAATGGCTGTGCAAATATAAAACGGTATTGGTTACAATGGCTGTGCAAATATAAAACACTATTGATTACAATGGCTGTGTAAATATAAATGGTACTGGTTGCAATGGCTGTGCAAATATAAATGGTACTGGTTGCAATGGCTGTGGTGACATCATGCTGAGCTTATCTCTCTATAAATCCCACAAAGTAGTGTCCTTGACAATGTCTTTGTTATGGCACTAATGCTGTTCAACAGATTTAAGATAACCTATGAGACATGATCAATGCACAAAGCCTCACCTATTGTTTATTTGATGAGAAGAAGTGTGTTCACCCAACTTAGAATTTGATGGACTGAGCCTGAGAAGAGAAATTCAATGGGAAAAGGTACTACAATGGAACCAAGCTTGATGGGCTGAGCCTCAGTAGAGAAATTTAGTAGGTAAAAGCATTAGAATGGGTGAAACTAGAATTAAACTTAGCAGACCTGTCCACTGGTAAGGAGTAAGAAATAGCTGTTAGACTTAGAAAATGAACTTATAGAAACCAATGCATTGAATTTTATTAGCCAAAGATAAATGCTAGGTGTATGTGGTAATAAGCTTGGCAAAGCTTTGACATAATGCAATCAACTGATGTAGTAAATCTGTATCTATCCTCCATAAGCATAGTCAATTGTCTAAGGCAAATATGTCTCCCACAATGAATTGCAAATAAAATAACACAACTTCTATCTGTCTGACTTGTCCTCCATCTCATAATATCTTGCACTAGATATTGAGGTTTCATCACAAATTGGACTATAAGAAAGGCAGTCTGGTGGGAGGGCTGTTGCTGACATGGGACAGTTCAAATATTATATATATATATATATATATATATATATATATATATATATCAAGATGGTATTTGACTGTCCATGACACACTTAATGTCATGTCTGTTGGTATCTGATAGGCATTTGTAAACATTTCTGAGCTAGTTTCTCTCAACAAAAGTTTGACCAGCACTTAAAAAAAAAACAACACACATAATATTTTACTCTTGCAGCCAGTACATTTCCCAGAATGGTTAAAGGGAGCTTATTCCAGGACAAGTGGCAGATAATTTGATGAGAACATTTCTTTTATTATCTATTCTGTTTCTAAAATTTTACATTAATTCTTTTGAGTCAACATCATGATAGATGCATGCTATCTTCTATATGAGCAACTTGTTTATGTAACGAGAAAAAAATATCTGTTTAAAATCTGTCAGAATCTATAATGAAAGTATTCAGTAAATATAATATGTGATCTGCCACCTTGAAATGAGCTGAAGTGTACTTAAACACCTTCCCCACCAGCAGCTGAGATGGACAGAGGGAGTGAAGGTCAATTTTGAAATTTAACCTGATTTGGAAAGTTTATAAGAATATGTAATATTTTGGCTATATTTCGCTTATAAAAATATTAAAATAAAAGTATTTTGAATGAAGAAACCATATTTTACTCATGAAAGAGAATAAAATGTCCACCTTTTAAAAATAAACTCAATTTCCCCTTTTCATTTAATGGACCAGGCTATAACTATATATAAATGAAAACTGTGGAATCTCATCCTGTTTAGATTTCTGCACATTATATTGGATAACTTAAAAATAATTGTCCAACAAAATCTCAGAAAGTGAGGTAAAAAAGGTAAACAAAACATAACCAGATAAGGGTGTTTCTTTTTGTTGAAAGGCAAAGTCTAATAATGCAACCATAAGGGAGGCAATTTGGTTATGAATTTGTCAAAAAAAAAAGACAGAACAGAGGCAGAATATAATTTTCCAGATAGCAAATATATGCTCGTCTTCCTGATGACTGACTGCTACCATCAAACAAATGGTTAAAAACAACTATTTTTATAAAATATGAAAACAGACTAAGTGCCTTTAATTTTACAAATGCACATACCACATTCTCTTCTCTATTTTGCTTCTTCTTCTTGTTCTTTTTCTTCTGTGAAATTTGTGAATCTGCAAACCACTCATGCATGCCATGAAGAAAATAATTACAATCTTTATTTCAAATAAAACATCCTATACAAACTGTATCTTGTAAATGAAAAGCGAAATAAACCAATATAATTCACATTTGCTCCAAATATCAACGATGAAAGGAAATGGAAAGATAAAATGTTTTGGAAAAATAGTTGACTTTTTAAAAAATCATTTTTAAATAATCTTTCAGAAAAAAATACTTTTGATACAATAATGTCAATAAAATTATGATTTGATAAATATTAACAAATTGAACATTATATAAGTAATCATTTTTAAACAGCCTTCCACAGTAACCAATTGGTTCACAAGCAAGCAATAATCAAAAGTGACAAGATAAATAAAAGAAAACCCTGGGTGCCATTTAATGAGCAGTCTAAACAAAACATGTAGCTATCAACAATAAAGAAAACCCCGAGTACTCAAAACCAATGAGTAATTTTGAATGGAGTAATTTTCAAAAGTTTTTTTCATTTCTGTGATGATGCTTATGATTCTAAAAGTTCCAATCAATACAATATTTAGAGCAATAAATAGTGGAGAGAACTAATTTTTTTAACTAAAGTTTCTCTAGTAGGTCTGATTTAACTTGTGACACTATTAACTGTACATGTAAATTCACTGGCATGACTTTTCACCAAATAAAGCAAACCAACAAATGAAACAAACTGCATTAATGAACTAAAAGAACCATCAACCGAGAAAGCTACACACCAAAAAAATGTAACTGATAATTTCTTACTGAAATAATATCTGTAATATCAAAATCTAAGCTGTCATAAGTTATTTTTAACCTGTTATTTGCCATTATTTTGTTGTATATTATGCCATGATATTTTGTTATTTTTTATTTCATTTCCTGAGATTTATCAGTGTCTTTAGACATTCAGGTCAAGATGCTCTAAGCCAGAATGAAATGATAAAGGAAGTATCTAAAGAAAATGATATTAAGCATGTTCCACAGAGTTGCATCTTTACATCTATTTACCCAACAAATAAATGTATATAATAAACATGGCTAAAAGATACAGATTGTTTGGTTTCTTTGGTCAGTAGTTTGCTTGGGTGAAAGACAGTGTGAGTAGAAATTTAAAATAGTGTCTTACTGCCAGCAGTGGGGCTGGGAAATTTTTTGGGAAATTATTTTTCCAACCTCAAGCCTTCATTTATGAACACTAACTGTATTAAATTAAATCTACCTAGCATAATTTTTAAACAAATTTAATATATTGTTATTGTGCAAATTAAATATATATATTTACAATGCTGACAACAAGTTGGAAGGCACAAAATACTATTTTTTGCGAGACCTGGATGGGTTGAATAAAATAAAGCACATTAAGTTTATTATAAGGCTTGGTTTTCTATAATTGTGTATCAATGATTTTTTTAATGAAAAGAAAGTTATATGTACATCTACAGCTGACATGCTATATAATATAGTGAACTTTGAGAATTGGATATTGAAAAAAAATTTCCAATCAATAAAGAATTTTTTTAAATGTTAGCTTTCAATTGAATCAATAATTTTCAAGTGATGGATGGATGGCTTACCTTAGCATTCGAGCATTACATAAATAAAATAAAAACAATTGTCACGCGCTTTTATCTGATATTATTACAAAATAAAACACACAACAGTCACCCACTTTCTTGTAAATAATTTTTAATAAATACCAGTTAGTGCTGAGCTGGTGGTGTATGTTGTAGCATCAAACTAATGAATTTTAATAATAATACTGAATTTTTTATTCAATGAAAGAAAGTTTATTGATTTCTAGAACTAAAAGAAATGAAAATAAAGTAAAACTTTCTTAATGCAGCACTTAAGCAATATCAAAGAGTTAAGTAAGAATTACACTGAATGAAATTTTCAAGATGTTGTCAGAAAATATAAAACATAATCATTCATGTTACAGTGCATACCATCAACGGAAGACTCAACTTCATCTTTGTCCACATCCTTCTCAGTTTCCTGCAAATAATTAGAAACAGTGTTCATTTGAACAGTAACAGGAAATAATTTATGTAAATGACTGTGAAAATAATTATATCTATTTTAGTTATTATATTTTGCTACTGCAAAGAGATCAATTAGTTCTCTAACACTTGTTATAAGATGACTGAGATGAAAAGTGAATTAGAGTTTACTTGAGAAACCCCAGAGAGAAATAAACACTTGATGTAATAAATCCAATCATATTAATTTAAATGAAAACAAAAATAAAATGCACACATACACAACACTCCCTAATTATCTAACATCTAATTAGCACTGCCAGATATCGCATCATAATTCAAAAATCAGGAACTGGTTGTCTTCTCTTATCTTCTCTGTTAAGACAGTCCATTACAAAAATAAAAATCCCAGGATAAACAATTTGTAACAAACTTCTCCTCACATTGCTTTTAAAACATTCACATCTTTTTAAAAAAGTCTACAAATGTAAATTAATTTAACTCAGCACTTTAGAACCTAATTTAAATTGTTAAATGAAATTAAGAAAAGTCAGAGACTGACCAAAATTCTATAATCTGAGGAAATTACATTTTATATTTGTAATTGGGTTTATAAAAGGAAAGAAAAAGAACAATTTATATGATAGCTTTTACTGTAATTTAGAAAAAAATAAGATTGGATGAGATATATTTCAAACTTTCTTTCAGTTTTCATTAATAATTATATCAATTAATTGGATCCGAGTAGACTATTTTAGTTGTCCTATTAGATTTTTTAAGGTTTTCAAACTGAATATGTAAGGTCTCCAAGCAGACTAATTAAGGCATCTGAGGTCTCCAAGTAGATGATTTTAAATCAAGTAGACTAACAAAAGTGTTTTAAGGGCCCAAGTAGACTATTTAAGTCTAGCAGACTAATTAAGATATTTTAGGGGTCCAAGTCTAGTAGATTACTTAGGGTATCTGTAAACAGATAAGAATACATATGATTAAACATCGTCTTAGTGAGAATAATAATAATTATAATAAATAAATCAAAAGGGAACAGACAAATGATATTAGGCAGCATATTCTTTTACTTTACCACTAAAAAATATTAAATGTCTTGAAAAAACACAAGGTTTCTTAAATAATGTTTGATAATAATAACTTAATATAAATTCTGTCAGATAAACTTAAAGTAAGAACTACATGATGAAAAGAAATATAACCACTCAATTTTTCCTTGAAAATGTCAAATACTGATTAATTTGGTTTTTAACATATGTATACCAATACTTACATGCAAATAAAATCCAAGACTCTGCTAAAAATATATTTACTATATGTAGAGAGAGATTTAAAGTATTTGGAAGTATATAAATCAGCAACAAAGCACACAGGATGGAAGAGTTTTGTCCCAATAGTGTATATTCATAATTCATGTAACTCAGGGTTTAATGTGTCATCATGGTTAAGCTATCTAACTGAGTAACTTAGGAAGTCAAAAAAAGAAAAATACATTGATTAGACCTAGAGAAAAAGAAGAGAGAAAAAAAGAAACATAATATAATATAACATAATAAAGCTTTCTCACCTTTGGACTCTCAACTTTTGATGGAGTTTGAGATTGTTCTTTCTTTAACTTCTTTGATGGTTCATGCAATTCCCGTTCATTCTGTAAAAATAAAATTTTGAATATAATTGTTTTCACTGTATTTGAAGAAATCACAAAGATTTGATGAGATTTATTACAACCTTTCTTCCTGTATTCTAATATTTATATCAAATGATCCCATTCCAGTGACAGCACAAAACCCAGAGCAATTAAATATCACTACTTTTTTTTCATCAATAAATCAATATGTTGATTATTTTGCACACATAAATCACACATAAATAAACAGAAAACTGTCCTCAGAACCATTACTGTTAACTGATGTTATGAGATACATAATGAATAACTGCTTAATTAGGTCTCAAGTAGACTATTTTAGGTCTCTAAGTAAACTATTTTAGGTCTCCAGGAAGACTATTTTAAGTCTCCAATTAAGCCATTTTAGGTCTCTAACTATTTTAGGTTTCCAAGAGTACTGTTCTTTTGTCTCAAAGAAGATTAAGTCTCCAAGTAGGCTATTTAGGTTTTCAATTAAAATATCTTAGGTTTCCAAGATTGCTTTTCTCTCCAAAATTGTTAAGTCTCCAATTAAACTATTTAGGTCTCTAAGTAAACTATTTTATTTTCAGGTTTCCAAGTAGACTACTGAAGTCAGAAAAAAGTTACAAGAAATCCTGCTGACAATTTTGAAATTCTAATTCAGATAAGAACTCCTATGATTTAATAACCTCTACTTGAAAAATAATAAATTACTAAAGACAAAGATTTTAACTTGTTAGATGTTACTGACTAGAGAAAAAAGAAGCATGCTGAAACTTTCTTCACCTTTCTCGCCTTTGCACTCTGAACTTTTGATGGAAAATGTTCTTTTTTGGACTTCTTTGATGGTACGAGTTCCGGTTCTTCATTATTCTGTAAAAGTAGTCAATGCACAAGACTAATTACTATATTTTTTTACAAAAATGGGGACTTAAAAACTTAAAATTGGGGAAAAATTCCATGATGAGGGATAAAGAAATTTATTCACCTTGATTGTTAAAAAAAAAATTGAGAATAATAAAAAAATACATAGGCTAATAATTTGATTAATATGATTTTTAAAAAAATCATCAAACCTATTAAGAAAACTACACTTTAACACTGTTAACTCTGTAGCTTATTTTTCCTTTTAAACTAAACCTATTCAAGAACACTATACTTTAAAACTGTGTGTGTGTGTGTGTGTGTGCGTGCGCGCGCGCCTGCGTGCATGCAAGTGTATGTGTGGTGTTATTTGTTGACTGTTTCAAAAAAGAAATAAAAATATACATTAAAAATAAGAAATAAAAAATATATTTTAGATATTTATACACAATGAATATTTGTGTTTTAATGGTTGTATTCCTGGAGTCTACAAACATTTGTTAAAAAGAATGTAAATAAAGCATCACTAGGGCAGGTTTTCTTTTGCTGATTCAGTGATTGGCCTGACTAGTCACGTGACATCCGATGCCAAGTCTAAGGTGGTGGATACAACGACACACAGGACTCATGGAATAAAAATGTTATTATAGTGAATACATTTATGCCCAGTGTTCATTCATATATATAAATATATAACAAATACCATGAAAATCAAGCCAATTGTTAATTCTACAGTTTATTCATTCTTTTCTTAAACTGATTTAGTCCTTTCTATGTTTAAAAGTTGAGAAAAATAAAGCTTGTTTTGTGATGGTTGATATTAAATTGTCATTGGGAGCAAAATAAGTTTCCATGTGACTAAATTTTGTACCTCATTTTAAATAAAAATGTATTCAGATTAAGTTAATAATTTAGGTTAATAGAGAAAATATATTTATTGTAATGAGATAATTATATTGCTTATTTTAAAATATTTTACTCTGGTAAAATATGTCTCAACTTTTAAACATAGAATGGACTAAGTTATTATGCTGCAAAGATGTGACAGACTTCTGACTGAATTCTGTGTCACGAACTTCTGACCCACATCCGAAACTCGAATATCATATTCAAATTGAATTCCTTTGTTAGAACTCGTCGTGCACCAGCATGAGGAAAAAACAACAGTGAGTTCATCCCTTGATATGTAACTTTAGACAACAGTCGAGAAGTTCGGATCAACAAACATACCTCGTGATCTAGTCACGTGATGCATTCATGCACTACAATAAATACTCTTGACGCAGTAATATTCTTTACTCATAATGCAAACTGGTCGACACACACCAGCTCTCAAGCACCTTAGTCGCCGAATATCTTGCTGAGTCGGAAAGGAACATAGGAACCCGTGTCTTGTGCAGTAATTCTACTTTAAGAAGGTAACACGTCTACTTCTTACAATGATATTGCATTTTACTATTTCTATTTTTGTATATGAATTTATGTATGTATTTTGTACAATTCTCCTCCGAGCATACGTGATTCGATAGAATGACTAAAGCCTAAAGATTTCATTGTATATAAATTAATTGTAACCTTTTGACTTTAATTTGTATAAACCTTAATTCTCTTGTGCCGCAGAACGTCTGTGCACGTTGCGAATTTCTATGTAATTTAAATGATTCTCTTGCGTGTAATTTCATTGTTAATTCGTAAAGCGCTCATATTTAAATTGAATTATATTTTGTTCTCCTTGTATGAATTCCATTTTTGATGAAGTAAATGTTTGGAAATTCATACGTTCATGTAATGTTAAAAATAACACACATGTGAATTATATTGTATCTTTTATGAATATAAATATATTGTAAAAGACACGATAGACGAAGATTTAAAACTAAGCGCATTGTATCAGTCACGTGCTTGGATGATTTGCGAATGTAAACGCAAATCGCTCATAGAAACCACACTCTTATTTCAGAACGGGTTCTTCTCTGCCTTATAATACGTTCTACGTATTATTGCCACCTTCGCATCACATTGGGGGCGTGTTCCTTTATTCAACCTTGGACGGACGACGTTACAATTCCGTACCGCCTTTGTTGATGGTGTTCTGCCACGACGAAACCCTAGTGTAACAAGTCGAGAGACGACAAGTTATTGGAAACTACTGATCGTACAGTGCAAGCATCGCTTGATACGTGGAAGGATCGAACTGACCTTAGACCACATGCTCATCAAGACTACTAAGACAAGATAAGTAACTAACCCGAACTCTGAATCCATCGAATGTGCTGGCAAAAATAACTTTCTCAAGCATTAACTTTCAAGCCGATTAAACTTGCCTTAGTTTAGATCTGAAGCTGTGTCTTCGTAATTGATTGTTATTGTTAAATATTAACTATTAAATTCTTTTATTGTTAATACCTCTGCGTAGTGATTTTTATGCATATAGACCTAATCGTGGTTTGGATGGGGGATCGACTGAGCTAAATGTAACATTTTGAATGCATAAAGATTTAAGAGAGTGTTAACGGTTTCGAAGCCGGCTATTGTACACAAGTTGTCTGTTCGTGAATCTGTTTGTCTGTACTACAAAGGCGCATTTTCATATGAGACGAAAGATAATTTGAGCAACCAGTCTGTTTAAGGAAAGAGGAGAAATTAATTTATCCAATTAAATTAAAGTTCTGTAAAATTCCTAAGCAGGGTCTTTAAATAAAAACTGGACATGTAACAAAAGATAATATTAAGTAATAAACAAAGTATATATTTAAATATATAATGAGCCTAATCACAATGTTTATATTGTTGAATGTAATTCACATGTCTTTCTAGCCTTACTAGTTCAGGTTTAAAACATATACAGCTATGTGAAACGTTAAATGCAAAAGAAACCACATGGATCTGTACAAACAATTATGTTAGCTATTTATGATAATAATCGATATAAAAATATTTCAAGATTATCAGAAATATTAGCTGTTTTGAAACGTCGATGATTCTGAAAATTTTCCTGCCAGTGCTGTTGTTACAATGTGATCGTAAGTGTTTTCTGCCATCTGAAGTTAGAGTTATAAAGTTGAAAGAATACCAAAGAATTTTTGTAACATCAACAATAAAAAACTTAAAGAAGTGATGATTTATTTCAAAAGTAGTGCTAATTCATTTCAACTTCATATATTGTTGAAGAAATGGTGTTGTTAGGAGAGAGATGTCAATAAAAATTAAGCTATACTGTGAATTCAGACACTATGTACATTTATACTTTGTGTGCACACATTTGTGTGTGTGTGAGACATCACTTGGCAAAAATTTGAATATCAATATAGGAAATAGAAAGTGGTAAAAATAAAAATAAAACAAGTTGTCACAGTTCCAATCAAATGATTGGCACATACAGGCAAACTATAAAAATGTTGGTCTCTATTGAATGACACTAATTCAATCTATATTTATATTACCTTATGTCTATAAACTATAGACATGTCTATATACTAAACTATGTCTATATACTATATGTATAAACAAAGGCAAATAAAAAAAAAATGGTCTCTATAGAAATGGCATACTGATATTAAATTACATGTCCATAAACACAAGCAAACAAAATTATGGTCTCTAGGGAAATGACATACTGAATCTATATTACCTTTCATTCATAATCATAATGTACAAGTCAGTACCTTGTCTGATGTGCTCGAGGATTTAGTGTCTGGTCCTCTCTTTTTGAGATGTTGAACAAACTCTGACAAATCCTAAATAAAGTACATTGAAAAGAATTATTTTTAATTTGTATTTTCTTTAAATTGAATCATGGAAGAAAGAATGAGAAAGAGAGATTTGTTAAATAGTGCTTATTAAACTCTTAAACATGCTCTGCAATCTTTATTTAAGGTGTTTGAGATAATTTTTTTTACAAGTCTGGATGATACAGTATTATATATGGAGTAAGACTAAATTAAAACACTCATACATAGTTCATTTACTACACTCAAATGTACTGAAGCATATGTTGTGGTATTGTTCAAGTCATGTCTCCCACACCCTTGTTATTTTTCAGACAAAGGATTAAAATAAAATGTAAAAGGTCTGAAAGCCTAAAAATGAGATTTGCTGCAGATGTCTGATCTTGCAAGAGAAAGAGAAATATTAACCTTGTAATGTAATGCTTTATCACAATAAGCTAAACATCTTAAGTTATTTTATTGGTTTATTTACTAATGTCATTTCAGGTAATCAGAAGGCAAAGATGGACACACCATTGGGGTAAATGGTGGGTGATTGGGTACAATGGAAGAGGTAAATGGTGGGTGAGTGGACACACTTGTAGGGGAAATGGAGGGTCCACAATGTCATTTTGGGAATTTTAACCAATATTTTAGTGAAAGATGTATTTGTTACATATAGGAACTGCTCATTTTTAAAGTGACGTATAAAGCCAAATAATTATTTTTAAAATGGACATAAAAAAATTAGGGAAAAATAATACATGTATAAACTCTTACATTCTATATAACTGATTATTGAATTATTAATATATATTATAAAACACTTTATCTATATTGGACAATCTGTAAACCATAATTCATGTAAATATTACTTTTTTATTAGTGTTAGACTAATTAGGGCAGGGATTCCCTACATTTGTATGCTCAAAAACATGCTTGAGAGTACAGTTGTAGTGCCTAAAACCATGGGGAAAAAAACTCAGATCCGATGGGATTAGTGTTCTACATATATTGAGCTGATTGGTCAGTCACTCACGGGCATCCATTAAAGGCTTAGTGACTTCTGATTAAAGAGTTATGGGTGCTAATAAATCAGTTGATACAATAGTGAGTTGTGTGAACTATTTATAAAATCTGGACATTGATGTAGGCATCTATCTATCTATTAGTCTTTTAATAAAATTTTTCTATGGAATCTAAAATACTACTAAAGGATCTAATGAGATACTTTATACTTCATTAATTTCTTATATTTAGTATTTTACTTAATAGTATGGCAGTCAGGACTAGTATTTGGAAAAGGTTATGCTATATAAACTGTCCAACATATCTTACCACTAAAAAAAAATGGTCAAAGCTCACCCTACTGACTTTAGTATCAGGCTTGGACATAAATTACTTATTTGTACTTCATCTTGTTTGCCCTTAGACCTTTCTTTTTTATAAAAAAAAAAAAAACACACACACACAGATATATATATATAATAAAATACATAAATTGTGAATAAATAATCTGTAAGGCAAATATTAGAGATATAGAGAAAAAAATAAACTGTGAATAAATAACCTTAAACTAAAGATATTTGATTTCCATCTAAAAGTATTTTGATGTATCTAAATGGCCGTTTACACTATATTTTAAGATAGTTATAATAATTATTGTCCGACAAAATAGCCATTTCAAGTGTAATACAACTGTACTATTTGGATGAATGGCCAAAAAGAGAGACTAAGCCAGAATTACATTTGACGTGGCAATCAAACATTCTGAATCAGGATAAAGAGTGGGCTTCAGTTCGTTACAGTGACGCCCATTTCAAGCTGCGCTAGGAGGTACTAAATTAATTAATTTAAATTACGATTAAAATATAAAGAAAAATGAATGCATATTTTAATCTCAGAAATATATATAAATTGCCATTTTCAAATTTTTTAAGCCTGTTGAAACACTGTAAATAAATAGAGGAAACAGAAACAATGCAACTTTCGTTTTCGACACAGTAAAATAAGTACATGTATTGAAAATATACAAAATTGCCTGAATGGGTAGCTTGAAATAATACAGAAAAAAATACCTTAACAGCCTGTATTAAAGTCCAGGGCATAAAAATTATAAATATCCTATATATAAATGACCAAACTGAATTAAGGATATTTTTCATTGTAATTATGTGCAGTCTCGATGAAATACACCAACGTGTCCACTAATTTCTACGTATAAATATATACGCACCCTAACTTCCTGCGGCAACGGCAGATAAAAAGCTATTTATAGGATACTGCACTATTCTGTTCTCAGAAACCCTTTCAGGAGTCTCGCTTTCTTTCGAAACTACACTCTCAAAACGATAAAAAATGTTCGTAGATAAATTACACTTATTTAATGTAGAATATTTCCGAAATGCACATGTAATTGCATGTTTCATACCAAATTATAATTTGTTTTGTACAAACTCAGATAGTGGTGTACGAGTTTCGAACTTGACAGTCATGCACCATTTGCGTTCTTTAGTTTAGAAATTGGGGAAAATATTCTTTTGTGGGTCAAATTAAAAATATATGGATTGTTTAAAAAAAACACTAATAGTTATAGTTACTTTTATAATAGCAGATTTCTCATAAATTTGCTTTTTTCATTAACAAGTGCGGCTGATTAGCTTTAGGTACATAAAAATTATAAGACTTTGTTTAATAAGAATAAGAGTGTTTCGGCTACATAACCTTTAAAACATAATTTGGGGACTGAAGAAATTTACAATTAAAAAACAACAGTTAATTAAGGTAGTCTCCGCAATACAAACATATTAAAATGTACTGAAAAGACTATTTATTTGTGACAATTAGTGATTGCTTACTTTTTCACTTTATGACTCTTAGTCAGTCTTATCCAGACTGTTGCAATTTTAAAATTTCTCATCCCCAATATAGCTCAGTATCAGGCAGACAGACATAATATTAATAAGTTTCCTTCTCAAAAGAAGGAATGCTGACTGTTGAGTTCAGTGACAAATGCATATATTTAGTCTAACAATTGTTATTTTGAGAAATGGCATTTACAATTTAAGGTTCTATAGATACACAGTGTAACTGTAAACTAACCTTGACATTAATCACTGTTGAAATATTTTTGTTTAGTTTATTCCTGAAGACATTTTGATTATGAATCATCACTTATTAATGTCTGCACATATCATTCATGTACGTTCTTTTTCCAAAGTATTTGTAATGGTATATGTATGAAAGAACCCATAAGAGATATTATATATAATATTTTTCTGGTCAATGTTAAAGAATCTGTGCTGATAAAATTTTATCCACACTATTTATAATAATATCTTATAATATAATATAATTCATTTACCTAGTTTAGGGAAATATATAGAGGTAGAATTTTTCTTGAATAGAACTAGAAGTTCATAACTCTTGATCACCTTATACATTTGTAAACACGAAGATTATTCTGAGAATATGATTAAGAAGTTTGATCAACATTTTGTTCATGCTGGCAAAAGGACACTTACCAGTGAAATTAAGACTGTTTGGCAAGTAATTTAAATATATTTTTAATAAAAAATTTTGGCAAACAGTGCAATTGTTAAGAATGCTCTCTGAAAATATAAAATATATTTTGATACTTCATCAATAAAATTTGAGTAACCATATTGATTGAGTCAAAATAATGAAACTTACTGCATAGCCATCTCTTATGAGATTTAAATTGTCCTCAAAATCAACTCAACATGATGTTTCATTTAGTATTAAAGATGGATGTTTAATTGATCAATTTTATATTTATGTGCCACAATTTCTTGATACAGATGTGTTGTTTACATTAAAATTGGGCATTTTTGTATTTAACTGTGTCATTCTTAAAATAGAAGAACAGGGTTAAATGTAGTTAATTTATGATAATTGTTCTCTTCTTTATGACAGTTTGTGTCAATTCTCATTGATGTATAATGAACATGAAAAGTTGACCACGTTTACTGCATCATTCTTTCTTACTGGAGAGGTGTAGTTCAATCTTTGTCTGCTTTTATAATACATTTTTGTATTTATGTTCAAAGTCAACCTTAAAATTGAAGTTGACTAATTCTGTAGTTCATAGACATGTATACATGACTTTATAGATATGTGGTTAAATTTGGGGTGTTGCAGTTCAACCAATACATTGTAAATGTGTAGTTGTGTTGTATATGTTGTATCATAGATGAATGCCGAACACTTAGGCAAAGGGTGTGGCCTTAGTCTCTGGTCTTGTACTTACTACTCTGGTCATTGATAGGAATTTCCCACATTAATGATTAAGACTAGAGTTCCGACCCTTGTTGGGAAACCTAATATCACCTCCAAACTGGACAAGGTGTTAATAAAAGTTAGTACAAGTAATAATGTCAATTCTCTAAGACTAAGAGGAGGGAACTCAATGGAGCAACAATCCACAGTTAGACAGACAGAGAGGGGAACTGTGAAAAATTCAGACAGAATGCTAAAAGTAAAACCCTCTCTACTTCTCCTATGGTTAAAACATTAAACTGATTCTGAGGAATTCCCCAAGTGTCTACAAAAAACTAGAGTAAAAGCTTGGATCACTATGGATGTCTGAACTTTATAATTCAGAATTGCCAGTATGATTTATTAGTCAAGATGACAGCCAAAATCCTGAAAATCAGCCTCAGTTTTTCAGAAAGCCATTGCTGGCAGCTGACAAGAAATGAGAAACTTAGCTTCAGAACTTTTGATGAAGCTGAAGAACAATGTGTTTAAACTATGACAATTTTTCCAAGCAATAAAATGTGCCTTACCACAGTGTATTCAATCTGGTAGAAAGAAGAATAATACAGCCCTCCGATTTAATTCTGTCTTATAACTATTTTGGAAATCATCTGTATAACTATAACAAAATAGAGCCGGAGCAAGGTAACTTTAGAGTTTTTCAGTCAGAGTAGTAGAACTCTGGTCATAAGTTGTTGTCAGTACATTTCAACTTGTAGCTGACTAAATGAACCCAAAGAAGATTACACTTGCAATTGGCTATCAAAGATTACAAGTGGTTTGCTGAACTTGAGAGGAGAAGCCAATATTTTATACAAATAGTTGATATCAAAATCTTGACAGCTACTCAGAGACTATCATCAGTTTCCATCATGTCTCCCCTCATTCCCATACACATTCACAGCATTTTGGGGAAATTTATACTTTAATTTCCATCTTGCTTGTGTCTTGGAAGCTTGATATTTTACCAAAGTCTGGAGAAGCTTTCAAGATCATGCCTTGCCATTGGTCCAGGCTAAGTGTATCTTAGAAAAAATTCCTAGCTTCCACTTGTCAGTAAATTCACATATTGCACTAATGAACATTTTTTAAAACAAAAACCCAACATAAAATGTGCTTAAAATGATAAAAGGATAGTAAAAAGTATATAATAATAACTTAATCAGAAATACCTGCAAATAATAGATTATGAAGAAATCTTAATTTGAGACTAATCCCACAAAAAACAAAAATTGTGATTGAAGAAAGAAGTATATTTTGTATAGATCCTTTTGGAATCTCAAACTCCGTGTTAATTTTTTTCTTTTGTTTCTCCTTTTAAAGAGAGTTGTGCAGAAAAAAAAATAATATTAGTGTCATGTAAAATAGTTTGTGTCCATTTATATGTCTCAAAAAAATACAAGTACCAAAATTAGAATAAAGTTGAATTAATTTTGGTACTTGTATTTTATAACTGAATAATAACTGAATAATAATAACCATAAAGTTTTCAAATTTTAAGCAACTCAGAAAGATATAAAATATCTCTTAAATCAATCCCTGATGTAAGTGGTTTTACTGTCCTGCTTTCTCTCTTATGTAATCTGTGCACCTCTGTTTTCAGTTTTTTTTATATAACACTAAATTGACATTGATTTTGAAGTCAATCAGAACTTTGCTCATTTTCAATCAGTTTAAGATGCCAACATGCATTGTTTATTTTTTCTTTTTAAAAAGTTTAATGCTTTTACCCATGCTGACATTATTTGCACCATGACAGTAACATTTCTTGTCAGTTCTGAGTCAAGCAATGTCAACTGTTCAGTCCCATTGATATCTCTTCAATCTAATGAAGAAGGGTAATTTTATGGGTTTAAGATGGAGGCAGCTCATGATATGAATGCAGATGATAGTGAGATTGAAAGTAATATTGTTTTTAATCAGGATAGTGATAGTAGCCAGTTTGACTCCAACACTGAAGTAGATCCAGGCCCACTGATTCATGCTGACAGAATGAATGCACACCTTCATATACCATTATTGTCAGCTGGTACAAGAGCTGTGTTTCCTGGTGGATTTAATGTAATGATTGCAACAGCACTGGGAATACATTCTTTTTGGTTTCTACTAATTTATGCCATTAAAATTGCTTTCAATCTTTATGATCAGACTTCAACTGCAATCCACTAAAAAAAACGTTATCTCATCTTGATTTTCATGAACTTGCCACTCAACTCACTGCTGGATTCAGTGCCAAAAAAAAATGGCATCCTGAAGTTGTGAGAGCACTGTCCTGTGATGATGAAAATGATGAAGTCATGTCAACATCAAGATGACCAAGAGAAAGCACTACTATAAATTATCATCTCAAGTTGTGATGTAATCACCTTCAAATGATTTGACTAAAATATAATAATAATGTTTCAACTCATAATAATATTTTAAACTTTAATAATAATGATTTAAACTTATAATAACATCTTAAAGTTTGACACATTAATTCATTCAACCTCTGAGCTTTCCCAAATGACTGAATTTCTGGGGAGGGGGGGTGTCCTAACTTGATCACAGGTCTAACTTTTATGCTTTGGTTGTCACAGGAATCTTTTCTTTCTGGTCTACTGCCTGCTAGGGTTTCTGCCACTGCAGGGAAACCTGACATCTTGCTGTCTATTAAACTGGACATGGTCCCTTATTTATAAAAGTTAGTTCCAGCCATAAAAGTCATCCGACTCTGATTAAGAGGAAATACAATCCATCGAAATACAAGTACCATACAAATACAAGTAATACATTCCATTGAAACATTTAAATGGTAAGCTAGAGAAAATATATTCAGAGAGCTAGGATCATCTAGCCTCTCCTATAGTTACAAAGACTGCCTGTAGTAGAGTTCCAGAGCCTACATGAAACTAGCCTTTTGGATCCAGAAGGAGTTTGAATTTTACAATTCGACTATTGCCAGAAAGTTCAGTCTAGTGGTTTCTCTAGTGTTATTAGGAACTAATCCTTTTTTTGTTGTTTCTTAACTTTTATGGCTTTGTTTCTTATTATAAAAATTAAAATGATTAGTTATTTTGAGAATGAATGCAAATGACAAATTTGTTCAACCTTTTCTCCTCATCTGTAAACTTGGTGGTCTAAATCAGGGGCAGGCAAACTCTGGCCCGCGAAGCATTTTTGTTTGGCCCGCCAAGCTATTCACAGTTAACATTGCTTTTGGCCCACAAGGTAAAAGTCACTAAAACAAATGGGCGTTGTTATATGCTGTCAAACAGCCAAGGCTAAACTAGTCTAAAGACTACATGTAATTTTAACAGTTTGAATTACTCACACAGAATTGCATGCATATACAATTTATGCCTGGGGTTGTAGTTCATTGACATTTGAACTCTCCCAGGCCTAGGATAGATGTACAATTATACATGTATGTCAGCATTTGTACTCTGCTTCAGTTGTGACCTGATCTTCACCGTGACTAATGAGCATGGGGAAGGAGGCTGGAGGTGAACAGAGGTGTGCGCGAATTTGAAACTCAGTTTTTTGCCATCACAACCAAACTAGTTGTTGCATTTCTGCTATTTCTTTGCCATTATTTCCTCCACTCCTCTTTCTTTTTTTCATGATGTCATCCTTCCATCAGACAAGTTTCTATATTTTGTGAAACATGCTCAGCGCATTGTAGCTATGTTCGGAAGCACATTTTGCTGTGAACAACTGTTCTCAAAGATGAAATATACAAAGAATCGCTTTCGCTATCAACTCTCTGACCATCATCTAAATGACATTCTTCGCTTGTCAACCTCATCAGTTAAGCCAGACATTAAATCACTGATTCATTATAAGCAACACCATCCATCTCATTAATCTTTCATTGAAACTGAGTTATTTTTTTAAAAATTACTATTGTTCTCATTTTATATTCTGAACTTGCTGGACTTGTGATATTTGGTTGTCTATCTGGCCCGCGAACTGTTCCAACAGTTTTATCTGGCCCGCGGTCTCAAAAGTTTGCCTGCCCCTGGTCTAAATGAATAGATACAATGATGCCATTTACATCCAAGACAGTTACCTGAACTCAGAAGGATAAAGCTTGTTATCTCCATGGTTTGGCATTTCATTTGGTGTGTGAGCTCAGCAGACTGGCTAAAAATAGGCCTGCCCCGACTCAAACCATCAAGTTTACTTTTCTGGTTAGCAGACAGGATGTGCCAACCCATCAGAATCAGATGACAACAAAACAATGTCGGCCCTATCAACCGCAGGCGAATTCCATTCCAGCCCTTGTTTGTTTTGAGCACTGACTTTTCACTTGTCCCATCAATATCTATCTATACTATATAGGAATTCATAATTTTGAAGAGGAATTTTGGGGGGGTTTTTTGCTAATTTTAATATTACATGTTGCTAATAATAAAGCTAGGCATTTGTAATACATCCTCATTATACATCTTTGTCATTGTATTTGCAGAAGGTGGTACAAGTGTGAACTTAAAGACCAAGTGAAATGGAATCTAGGTCAGCCACAAATAAGAATAAATCCATAAGTAATAGACATTCTTAGAATCAAGACTGCAAAATTTAAACTTTCAGAGATTTGCATAAATGCATTTATTTCAATATTGAAAGTCAATATTTCTGAAAGAAATCATTCATTTGCGAGACCGACTTCACCATAGCAATATAAAATCTAACGTCAGGATGTGGAGCTACAATCTGCATGCACTGTCCAACATATTGTCTTGCAGTAAACGAGTAGTTTGAAAAATAAACCTGGTTTTAAGCATTACAGTATAAAGCTGAACAAACAATGGACGATTTAAAAATATTCATATTTTACATTTCCTGAAGATCATAAATTAAGAAAAAAGTGGATTACAAAAAAAAAAGCTTTCGTCATTCATATAAAAATCATACACAACTAATTTTAATAATATGCCTATGAACTTAGCGATGACTACAATTGTAGAAATGTATGGTATGTAGTATGCTGACTATATTAAAAAAATAATTTACCAGACATGGTCTTCATCAGTCATTGTTTCCTCATTATCTCCAATATCATTAGAAATGGTATGTGAACTACTAACAGTTGAACTTTTGCTGTCACCAGTATGAATTGGATTAAATGTACATGAAGTACCAGAAAAAATTACATTGGAGGCCTTTTGACCCCTTGCCTGACATCACTTTTGCTTGCTTTTACCCCAAGGGCTTGGGGATTGTCTATCTTAGTAATGGGGCAAATCTCGTTCAAAAACTATGTTTGACATAGATTCCATTTCATATGGCCTTTAAAGTAAGGGTTAAAACTTCAGTAAGAAAAAAATCACCGGAAGATTTAACTATTTTTCTGTCTTTCTCTCTATGCACATATCACATGCAAATGCCACATCAGTGTAACATAAATTTGTGCAAGGAATGTCAAGCCCCATACCACCAATAAAATGTAAAGTGTTGGGACACTTATATATGTATATCTATCCCACCTATCCACCTTGAAAGTTAAAGATATTTTGCCTTGTTTTTTGTTTTGCAAGCATTTTTTTGTTTTACTAACATTCACAAGATTATAATAATTATATTCACATCAGCATAAGTAGTTCATGCAACAACAACAAAAATATAAGCATCTGTTTATAGCTTAAGCCCAAATTAAGTGTGAGTATATATTTTTTCTTTTCTTAAAAACTATGCCCTTCTAGAGTGTTTGTGATGTATTTGCATGTATATGCTTGTCCTTAAATGTGCAAAGGTATTTATCAATTAGGTCAGTGATCAAACTTTGGAAGCTAGATTTGAAATCAGACAAGTGCACAATTTTCCAAATATCTTTTATGTAATTTTTCAGAAATATATATCAGATTTAAGCAAAACTGACTCCTCAATACACAGCTACTTTGACCTAAACAAGTGTCAATGAGAAAGCTGCTCTATATATAGCAGGTGTCAAGTGAAAAGTTAAATCAAAAATTAATTTAAAAGTTTTCTTTTACTATCTCAAGTAAGAAAAGTCTGTACATTTTTTAAATCAAACAACCATGTTATTTTGGATGCATCTGTAGATTTTGTTGTTTGTTTGGGGTTTTTTTGTGAGTAGACATTTATCATATAAAGGTCTTGAATATGAGGTCAAGTACTAACCGACAGTTGTAGACAGTTAGCAATGAGCTTTACAGCATGCTTTCTCTGGCCAGGGAAACCTGTTATTTTCAAAATGTTAAATGGTTCCTTCTGGAGAGCTTCCATTTCAACAGTAGCACCTGATTGCCTCATAATCTCTTTTATGTTATTACCATCTGATAAAAGCAAAATATAAGATAAAAGATTTATACAACATCAAATATAGATGAAAATATATTGGTAATTGTTAAATTATGAATTGATAAGGATGGATTATTCAGCCAATTAATAATAAAAATTATATTCTAAACTAGATGTTAAACTATAGTGGGAGTCACTGAGGCATTCATGGAAGTTTTAATTTCACCCATAAGTCAACTGAAAGAGTTTGAGTTATTTTTCATCAGTCAGTTGGAAAGTCAGTTTCCTAAAACCAAGATTTTCTTCACATAAAGTAATTAGTTAATTTATTATTTATGTCATCTCCTTGAATTTAATAATAAATTTTAACACCAACTGGCAAGTTAATTAATATTTACGATTTACTGCAAGAAATTTTCTCCAAATCTATATAAACAAAATTATGCCCGTCTTTTTAATTTAGTATCATGTCAAGAATAAAGAAAAATATCTTTTAAAATTAAAAAACTAAATATCTCTAAAACAAACAAGATATGAATATACTATACTAATACACCAAAGCACTATTTTTTCCTCTTAATTGTTGTCTTATTTAAAAATGCTTTCTACTTTGTTTTATTAAACACTTAAGTTATAACTGAACTTGATAATTTTTGAAAATGTGTAATCTTTGGCAGCTTAGAGCTGCATTATAAAACAATCTCTAAATGATGAGAGTTATATACAAATATTAAGTTATACATAAATTCATTTTACTTTTAAAAAAAGCAGTTTACAATTATGACCATATTCATCATGCATGAGATTTTTCAAAAATTTTGTTTGTTATTTTTTGGAATACCTATGCATTTAAAACAAGTTAGTAAAAAAATAAATAAAATAAAGATTTTCAATATATATGTATTGTAAGTTTTATTTTTTATCTTGTTCATCTTAAATAAAATCATTTCTGAGTTGCACTTAATTAAATATTGATTTTTTAAAAAATAAATAATTTAATTTAATAATTTTCTAAGGGATTAAAAAAATTTCTAATCTTAGAGAGCTCACTGCTTCATTAATAAAGCAAACTGTACATGATGTAGAATTAATAACATTATATTTTTCCATGTGAAAAAGAGTGATTGAGATTAAATTAAAATCAGGTAATATTTATTTCATTTATATAAAAGCAGCTTACTACAAACATTTTCATGCCCTCTTACAAGCTCAAAAATAAAGCAAAACCCCAAATTTTTCTATTGAAATTTTAGTGCTGTAGAGACATCTTTCTTAACAAATGTAGATACCATTGAATGATCTATTAGTCTGCATTAATTGCCAACCATAATTCAAAATTAAGAGAGATGATTAATTTGATTCTGTTATAGTGTATAATCATATACAGATCAGGTTAGTTGTTAATTATTTATTTAAACATTTTTTGACATGATATTTTTAATTGAAATAACTCTTAATCTTGTTTACCTAAAGTTGAAATTAAGCCCAAATGTTGCTGATCGCTTACCGTTTATTTACAAATATTTAAAACTTTATTACCTAAGTCTAGGAAACTATCTAGGATCTATAAATTTTGCAAAGTCACTGCAGTTAGTTATGTGGCAATGAACTCCCTTTTAAAGCAATATTTAAATCTTGCTTATTCTGTTCTGGCTGAAATATTTTTGTTAATTTATTTTGTTGTTCCTATACCAGCTTTTGTTTACAGCACATTAAAGTTCATAAATATAAACATAAAAATACCTTATTCAAACCTCACTAAATAGAATATGTCTTTTTTAAAAAAAAAAATGAACCCACTGTTAGTGTTAAGAAGTAATAAAAGTTGAAAGAACCAAAATTTCTTTATACTAAATCAATAATAATAATAATAATATAAAGAAACATGAAAGAAACCAAAAAGCATTAGGAAACAGTTGAAGCCAAAAACCTCTCCATGGCCAATATGTGTGACTAGCTGATGAAACATCAACAACAATCAAAATACAGGTGCTTGAAAGAGGCAGGTTTGAAAGCAGAAACAGAAGCACTCCTAACAGCTGCTCAAGATTAAGCACTAAACTCAAAATCACACAAACAAAAATCATGAAAATCTCAAATGATTTCAAATGCAGACTGCAGAAGCATGGTCAAAACAATAGTCAGTTTCTGGCTGAAACAGAATACACTGTAAGACAAAAACGAAGTGGCAAAATGACACACAGAAATCTATGTGAGAACAAAGAGGTAAAAAACCCAGAAAGAGAATGAATGCATCCACCAGAAGCAGTCATCATTCATCAAGATCAAAGAAGTCAAAATACTTTGAGATAAGAATAGATTGAATGATTTCTGCACAAGACAAGACAGTATAGTTGTCAATAAGTCTAACAGAACAGCAACAATCACTGATGCGGCATTTCCAAGTGATAGAAACATAAAAGCAAAAAGAGAAAAATATGAGGATCTCAGATTAGAAGTACTGAGATGGTGAAATGTAAAAGCAGAAATAATACCTGTAAAGGAGAAACATAACATTTAAGTTGGAAGCTATCTAAATTATCTGCACCACACTCAACCCACTACTAAAAGCAGCACTCCTCAAAAGTGCCCACATCCTCCATAAAACCTTGGATTCTGAGACTTTGCTTCATAAATGATAGTCAACAGAAGTCACGTAAAAAGGCTGAAGGGTGAAGAAGATGATGATGATGATGATTTATTTGCTGCAATTCTTGAAGGAACTCTTAAGTGTTGACAGTTATAAGTCAACATTTATAAGGGTGAAATCTCTCTCAAACTGCAAAAGTTCGTAAGTCAGTTAAGATATTCAAAACGTGTGATTCAAATGAAAGAAATTTAATAACAGTTAAGATAAAATGACATGTTATAACATTTCTGTAAAATTTTAAACTGATAATCTCAAGCTTTGGATGTCAATTCACAGGTATAAAGTGAGACAGAATTAAATTCCTTCCTGCAACTCATTCATGATGAGGGACATTTCTAACAACATACATACTGTGATAGGTAGTTTTGATTCCACAATGAACTGCAAGAATTCAGAATATACAATTCATAAAGGATGTATAAGTATTTCTTCTTTTATTAAATACACATTTGCATAATTTATATACAATTCATAAAGGATGTATAAGTATTTCTTCTTTTATTAAATACACATTTGCATAATTTATTAAAAGAAGTTTGTTTACTGTCTAGATTAGTGAATTAAGAACTATTTCTCTCAAACAAAAAAAGAAACACCCCTTTTCAAGCTATCTTTAATAGTCATTGTAACACTTTCCCGGGTTTTATAAATCTCAATTGTTTTTCATAATGACCATAAATAAACATGGCATTCAATGTTCCATTATACTCATGTTTACGTTTGAGTGAATATAGAAAATTCTTAATCATTCAAAATCCAAAGCATCAGAAATTCTGGAGCTAATGGCAACAATGTAAACAAATTTGTATACATCTATTCAGAATATGGTGCCATGTTCTGAATCTATAGGTCGGAATCAATTAACTGATATCTCCAACTTCCAATGCCTGATAATCCTGAGTCTGCTTGACAGATTTTGAATATTAATGATTAATTTTCATGAAAGAACAATTTCCTATCTCTGTGACAAAGCATGACAAAATAAAAAGTGTTTACAAATAAAATATATTCAAAAAAGGTATCTCCAAAATTATTCTAAAACAGTCTTTCCCATATAAGATTCTTCCTATGTGCACAAACACAAGCACATCAAATACACACACACACACACACACACACACACCATACATTTAGACATGTACGCACACACTACAACACCAAAAAACGTTTCACTTAGAAAAATCATGCCAATGTTAGTTATAAGTCATGCCAATTTTAGAAAAAATCATGGCAGTGTTAGTTATAAAAATCATGCCAATTTTAGAAAATATAATGTCAATGTTAGTTATAAAAATCATGCCAATTTTAGAAAATATAATGTCAATGTTAGTTATAAAAATCATGCCAATTTTAGAAAATATAATGTCAATGTTAGTTATAAAAATCATGCCAATTTTAGAAAATATAATGTCAATGTTAGTTATAAAAATCATGCCAATTTTAGAAAATATAATGTCAATGTTAGTTATAAAAATCAGGCCAATTTTAGAAAATATCATGGCAGTGTTAGTTATAAAAATCATGCCAATTTTAGAAAATATAATGTCAGTGTTACTTATAAAAAAATCATGCCAATTTTAGGAAAAAAATCATGCAAATGTTAGTTTTAAAAAGCATGTGAATGTTAGTTATAAAAATCATGTCAACATCAGTTATAAAAATCCTACCAATGTTAGTAAAAAGTCATGTAAATGTTATTTATAATAAATGAAAATGTTAAGTTTAAAAATCATGTAAATGTTAGTTTAAAAAATCATGCTAATATTAGTTAAAAAGATCATGTACATGCACTTAAGATGCTGCCATATGTGAGAAGATAATGCTTTTAATAGTTCTAAAATTTACCTTTGCCTAAAGCATGGCTGCATAAATCTCTTCCAATATGGTATATGTCTGAGTTTCCAGATTTCAAATGACTGCTCTCGAAGCTTGCTTGGTTTCTGTCATCCTTCTCGTCATGTTTGCTGAAACACTAAAAAGACAGAGAGTATAAATGAAACATTTCAAACAACACACACAAAAAGAATTAAGGATATATAATTTTCTGCAAAATATTTTCAAACAATATATTTTATGTGAATCATCTGTTATTAAAACTAAGCATCATTTGACTGCACAGTGCATTATAGCCTCCTCACTTACTGACTTAGGGCCATCAGAATTTTCAAGAAGGGTAACAACCCCATCCTTCAAGTAGTGACTTTTAGGCAAGATCAAAGATGAGCCATTTTTTATGCCTCTAATCCAGGGGTGCACAAACTTTATAGGCCAGAGGGCCACATTTCCAATTGATAGTGCTTGGAGGGCCGCAAGTCATATTGCACATCAATTGCTCAGTAGGAAAAAAACAACACAAATAATGAAATAAAGTCCTCCGGGGGCCACATAGAGCCATGTCTTGGGCTGCATGCGGCCCGCGGGCCACGGTTTGTGCACCCCTGCTCTAGTCTGAATCAAAACAGCTCTCATTTTTTTCTATTATTTCTCATTTTCTCTCCTTCATGTTTTTGCTGGTTTAATTTAATGATAGGTGGCAGTTTATATGATCAACAGATAAAAAGAAACATACTTCAAAAGTGCTTTAAAAACAGCTAAAATAAGCTGAACAGTCTATTAAATTTAAAACAACAGCATAAGCAAATGTACTAGATTATATGTAGTACACAAATACATACAGTATTCACAAACTTTTTCACAAACGAAATAAACACATTTATTTTTTTATAATATATGCTTAGAACAAATAAAGATTTTCTTCCATTTACCTAAAATTGCATATCTGTGGTAAACAATAAAATTCAATTGTTTAACAACAGTAGACAGCAGTAAAGCTTTTATTACATATTGATCATTTCATACTGGCAGAAGTAGTAAAGCTTACATATTTTACTCAATCCCTGTAAACCTACATCTCCTGAATCTAATAGTGAAATGATTGCAAAGTAAATACATGTTAAAGTATTTCTCAAAATTAATAAAAATTTTACTTAACTGAAAAATGTATTGCATATATTTATAACGGCCATATTTCAGTCACTTTGTGAATTCACTACTAACTACAGGTCTATGGTATGGTATTAAATGTAAATTCAATTGAAGCATTAATATGCAATGATCATTACTGAAAAGATATTCATCTAAAAGAAATTTAATGATTATATATTTTTAATTAAACTAAACTAACTAAATAAATTTTCTAAAGTGCTTAACCATGAAATAAATGATTCTCCCTATTTCATTTTAGCTACCACATACAGTATTCATACACAATGCCAGTACTCTTCATTCATTTATTCATAATCTATTCATGGATGCAACAGTTCATGCAATCTTATTACACATAAATTTAAATATTAATTTCATGTTGTGACATGCATCCCTTTGTTACTGATTATGATTATTATTATTATTAATCAACCATAACTAATTACAAGAGATGGAGAAATCTTAATTTATGTTTATTAATAATTCTCCCAAGAGACACTACTCATTTCTCACTTGGTAGATTTTAAGGGTAAAAGTAAAAGTCTTCTCTCTTCCACAACAATAAGACAGATGTTTTACTGTTTTACACAATATTTATGTAGGTGGAAACTCCTTACTAAAGGAGTAACAAATCAGTCTTTAATTATATTTAATAAGTTCCAAGCTTAATTATCTTTATGTGTTTCTTCTAGAAACAATGTCATGTGTTTAACATATTACATACAAGTATTGTAATTCACAACTGTAGAAATAATCTTTAAACATAATACATCTTTACACTAAATTACAAATATAATATATCAATAGCAAAGTGTATGAAATATTTCTAAGTCCATTTTCTCTCAATCAATCAGTTAATTCACCATTAAGATAATGATTGCCTTTTCATGACCAGACTTGAGTTACATCAAAATCAAAGTGATTAGAATATAGAACTTTCTTCAACAGGTAAGTTTCTGTCTCTACCTATTGGCTAATTCATTATTTGTAAACCTTAAACTAATGGATAGCAAAAATTACTCATCCACTATGGACTGGTTTGGTTACATCAGCAAGTTCTAGTGTATTCTTTACCTGAGTTGTTATTTCAACTCTGGTGCTTACAAAAATATTGCAGTACAAAGGTCGTGTCATGTTGACATTTAACAAACTATAAAATAATTAAGTCTTTAGTCTGCCACACGTTTTATTATGTGTATATAACTTATATCATGTTTCAATAAACTGTTATTGATGTGTGTGAGTGTGTGCATGAATTTTTAAAAGGGCAGTGTGTACTATCCTAAAGTAACACTGTTACTTGTAAGTAGTTTGGATACCAGTCATAAAGTATAACAGTTGTTATCAAGAGAACCTGATTAAGTAGAAACTAATGCTACTATTGCTTGCCATTACAATAATAAATGGAGATGGAATTCATATCTGGAATATGAAAGAAAATATACTTATTTTAACAGTGGTGCATGCATTAAAAAAGATTGTGCACTTTCATAAACAGAAAAGAATTAAAGCACAAATGTTATGTTTAACTGTGATTTAATCTCTAAGACTCTTAATAATTATCAATAAATGTTTTTAAGGAAGTTTTTTTTTTCAAGAAAGATGACTGAATGTGTTTACTGACATTCATCATCCTGAGAAAAATCATCTATTAATAAAAATAATTATGTAGCAATTTTTTAACTATACAACAAAATCCATGGCAAACACAAAGAGACATCCAGAAAATAAAACTTTCTCAATAAGTAGTGTCTACTGAAACATTTGTTTTGTCTTTATACAAGATCAAAAGAAGGTTAAAGTTTGTAAAAGTGAAAATTTTTGATAATGAGAAATATTCACACTTTTCCATTATCCTTTCCAGAAAATGATCAAAATAAATAATTAATTTGAATTGATGAGAAGAATTCACATCATGTAAATCACAATAATAGCCTTCCTCTTTATGCCAGAAATTATCCTAAATGATTTTAAAAACACACCTTATTTTCTTCTGAGTGAAGTGTATCTTGTGGGTCTGCCTTATTTTCTTCTGATGGAAGATTGTCTTGTGGGTCTGCCTTATTTTCTTCTGACTGAAGTGTATCTTGTGAGTTTGCCTTATTTTCTTCTGATGGAAGAGTCTTTTGTGGGTCTGCCTTATTTTCTTCTGACTGAAGTGTATCTTGTGAGTTTGCCTTATTTTCTTCTGATGGAAGAGTGTCTTGTGGGTCTGCCTTATTTTCTTCTGACTGAAGTGTAGCTTGTGAGTTTGCCTTATTTTCTTCTGATGGAAGAGTGTCTTGTGGGTCTGCCTTATTTTCTTCTGACTGAAGTGTATCTTGTGGGTCTGCCTTATTTTCTTCTGACTGAAGAGTCTTTTGTGGGTCTGCCTTATTTTCTTCTGATTTAGGAATCTTTTGTGGGTCTACCTTATTTTCTTCTGGTTGAAAAGTATTTTGTTGGTTTGCCTTATTTTTCTTGGGTTGATTCTTTTGTGGTTTTCGATTTTCTTCAGATTTAAGAGACTTTTGTTGGTTTGTCTTATTTTCTTTTGATCGAAGAGTCTGTTGTGGATCTGCCTTATTTTCTTCTGATCGAAAAGCATCTTTGGATTTTGCCTTATGATCGTCTGATTGAGGAATTTCTTGTGAGTCTGCCTTATTTTCTTCTGATTGAAGAGTATTTTGTTGGTTTGCCTTATTTTTTTTGGATCGATTCTTTTGTTTAAGAGACTTTTGTGGGATTGCCTTATTTTCTTCTAATTGAAGAGTCTTTTGTGAGTTTACCTTATTTTCTTTAGATGGTACAGTTTCTTGTGGGTCTGCCTTGTTTTCTTTCAATGGAAAAGTCTTTTGTGAGTTTGAGTTATTTTCTTCTGATTGAAGAGTCTCTTGTGAGTCTGCCTTATTTTCTTCTGAATGAGGAATCTCTTGTGAGTCAACTTTATTTTCTTCTGATTGAAGAGTCTCTTGTGAATCTGCCTTATTTTCTTTTGATTGAAGAGTCTTTCGTGAGTCTGCCGTATTTTCTTCTGACTGAGGAATCTCTTGTGAGTCTGCCTTATTTTCTTTTGACTGATTAATCTCTTTTGAGTCTGCCTTATTTTCTTCTGATTGAGGAATCTTTTGTGGGTCTGCCTTATTTTCTTCTGGTTGAAGAGTATTTTGTTGGTTTGCCTTATTTTTTCTGGATTGATTCTTTTGTGGTTTTCGATTTTCTTCAGATTTAAGAGACTTTTGTTGGCTTGTCTTATTTTCTTTTGATTGAAGAGTCTTTTGTGAGTTTACAATATTTTCTTCTGATTGAAGAGTCTGTTGTGGATCTGCCTTATTTTCTTCTGATCGAAAAGCATCTTTGGATTGTGCCTTATGATTGTCTGATTGAGGAATCTCTTGTGGGTCTGCCTCTTTTTCTTCTGATTGAAGAGTATTTTGTTGGTTTGCCTTATTTTTTTTGGATCGATTCTTTTGCGGTTTAAGAGACTTTTGTGGGTTTGCCTTATTTTCTTCTAACTGAAGAGTCTTTTGTGAGTTTACCTTATTTTCTTTAGATGGTACAGTTTTTTGTGGGTCTGCCTTGTTTTCTTTCAATGGAAAAGTCTTTTGTGAGTTTGAGTTATTTTCTTCTGATTGAATCTCTTGTGAGTCTGCCTTATTTTCTTCTGAATGAGGAATCTCTTGTGAGTCTGCCTTATTTTCTTCTGATTGAAGAGTATTTTGTTGGTTTGCCTTATTTTCTTCTGATTGAAGAGTCTCTTGTGAGTCTGCCTTATTTTCTTTCGTCTGAAGAGTCTCTTGTGAGTTTGCCTTATTTTCTTCTGACTGAGGAATCTCTTGTGAGTCTGCCTTATTTTCTTTTGATTGAAGAGTCTCTTGTGAATCTGCCTTATTTTCTTCTGAATGAGGAATTTCTTGTGAGTCTGCCTTATTTTCTTTTGATTGAAGAGTCTCTTGTGAATCTGCCTTATTTTCTTCTGAATGAGGAATCTCTTGTGAGTCTGCTTTATTTTCTTTTGACTGATTAATCTCTTGTGAGTCTGCCTTATTTTCTTTTGACTGATTAATCTCTTGTGAGTCTGCCTTATTTTCTTTTGACTGATTAATCTCTTGTGAGTCTGCCTTATTTTCTTCTGATTGAAGAGTCTCTTGTGAATCTGCCTTATTTTCTTTTGAGTGATTAATCTCTTGTGAGTCTGCCTTATTTTCTTCTGATTGAAGAGTATTTTGTTGGTTTGCTTTATTTTCTTCTGATTGAAGAGTATCTTGTGAGTCTACCTTATTTTCTTCTGATTGAAGAGTATTTTGTTGGTTTGCTTTATTTTCTTCTGATTGAGGAGTCTCTAGTGAGTCTGCCTTATTTTCTTCTGACTGAAGAGTCTCTAGTGAGTCTGCCTTATTTTCTTCTGATTGAGGAGTCTCTAGTGAGTCTGCCTTATTTTCTTCTGATTGAGGAGTCTCTAGTGAGTCTGCCTTATTTTCTTCTGATTGAGGAGTCTCTAGTGAGTCTGCCTTATTTTCTTCTGATTGAGTAATCTCTTGTGAGTCTGCCTTATTTTCTTCTGACTGAGGAATCTCTTGTGAGTCTGCCTTATTTTCTTCTGATTGAAGAGTATTTTGTTGGTTTGCCTTATTTTCTTCTAACAAAAGAATCTCTTTAGAGTTCACATTATTTTCTTCTGATAGAAGAGTCTCTTTTGAGTTTTTCTCTAGACAAAGTGTCTCTTTTAAATTTAGCTCCTCTGATAAATGAGAATTTTCAATTGAGATTTGTTTTTTTTCTTTAAATTGATTATTCTGTTCTGAGTATACTTCCGTTTCTATTTGTGACTTCTCTTCTGAGTAAGTCCTCTCTTCAATTTTTTTGAGAGACTGGTGCCCTTTTGATGAAGTAATTTCCAATAAGACACTTTTCATCTTTCCAGATTGTTCATTCTTTTCTGATTTTCTAGCTTGAAAATTCTCATAAAAATGTGACTGGTCTTTAGACTGAGTATTTTTTTTCAATGGGACAGTCTTTAACTCTCCAGATTGACCATTCTTTTCAAGGAATGGCTGCTCTTCAGATGAAAAATGCTGCAACAAGTCTGCATTCTCCTGATCAAAATGACCATTCTTCTTTGAGTTCTTACTGCCCAACCTGGATCTGTCCTCAAATTCTGATTCTCCTTCTTTGTCTGTTTGTGGATTTATATGTGCCTTTATCTCACCCTCTTCCAAGTGATCTACTGGCAAATTTTCATTTTCGGATTGAGGAGCACTATCTGTTGACCTTGATCTTTGATTAACCATCAGCTTACGACTGTGCTGTAAAAGCATAAGCATCTATATTTTACAATTAAAACTGATACCACAATATATAATAAACAAACTGACTCCCATTTCCCTCTCTTAAACAGCATTTAATTGTTTTAATCTAGCTGAACACTTACATATTACCAAATTCTTGGACTTATCTTCTATTAAATTTAGTTTAACATGGGCAGTGTAAAGTGACTAGAGCTTTTATCATGAATTGAAACAATAACTTCATTTTGCAATTTAGGTAACAGGAGAACAGAGATTTAAAAAAACCAAAAAAATTTAAAGGGAAGATTCTGAGAAATCTGTTTCCAGTTACTAAACAGCATCTGACAAGCGTTTAGTTTTTTTTTAATTTGCTATATCATCATATATATTAAATTTTCTTAAATATGCTTAAACATGATTTTTTTTTTAAGTTATAAAATTTATAATTAAAACTAGTGTTAATATTTAATTAAGTGGAAAGATTTATGTTAAAGGATAAATCTGTACAGGTATTTTAACATGCCAGTTAAAGACTACAGAAACTTTATTTTTTTTCAATCTTTGTTTAAATCATCAGAAAGTTGCAAAAAAGGTACTTTTTTTTCGAGGCAGGGATGTATGGATGGGGATAGCATTGATTGAAACTGTAATAACAAATTAATTTACAAAGAAAAAACAGACTTAAAGTTGTTAAACCAGTATTTATCTAGGTTTCCAAAAGAAAAGGAATTAAATAAATTTCAAAAAATTTTAAGTTGTTATTTTAAAAATTAAATTTTGAAAATACAATACTATTTTGATCTGTTGCTTTTTCTTTTCTTTTAGTTTTACAGATTTTTTTAAAAGTTAAAATATTTTCACATATAGCTTTTAATATTTTATTTATTTTTAATGTTAATTTGTTTTATCTTTATATAATGTAATACATTTAATTATATTTGTATTGCATAAATAGTATAAAACCACTAATACTTGTTTACAAATTTAAATAGACATTGATAACTTATAATTATAGGATGAATTTCAGGAAAGGCAATCTTTCCTGAGCTTACATCCTGTTAGCCCAAAGAAGCCAAATGAGTAAAACCGAAAATAAACACAAAACTGAATTTCTAGTATATAAATTGTTGCAAACAAGCAGTTCTATATAAAAATAAAATTGATGGGGATATAGCATCAACAGTACTTTGCAAATAAAATTTAGCTTTTTTTTTTTTCATTTTCAGATTTATCTTTCAAGCATTGAAATTAGGTACTTTCTTACAGCATTAATTTAAATAAGTGTGAAACAAATGGAAAAAATTAATAGTCTGACCTTTAGAGATAACTGAAGATCACAAACAATGTGATAAGCTATCAGCCTATATTTAAAAAATACTTTATTGTTGTTTTAACAGTAATTTTACAATTCAGTAATAAATAAGTTTGCATGTAATTGTACTGTTTTTATTTCATGTGAATGTTGATAAGAATCAGACTATATTTATTACAAGAAAATTTATCATTATAAGACTCTTCATTTCTATGATATGAAAAACAAAAACATCTCAACAACAAAACAAGCTACCTAATTTTTAATCCACAAATCTGAAATATGTGCAGTATACATTTGTATTTGAAAAAACAGAAAGAAATTACAGATATCACAACAATATTATTACATGTAATACTAATATTTTTTAATGTGACATTACAGATATCATCAAATAATTTAAAAGTAACATAATTCACCTCAGTCTGATGAGCTAAGTTAGTGTCTCCACTCTGATCCATTCTATAATACTGTTTTTCCTTCAAATCAAGACTTATCCATTGATTAATGGCTATTCTGGTTGACACCTGTTGGATTATACAAAATAAAAATAATTAAAGTTCTGCTTAAATCTACAGTAAGAAGAGAAAAAATACAATATCATACTGTCAACCTCGAGAGTTTTGCTGAATTTAGTTTAACTTTAAATTGAATTACTTATTATCACAATCATCCTGGGAAATATGCAGTATTACTTGTACAAAGCACTCAATTTCTTTTCAACAATTCAAGGCATTCACTAAAAAGTAAAATGATTTCAATTAACTTAAGTTAAGGGGGTGGGGAGAGAGAGATAATAGTATAATATACATTATAACTTTATAAGTTATATATTATATATCTATATCAGAAATGTAACTTTGTTTGACAGATATTGGATAATACTTTAACTTAGTTAAGCACACACACTTCAACCTCCCTTAAACTTATCTTTATAAGCCTGTAATTAACATTTATCTTCCAGCATTCAGTCTGAAAATGTCTTGTCCTACTCTTTCTAAAATTAGTATGAGCTTTGTCCATCAGAAGAAAAATCTCATGCACACACCAATTCTAAAACAGTGACTTGAAAATACAAGAATATTTTCACTCTGGCAATTGTGCCTGTGGCAGCTATAGAAATTAGAATAGCTGTCACGATGGAGCAAAACTGTTTAGCCCCCCCCCCCCCAAAAAAAAAAATGTTTCTCTGTAATTTAAAACTGTATCTCAATACTATGGTTGATTAGTGCATGCATTTGAAACTACAAGGATAATAATAAATAAATGGTGAAAACTGTAGGCCCTAATAGTAATGCCTCGGATATGACCGAAAATGAAAAATAGTACAAAAAATAATCAATCATATTAATTAGGCTAATAATCTTAAACTGCTCTCAAACGTGAATAAGCATAATGTGAAAAGCATGTTATCTTATTTTTAAGAGTAGAAAAGAAATTACTATTAATAACTCAACCAGTACAAGCTATAGGCCCTACCACTAAATAAATAAGTAGTAATTCATAATAAACAAAAGAAGAGTAAGATTGTTGAAACTTGAAAACCATAAAAACAAACTTGCCTTGGAAATTTTTTTTTAAAAATCTCAACAAAGAATACCAGAAATGTGAAACCAAAAATACTTGTTTGACATGTCTGCATGAAACATAGCAACTATAGAAATCTACAAATAATCTGAGAGCATGGTAAAAAGAACTTTCGTTTTCAAGTCCAGAAGCGCACATGAAATTAAATGCATTTTCAAATACACGAAACAGAAATAAACTTCACTTACTTTGATTTGTCTTGAATAAGCTTTCTTTGCGACTTGTGAATTATAATGTCTAAAATGAAAACTGCTCCATCTACAACATGCACGTGAAAACGAGAGACATCGAACCATAGGCTATGACCAAATCCAACACGAGTTCTATGAAAAATGCGTCACTAATGATATGCCGGTGGGCTTCCTGTAAATGGCAAGCCGAATTTCTATTTGCCGAGATGGGAGAATCCCTGATTCTATATTTAAAATTTCTATTTATGGTTTCGCTTGAAAATTACGTGTAGTTGCAATACTTTGTGTGACAGCAAAAGTTGCCTGCAAATATTTATGAAATAATTATTATATTTATATTCTTTAATATTTAATGTAAATCCCTAACAAAAACTGAAAGCAGACTTCAAGCACTACACCTTAAGAAATATGTAAGAGTCAGAATTCTCCAGAACCATAGCAAAAATGATAGCAATAAGAAAGGTTTTTTCATGGTCAAATTTCTTGAAGTTAGCAAACCAGGCTGAGTAATAAACAACCTCCCAATGACGCTACCAGTTCTAGGTAATAGAAAGTGACCTTTTAGAAAAATCATCTGATTTTGTCTATGGTCAAGTCTGGTCATTAAAGACTGTCGGTGAGTTATTTGACTGATAAAGAAAGAGTGGACTTAGAAATATTTTCTTGCATTTTGAACTATTGATTTATGGTTTGTCATTTGACTCAGAGATGATTTTATGTATTTTCTCTGACTTCTTATTAGAGAGATTTTGTATATTGCATTTTTGAACATATGACATTGCCCCTAGTGGAAATGCTATTTGTGAATTTCATTATATTATATTTTATGATCATGTGAGGGAATCAGGTTAATTAATTTTATTATAGGAATGTAAATTTGAGAATGCTCGTGGAGAAATATGGGAGTGTAGAGTATTTTAGACCTGAATCTACACCTATTCCTTGATTGCACCTTTCCTGGTTTTGTTATCCACTTCTGCACTCTACTGATCTACTAAATCTGTACTGTGTGACACTATTCGTTACATTTGCTGGTAACAAAGTTGCTGGAAATTGGTTACGTGAATCTCTATTCCAGAACCTTATGGCAGAAGTTGGGTCTGGCTTTGGTCTGAAGAGATTGCACACAACATTCTTGGAACAGTTCGGGTAGTGTGCCTAGAGGTGTACATTAGACCCATTATCCAATCCAAGCAAGAGAGCCTGTGACATTGTCGCAAAAAAACTGCTGCCAGTGACAAGGTCGTGTAAAATTAACTATTGTTCTTTTCACTCCTACTCTGTTTCTGGGATGAGAAAATATACTCACAATTTGATTATCGATTACTAACTTGAGTATTTCATTGTTATGACAGAGACTGAATAAGTGGTGGACATTGTCTGAACATTTATCCTCAGTAGAAGTAGAAGTGTGTGTTCTTTTTAACTGTATTCATTTGTACGTTTTGATTGTTGATTTAATAAATTTATTGTTGTTTCTTTTTTGTCCTTCTTAGGCATATTATTTAAATTAATATGTTTGGGGTAATAGTGGGTGGATGGGGGCTCATTAAAATAACTTAAAAGATAGATCTAATTACTCCTTCAGTAAGAAGTTCCCACCTATGGAAGAAATTATGTGTCAGTAGAATGTCTATCTAAACGTTGTAAAAGGTAGAATTTCTGCAGCACCAGGTGATCCACCAAGTGGGAGACAATTTGAGTGTCTTATTGGGATCTATTATTAATATATGAATTAAGATTCAAGTCACTTGTATTTATTTATGCATTATTAATTAGAATATAATATTCACCATAACCAGCAAAATGAGGGCTCACCCAGGATGAGCACAAAATTTAGTTCAAAATTGTTAAACTAATTATTATTCTGGTGAAATTAGTAAGTATGGAAAACAATTAATGAAAATGTTGTTGACCTTAGGAACCTAAACCAGGAACCTTAGCCTAAACAGAGAGAAATACAGTTGATTAGAAAAACAAACATTATCATAAACAGTTTTTATTTTAAATCATTATCTTTTTATAACACTATCTAGAATTTTGTCTTCCTTTCTCTATTCCTTTTTATCTTTTGAAAGTTTGGTTAACCTTTTGACTTTTGATATTATTGATTGCATTTTTGCTGATGCATGTATTAAACAATTTCTATTATTGATTAGTAGAAATTGTATTGTTTACATTGTTGAAAATTTTAAGTAGTGATATTTAAAAGTTTCACTAGCTGCTTGAGTGTATGTGTATATTTTGAAATCAACCAGATAGCTCAACAGTACAGCTAAGTTAATGAGCAACCACAGTAGGCTGATCTATAAAAATGGAGACTACTAGGGAAGAAAGAATGAGATGTATACAGATAGGAAAAATGAGGGTTAGGTGTCTTGGAATAGAAGAGGATAAAGTTGGGAAGTGTGCTATTGCCTTTTTACAAGAAACATCAGAAAGTGAAGAGAAAAAAATATTTGAAAGAGGAATGATGGAAAATGAGTGTACAGACAAACCCTGTGAAACAAACTGACAGGGTTAATAAATGCTATAAGTTAAATTCTCCCCAACAGTCAAATAAGGATGTGTCCTCCATTTTTTCAAGGTAGAAACTCTAATTTAACCAAATGTAGTGCTAAAAAGAAAGTTAGCAAACCAGTAGTATATTTTGGATACAGTCAGAGCAGTCACACTCCCATTTTATCTTATGCAAGTATATCTCATACCACTCAGGAAATTTTTGCTCACTTGAGGATGTTGATGTTTTGAACACGTGGACCAGTACCTGTGGCCAGTCTATAGTGGAAGAGACTCAGAGACTGATAGGGAACTGTCTGAATGTCATGCACTTAATGGGCTTGGTAGCACGTGCATAGATGACGTAGCATTGACCCCAAAGGCTGTTGTGTACCAATATGGTGGTCAACAATAATGCTATATCAAGTCTGGTGGTGTCAGAGCAAATGGTTGTTTCTACCCACCAGGGGATGGGATGTGGGAGTGGTCAATGTGAAGAGACCCCTCCACCCTCACCTAACAGAGCATGATGATATGCAAACCAACAGCTGTTAAGACTGATAGGACAGTTACATGTGATATAATAGCACTGGATGCTAGTAGCAGTGTGTTGTCTATTTGTAATGCACCTAACGGACTTGTACATGTGGGATACAATGTCTGCTCTGTCTTACATGGTTGTTAGTATGGGAGTCAGTCATGAGACCATACCGGAACTGATGGTGGAGCAAATGGTTGTGTCTGGCATCAGAGAGATGATATAGTGTCAGAGTCTGAGCAGGAATGGTCCTTGCTCAGACTGTCACAGATACCAAGTGACATCTACACATAAAGAGATTGAATGGTAGTGGTACTGTCACGATCATGAGGAAATATTAATTTTTAAAAATTTCTCTCTCTCTAAGTGTCATCATACTCTAAACAATTAACGAAACAGCTAAATTAATTAAAACAAGGAAAGGGGCAAAAATTACCATTTGGTCAACAATGTGAAATGCTAGCTGAGGTAGAAACGCCAAGTTCATGCCAGGGAATGGAAGGGCGTAATTAACTTTCGAGGAATGAACGCGTTTGCCCCTCTATGGTCAGGATGCCACGCCCATAAATCTGTGTCAGTGTAGAGTACATGGCAGCCACTGAGATGCTAATTTTGTCCATGAGAAGGCAGGCTTTGAGTTTTGAAAAGTAACTTATTTTAAGAATCACCACTATATAAATGTTTGGTAGTTTAAGTTGATATTGTTATTGTGAAATTACTTATTGAAATAGTTGAGTGATTGGAAAGCTAAGATTTATATTACTGTAGTTAAATGTTGGTTTGTGTGTACAACCCTTTCTTGCCATGATTAGTGTATGGCAAGGATGAGTCGCCATAGTAACTGTAGTTTTAAAAACAAAATAAAAATAATGTGCTCTCTGTGATCATGCTCTGAACTAGGTAGGTCAAATTGAATTGTCAATCAAAGGTGCCAACTTGGAACTCGATACTTGACACTAAATGAAAGTGGACAGTGAGAATATTCGTGAGCACGTATGTGCAGTGCTAGATGGGGGTACCACGTGCTGGAGGGGTGTGTGTTCTAATCAGCTCAGTGAAAGTGATGTACAAGAACTTTGTGTATAAAAGGGGATGACAGAGATGGAGAAAAACAAGAAACATCAAGAATGTTGCAGCGTTTGGTAGAGGGGTGGAAAAGACCCTCTTTTAGAGTTTCTCCCTGCTTTTTTGTACCAAGAAGACTCTTCGAGCTGGGAGGCAATCAGCTAGCGAGTTCTTGGACACTGCAATAGATGTCTACCCAGGCTGTATTGAAGGTGCGCCGTCAAGGCCATCAACAGATCAAGATGGACCAATCATACCAGATAGACTGCGCAAAGACTGCAGACAATCGATTATTTTCCATGCAGAGATGGAATTCTGGTGGATGTTTAAAGTTGTAGTGCACGGGATATATTGCAGAAGCAGTATATTGCAGAGGCGGTATATTACTGGAAACAGTCAGCAGTCATGTGTGTGGCATGCTGCCGAAGAACGGCAAGGTTGGCCGTTAGGTAGCATGAAGAGAAGAGATGATAGACGTAAGAGAAGATGAGAAACATAAGAGGAGATGAGAAATGAGAGACGTTGGTGAGAAGAGGAGAGGAGAAGAGAGAAAGTAACAAGAGAAATGGGCCTAACGAAGAGTGCAGCAAGAGCGTGAAATTGTAGCAGCCGTCGTAGCAGTGAAGACGGCCGTATTTGAGTTCCAGGGAGCAAACCAGTGTCTAGACGTCTACGATGTTTTTGTGTATCATCAACCCCCCCCCCCCCCCCAGCACAAGGAGAAAGTGACAATGACTATGTGAGTAGAAAGATATTAACAAGTGCAGGAATCTCAGAGCATGTAAACCTAAAACTTAAAACTAAAAGCTTAGGACTTTAATTAAGAATTAAACCTAAAATTAAAAATAAACCTTAAGTTTAAATCTGCATTTATAAGTAAAGGATGGCTTTAAGATTAATATAAGAAAATATTGATGTGATTATCTTGAGAAGGACTTGCAAGTCAAATGACATTGTTTATTGTTGAACTATTGAATTTTTATATAAGAGCAGTGGCTCCAGAACTTTGAGATAGTGACGGTTATTTTATGTTAAATAATGCTTAACGTATTTTAGAAATAGTATTGCATGAAGAATCTTGAATTTTGTATTATTTTATTTCATCATTCTTCATTCTTTTTTCTTTCTTTCTTTTCCCCAACCCCACGGTTGAGTTGTGGATGGTTGTGGATGGTTGACTAACAAACGTGTGAGAGGAAACCCATAGATCAATAAATTTGAATTTATACTTTGACATTGAGGCTTTTCCTGTCTACGGTTTTGAAAGAGCAGTTGTGGTCGTTGTTATACGTTGTGTTGTCTGTGCTGTCTACACTTCACCCTTACCCGTATGCAAGCACACATGCAAACATGTCGGCAATACGTAACCTACACGCAGAATAAAATTCGAGCCAAATAACTATCTTGGTATTCTGTGTGTGGATTTGTAATAATATTTATGCAAGTTCTGCGTGGCGTCGACTAGCCACCACCCTCCTTTCCTAGGTATCTTTGAGCCATCATGAAACTAGATCGCGGTTGGGTCATGACCCACTGTTAACAGGGAGACCAGCTGGAAATGAAAACAGAGCAGCATGCAGAGTGTTACTGGCCAGATCAGATGAGTGATGTCACACCACAATTCTTTTGCCCCATGGTGATTACACAGTAAGTTCAGTCCCATTCGGGGAATTCCCTAGACATGTCAGCATACAGCTCTTGACCTAATGGTTAAGTAAAACCTACATTTGGGCCAGGTTAAAGAGCAGAAACATTCAGCCGAGTAGACAAGTACAGCTGTGTTTACATTTTGCGATGCTGAGTGGGTATCTTATGATTTTTCGCATAACTTTCCCAATGATATATTAAAGGATAGAGATGCATGATGAACTGATGGGAAATTGAATTATCTTCCCAGGTGAAGTGTTCTAAGGCCACCCTATATCTTCCCCAACCTGATAGATTAGTGGAGAAATTCAATCCCGCTAATGTGAAAATGGAAATATGTCTGGAGCAGGCTCAATATTGAAATAGGTGTATGAAACCAGGTTGACACCTCGCTCACTAAACTGTAAGACAGTATTTTTAGATTTTATGTTTGGTGGAAACCTAAACTATCTTTCACAAACATGGTGATGCTAGATGTGAAATGCCAATCAAATGCTGTCACTGACATAATTTCAAATGATGGCAACCCATTGGCACCAGATAAAAGAGAGGCATATCATTCAAGCACTATTACAGTGAATGCTACTACTTTCTATCCCAACACTAACTATGGTTCTAAGAGCAAGATATTCAACCCATTTCAGTCATAAGGCCATTTAGAATGCGACTAAAATTAATGATTTCAGAATGATCAGGCTTGGTCGAGCAACTGTTTGATTGAAATGCGTAGTGTTGACTTGTTTGAAAAGTAAGGTGAGAGAAAATAGGTTTTTGCATGTTGATAGATCTAAGAAAAGAGCACACGCCAGTTCTAGAGTTAGATCATAGATGATCTATGTAAGCTACGGGATCAATAAACTTCTTGAATAGTCAGACCAAATTACGCACAGAGACTCAGTGCGAGTGAGATGATTTAGCACACAGAATGTTGAGTGTGGAAACAGTGGAATAAAAGTTTCTTGCATTGAAATTTCTCTGTAACCACTTCAGAAACCTTATGAAAATATTTTTGTATTCCTTCTCTTATAAGGGAAGGGGAGGAAACAAAATCTTAATGTGCTGTCTTCATTTATATTGTGTAAAATGTGCTCTGTTGACTTACAAGGTTTGTGCTTAAAACGTTTGTGCAAATTGAATAATACATTAAACAACAGTCTATTTTTTGCTGTTCATCTTAATTTAAGTTTAAAAATTAAAAATAAATTTTGCATCAAAATATTTAGCAATCACCAGTAACAGTGTTATAATTGAAAATACTTCATAGTATGATATACGTGTTTGTAAAAATTAAAATTTTAAGTTTATGTGAACAATCATTTGAATATGAGTCAGTGGTCATAATCAGACATAAGGCTTTACAAACTTGCATAATGTTCAGTAAAACTGTTTGGCTAATCTTTTTTATTTAATTTATTTGACATTGAATATATATATATATACCCCCACTGAATGCAGACTTGAATGAAGAAAATAGTCACGAAAATGACGTTTGCGATGTACTTTACTGTTATATGGGCATCCGAAAGCGATGGCGCATACCCATTCGTTCGACAGTATAGCTAGGATAATTGTCCGGATGTATTTGAAGGGAAATTTGTATCTTTGACCTTCGTGCTCAAGGTCGCATTTTTATCATTCTTTCCAAACAAATAGGGAGGGACGTAAGCATTTTTTCTTAAATATAAAATCATGTAAGAAATGCCCAAACTATCGTCTACATCACTGTTTTAATAACAAAGAATTTTTTTTAATGAGAAGATAACCTTAATCTGCTCACTATCAATGATGATTACATAAAATTCAGAAATATCTTTAAAATTCAGAATTACCATTTCACACCACAAGTCTTTCTACCATATATAATTTTATTTCAAATTGCTTGATTTGCTGTTTGCCTATTTCAGCAATTACTATAAAGAAAATACGCAGAACCTAGGAAGACAGAGTTTCTAAACTGTTATCAATACACTTGTATACTTAACTCAAGGATACAAGTTTTTATATTCAGATCTGTGCACTAGAATGTCTACCATTCTACTCATCTAGTGCCTGTAGAGTCAGTGAGTCTGTCTGGGAAGATGTACTCCACAAGTCTACAGCTATTTGTGTAGAAGGAAAGTACTGTATTTAACTCCAAAAGAATTTTGTAAGATGCGAACCCTGATTGGATCAGCTCTCATCATTAACTGTACTCAAGAAAAGGCTATAGATTGATCTGAGTCATTAAAGCATTTACGATTTACCATGAAGTTGCTTACTAATGCCACCAGTTCCTTCATAATCCATTCGTTCTGTCAGCTGAATGTGACTTGGAGCACTCTTAATCTTGTAGGTCAATTATATACTTGTCTAATGATGTGTCTGTGTGCAAGCAATAATTGCTCATTTGTGACTTCGTTTGTACTTGGGCTGTGGAGCAATAAGAGAAGCGAATGTATACACGACATCAACATCTGAAATCACATTCGCCTATCATTGAGAGGTGAATATAGTGATTTAAAGTGGATCATTATCTAATTATACTTTTTTTTTTAAAAAAAGAGAATAAATATTTTGAATACTATTTTTTTAAAACTATATGAAACCAAATTAATCCCTCCAAAAGATACAGTAATATAGCTTAGCTGATTTGATTTTTTTCACCTCAGTTTGCTCAGCATAGTCTACAGACTGTAAGTCACGCTTGTTGCTCCTTAGAGGGTTTCTCAGTCTCTACCTCTATTAGAATCAGTGAACATAGTGGCCATATTAGTCATTCCCATTAACTTGTGTCACTAACTTAGAAACATAGTACATGTAGAACAGCTAGTTTAGACCTACAAGGAGACTATGGTCATTTTCAAAAAAGCTTTCTAGACATCATCTTGTTCATCAGTAAGAACTGTCATTTCTTTTTTTGGTTGTTGTATATTCAACCTGCTCGTTTGTAAATCAGTCGTCTTCGTCTCTGGAATTTTATTTTGGTAATTCTCCTATGGTGCATTTGCTTGAGTTTAGGTAGGTGCATGTAGAAAATCTGGCTCTTTTTCAGTGCCAAACAGTCGGTATGCTTGCAGATACTCTCTCTCTCTCTCTCTCTCTCTCTCTCTCTCTCACACACACACACACACACACACAGAGAAAAGGTTTCAGATAAAATGTCATTCCCTCCTATATTTAATTTTTGATATTTATAGTTGGGATCCGGGCGAGATTTACAGAAGATCCTGACAGATGACCGTGAAGGCATATGTGTTATTCTTGCAAACAAAAAAACATTTCCGATAAATTTTTCTGCTTTTTCCTGGTTGAGAGGGTGACCGGTCAGAAATTTTACAGCGCACAGGGAATTTCTCGCTGAGTGTACTTTTCCCCTTGTTGCAGCACTCCTCGGAAAAAAATTAAAATGAAATATGTTAGTACCTCCCGTTGTATATAGGAAAGATGTAGTTATTCCTCTAGCGCTGGTCACGTAGGCGGGGTTTTGTTGTTTCGTTATGTCGTAGAGACTTACGTAGAAGGTGTTGAATGCGCTGACCACCAAGTCGGTCAGTGGGTGCCTACTGCCTGTACATTGTAATTGTTTCCGTATGGGTAATATTGTGTAATTATTGCAAAATGCTTAGAACTTTATAAGAATAAAGAATAAGCATTATCTTCTTGAAATGATGGGAAGATTTATTCTATTTATCTATGGCATTTGATATAATAACATTTTCTTATTTTTATTTGCACTACATGCTTGTTTTCATGTTTTTTCGAGGTTCAAATCATGTCTCGCTGAAAAAGAAAAATCCATGCATAAATATAAATACTCCAGTACACCTACACTTTGTTCATTAGATGTACCACAAGATTCTCTACTGAGACCACATCTCTCTATTTTTTAAGCACATCTCACTATTTTTTAAGCACATCTCTATAATAATCACTGTATAAATCAAGTTGCCTGAAAGAAGTTGCCTCTACCATTCAAAGAATGGAGAAGTGCGTTTTCATGTTATCATGGATTATTATGAATTATATGCAAATGAATGCTGATAAAACTGAAATCATTGCTTGCAAATTTCCTAAAGTCAAACCTTCAAATCAATTAACATCATTTAGAAATCTATGAATCATCGCTGACAAATGTACTTGTAGGCAGCTTATCTTGATATGACTCAGCACTACTCTCATTCTTCTGTCACTTATAGCGCATGTCACGTAATGGCATGATGTAGTTATATTTACAGACAGAACCAAACACATAATCTCTGCTTTCTTACACTCTGACCGCCATTGACTCACATACCCCACCCCCCACCCCCACCCACCATTTTGCTAGAAACTTGTAATCATCTGAAATATGCATTTCCATGTCAAAACTAAATCTCTAGACAATATACTTTTTCATATCAAGTCCTGTTACTCGGAATGAACTTCTGGAAGAGTTTATACACAAAGAATTGGTTATTACATTTAAGAAAGTACTTTCAAATATAACAAGAATATTTTCTGGCATTTTTTGTTTATAAATTTTATTGGGGTAGGCGGGATGCACTTATTTACAGATACAATAAACGTTTAAAGCTACTAAAGATTACAAACTCCATTATCATGAGTTATTATTTTTCCAAAGTAAATTAGAACGCATTGTAATTTAACTAGTGTTTGATAAGGAAGAGGACAAAGTTAGTACTTAAAAAATTCAATTTAAAGCTATTCTTTATACATTTTGTCTCCCAGAGGGAGGTCTGCGGACATGACTTTGATGACTGAAGAATGAAACTGAGGTATGGTAATTGAGGTCTAATGACTAATGACAGAGAACTGACGTCTGATGATTGAAGACAAAAAACTGAGGTCTGATGACTAAAAACAAAGAATTGATGCCTGAAGGCAGAGAATTGATGTCTGATGACTGAAGGCAGAAAACTGAGGTCTGACTTTTGAAGGCGGAGAATTAATGTCTGATGAATGAAGGCAGATAATTGATATTATAGTTAGGGTTAGGAATATTAAATTACTGACTGATCCGGGTAGACTAATCATAAATCATTTAGTGCTAAATGAACTTTGTAAAAGAAAGAAATAGCCAGTTAAACAATTAAATTGCTCTTCCATTTAATGGAGCATATAGTGTATTGTCAACATACACTGCCAGACACCACGCAATCATCACACAAGACCCTGTACAATACTAATATTTTAGGATAATACAGGACAATTTTAAGAGTCAATGCATCTCATATTTTCTCAGGCATTCATTTCTTTCTGAGTAAAATTTAATGACAAAGATCAGTACTCCTTTATTTAATTTATTCTGAAAGAAAACAACAATTCTTATTATCGCAATCTTGCAATCATAAATTGCCTAGTAAGCATTCAATGATAAATTATTTTATCATGGATTCATATAATTGTTTTGGCTACATGATTATCTGGCTGTAGCCTCATACTAACAAACCTAAATAACGGAAAACATGATAGTCTGAATTCAGACTGTCACCAAAGATCCAAAAAAGTAAAAAAAAAACCTCCTGTATATCTGAGAGAACAGAGAACGCACAATTTGCAAGCAAATTTAAGGAGTAACACTACCCCGTGTCGTTGACTGTGTCGGGAATGACCATGTTTACTGACATGCAGTTGTCTGGGCATCGATATTTGCTTTTCATAAATCAAAAAATAATGTTAAATTGATTTGGGCTATTGCATAATATTAGTAAAAGGATTAAAGTATATGTACTTGGTTTTGATTCATTCTAACTGATCAAAAGTGGTTTATATACATTGTTTTACTCTAATTAGCGTAAGAGTTATCTCCCTTGAAGTTCTGTAAAGATAGTTAACATCATCATATGTCCTCAGTAACATTAATTTTACGCTATCCCGCTGAGCCGTCACCACGTATTCTCCTTGACTATCTTAGGCGTCAGTCTGTTACCGTGTCGTGCGGGCTGGGCAGGCGAAGAGGTGCCAGGTTGCCCTGTTTGTCGTGCGGGCCGGGCAGGCAAAGAAGTGCCGGGTTGTCCTGTGTGTCGTGCGGGTCGGGAAGGTGCAGAGTTGCTGAGTTGCCCAGTGTGTCGTGCGGTCTGGGTAGGTGCAGAGGTGCTGGGACGACCAGTATGTCGCGCACGCTATGATACTGCTGGAAAGAGGGTTCCGTGCATGTCACGTGCCGCTGAAAGATTTGAACGGGAGCTTCTGAGTTAGACGACCTGACGCTGTCCATACAGTCCGAGCTGTTAGGAAGCCACTTCCTGTTGCTAGTGTAGCCTCCCAGCCCCGTCTGGAAAACATGGACGCGCGTTTTTTGGCGCATGATTTTCCGCACTGGGAAGCATTTGTAGCTTGGGTCAAAATTAAGCTGTTTGGAAAAAGAAAATCACGTATTGTCAGTTTCCAATCAGAAATCCAGCCTCAAGCTTCTCACAATAACTATGATAGAGAGGGAGAAAAATATCAATATATTTGATAACAAATATACGCACATGTGTATTTGGTAATACGCTTCACATTTCAAATTCTGTATTGAAAAGTCAAATTTAATGCATCCTTGTACTGAAAAGTCCTTATTTGTAGAAGTCTTACAGGACTGAAAGATCGGAGAAGGAAAAGAGGCTGTGTCTGCTTCTGTTTAAGATATTCATCCACACTTCGAGATGTCTGTCTGTTCCATAGCTATAGTCTGTTTCCTAGTTTCAAGATATTTCCTGCTTCTTACCGTGCTCGATGGTATGTGCTCAGAAAATGTCCGCCATTCCAATCTATCAGGATCTGTAACTGTCGTCTGCTTCCAATCAACTCTGGATGTCATCCTTGAGGACAATTCTGCAACTTCCTACATTAAAATAATTCCACGAACTTGTCATTATTGTTTTAAAACTCTGCTAAATACGTCAAGACTAAACGAAGAGAACTCTAGATAATTACGTAAATATCGTAAGAGGATATCGCATTATTAAAGGTGTTCTGATTTGGGGTTCAGTGTTATCAAAATAGTAACATATGACTCTCTTTTTGGTTTAGGGCCTATAATCATAACATCACATGCATATTACAAAATATATTTAAGACATGTGACAGATTTTCATACTTTAAGCTATAATCGTATGCTGTTGTTGTTTGTAGATAGATAGCGGATAGATAAAGAATATTCTGACCTGTTCTCGGCAGCGCTGTGATATATCTGAAAGAATCTGTTGTTGTTTGCCTAGACGTCGCTTGTCGTAGCTTGACAACAGCCCCATGACGGCCGCCCGTTTGGGTGTGGGAAGGCGCTTGCCACGGTCTCTCATGAGCAGCGTGCTTTCGCGCAGGAGGACAAGATCTCCCTCCTCCCCCTGGTCTTTCATGAAATGGGGGAGAAGAGACGGAAGGTTGCCATAGTTACTGTGAGAAGCTTGAGGCTGGAACAACCGCATACTGCGATCCGATGGAAGTATGCTGCAGTTACCATGTATAGTTTGTTAGCACTGTCTTCAGTCTGAGGGCGTTGAAGATTTGTTGGATAGTGTTTTCTGAAAATACCATCATTCGGCTGATGAATAAACACATTTTGGTATTTTCCTATTATTTCTAGTTCAAATATCTTATCAAAGTAACTTTATGGTTCCTGGAAAATGAAGTTAACGTTGATAAATACATGACCCAATTAGTATTAGAACCAACAAATACTCACCAATAAAACATTTAAAAATAAAACATCAAATCTTTAACATCCATCACCTGAAAGAGTGTGATAGAACCAACACTTAATAAAGAAGGAAAGAAACTTATTTTTGGAATGGGATTGTTTTTTTAAAATAAGATTTGGGGGGAAGGAGTTGAGAGTGTAGTCATGCACCCCTTTCTTTCGGTTTAGCGGAAGAAAACTCGGACATCTCAATGAAGACTGTACAAACTGTCCCTGAGATCAGTAAACCTATCAGCTTTTCCTAGTCCTCCGAAGATTGAAATGTCAAATAATTTTGGGAACCTCTCTATTTTTCAATATATGATATCCAGTATACAGTCTAAAATCCATAACTTCTTTGTCGCCAGATTTTTGCAAGTAAGCATAAATTGATCTAATTCTGCAAGTGATTTATTACTGAATTATACTAGATCTAATTGTGCAAGTGGTTTGTTACTAAATTATACTAGATCTAATTGTGCAAACGGTTTGTTACTGAATTATACTAGATCTAATTGTGCAAGTGGTTTGTTGCTAAATTATACTAGATCTAATTGTGCAAGTGGTTTGTTAATTATACTAGATCTTATTGTGCAAGTGGTTTGTTACTAAATTATACTAGATCTAATTGTGCAAGTGGTTTGTTACTGAATTATACTAGATCTTGCAACAGTCAAGTCGAGAGGATACTAGTGAGTCGACGTGTTCATTTTGTAACAAGTAAAAGTGTGTTTTGTTTTTATTATTTTGTAACGGGCTTTATAACGAGTAAGCAGTATCAATATATAAAGAATCCAGTCAGAATTTTAAAGAGCAATTTTCAAGGGGCGCCATTTAAAAAAAAAATTGCCCTGGGTGTCATCAAACCTAGTTACGCCTCTGATGCTTAGATACATAAATCAAATCACTACCGTTAAGCATGCGTTAAAACACACACACACACACACACACACACACACACACACACACACCACCACCACCACCACCAACAACAACAACAACAACAACAACTACTACTACTACTACTACAAAATGCCTCTTTGCTTTGGCAGACCGTTCAGAATAGGAAAAGTGACTTAGCAAGATCATGATGGCGATTCAGTAAATGACGACATAAATTTGCAAACTGGATCCTCTCTCTTCATGAAGTACCAAGCTATATCACTGTGGAGACACGCACACTATCCGGGGCAAGTAGGAGAGTGATTGCATAGACACTCCTTACGTGTGCAAGTTCTATACAACAGCTACTGCGTGTCCTAAAACTGAAAACTAGTAGGAATCCTAAAACCGAAAACTATCAGGTAGAATCCAAGAGCTATCTCATATGTACGAATCAATAGCTCTACCCCGCGAAGTTCCTTTTGCTGCACAAGTTATTAACCCTTTCACCTTTAGATCCGAACCTTCTACTAAAAACGAAAGAATGAAATTCCAGTTAAGGGTGTTTTAGTAATGACGTCAGCAAGGCTCAATCAATTCAGACACTCGTGGAAATATGAATTTCATGCGTTTGTTTCGGTCCAGTTAAGGATATTTTTGGAATGAAGACCAGCAAGGCACAATTAAATCAGACACTGTGAGAAGTTAGAATTCATTTATCTGTTTCGGTTTATTCGTGTGGCCAAGACTTTGTCCTTTTATCCCACGGAACTGTCACTCTTTGATGATGCTTAACACCTTCTAAGGGAAACGGCAATTGACTCCACAATGAAGTTTTCATCAGGACAAGATAACACTGATATTGTAAAATTGTATTGTTTTTATTAATATTGAATAATTAATAATTTACTAAAACTTCAAATATTCGCTTATCTGGACGACATGACTGTTTTTTTCCAATATTACGTACATTGTGAAGTAATATATGACGTTTGAAATAAAATAAGGCAAATTAATAGCAAAGATACAAAATAAAAATTCGTACTTTAGAAACATTTTTATTCTTTAACCTCACATTCACATCTAAGTGCACACTTACAACATATAGATTATGGTATTTATACGTAGCAAATGTGTGAACAAAATGTCTTTCAAAAGCAGGTTAGACTTTTCACGTGCTGTGCCACTTAATATTAAGAGGATATCTGGTTTTGGTTAGCCCACCTAAGTTTTAGTTTTTAGTTGAGCCGACACACAAATCTTCCTCCTGGATTGTTTTTTTTAAATGCAGTGTTATCTACTTTATAATTCTATCCTGACATACAGTATAATGTTGATGGAATCCCCATTGTATTGTTAACATTTGGGAAAGGTGGCATTACATCACAAATAAAACATTTTTTTAAAAGTAGGTTTAAGTGTTAAATATTTTCTATCTGCAGAAGAAATTCTATATTACCTAAAACATTCTTAAAAGAACATCCAATCCTTAGAGCATACTAGCAAAATATTTTCTTGAGACATTGCAAATTGCTTTGGAAAATAAAAGAGAGAAATATTACAAAACACTTCCAAACATCATCTTTCAGTTTTACTTCTTATTTAAGTATTCAGCACTCTCCTCTCCTTTAATGAAGATTCTAGCATCTAGCAAGATAGTTATTCTGTCCTCTCTAAATCTTTCCAGTCAAGACTAATTAATTCATTAGATGCAATTTATTCAAGTTTGTGGGTATAGTTACAACATAATCTTAAAAATTATATTTGTGATTGTGGGTACATTCACAACACAATCTTAAACACTATATCTGTGAATGTGGGTATAGTCACAACATAATCTTAAACACTATATTTGTGAATGTGGGTACATTCACAACACAATCTTAAACACTATATTTGTGAATGTGGGTATAGTCACAACACAATCTTAAACACTGTATCTGTGATTGTGAGTACAGTCCAAACATAATCCTAAACAACATACCAGTAACTGTGGTTTTAGGTCAAAAACATTCATAGACTTTACATCAGTGATTGTGATAATCGTTTAAACACAATCTAAATCAATGGCTGCAGATTCTTTTGAAACAGTCTTAAACAATAATATTATTTGTGATTGTTGTTATGTCCAACATAATCCTCAAGACTAATAATTCATTGACTGTTGTTTTAGCATGAGTATAATCTTAATTACTATAACAGTGATAGTGGTTTTAGTCCAAACATAATTATAACTCAATATTAATGAACATGGCTTAGCTCCAAACATAATCCTTAATACATATTTTTTTATATTAGTGATTGTGGTTTTGGTATAAACATAATTTTAAACACTAAGTCAGCCATTGTGGTTTAGTCCAACGATAATCTTAAACATTATGCCAATAATCGTGGTTTAATCTCAATATAATCCTAAGCACTATAACAATGACTGTGGTGTTGTCTCAATAGAATTCAAGATATTATAACAAATATTGAGGTTATAGTCTCAGCATAATCCTAAGTACTATAACAATAATTGTGGTTTTAGTCTCAATATAATCCTATCTCAGTGTTTTCTTAAGTACTATAAAAATGATTGTAGTTTTAGTCTCAATATAATCCTATCTTAGTGTTTTCTTAAGTACTATAAAAATGATTGTGGTTTTAGTCTCAATATAATCCTATCTCAGTGTTTTCTTAAGTACTATAAAAATGATTGTGGTTTTAGTCCCAATATAATCCTATCTCAGTGTTTTCTTAAGTACTATAACAATGAAAAATGAGTGCGGTTTAATCCAATCATAAACTTGAACACATATCGTCCTAAAACCTAATCAGTAATTATGGTTTTAGTCTCAATATATAATCTTAAACACTGTATCAATAACTGTGGCTTTAGTTGAAATACAGTCCTAGTCAATATAATAAACAGTGATTGTGGTTTTAGTCAAACATAATCTTGAAAACTGTGTAAGAGATCAGACAAAAACCAAATTGACACTAATGTTTTCCCGTACACCGCCAACGATTCCATTGAAAGGTTGTCAGTTACTGTGTCTGTGATTCTATGTAACAACCAATAACAAGACTACGAGTCTGCAAAGTCTAAATGAAAAAGTCTGTATCGACTTCCGAAAATCACTCATCAGAAAGCTTGTATTGTTTTTCATTGCTTTAAGTATTAATTTACCTATCGTGTTAGTTTGTTTGTTACCTCATTTGTCTGAACCGCCATCTCCAAGTGACGTCATCAGTCCCCACTTTTCCAGTGATCCGGAAGCGCCCCAACTCGTCAGAGCCATGCACAGTTGTACGTTGTGGAAATGACTTACTTGTGTACCTCGCTAACCCACTCTAATCGTAATGCTACTTGATATTTCACGTTTTCGCTTCAATGAACATATCGCAAGCAAGACCCTACTGAATGTGTTCTGCCAGTTTTACCTGATTAGTCGGTAACCAGTTTGGCTTGAACAATGAGTCACACTAGAGCTATATGTTCCTTTACATTACTTGGAAGAAAGTAGTTTAACAAAATATATACTTTTTGCAGGGCAGTATTTGATTAATCAATCCTCCTTTATATTTAGTATCGACTAAAATGCGTTTGGACGGATAGATAGACAGACAGACAGACAGATAGATAGATAGATAGATGGATAGATAGATAGACAGACAAACAGACAGTCAGATAGATAGATAGATAGATAGATAGACAGACAGATAGATAGATAGATAGTTTTTGTTTTTTTTAATGAAAATATGTCGATTAATGCAATGTCTTAATATAAGTAGAGAGAGAGAAGAATGGGTGATTGGATGGATAGATAGTCAACAAAATAATCAACAAGTGACCTTTTATTCTCGTTACACATTTGTAAAGACTGATGTTAAGGTTTATTTAAAACTGACATACAGCAAGTTCTATGACAGATACCGAAATTTACAAGAGGTCGTTTTTTTTAATTTTTAGCTCTGTTTTCTTGTCGGAATCAGTCGTTACTGTTGTCTGCTGCTATGTTTCTGGAAACGTATAAGAGTCTTTTATAGCAGCACTGCTTGCGGTTCATCTATGACTGGGATGTTGCCGAGTGGGACCAACTGAGCGAAAGGCTCAGTAGCCTCCTCAACATAGATGTGGCCGAGTGGGACCAGCTGAGCGAAAGGCTCAGTAGCCTCCTCAACATAGATGTGGCCGAGTGGGACCAGCTGAGCAAAAGGTTCAACAGCCTCTTCAACATAGATGTGGCCGAGTGGGACCAGCTGAGCGACGGGTTCGTCTCCCAACGGAATCAGCATGGGCTCAGGAATCTCCTCGACGAAGATGTGGCCGAGTGGGACCAACTGAGCGAAAGGTTCAGTAGCCTCTTCAACATAGATGTGGCCTAGTGGGACCAACTGAGCGAAAGGTTCAGTAGCCTCTTCAACATAGATGTGGCCGAGTGGTACCAGCTGAGCGACGGGTTCGTCTCCCAACGGAATCAGCATGGGCTCTGGGATTTCCTCAACAAAGATGTGGCCCAGCGGTACAAGTTGTGCTCTCGGTTCTTCGGCCTTTACCTCACTGGAAAACGGAATGAGTTCAATTCCTAGGTCGGCATTGGTTAGTTTTTGGTCAGTAACTGGAATGTTACCCAGGGGAATTAGCATGGCCCTAGGCTCTTCGGAAAACACCAGGGCTGAAAAAAGTACCAAAGATTTATATATGCGATTTTCATCATCAGTCCAATAAACACGTGTCTCTAAGGATATATTTGTCATTACTATTAATATTACTCTTATTTTTTATTATTCATGATGATGATGACGATGATAACAACGACGATGATGACAAAGATTTTAGTTCAAAGATCTGGCTTTGCACATGAGCTCTAGTGTGAATGTTTCCTGGACATTAACAGACTGTCTACTAGGTTTGGATTATGTAAGTTATCAGTAAGTTAATGTTGTGCCGCACGCTCACTGTACTAAATATAGCCGGAGTAGTCAATAGCAGGCAAGCTTTACTGGACGAATGGATTGAAATGAAATGAGTTAATCAAACACATATTTATTACATGAGAGAACTAAAGTTGTGAACCTGGCTAATCTATACATAAAGTTTCTCTCTATGGTGTGCAGGTACGTCTGTTTGAGAGTGTGCGTATATGTTTATGAGTTTGGGAGTGTGTATAAGTGTGAGTGTGTGTATATATATTAGTGTCTGAGTGCATATATGTTTATGCATGTGTTTGAGTATGTGTTTATGTGTTTGTGAGTATATATATTTAAAAGTGTGTACAGGTGAGTATATATGTTTAAAAGTGTGTACAGGTGAGTATATATGTTTAAAAGTGTGTGCAGGTGAGTATATATGTTTAAAAGCGTGTGTAGGTGAGTATATTTGTCTAAAAGTGATATGTAAGAGAGTGCGTAGGTGACTTTTATGTGAGTATGTGTTAACAAAATGTCGCTATGATTTTATTTTTGAATATGCATTTTGAAATACATGTCCATTAAGTTATTACTCTGGTGGGTGCCATTGAATTCTCGAGGCCCTCTTCAAGTTTATGGCTGTAATATAACACGAAACTCAGCAGCTTGTGCTTGTATCAAACTCACACGCATGCATGCGCGCGCACCACACACACGACCGCACACACGCACAAAGGACTTTGTTAAAGTGGCAGTAAAGCAGCGTGAGAGCACTGAAACGCAACATATAAATAAATGGATGTTTGTACTTTTAGAACCTTTTGTGCCAAGACTCGACCCTCACAGCTGTTCTATTACACAACACAAATACTGTAGCACACAGCACAGCTGTTTTAGTAAACAACACAAATACTGTAGCACACTGCCCAGCTGTTTTAGTACACAACACAAATACTGTAGCACACTGCACAGCTGTTTTAGTAAACAACACAAATACTGTAGCACACACTGCCCAGCTGTTTTAGTAAACAACACAAATACTGTAGCACACTGCCCAGCTGTTTTAGTAAACAACACAAATGCAGTAGCATATTGCACACCTGTTTTAGTACACAACACAAATACTATAGAATAATGTACAATTTGTTTAGTACATGTCACAAATAGTGTAGCACACTGCACAGCTGTTTTAGTAAACAAAACAAATGCAGTAGCATATTGCACAGCTGTTTTAGTACACAACACAAATACTATAGAATAATGTACAACTGTTTTAGTACACATCACAAATACTAATAGCATATTGCACAGCTGTTTTTACTGGGACAAAACATATGTAATGGAGGGAAGCCAAAAGATAGATCATGTTTCAATGCTGATTTTTTAAAATTATGATTTAACTAAAAAACGATTTATTTACTTGGATTTTAAAATGGCGAATCAATTCTTCTCTATTTCAAACTGTTTCCGGAAAATATTAAAAATCTCCAAATGATTGAAGTTGCTGATGGATCAGTCATAAAATATTTACACACGAATGAAGTAGCATTGACGTGTTTAGTAGCATTGTAGTAGCACATGTAGTGATATACTTTTTAATTGTTTGAAAGATATTTTGCAGTGCTCTTGGTAGTATAAACATAATAGGATCACTAACATTTAAGTTTTGATAATAAGAAACACAGACAATCAATAAAAACGCTATTCCGTTTGAATAAAAGCAAAATAGCCAAACCACACGAAGACACTTTAATATCGCACTTGACAGTCCCACAACTTGACAATCTCGCCAACAGTCCCACGATTTTACAGTCTTACAAAAACTTAACATTCCCACAATTTGACAGACCCACACCTTAACAATCTCACAACTAGCCAGTCCCATAACTAAGCAGTCCTCCAGTTTGGAAGCACCCCACAATTTCTCAATCCCACAACTTCCAAGGCCGCACACGACTCTTCATTAGAAAATAAAATACAGTACACAAATGAGCTGAAAAGTCTCTAGCTGCATTTTTCAGTTCCTTATTCTTTAAAGTCATCTAGTGCTGTACATTCACGTCACTCAGACTGTTCCTATTACATCCTGTCATGAAGGTAAATAAGATCGGGATTTGGCTTGAGTTACCTCGCTTTACAGTCCTTAGAGTGAGCGAGTTAAGCCGTACCAGCACTTTGTGTGGAGGTGCATGGCTGTCTTTGCACGTTCTTTGTTTAAAACAAAGACTTACATCGCCCATCTTGTGAAAACTTTTCTTATTCACTAAACGTTATCAAATGTTTAAATCGTCAAAGCTGTTACATTTACTTAACGAATCTGAACTGATTTTAAATAAAGCGTAATTTCGTACATTCACACTTGCACGAACGTCAAAGTTTTTGTTCAGGCAACAACTATAGGCGAGACAACAGAGAAAAATTTTGAGAAGTGAATTTTAAATAATATAATAATAAAACTCACAAGCAAGAGCAGCAAAAAACAGTAGGCCCCTCATGGTGATGGTACTAGCGCTGTCTTCACGGAGTCAGGAGTCAGCTAGCTAAATGAGATGTTGGCACTTTTTAAATGTTTTCCACTTCCACGTCATCGCTCAACATGTGCAGAATTCCCACATCCCTCTCAGCACCTCGTCACTTATACTTTAATTTATCTTAGCTGTGAGAAGAGATGGGTGGGGGATGTCTAAATTAGACGTTTCAAAAGTTGGGCGGTCAATAAGCGTTTGAGCGATTACAAATTATGATGGTAAACTTATTTCTGTGAGGAAAGAAAAAATACCTAGAGTAGTTCCATCTGAATCAGAACTAGGACAATAAAATGCACAATCATAGCTGTGAATTGGCGAACCATTTGAGCTAAAGCTGGTCATATCAGCACAATCATAGCTGTGAGTTGGCGAACCATTTGAGCTAAAGCTGGTCATATCAGCACAATCATAGCTGTGAGTTGGTGAACCATTTAAGCTAAAGCTATTAAACTCAGCACAATCATAGCTGTAAGTTGGCGAACCATTTAAGCTAAAGCTATTAAACTCAGCACAATCATAGCTGTGAATTGGCGAACCATTTGAGCTAAAGCTGGTCATCTCAGCACAATCATAGCTGTGAGTTGGCGAACCATTTAAGCTAAAGCTATTAATCTCAACACAGGCATAACTGTGAGGTGAGGGCAAGATGAAGGGAAGAGACTACTCATTAATCCAGTTCAACCTTGTCTACCAAAGGCATAGCTGAAGGGGACTGGGACATGATAGGCGATGAACCCTAGCTAGAATACATTGTACTCGTAGCTATGGTAAGAATAGGGCAAACAGAGATATGATGAACTATGTGACTCAAACCTTAACTAGAATACATTGTGTAGTAAGACTAGGGCAAAGACTTAGTAAACAATGTGACTCAAACCTTAACCAGAATACATTATGTGGAAGAAGAGGGCAAACAGATACTTGGTGAACTGTGTGACTCGAACCGTAAGTAGAATACAGTGTACTATTAGCTGTATAAAGAAGATGGAACACTGTGTGGACTCAAACCTTAACCAGAATACATTATATTCATAGCTGTGGTAAAAAGAGGGCACATAGAGACTTTGGTGAACTGTGAGACCCAAACCTTAACTAGAATACGTTGTACTCATAGCTGTGGTAAGAAGTGGGCAAACGGAGACTTTGTGAACTGTGTGACTGCGACCTTAACTAGAATACATTGCAGTCATATTTGTTGTAAGAAGAGGACAAATAGAGACTTAGTGAACAGTGTGACTCAAACCTTAACTAGAATACAATGTACTCTTAGCTGTGGTAGAAGAGGTCACGAAAGGCTTAGTGATCTGTGTGATTCAAACCATAACTAGCAGAGTCTCAACTAGCCTTTTGAAACAAACTTATAAGCATAGTGTTATAGCAACTTTACCACGCTCTTGGCTGAGTGTCCATTGCTGAAAATTCGAAGGATTTAATTTTTTTTTACACTGGACATACAACCTGATTTATTTACAAAGATCATTACCCTTGCTTTAGAGATTCACAGTAAAATAAAGTTTAAACATATTACTCATAAAAGATGAAAACTAAATCCAAACCTAATATAAATTACAAACCCACATATGTCTATATATTGCATTGGAAATTTAAGCATCATTGCAAATGCCGTTAAACTTTCATAACGTTACTAAGGCTATTCATATGGCATTAGAATATACTGTAAATTTTCTGTCACCAATCGTTATTCTGTAATTAAAAATGTTCTTTATATTTGTAAACAAAATATTACATTAACTTAAAAAGTCGAATAATATAACAAAAAACCCTACGTCAAAAGTTTTGATTTATTAAGACGTTGTTAGTAACTGTGAAATCTGTACAAGCTTGTGTCGTGTTTGTCAGTGACTGCAGATGAATTTCTAAATCTGTACAACTTCACGTCAGGCTTTTTGTTTGATGAGTTTGTTAGTGGCTGAAGATGGAGGTCTAAACCTGATTTCCCATATCCAGTCTCGTGTCAGAGTGCTGTTCCATGTTCCTTAATGATTGCATACCGATTTCTTGAAAACAACCAGAGTGGATTTAGTGATTGGTTTATTAGAGAGAACCAATAATTTAGTTTGTTATACTTTTAAGTTTGAGCATGGAAATGCTGTTGCTGTGGTTTCGTGTAGTGTTAGGTCTTGCTGACCCGCAGTGAAAGAATTTCATGACTTTTTGAGATCTTACAAATATCTATCGGTTCTATGACTTCTGGGCGGGCGACATTTTACAAACGACACTTAGCGGGCGACAAGTGGCTAACGTCAACTAGCTAATGACACATGCTCAGTAATAACTGGCGAATGGCAAGTGACTTGTGCTTAATACGATATACGACATTTTGCTAAACAACAGAAAAAAACGTATGTAATTACCTGATTCATTCTGCAGATGTAAGTCATGCGTAAAGCCAATTGTCACTAGCCGGTTGTGTCTAGCCAGTTGTCACAAACCTCTTGTCGCCAGCCCACCTGTCTGGCCACCATATCTATCTATCTATCTATCTATCTATCTATCTATCTATCTATCTATCTATCTATCTATCTATCTATCTATCTATCTGTCTATTTGTCTGCCTTTCTGTCGTCTAACTATCTATCTACCTACACACACACGCTATATATACATACCCCACAAATGTATGCATTTAGCAAGTGTGCCCTTATATTTTATATTTTGTAAGTGCCCGTATATCTAACTAACGCATGTTACACTTAATCTGCAGCTTATACATGTATCTACATTTTAGTGAAAGTATTTTTCTTTGCTCAGGTCAAAACAGTCCGTCTGTATTGTTGCGTATTAACCAATATCCAGGTCAAAACAGCCCTTTCTGAGCTGTTGCATATTAACCAATATCCAGCACAAAACAGCCCTTCAGTGATTTTGATTAAAAAGTAGACAAAAAAACCTTCTGAGAATATTGAATTTGACATATTTGAGCGTTAGAAATTCGTGATTTCAACTATCATTCCGTATATTGCTTCTGTATTTTCCGGTTATTAGAACTGCTTGTTCACTTCTATTGTTAAAGTTCAATTTTTGTATATATGTGCGCTTCTTCTATTAAGAGGAGAGAAGGAGCCAAAGAAAATATCTTCAACTGAGAATTACAGCTGCAGTCAGGCAGCAGAGAATGAACAAAAGACAAACACAAACATTAAATAAACGAGAAAGACAGACACGAAGATTAGACAAACGGAAACACAGAAACAAACATTTAACAAATAAGAAACACGGACACAAATATTAGACAAGCGAGAAACACTTCACTGGAAAAGAAAGGCAGACACAAACAACAGTCTGGAAAAGGAAGGCAGATACAAACAACAGTCAGAAAAAGGAAGGCAGATACAAACAACAGTCAGAAAAAGGAAGGCAGACACAAACAATAGACTGGAAAAGGAATGCAGACACAAGCAAAAGACTGGAAAAGGAATGCAGACACAAACAACAGTCAGAAAAAGGAAGGCAAATACAAACAACAGTCAGAAAAAGGAAGGCAGACACAAACAATAGACTGGAAAAGGAATGCAGACACAAGCAAAAGACTGGAAAAGGAAGGCAGACACAAACAACAGACTGGAAAAGGAAGGCAGATACAAACAATAGACTGGAAAAGGAATGCAGACACAAGCAAAAGACTGGAAAAGGAAGGCAGACACAAACAATAGACTGGAAAAGGAAGGCAGATACAAACAACAGATTGACTGGAAAAGGAAAGCAGACACAAACAACAGTCTGGAAAAGGAAGGCAGACATAAACAATAGACTGGAAAAGGAAGGCAGGCACAAACAATAGACTGGAAAAGGAAGGCAGATACAAACAACAGATTGACTGGAAAAGGAAAGCAGACACAAACAACAGTCTGGAAAAGGAAGGCAGACATAAACAATAGACTGGAAAAGGAAGGAAGGCACAAACAATAGACTGGAAAAGGAAGGCAGACACAAACAATAGACTGGAAAAAGAAGGCAGTTACAAACAATAGACTGACTGTAAAAGGAAGGCAGATACAAACAATAGACGGGAAAAAAGGCAGACACAAAGTGTAGACTGAGAAAGTAAGGCAAACATAAAAGTTTCAGTGGAAGAAAGACAAACATAAAGACAGACTCACGAACAGTGACTTGATTGAAAGACAAAACAGACTTTGGAACACTAGTCTAAATAATAAAACTAACATTGGCATTACTCTAAGCTGAAAAATACTACAGACTGACGACATACGAGAATTATTTATTATATATAATACATATTATGAAACAAGATACACACTGACTCTAACTGACGCTCCCGAACACAAGACGAATTGAAAGCTGTAATACACAAACTGAGGGCCTAAACAACGACATACTATGACACACGAACACAAGATTAAGAGAGAAAAAAACCGAAGATAGATCATGAATACTAGATCGAAAGACAGAAACACGTGCATGTTTGTAGCCACACACACACACACACACACACACACACACACACACACACACAAATGCAATGGTACCTGACACTGTTGTAGGTGCACTATTTAAAAGTAGACAGGCAACACATGCATTTGAATGATGTGACTCATGCATATTGCTAGACCACACACACACACACACACACACACACACACACAGATACAGAAAATAGAACATTAATGTGAAAGATATGTTGACATTGTTGTAGGTTCACTAGTTAAAGAAGACAGACTGACACTAACACTAGAATGAATAATAATACAATCATGAACAATATATACTGAAATCAAATTTTCCGAATACTAAATAGGTCCGAATGATTTTTAAATTCAAATACTTTCTGTCTGTTCCATTAAAGAAAAGGGAAGAAAACCCAAACATTAAAAACAAATCGTTATTCTTGTTTGCTTTAGTTTTTAAATTAAAAATGTTGGCTTTGTCACCCTTCCTCTATTAATATTTTAAAATGTACAATACTTAACTTAAGGAATTTTTAATGTTTTGTGTCAGCAATTGAAACTGGCAACCATGTCAAAAAGTCCACGTTGTGTGAACTAAACCGATGTGAGCAGGTGAGTCAATTGAACACCACTCGAAGTACAAAGTCATTTATTAATCATTCCATGGCGTATACATTTCGAAGATATATTTGAAAAGATGATTTTTAGTGTAACGGCCAAATGTAGACGACTATAATCTGTTAGGAAATATTAGATGTTCTCTTCGTATATAATTATAATTTATTAATAAATTGAAAACTCAAATCCTGGGGTGTCCTCTACGAGTGAAATGAAGCAAAGGCACTATTCTATAATGTATAGTCCTACGAGTGAAATGAAGGACTCAAAGGCACTATTCTATAATGTATAGTCCTACGAGTGAAATGAAGGACTCAAAGGCACTATTCTATAATGTATAGTCCTACGAGTGAAATGAAAGACTCAAAGACACTATTCTATAATGTATAGTCCTACGAGTAAAATGAAAGACTCAAAGACACTATTCGATAATTAATGTATGTATAGTCCTACGAGTGAAATGAAAGACTAAAAGACACTAATGTATAGTCCTACGAGTGAAATGAAGGACTCAAAGACACTAATGTATAGTCCTACGAGTGAAATAAAGGATTCAAAGGCACTATTCGATGTTACACATTGCATACGAGTGAAGTGAAGGATTCATACATACATTATTTGATGATTGTGAGATTTTCACTATTACTCACGCTCACACTCCTACAAGCGCTTGAGGCCAAAGACAAAAAGCGAATGTCTGCAAGATGGTTTATGCTGTTAGTACCAGTTAAAGTGGTGTAAAAGCCAACTTTAAAAAATCACCTTGAAGAATATTCACAAGAAATGTGTTCTTTTAAAAAAATAGTGTTTGGATTTATTGATTTATAGCAATTTTTAAAAAAATCACATCCTAGTGAGATTTTGTAAGTGGTTGGAAGAGAGTGTTTCATGAGAATTCGATGAAAGGAGGATGACGATAAAGTCATATTTAAAGGAGCAAAAGCGAAAACTAGTGTATCCTGCTAAAGCCCAACTTAATATTTCTACAGCTTATTGACTATTTAAAAGCTTTTTTTACCTATCGTATGTTGGTCTGCCAAGTAGTTTTATCGAGAAATGGGGAACAGCACACAGTCTGTACTAGTCTTACTAACTGATCACAAACTACCTAATGAAGGGGAAAGGATTAATTATTTACCCAGGAGCAGTTGATGAAAGTGTGACGTCAGTGTAAGATTGACTGTAAAGTAGCACGAGTTATGCGAGTGCGGTGTTAGAGTGCGAACTTTCCACGACAGAGAAAACAAGAAGCATGATTGTTTAACAGAAGAGAGTATGAATGAAGAGAAATGGTCTGCATGCAGATGTTCTATTAAAGATAGTATACATCTATTATTTCAACATGTGATTATTTTGTACAAGGAAATGTTATGAATCTTACAAGAAAATTAGTCACTTATCGAGATGGTTGTTCAGAGAGACGTGAAGACAGAAGCGCATGCTGCTGTAACAGACTGATCGGGGGTGACCTGTAGCGAGCTGACACCTCGAATTTCATAGTGATATTCTCATCAAGTCCGATTTGAAATAAGTCGGCAAAAGGATTATGACGAAATTTTACTACCCAGGTATTAGCACGGCAACGGGTACCCATCGACAACACTACTCGTCATTGATCAGTGTCTGGTGTATCATGTCTGGGGGGGGGGTATTCATCATTGATCAGTGTCTGGTGTATCGTGTCTGGGGGGTATTTATCATTGATCAGTGTCTGGCGTATCATGTCTGGAGGGTATTCATCATTGATCAGTGTCTGGTGTATCATGTCTAGGGGTATTCATTATTGATCAGTGTCTGGTGTATAATGTCTGGGGGGTATTCATCATTGATCAGTGTCTGGTGTATCATGTCTGGGGGGTATTCATCATTGATCAGTGTCTGGTGTATCATGTCATGGTTACAAGAGCGTGGCGGAGATGTTAATCTCTAGGAAATTTATGAATTGGAAGTGAAACCTGAGAAATAGGACATGAATAAATATAAGATTAGAAACAACTGAACATAAAAGCTGACCAGTCGACAAGCAATGCATGTCTCAGCAGAGATTAAAACTATTTGCCATATCCAAATTCAATAGAAGCAATTGTAAATTCTTCTCAATGAATACTAGGACAATTACAAAATGCATTCAAAATCAATATGATAAAATTGCAAATTGATAGAATGAATGAAATTGTTTATTCTTTTTCTCCTTTCAGAACCTGTGAGAATTTCTGATGTTTCATATTTTATATTTAGTGCTTGTTAAGACCACTTTCCTTACTGCAATCATATTATTATTATGTGTATGCAAATAAGTAATAATTATAGCAGAAGACAACAAACCAGACACAGTATCTTCTGTAGACCATACTAAAATTAGGGCTGTCAAATATCTGGTTAATCGATTCCCTATTTTTTTCTTAATGATGGAGTAGATAGAAGTATCAAAATTAAAATAATTTTGTCAACATAATAAGTACAAAATAAGTAATAAGTACAAAAAACTGATAGTCAAACAACAACTAATATTTAACAAAATTTTAATAATTCACAAGTGCGTTTTTATTTTTTCACATCATGACTCTCAAAGTGACTTTTTCATTTAAGTAATTTTCTTTTCTTTCATATACTACTAAACGATTTATGCAATAGTAGATTAAATTTATTAAAAGTAGTGTTTCCAGTTACACACACACACACACACACACACACACACACACACACACACACACACACACACACACACCACCACCACCACCACCACCACCACCACCACCACATACAAAACACATTTCTTTTTTAAATATTAATTTAAAACTTAATTTTCAGTTCTGGTGAAGTTTCCATATTCAGTATTTTCTTTTTTAAATTGGGAATGGTCTAAGTTATCCAGTTCAATTAAATAGTGATGACTAATGTTGCTACTCTAATTAAGTGTGAGGTACTTTTTTAATTTAAAAAACCCTTTATTTTATGTTTTAACATAGTTCTTCCCTTAAGATTTTTGAAAATATCATTCTTGAAATCATACCTTGTCATCTTCTTGCCTGCTCTATTTTCCATGCATTTCTTCTTCATTAAAGTCCGTTGAAGAACAGTGACAACAAATTTTCTGCCATTCTTTTCCCCTTTAATTTTTAAAAACTGTTTTCTATGTTATATTGGGGTTTAGTCTGTGTAAAGAAAGCAATAGGTCGCACACAATACGTTTCTTTAATGTTAATTTTTGTAGTTGTCAGCCGAACTGTTGAGTTCAAGCTTTGTCTTTTTCTGGAGAATGAGGATGAAACCTCATTAAATATGTGCATACTGGTTAAAAATAATGAATTCTCGCCAAAAACAAAAAACCCCCCCCCCCCCCCCAGGTATTCAGGTGTTCTGAGTATGGACCTATGAGACAGTTAAATCAATGACCTTACGGCCCATAACTCTTGGCTACTTAGTACCATACCAGTTATTAACATAAACATATATACGTTTAAAAAGTAATATTATATATATTAAAATATACAAAAGTTAAAAATACAGTAGTTTGGTACATAAATCTTTGGTGTCGTGTGCAAAGTAAACATGGCGTAAAAAGATTCAGTCGGATAATTGAGATTCAAGAGTATTTTCCTATTTCACGTTTATTTCACAAAGATTTAAAATGCACATAAAACACTGTGCATAGGCTTATAACTAATATTCTGATAAAAAAATCATGCTTTTCATTTGTAAACATAGTTCAATATTTATCCAATTATTTCGCACTGTCTGTGAGACAGCCAGATGCCATTTATCAGTAGGAAAAAGAATTCACTCCCCTGTGCGATGTGGTGAGTTACGCGGGACTAAGGTTAATTTCTTGTCCACGAGCCTAATACAGTTCGTGCCTTCTATCTATACTGCTTATTTGAGTACTACCAAAATAATGCAGTCAATAAACTTCCAGGACTACGATGTGTATGGTTTCGATTTGGACCACACGCTTGCTAAATACAAACTTGTTGATTTATTTAATGTAAGTCGTTGAAAAGTTCGTAACATAGAATGTAGAGTTAGATAAGACTACAGTACAACTTTACAAGGTACTTAATACTGCATTGTTATACAAATATAGTAAATATCAGAAACCCATGAAACACTAAATCACTAATCAGAAACACTAAACTATAATAATGAACAATAAAGTTAATATAATTTCTTATCTACTTTGGGACATTTAATTAGCCATTTGTTACCTTAGGCACTACTTAAGTACTTTAGACTAGTACTTTTAGTAGTAGTATCATATATGCCTATGAATAGTATGATGGCATGGAAGGCTGAAAAGGGATAGAAGGGCAAGAATTAGTAAGGGGATCAGAATAAAAATGGAGTTGAAGTATGCAAACTAGTAAACACTGACCCAATATTGTTATAATCATAATGTGATTGTAGTATAAAGAATAAGAGGTATTAATTAAAAAAATGTAATTTATATACATTATGACATAATTTATTTAATGATGGTAACTTTTATTAAAATATTAAGATTAATAATAATGAGTTAAATTTATTTATTTGTTATTTTCATACAACCTTTATATCTTCTTTTTAGCTAGCCTATGATTGTGTTGCAACATTTTTAGTGAGTGAAAGAGGTTATGACCCATCAATCAAGGAAGATATGCACAAGTACAAAGACTTTGTGTAAGTACATATTTTTTTTTATGCTTTTGGCTACAGTAAGAGCAGCAGTAACTAACAGTTGTGCAATATGGTAATTAATTGGTTCAGTAATCTGAGTTAGCAACAGCCTTTGAACTTGAAGAATTAAGTAACTGTAGGTTAATTAATAATAGTTTGCAAAAGGGTAGTGCACAGAGCACTAAGTGATGGAAGCATTACATTTTATAGCTGTGTTAGGAGCTATATCAAAGACAGAGTTTAATTTGCTGCATTTTTAGCAATCTTTTTTTCTCCTCTAGCTCTTATCATTATCAAATGTGTTCAAGTTATGACTGCCTGAAATAAAAAGTTTAAAGCTCATTACCTGCCCATATCATTATCAAGTGTAAAATCACTGACACCCTTACAGATTTAAGATAATATTAATAAAACATCTGAGTTTAAATTTTCAGTTCTCTCTCTCTCTGTCTCCTAATCAGCTTCAACATATACAACACACTTGTAAAACAATATACCAGGAACTGAGACAAATTTGTACTGTTCTCAGTCTTTTGAAAATTACAGTTGCCTCAAAACCCTTGTTCTTTGATTCTATTTCAACTTCACAGTTGTAATACACTAATTTAAGATTTGCATTAATATATAAATTTTCCCCAGGAAACTGCTATAGGTTCAAAGCAATGTAACTAGAATTATTCCTACTAATCCTAGAGCCCTGCAGAACTGATGACATAAAATCATTTATCCACAACTGGCTGCCTGTTTATACTGGAAACCACAAAATCTCTTCTATTTGCTATAATTCTGTTGTCTGCTTTCTCCAGAATTCTTGTCTGATCTCAAAGGATCAGAGCACATTTCTAACATAAATATGCTCATAATCAAGTAAATATTGTTGGCTATTGTTAACATTTCATTAAAATCTTATGGTGCTTTACAGGAACTAAACTAGTGAGAAGGCGTGTTAATTAGAACCCTACAATTGACTGGGCTGAATCTTGAACCCATGACCCCAAAGATTCCTGCAAGAGAATTCACTATCTACTAGTACTAATCTAGACCTCTCAAATTCCTATACACACATTTAACAAACTGGTATTTGAGTGAATAGAAACAGACCAAAAGATCATTATTAGTACATATTTAACACTTTTCCATCAGCATATTAGCTCTGCCACTAAACTTCATAATTAAAATTGCTTTTTCATTTTTGCTTTGTAAACCCATATTTCAGCATAGATTATATTTCATGTTACCTTTTTTTAATTTTTGCATATTATTTTATTTTAAAGACGTTTTCATATTTTTATATGTATGCAGTTGAGTTATATCTTATGTAGGGGTTATGTCCTGATGTTAGCTTTCAGTAATAATTATCTCCCTTTCCTCAAAGTTTTTACTAACATTTGCCCTCTTCAAAGTATCAAATCATAAATAAACTTACCACAAAGCTAAGAAATAAAACTAATTCACAAAAATCTGACAGATGCACAGAAAACAATAACATCATAGATTAGACTACATTTTTCCCTTCCCTGGGCTGACATAGTCTCTCTCAAATGGTTGCTTGTCAAAAATATATAGCCAGTTATGAACATGATGCATTCCTGGTGGCAAAGCATCAATAGAATGTGCATTTAGTTTACACAGTTTTGTTTTTTTCAGAGTCAGAGTGTGCTTAAATTTTATTTTGGCACTTACTATATCAAGACTTGCCTGACCACATATTTAATGATTTAGTAGTGTGCACTCAAAACATTTACCTGGGTTTCTTTGAAGAACCCAAGTACTCTCTTTATTCAGAAAGAAATAGTGGTACTTGTGTCAGTAATGTAAATATTGGCATAATCATAATGTACTGATTACAGTACAAATACTTTTTGTCAGCAATATGAGATGCAGGTACCAGGCTAATGCATTCATGAAGTACAGTAGTTTATCTAATATAGAAACTGACAGTTAGGGTACACTTTATATACAGGATTATAATATTATTATAGATTTTTTTCCATTTTGATAAAACTGACAAGACAGGTTACTTGTTATTCTTGGGTGCTTATTATACATGTACTTTGAGATTTTGCAGTAAATATCAGCACCTCACTGATCAGAGAACTTCAACCTGCTACATAAATTTACATCCTTAGACCCTCCAGCTGGCCACATCTCACTAGCTGTATTGCCTTTGGCACTGGCAGTTAGTAAATAATTCAGGCTAACTAACATTAACTTTTTCTTTTATTTCTTATGACTAGATGTCCCACTGACACTTTCCATCACAATACTAATTTTTCAAAATATAATTTAAAAAAGTAAAGCTATGTATTAAGAAAATTGTTTGATTTTTTTCAGATGTAAAGGCCTATTTTTGGATATCAAACAAGGTAACATTTTGAAACTGGGCCATGACACCACTATTTTAAGGTAAAAGCACAATTCTGTTTTGAAAGTAAGTTAAACTACAGAAAAAGCATTGGATTTATATGCTACACAATAAATATTGGATTTATATTCTACAGAATGTATTGGATTTATATACAACAGAACAAGTATTGGATTTATACAGAACAAGCATTGGATTTATACACTACAGAACCTGATTTATACATTTATTTTCAACTAAACCAAAGATAACTAGAGTCAGTATGATATCTTATCTTAAACTCTACTCTTTACAACCACAGATAACTAGAGTAAATATGATATCCCATCTTAAACTGAACTCATTTTAAACCAAAGTAATGTAATATCTCATTCTGTACCAAGCTTGTGATAGATAAAATAGTTGATATAATCACTCATTTTAAACTGAACTCTTGGTGGCCAACATTGACTTTATATATAATTTTTTAATCTTATACTGAACTATTTATACTATTATAAATATAATTTACACAGATGATAGCTTAGCAGTAAGATAGCAATCCACCAAGATTGCATGCTAATAGGATTTTATTACTTGAATATGTCAGAGTTTTTGTTTTTCAGGTTAAATGTTAAAATGTCAGACCTTTCGTTTCAATACTTTATGCTATATGGTCAGCTGTCAGGAACTAATTGTATGTTTAGAAATGAAAGTTGAAAGAGACAAATTGGAAATGAAAGTTAGAGACAAACAGTGCTTACACAATAAAATAAAGTTTTAGCCTAGCTTGACCATGTTTACTTGCTAAGCAAAGTTGATGTCAGTTCTCTACATCCCATTGATACCAACATTGCTCTGGCAGTGGAGTATGATTATTTCCACTGAATCCAACACCTTCAGCCTCTTGAGTGTTCATCCTGTCTCAGTATCTGAGGTAAATTATCATCTGTGCCTAGGCATAAGAGCTTGTAACAATGTGATTGTGATTGTGACAGTACCTAAATTCTCTGCTTTCACCAATATGCCATAATTCCATTGTTGGTTTAGACATGATGCTTTTTTTGCTGACACTGTTCTCTGATGGTCAGAGCCCAAGGTAAAAGCTACTTAAGAAAGCAAGCAGGCTGACTGTCTTCCCAACTTGCCCTTCATTATTTCCTTATTAGCATCAGGTTTAAAGTTGCTAGGTGAAAATTGGACCAGCAGGATAGACATAGAATCAGATTGTATCCTGCTCTCACACAACACATTGTTGCAGATTTAGTTTATCTTCTCTTGATTAGGGTATGTTTGCTGTAGCCAATTTTGTGTTATATCTAACCAACTGCTGAAGAAATGAACCTGTTGGCAAAGTTTATTTAGACTTGAATGGACTGTCCAACAATATATATATATATATAAAATAATTTTTTATAAAGGGAAGGTCCTCCTACTGTGGGAAACAAAAAAACCCTTGAATTTCATTACATAGATAACTCTCAGATTTATCTCTTTGTTCAGCCATTCAAATTTTCTGTTATATCATTGCCACATGCTCCCCAAAATCCCAATGCTGGAGTGCTACATCTGGCCTAAAGAGCTCTGGCACCTTACACACAGCAAACAGAATGGTGCTGGCCGAACCAAGTTTTCTCATGCCTGTGCTTACCACTAATAGTAATACGAGAGACTAGTGTCATGCTCACAAGAGTACTAACTGAAATAACAGTATTTTTATCAGATAAACTTAAATTTTATTATAGTTAAGAAAAGGCATGATTGGCAGAAAAGAAATAAATGAAGTAAAGATTGTTATTACAAGAGTGAATGGATGGTCAAGGTTTTTGTTTTGCCTCTGACAATGATCACAATGTCATCACTTGGACTTGAGAGGTGTCATTAATCCTCTTCTCCCTGACATTAAGTAGATCATCACTTGGACTTGAGAAATGCTAGTTAATCCCCATCTCTATAACATTAATTAGATAACTAAGTCACTGCATGGATTTGAAACAAAAATGTTTGTTAATCCTCTTCTTTCTCTGAAATTAAGTAGACCACAGTCACCATTTGAACTTAATGAATAAATTCTCTTTTCTCTCTGACATTAAGTTAACCACTAAGTCACTGCCCATTTTCTATACATTATAATTCTGCAAACTGCTAAATCACTACTTGGACAGCTAATCTTGCAATCTGTGTGTTTGGTCATGGACTGGTGTTCTTACATTTCTTTTTCAGGGCTTCACATGGAACAAGTCTTTTATCTGTGAAACAAATCCAGGCTGTGTATGGTAAAGACATGAAATGGGAGGCAGTCATTGATGTGAAAAATACCCTGAAAAATGGAATTTGTATGTAATTCTAAAACAGAATTTCATTTGCTGTGTATGATATTATTATGAAATGATAATTATATTATTATGTGTATGTTATTATGACATAATGACTATAGTTACTTTCTTTTTTTTTAAATTGTGGCTCTACTTGCTGAATCATATTCTTTAAAATAGTCCTTGACAATCTATTTTCTGTTTATTTTGTCAATTTAACCTCTTAATTTGCATATTCTTAATATTACTCTAGGTTTAAACAGTGTACTTATAATCATAAACATGTATCATTCACAGCATAAATAATTACTGTTAAAAAGAGAATTAGTTGGGTTTTTTTATTACATATAAAGGCAAAAGTTTAAGAAAGCAAACAGAAAAAAATATTTACTTTCTGTTATAATTTATTGTTAGTTTTTATTTTTAACTTAAGTATTTTCTATATTAATTTTGTTTATGTTTTAAGGTAAATTTAATTTGTGTAGTGAGTGGTTAATAAGTGCTGATTACAGTTTTATTATGTTGCAAGCTGAATACCGTTTTTTTGAAAATTACTTTGACTGTCCTGGGTTGGTGGCAATAGCCAGAGCAATTGATATCATTGATCAACAGGTAAGAAATCATTGTGAGTATAGTTAGTTAGATTGTTTGTAATGGAGGTTTTTAAACCATGACCAGAAATATTGATATTAACTGTAAGAATTAAAAAAAAAACTTGGGGGAAGGTGGGGGGATGTTCGGTGATGTACCACAGACTGGTGGCAAAACCCAGATACATTAAATGACCATGAGATAGCTAAAATACCTCAGTGCAGTCTGTTAGATTGATTAAAATTTGTCACGCTTTGATAACACTGGGGATTTAGATTGTGGAATGAGTTTTGCATTTAAAGTACTATTTGCTGTATACATCCATAAATACATCTTGGACTTCAGTATTAATTTTTAATTATGAATTATAATTAATTAATACATTTTAAACTTTTTCCATTTAAAAAAAAAAAAAAATTCCGTTTATTCCAGTTTTATTTTAAGTGGTGCACAGTTTATTACTTTATAATTTTGAGAAATAATTCTTATTTCACATTTAGCTTGAAAATGGGGGCATTACAAATTCTATATATCTATGAGCTCACAAAGTGCATAGATATCTTGGATACACCCTAGTCGATTGTCTTAACTCACCAGTCACTTCTTGCAAAAAAATAATTCCATAATTGATAGATGGGTTATTCTGCTATTTCAGCCAGATTGCCTACATCATAACTTAACCATAAGTTAACCATTATCATGCCCTGGTTCAGACTGCTTACCTTTAGAAATCTAGCATTCACACAAAGCACCTACCCAAACTTATAATTAAACTTCAATGCTTTAAACAGCTTTTATTTGGGTATGGTCTGCTGAAAACCAGTATCTTGTCTTTGTAACATAAGAATGAGAAACATATTAAACTTTAAAATAGCATGTATAATATAAAAAGTGTTTTTAATTTCACAGTGAATAATAGACAAATTAAATAATAATAATGGTATTTTAACAGGGTGGGTTTATTTCATTATAAATGGTGTATAGTTCAGAGGGTTGAATGTTTGTGGAAGTGTAGTGAGGTAATGCACTTATTGAATCAGCATTTGAATAAGCTATATTTAACTTCATCTGTGTTAAAAATGCCAGTTAGGTCTGCAATTTCACTTCATAATTTCTGAATTTTTCTACAGGTCATATACATTAAACAACAGTTTGATCATAACAGGTTCTATAACTAATGCTTTTAAAGTGAAGTCCTTAGAGGCTGTCATACAACTAGCATCTATAACCTTAGCAGTGGCTAGATTGTGTACATTTTATAACAAACTAATATTTATAACTTAGCATTTGCTAGATAGTATAACATAGCAAATGCTAGATAATGTACTTTGCATCATAAATAATTAGAATTTATAACATAGCAATAACTACAGTATATAATAAATCTGGTGTTCATAACCTTAGCAGTAGCTAGATTTTGTTACCTACATTATAAAACTAGCATTAAAAATCTAGCAATAGCTAGATTGTGTGCAGTGCATCATACATTAACAGTCGTAACCTCAGCATAGCTAGATTTGTGTGCAGTGCATCATACATTAACAGTCGTAACCTCAGCATAGCTAGATTTTGTGCAATGCATCATTCAGTAACAGTCATAACCTCAGCAATAGCTAGATTTTGTGTGCAGTGCATCATACATTAACAGTCGTAACCTCAGCATAGCTAGCTTTACATGCAGTGCATCATACAGTAACAGCTGCAGCCTCAGCAATAGCTAAATTTTCATGCAGTAATAGCCATAACCTCAGCAGAAGCTAAATTTGCATGCATCATATAATAATAACCATAACCTCAGCAATAGGTATTGCATGTAGTACATCATACAGTAGTCATAATCTCAACAGTAGCTAGATTTGCATGCTGTGCATCATAAAATAACAGTTATAACCTCAGCAATAGCTAGATTTGTGTGCAATGCATCATGCAGTAACAGTCATAACCTCAGCAGTTGCTAGATTTATATGCAATGTGTCATACAGTAACAATCATAACCTTAGCACTAGGTGATTTTGCAGAATTTGAATAGATTTCTCTGACATCATTTTACCAGACTCTGATAATTGTGGAGATGATGTTTATCGCATAGTTCACTTGCATCAGCTGGTTGAAAAAAATCAGATTTGAAAAAATACTACTGTTAAATGCAATTAAAAACAAATATTTCTGTTTTATTTAATATACCTTTATTTTTATTTTTTTAAAAACAGTCTTCACCTGTTTCTACTGAAGAAAAAGAAAAGATGTATATTCAGATATGGACAGATGTGATGGATGCATTACTCTGCATGTATAATCTGAAAAACTTTTCTAGTATGTATGATTCTTTACATTGGTTTAGTAAATAAGCATTCAAACTGTCTTTTATGAACTCTTATGCAAATGAAAAGCAACATTTTTATCTGGTCTAACATAATAATTAATGTTGAGCAAGATTTATATATGAATGGGGGGGGGGGGAGGGGGATTTTTTTTAGCCTGTCATGCATGGCACTTGAGCTGCCCACTTTGGTCATCTTTCTAGCTCATCTAACTCATTTCTATTTTATATCAGTTCAGTGATAACCATAGACGTTAAATAAAGTGGTTTTAGTGAGTGTTAGGAGTTTAACATAATTCTGCACTGTTAAAATTATGCCACTTTTGTAAGATTATTTTGCAAATATATTTCAGTCAGTACTTTAGTAGCTAATCTTGTGTTCTTACTATTAATTACAGAATATATATAGAGTGAGAGAGAGAGAAATATTTAGAATACCATATGCTATGGTAATAATGTGCCATTTGCACTCTTTTTTTTGTTTGTTTTTTTAACAAAACAGCAGATAAAAGCAGATACTTTTCGGCAGTTAAATGTAATCCAGATCGATTTGTAGAGAAGTGTAGCCAAGACATTAGATGCTGGCTAAAATCACTGAAACAACAAGACAAAATTGTCTTTCTGCTCACCAGTTCTCAGATTGATTATGCAGGATGTCTATTGGACGTCTGTCTAGGGTATGTCTGTGTTTGTCATGTGTTTATAATACCATCTTTAGATTTGTTCTGGTATGTTTATGATGCTCGTTTGTTTGATCATTGTTCAGCATGTTTATATGACATTGATTGTTCATGATACAGCAGGAAATTACATTAGATGCCAACGTCCATATCATATATCTTCAGCAAGAATTACACAGTTTAAAGCTATCCTCCACATAATAAATTTTCAGCAGTAAATTTCACAGTTGGAAGCCATCCTCCAGGTAATAAATCTTCACCAACAAAGTACATAATTTGAATCCATTCTCCATATAATAAACCTTTGCTAGAAATTAACCTGTTAAAAGCCACCCTCCATGTAATAAACCTTTGCTAGAAATTAACCAGTTAAAAGCCATCCTCCATGTAATAAATTTTCAGCAGTAAATTATACAGTTTGAAACCATCCTTATAATAAACTTAGCAGTAAATTACACAATTTGAAATTGAGCCCCTTGTAGCATGTTTTTTGTTTTTTGTTTTTTTTAGAAATGATAGTGACTGTTATTTAAAATCTGATTTGTTTTAAGAATAGCAGCATTTAATTTTGAGTACAAAAGTAAATCTGATTTGTTTTGAGAATAGCAGTGTTATGTGTGCAAAGGTAAAATGTTTTAATATCTGCTGGATGCTCAATATGCCATGACATTTTGGTTTTAAGGTTTCAGAAACACATTTTATTTCCATCAGACCTAATCATGTCACTAACCATCTTTGTGAGGATCTATTAAACAAATTATGTATTTTTGATAACCATTTTTCTTATTATTAATTGTTTCTTTTATTAACGGGTTTTACCCTGCCTTGCATACTTATTGTGAAAGCTTCCATTAAGGGATTAAGCTTAAGGCTGACGAAATACCTGTTTACTCGTTCAGAGAATATAGGCCAGGTCACAGGTGAAGGACACTCTGAAAACTAACCACCTATATATGGTCATTTGCATTCCGTGCAATGACGTAGCGCTAAAATGTTAGTTGACCTTCATCCATTGATATAACCGCCTGAATGTATTGGCTCGCGTCAGACGCATCACCAGCCACACAGTGTGCCCAACCTACCAGGGGTAAAATAGAGAAGATTTGCGTCCCATTATGACCGCACCTAAGATACACATAGTGGTAATACACTTGATTTTTCTATAATCGAAATTCTGTCTTGTGGAATTGATACCATGTATTTGTATTGTAAATGTGTGTAGAATATTCTTGTGAATTTTAATGCTGCTAATATTAATATATTTTCCTTACAGAAAGCTAATGGCGTTAGCGATGTTACATTTATAAAGTGGTGGAAAATGCCACATGTATGTAGTTGTATCACCGTTGATTAATTGTTATCACGGAAGAGTTAACACATGCTGCGTGGATCACTAGCTAAATTATATTATGAACTTCTGTATTGTAATGAAGGAAATATATATTGTAAAGGTTTTACATATTTGAAACTTTCATGTGATGTAAACTATGAATTAGCTAAAAGCTAATTAGTGAGATTGTAAAGGATGATTATCGCTGCTGCCACAAAGCCCATAGAATCGCTATTACCACAAGATGCTGTAATATAATAACTACGTATTTCAGCCGGTCTTGAGTTTAACTCTCAAACTCTAATGCTGCCAGCTAATGCCAAGCTCAGTGTGAAATCCACCGTCTTACAGACAAGGACCCATGAGCAACTGGTAGAGAGAGAGAGAGAGTGATCATCTATGCCAGGGGTGCACAAACTTTTTAGGCCAGAGGGCCACATTTCCAATTGATAGTGCATGGAGGGCCGCAAGTCAGATTGCACATGGATGACAACAGAAATAATGAAATACATTCGTTTTTGCCTTATTAACCTAGATTTAGTCTTTATTAGTGAGAAGGGTGAGCCTGAATGTTGTTAACAACTTTATCAATATTTGGTTCAAGTTTTGTAGTCGCCAGCCTCAAAATCGAACAGAGATTGTTGTCGTCAAATTCGATCTCAGCTTGTTCTTGTTCATGTTCATTACTGAAAACGTTTGTTCACACAAGTATGTGCTGCCGAATTCTGACAACAACTTGCAAGCCAAGTCCTTGACATTTCTGTATGTGCTCGAGCTGAGACTTCCATAAAATGTTAAAATGTTGTTCTGCTGAAATGATGACTTCAGTTCAGGTGAACATTGAAGATCAATGACTGTCAGTAAAAGGCCCTGATGATTTGGCAACAATATGTGCTATTTTGCAACTTGCACGAGCAAAATACTTGTTTTCTTCAGACTTTTTGTGAAGAAATGTTGCTGTGCTGACAGACCTTTTAAAAGTTGCTCAATTTTGTTGTTTCTCCAGTGCCTTTTAAGTCATCAAAAGTCGCAGCTGCTTTGTTTTGTAATGCCGCTTGCAATTGAAGTCCTTCATCACAGTAACAGACTCACAACAAATTAAGCACATAGCTGCTCCATTAAAATGCCGCATAAAGTATTTAGCCTCCACTCTTCTTTAAACTGATGATTTTCGTCTTCAATTTTACTCTTCTTTTGAGCAGGTTTCTGACATATTAACAAAGGGCAGTAGTTTAAAAACAACTTCACTCCGAAACAGTGTAATTCATTCAGTACATTCCAAGCAGACATCCACAGCCACATATTCACACACACTGACTGCACCATCCTTCCCCCCCCACCCCAGTGTCACCTCCCCCCATCCCCAGACTGAACTTTAGCTGGCTGCCTGCCGACTTGGGTTTAGATATAGACCTCTTTCTAATGCTATTTGATGTCGCCATACATCAAAGATGTGCAGATACTACTATTTCAACAGTACACCTTTGATCAGCTGAACTGAACAATGTGCCCAATACACAGCCTCTCACCTCAATACCGCATCCAGCGTTTGTTTTCAACACAGCACAAGATGCTTCCACGGGAAAGCAAACCACTGTTCTACTCCCTTGTTCAGATTAATGTTAAAAGCTCCTTGCCTGTTACAAATAATGGTAACATCCTAAAGTCTTCTGGGGGCCGCACAGGACCCTGTCGGGGGCCGCATGCGGCCCGCGGGCCGCGGTTTGTGCACCCCTGATCTATGCTAACAATCATTGTCGCATCTGCGCCCTAATCGCGAGAGGCCGCCCGGACTGCTACATGATTTCAGCGTCGCGCCAAATGAACGACAGCGTACAGTGTGTTCCACTGTTCAAAGGACACTAAACTAAGTTCTAGATCTGAACAAAAGATAAACTCTCGTGTCGTGTGGTTAAGCAAATAATTTATCAGGCCATGTGATAACACTCTCTATGTTAGTCGCGAAATCGAATTGTTCATTTCTTTGTTTTCTAATTTTAATTTAACTGTTATTAAATTTATTTATCTCACCATGCTGTTAGATAAGTGTTTGTAACTGACTGAAAGATTGATTGATTGGGGACTGTAAGTCCTAAATAAAGGGATAAAGAATCATAACTATTAATCTATAAATAAAGGGGAGATAACATTATCAATTGAGGCAATGCAACTAACTTATCTGGCTAAGTGTCGTGAATAATTGGCCGATATTGTGGCATTAGAGTGGAAGATAGGTTAGGCAGTCCGGCTGTCGCTAATATTAGGAATTATCCAGTAAATCAATATTGATAACTAGAACCTAGAACGACAGGGTCGTTAAAAATAACCGGACATGTGACAATCTTGTATTATTTTCACCAACCTAGTAGTTTTATTAATCATCTTTTATTATTTCCACCAACCTAGTAATTTCATTAACCATCTTGTATTATTTCCACCTATCCTTGTTATTTCACTAATCATCTTGTATTATTTCCACCAGCCTCAGTCATTTCACTAACCATCTTGTATTATTTTCACCAACCCTTGTCACTTAGAATGTTACTATAGGGCCATGCATAATTTCATCACTGTTATTATCTAAAGTGTAATATCAAACTTTGTGTAATATAATTGCTATTATTGTAAGAAATTTACTAAAATTTTCAAACTGACATTTTCTTTAAGGCTCTTTTTCATTATAATTTATGTCATAAAGGAAATTTTCTTCAATATTTTTTTAAGGCTGCCTCCATTTCCTTGTGGTCATATGTAATTCATCAATATTGGCAACACCATTCAATTGCTAAATCATTTGCTAATTCCTTTTATTGTATATTAATGAATTCTTACTGAGTAAAGGCATTCCCCACATATCTGACTGCAAACAACTTTGAGTGCACCAGGTCTTGAGTGAGAGGTGTTATGGTGACTTCAGAGCATATTCATGACCTCATTTCCATCTTTAAAATTGTCTTTAGCATTTGTTCCAGGACCACGAAATTTTGTTTAATTTTACTGGATAAATCAAATACATTAATGACATTTTCTTTGTAGAAAAGACTGGCCATCTTACTTTGACATTTCACTCTTTCGTGGACGCAAGCCTGGTTTCTTTGCAGAAAAGACTCCATTTTATCATCTAGGTGAGAATTTTATTTTGTAAATACGTTATTGCTGTTATTATATTTATGAGTCCTTTTAATTTTTCTTGACTAATTATTAGTACTTTCTCACTGACTTCTACAATGGAGAAAATAGATAATCAAACTTACATTTCTTGACTTATTAGTTAATGTGTTGAGGTGGATTGCAGTGATATCATTTCAGCAGTGGTAGTAAAAGTGTTCGCAGTGGATTGCTATGATTTTCATTTTAGCTGTGGTAGTAATTGTATTCAGGTGGATTGCTATAGTCATTTGAGCCTTTGTAGTAAATGTGTGCAAGGTGGATTACTATGATTGTCATTTGAGCCTTTGTAGTAAATGTGTGCAAGGTGGATTGCTATAGTCATTTGAGCCTTTGTAGTAAATGTGTGCAAGGTGGATTACTATGATTGTCATTTGAGTCTTTGTAGTAAATATGTGCAAGGTGGATTGCTATGATTGTCATTTGAGCTTTGGTAGTAAATGTGTGCAAGGTGGATTGCTACAATTGTCATTTGAGTCTTTGTAGTAAATGTGTGCAAGGTGGATTGCTAGGATTGTTATTTGAGCCTTTGTAGTAAATGTGTGCAAGGTGGATTGCTATGATTGTCATTTGAGCTTTGGTAGTAAATGTGTGCAAGGTGGATTGCTAGGATTGTTATTTGAGCTTTGGTAGTAAATGTGTGCAAGGTGGATTGCTGTGATTTTCGTTTGAACTTTGGTAATAAATGATGCAAGGTGGATTGCTAGGATTGTCATTTGAACTTTGGTAATAAATATGTGCAGATAAATTGCTATGATTGTTGTCTGAGCTTTGGTAGTAAATGGATTGCTATAATTGTCATTTGAGGTTTCATGGCATATGTGCCATTCAATATTAAATATTGAATTATAATGACATTTGCTGTTTTCTACCATTTTTAATGCTGAAACATATATGTTTATTTATTGAAACTGGTACATTGAAATAAAATAAATTATTTATGTATCATCGATTCTATCATAATTGAACACTCTGAGTGGAGTAAATCTAAAGAGTGAGATTTAACTGTGCTACAAAACCAGTGACACTTGAATGAAAACTAACAGTAAGGGATTACAGTTTTCAAGAGTGTGAATCAAGATACTGTTTAAATTTTTCATCTGACATGAACTATAAAAACTTCTTCCAATTAGAGATTCTTTAGTGAAGTTTGCAGCACACTTGTGATTTGAAATTTATTAGATTCGAAATTTAGACTGTTATTGGAGAAATGCTTTTGAACAAAATCTGTTTTATTTTTAGGACATTATACATTGTTAGAACTTATATTATATTATGAAATCTGTTGATCAGGGGTGAGTAGAAATTTTGGGCAGACAAGGTGGGTTTCTAACTGTGATAATGGTTAGAAAAACTAACCAAGGTATTCAACTTAAAATATTTAATTTTTTTATTATATTTATGGTTAGATTAGTATTTATTATGTATTTTGTTTTTTACCTAGTTATTTTAGTAGCTTAAGATTAGAGCTGGGCGGTGAAGATGTTCGGGTGGCAGGATATGCTTTAAGATACATATTTTGATTATATACTATGATGATTTTATTTTGTTACATGGATTTTAGGTTATGTTTTATTAGGGTTTTAATTATTATTTATAGTTGATGATTTTGGTGATGTATTTTTTTGCGTGTTGCTTGATTTATATTGTAATAAATTATAAGTATTGGATTTATTTAATTTATGATGAGTTTTCATGCTAAAAATATCTTTAAATTAAGAACTTTCTTTTTTTAGGAAGTGAATGTACTCTCCCTCTCATGCTAGTTTTTATAGGTAGTATTATTTAATGGTATTAAATGGCTGGTAGTTATAGATAATACACATATGTGTTATACGTGTACATGTGTATATATATACATATGTGTGTGTGTGTGTGTGTGTGTATGTAAGGGAGGAGAAAGAGAGAGAGAGAGTGGAATAATGTTATGATTGAGTTTATTAACTATAGTATGGTTTGTTGAGGAGTATTACTACAATGTAGTTTAAATATAAAAGTGTTGGTCTTGTAAGTCAATGAGTGAAATTAGTTTTCCTGTTGTTGGAGGATGGGGTGATAGAATTTGGTTAATATTAATACAGAGGTGACTTAGGAATTTAAAACAGGAATAGGTAATTGGGGAAGAGAGAGGAGAAGAGGAAGATAGCATGCATGCATATATGTACCTTGTTAGATCTGTAGCATTTTTTTTAACATCATACACTTAATAACAAAAGTTATAATAAAATCTTTTAGCTGATTCATATCATGCAAACCAGCTTAGATTTTAATGCTAATTAAACAATGTCTTTTGGATAATGAAACTAAAGTTTAGCAATTGCATTATGAATTTGCTTTTTTAAATTAATTTTTTTTAATTGTTGCATTTGAGCTAATATAGTAATAACAACAAAATGTTGTTTTTTTAAAAATTTATATTAATTATTGTTTGCATTGGATAACTAATTGATTGTAGTGTGATTATTTTGATGGTATAGTAATTGTAATGCAGGAACAAGAACCTGTTTTAATACGAACAATATTTTAAGTAGGGAAGTAGTGCATTAATGTGAACCTATGCATTATCATAAATAATGCTGAATTAAATAAATGAATATAATTATGACAGTGGTTATGTAGTTGAGGGCTGTTTGTTGTGGACCTCTTGTTGCACACTTACAGAGGGTGCAGATGAGCAGGGGATAGTGACAGATCTTCAACGAAATGGCTGCTACAGTCAGGGAAACGTGAAAGAGTTTAACAGGTTTCTGGCTTCACAGCTTGGGAAAGAAAAATTTAAGGTTGGTGATATTTATATTTCTGATCTTCAGTCATTCTGCCTTCAAGTCTCATTATGCTTCTCAGCCCCAGTGGAGTGAGAAATTTTATTGTTGTGAAATGACAAATGTGATAATGAAACTAAATAGTCCTTCTTTAATGTTAATGGGTTTCTTTAGTTGTGAAATGACAAACATGATAATGAAACTAAATAGTCTTTTAATGTTAATGGGTTTCTTTAGTTGTGAAATGACAAATGTAATAATGAAATTCAATCATTTTTTTGTGTTAATGGCTCATGTACTTTTTTAACCTACTTGTTTATTTAAAATATCAGATCAATTCTGATTGAACCATATAATTTTTCAATTTATTTTGATAAATTTGATAAATTCTATAACAGAAGAATTAGGATTTAAAAAAATATAAGATCACACTTAAACCCCATCCATTTTATTTTATTGATCCACATCATATCAAATAGAAAATTGATTGTACAGTCAAATGAAGACAAAACTGAAACCATTATATTGTGAATGAAAAGCTTTCACATGTCATGATATACAAGATTTACATTGGAAAACGATGTGTGAAAGCTTATCTGATGCAATACATAATTACCATTGGAAACATGGCATTGCAAAACATGGTATACATGAGCTAGTTTGACACAAACATGATTACCAGTGAAAAACATGACATCGAGAAACGGATGTATGTGAATTAACCTGACATAATACATGGCTTTGAAAAACCTGGTGTATGTGAACATGATGCAATACCTAATTGCCAATGGAAACATTGTGTTGAAAAACCTGGTGTATGTGAGCTAACCTGACACAATTACCAGTGGAACACATGGCATTAAAAAACCTGGTATATGTGACCTAATCTGACACAATACATGATTACCAGTGGAAAACAAGGCATTGAAAAACCTGGTGTATGTGAGCTGTCATGATACATGATTTACCAGTGGAAAAAATGGCATTGAAAAACCTGGTGTATGTGGACATATTGCAATACATGATTCCCAATGCAAAACCTGGTGTATGTGAGCTTTTCTGATGCATGTTAACAGTGGATACATAGCTTTGGAAAAACTGGTGTGTGCGAGTTGCCTAACTTGATACATGATTACAGTTGGAAAACATGATACTTTCTTCGTTAAAACATGGTTAGATTGAAAACTGTATATACAGCTGTGACCTTTAACTGTTAATGTATTTTGTAAGTAATGATTTAGAAATATTTTATACACGGTTCAGGAATGTAATCCTTGTAATATTTCAGACAATGAAGCATTTTCCATAAATGTGATTTAAATATAATTATCTCACAAACATAATGCACTGCTAGTAGTGAGAAAAAGAGGAAAACATTGATTATTAAGTAGCAACTATAAAATGTTGAAAGGAAATTATCTCATTTATATCAGTATTACCAATTCCACTTATTACAATTTCATTACTATTTATAATAAAAGGCATAATAAAGGTGAGATAAAATAAAATAGAGAAACACAGATAAAGGAAAATTTATTATGCAACAAAATGTCATCAGTACTAATGATAGTAATCATGACAGCCTGGTAATACTAATAATGATATGATGATTATGAAAAATATTTAATAAGAATAATAAAGAGAACAAAGTAAAAGAAAATAATATAACATTTTCAAATCACCCAAAATTAAAAAATTGATCCATAAATAAAAAATTGAATAAACCTATTAGCAGGTGTAACATATGGCTAGTCCCTAATTCTGTCCCCCAACCGTCCCACAGCACACCACCCGACCCTAACCTGGTGCAAAATTGCCTAAACAGGAAATGTTCTCCATTTAATTTGAAGAAGAATTGCTGTTAGACCAGGTCAGATGTTGTTTTATAACTGAACTTGCTGAGGTTTTTTAATCTCTTCTTAACTTTAAATATTCCAATTTTTCATGAATTTAAGCTTACAATCAAATTTTATTTTTAAAAAACCCTTCAATTTTTAATTCAAGGGATGAATAAAATAAGCAGTCACCCCATAAAATATATGTGAACTGCTCTAGCAAAGAGCGATCTTATGTAGATACTAGCTTTGGATTACTGGCATTTTTTAATTTATCAATCATTGAGGAAGTTACAAACATTTGAAATTATTCTTTGTTTCAGAAACCTAACTGAGAAAGTCAGATTTAAATTTTAGTCATGGACTCTTTTAGTTTTTGTTTGTTTATTACAGAAATTGACTGATGAATGCTCATTATTTGTTTTATACCTTACAATGTGGAATTTCCAATGATGTAGAACATGAGTGGTTCTCTCAGTTTGATTAAAGATGCAGTTCCTAAGGAAAGATTTGCTTTGTTTAGCAGTATAAGTTTTAAAGGGAGATTATTGGTTGAGCACTTAGTATAGCAGTACAGTATTAGAAGGGATATTATTATATATGTACTTTGTAAAGCAATACAACATTAGAATGGAGATGATTGTATATGTTCCAGGTATTGTTCTTTGGTGACAACATATGTGCTGACTGTTACCCATCCAAACATTATGCAAAGTGGAGTACGGTTCTTGTTCTTGAGGAAATGGATGCTGAGGGCTACCTATGTTCTGATGGGACAGTGCCTGGTCATGAGTGTGATGCAGAGAAATGTGCTCATGATTCTCCTGCAAAGAAACACTTGTTAGAGGCATGACATCTTTTGTTTCTTTAATTCTGAAAAACACCTTTTATAGTTGTATTTATCAGATTTTTAAAAATAAATATTAAAAGGCCACTTTTTAAAATTAAAATATACAGGATAATATTAAATAATTCATATGATAATGATCAAATGTTAATAAATTTATTAAAAAATAATATTGATGAATCTTAGTTAAATTTTCAAAACATTTCATCAAAAGAAAAGAGACAGATTTATCACTTAATTAAATAAGAAAAAGTACTGACAAAAGAAAAGACTATTTTGCCAGTTTGTGATATAAAGCCTGTGATGCATTATCAAACTGAAATTAAATTTAAAGTTGAAAATCCTACCTGAGCACTTCCTGTGGACTGAAAAATGGTCTAAATGAAGTTCATGATATCCTTTTGGCTATATGCAAGTTACAATTTGGCATTTCCTTTCCAGGAATGTTTCACACTCAACACAGTTTTAATCTTGCATGCAATACACACATTTCTTTTTAATGTTGCCTGCATTATAATAATTTTAAAAAAATCTTGCATGCATTACACACATTTTTTTAAATCTTGCATGCATCACATACATTATTTTTTTTTAATCTTGTATGCATTATACACTTTTTTACAATCCTGCATGCATTACACACATTAAAAAAAAAACTTGCATGCATTACACACAATTTATTTTTGCATGCATTATATGCATTTTTTTTTATCTTGCATGCATTACACACAATTTATGATCTTGTGAACATTTACAAACATTTTTTTTTTTGGTCTTGCATGCATTAAACACAGTTGTTGATTTTTATCTTGTATACATTACACATAAATTTTATAATGCCTGCATTAAACACAATTTTTGTTTTTGCTTACAGTACACACAATTTTTGATCTTGCTCACATTACACACAATTTTTTATCTTTCATTCATTACACAATTTTTTATATTGCATGATTTATGCTTATTTTATTCCATACATCTATCTCTTTGTCTATAGTCATTCAACTCAACACATGTTGATACTATAAAAATTAATTATAATATCTGAAATATTCTGCTGTTGTTTTGTTTGCCAGCATAGCTCTCTTGTAACACCTGAGGAAGCTGAATATCTTTTGACTGATATGTGGGGTCCATTCCTGATTGAATCTACCATTGACTCAAACAGGACACAACTGCAGATGAATACTTTTTGGGGTGATGTTATTAGTCGCTACAGTGACATTGCTGTTCCAAGCTTGGAGTACCTAGCAAGTAAATTTGAATAATGGTTCAGACTTTTTACAAGAATGAGCTAGGTCTGAAACAACCCTGTAGGAATATCAGATTTGTCCCATCCCTACCCAGCCAATTTCTGTGGAGGAAATTAAGAGAAGTTGTAGATAGGCTGTGGTGTTTTGTATTTTACATTTACTAGATTTATACGTGACCTTGTAATAAGTTCACTAGATCTATGTGTGGCCATGGAATTTTATCAGATTCACCAGACTAATATATGGCCATGAGATTGTGACATTCACTAGACTGGTGTATTGTCGTAAAATTGTGACAGACTGATAAAGTGATATGTCAATAAAATTGTGACAAGTTCACTAAACTAATATATGGCCATAAATCTTTAACAGGTTCACTTGGCTGATATATGGCCATAAATCTGTAACAGGTTCACTAGGCTGATATATATGGCCATTTGACATGATAACTAGAATGAAATGCAACCTTGTGATGGTATTTTGATTAAGGGGTGCTTACTATATTGTAACGTTACTAGATTGATATATGTCCCAGAGATTGTTACATATTCACTTAATTAATGTGTGGCTTCACAATTAAGACAAATTTTACTGGATTGATATATAATTAATTAATCATAAGATGGCATATGCCTTAAGGAGTGGTTTCTAGGCTAGAATGTTTCCTCTATTGATATAACCATGAAATGGCATTTTTTTTTATTTTTAAGAGTGGTATCTACTTTGTGACATGTTTATTAAACTGATGTAATCATGAGATGGCATATTTCTAAGGAGTGGTGTCTACATTGTGACTTGTTTATTGAATTGCTGTATCATAGGATGGAATTTTCCTTTAGGAGTGAATACTTTATTTTGTCATGTTTACCACATCACAAATGAGTGGTTATTAGATTGTGACATGGTTAGTAGACTGATATGTAACCATGCGGTATGGCATTTTCTCTGAGGAGTCATGCTAGATTAATGACCCAGTTACTAGACTGATCTGTAACCACGATATGGCATTTTCTCTAAAGAGTGGTTCCTAGGTTGTGATATTAAGTTGTTTGATGATATTCACTATGATATGGTTTTTTTTTAAACGTGTACATACTTTATTTGCTCATTCCTTTTTCAGGAGTTCCACTGGATCACAATTACATTTGTTTTACTGGGGAAAGTGGAAACACAGATGGTTTTCATCCTGGACGGCCAAGTTCCTTGCTCCCTTGATCTGAGCTTGTTCATTCTAGATCTGCATATATTTCTGAATTCAGATTGAAATGAAGTGTTTACTATAAAAAAAAAGGTGTGTATTTGACGCTTTGTTTTGGACTGTTGAGCTACATATTTGTTTATGGTGTGTTTATTTTTCCATTGGTGTAGTCATTAATATTGATTGATTGTTGCCTGACTGAAATCTATTTCACACATTTATTAATTTTGTGACCAAAGAAGCACAAGTATTATTAAAAGTTTATATTGATTTTCATTCTATACAAACTTGGATTATATTAATAGAGATGTATTAAGACTCTAATGAGTGCAATGAAGGTGCTTTTGCACCTGTTTTTCTCACTGACAGAGACAGTGCAGTCCCAGTCATCAGATAATATATCTAGACTTTTTAAAGCCAGAATGTGTTCTTTAGTACGGTCTCCTTTCCAATTCTGCCTTTAGTCTAATTTCTCATTTCCAAAAACAATGTTAATTTGGTCATCAAGTGTTCCAGATTTCTTTAAACCAGGATCATTTTTTAAACTTCTTTCATATCCCTGCCTTTTTCTAAGACCAATCCAGGCATCCAAATTGCTGGATCCTGTAAAATGGATAATTGCCATTTTTAACTTACTATTACTTTTGAATCTTGTTTCATGTTCTCTGCATATGTTCAGTGCTTTTGCATGAAGTAAGAAGTCTTCAAATTTCTGCCTCAGGACATGTTACATTTAAAATTATTTACCAATCATAGACCTTCCAAATGTCAATTCTACTTGCAGATTCATTTGTCTTTTAAAAGTATTGCCAATGGAAATAAAATCTCAGGATGCAAGAAACGCAATGCCTTTTTCCCCTAGGACGGATAACTAATGCTACTTCATACTGTATATTCTACTTGTTGGTGAAGTAATGCATTTATACTTTGTGGGTATGGATGGTTGATGAAACTACTATGTTGGTTTTGTGTGACACACTCATTTCTCTTGCACTCAGAAGCTTAGGATCAAACCAGAACACACATTGAGATGATTGATGTGTTTGCACATTAGACCTCAGTAATCATGTAGGTGGCTCACTCTAGCCAAACTCAGTGATGCCTTGACTGATATAGACAATATATAATGAACAGAGAATCTGATGAAAAACTGGTGATTTGAAAAAGTAGCCAATAGGAGATTGATTCCGCTGGCTAAAAGATTAACTACAGAAGACAAAACATTTATAATTAATGCAATAGATGTGCACATTATGCCCTCAGGTATATTTAGCATCTGAGGGTAAAATGCCTATAGGTAAGCTATTTCTTTAAAAAATGACATGGGAGAATGCTTTGGAATTCCAAGATGTTTCCAAGGTAAATGTGAATTATCTAGGATTGCAAACAAAAAACAAAACAAGAATATGATTGACAGCTGTACCTGGCTTCAAAGACATACACAGTCTGCATTTGATTAAAGATAGGCAATCTGTACTTCATCTGTGAAGGGGAAGGGATTGAGTGTTGGGAGGGGGCTACCCTCCTCTGAATGACTTAAAAACCTCGCTGGCATGTCCTCTTCCCTTTTTGTATTAGATGTTATACTGCCAGTGCCAAACCCATGTATCAGACACAAGTCACATTCCCCTGTGTTAGGCACTAAAATCCTAGTGTCACACCCCTATATTAATTATTAGACAGTAAACTTCCAGTATTACATCTGACACTAAACTATCAGTGTCACACCCCTGTATTAGACACTAAACTGCCAGTGTCAAACCCCTATATTTGATGTTAAACCTGCCAGTATCGCACACCTGTATTAGACACTAAAATGTCAATTTCACATTTCTGTTAGATGCTAAACTAACAAATCTTGCTTTAGTATCTGCACTTCACTCTCAGTTTCTGAGTATTTTGTGGCATTAATAGATATTTGTAGTCTTTATGTTTCTTACTTTCTAATTGTTGTTATTTTGACTGGTTGTTTTCCAGCATTTGCTGTTTGCATTTAAATGAGAAGAGATAATGTACATTTTTACTGAAATTCAAATAGATATTTGTAGTCTTTATGTTTCTTACTTTCTAATTGTTGTTATTTTGACTGGTCTTTTTCCAGCATTTGCTGTTTGCATTTAAATGAGAAGAGATAATGTACATTTTTACTGAAATTCATTTTTAGTACACATACTATACAGCTAATCCAGACCCTGCTATATCAAATGTAGCATAATCCAGTCTAGTAGTTCATGCCTACAGCATGGTTCTATACAAAGTGCAGGAATCATCTGCTTGTCTCTTGTGTTATTATTCATTATGGAATGTGTCACTCAATAATTTTACCTTAAATATTTAAATTTTGTGCTTTTTGTATATTTTAGACTAGAGGCATGAATAGATACATATCACCCAATTCATTTTCCCTGATATAGTCTGGATTGGAGGGTTTACACTGTACTTTTATTATGATTTAACATGTGATGTTGAGGATATTTATCAACTGTTGTATTGTTAAATGTATTTTTCAACATATATTGACTACTTTCTATAGTAGGCTGAGTTATATGAATATAGTTTTAACATAAAATCCTGAAGAAAACAATAATAAAAGTAATTTTAAGAAAGTGTAATTGTATTATTGTCATTATTTGTTTTATTAATTTCTTGTGGTTTGTTTGTTCCTAAAGATGGGGTGAATGTGTTAAATAAACTGGTGTTATTAGTGATTGAATATTTTTTGGGAGATGGATGAGTGTTTGAGATACCCATTCCCAGTTTTGAGTGTTAAATTGGTTTAGTTTATATAAATAGATTTCTTTCAGTACTTTTTACCCTTATTTTACTGTTGTATGTGTGAGCATGTTGATGTGTTAAGTGCAGTAGATTCATTTGCTCTCTGAGCATACCTCATTTGTCATGCAAACATCCACACTTGCAGACATTCATATATATTTGGTGTACAGACCTCATCTGTTCTTGTTTTTTATTTGATTGGGGTTTGTGTGCTGTTGTTGTCTTTTACTTTGCTTTGGGATGTCTTTGGTGGTATTTGTGTGGTTGGTGTGGTGGGGTTTTGTGTTTGTAATTCTACTTTTTCCAGTGCAAAGAGATGAATAGTTGAAGTGGTTTAGTTGGTGTATTTTGGGTGTATTTTTCTTCAGATTTGTGGGAGGTTATTGGACTGATGAGGGGGTGGGTAGAGTTCAGATAATTCTTCTGTTAAGCTATTAAGATTTTGTTCTATGGGTGATGGGTGTGGTTGATTTGTTTGATTTTGGCGATTTTGTTTCTTTAGGTGTGGTTTTATCCTGATGTCTGGTAGGTTGAGGGGGGGGGGGGGCAGATAAAGTTATCTTATTAACATGCACAAGGACTCTAATATATTTAGTCATAGACTATGGAAGCACAACATACACAGCCACAAATAACTCCAAAATAAAACAATACAAAATAAAGCTCTAAGAATAAGCACAAATGCACTCCCACAAACACAAAAAATGAAGAACTATATAATCACAGGACACCTAACTCTAATAGAAAGAAGAGACAACATTTAAGCAGTGGGCCAATAGAATACAACATGGGAGCAACCTCCCCACAAACACACACCTCCAGAACAAGAAATGGGATAAAAAAAAAAAAAAAAGATACAACATGCAGAAAGCAAAAATAAAGAAAAGCAAACAAATGGACAGAAAATAAACTACCCCCATACCAGTTAACAAAAAAATTACTAGAAAAACAATCTAAACTCACTTAGAAGACCATAACACAAAACCACAACCCCCCTGGACAATCAACCCCCAATTATAGACTTTACTCAAACAACCAAAAAATACAGTAACCAAACCTTAGCCAAACAAAATTGCACTTGAACACAAATAAAAATTATCCCAAACACTACTACATATATACTGATGGATCCAAAAGCCAAACAGGAGCAGCAACACACACACATACAAACTGAAAGAAATACACTCAGTCATAACAGCAGAATTAATAGCAATAAAAATAATAGCATTAACATTAGCAATAAACACCCTACCCAACAAGACACAAATACTCAGACTCACTAACATCAAAACCTAGCAAACCCTTTCCAACCTAAAAGAACACAAATCACCAACCAAATATAATATAACCACACTGGGGAAAAAAAGACATAAAAACAACACTACTATAGTACTATGGATCCCCAGTCACACAAACTTAAAAGGGAACGAAACAGCAGACAGGGGAGCAAAATATGGCAGCAAACACGGAATGTCTCTAAATACACCAACTCACACATCAGAAATACATGGACTAATCAAACAAATATACAAAAGAAAGACACCCACCCCAATTCATCCTCAATTAACTAACATAACCCACAACAGAGCAATTTATAGAATAAGGTACAATTCCACAAGATTCACACAATAACCAAACCATGAACCAAAATCTTGCACTCACTGTAAAACAGATAACACAACTGAACACTTTCTATACAATTACAAGGACGGAAAGAAAAATCATCAGTGAAACAAGTAATATACTACAAATGCTATTCACAATGCAATCACTACTGTACCCAACAAAACATCATCAAAATCACATAACCAAGCATTATAATCACGTAACTCATCCAAACAAACACACTTCACCTTTTATAATTAATTTTAAAACAAATTTATAATTAATTTTGCAACTCATTAGGAAATACGGATAGAGTATCAAACTCATTAGGAAATACGGATAGAGTATCAAACTCATTAGGAAATACGGATAGAATATCAAACTCATTGGGAAATTGACTGTGATAGTAATAAAAACACAATTAATATTAGACAATACGAACCACACAACAGACACCACTTCCGCAATTACAACCACAACCAAACCACACACACTCCATGAAAGGATTATAAAAAAAAAAGAGCAAGAAAATACAACACTCACCACACAAAACACTTATAAACAAATTTCACGAAACCACAAACGCTCACTTCCATCAATCAACAAACTTGCCCTATCTCCTACTACCCTGCCCACAAAAACCAAACCCAAAGGCAAAAGCAAGCTACTACTACAAAACATCCAACCCATCGGGAAATAGGCTGTAGCCCTGCAACTATTTAAAAAAAAAAAAAATGATAGACCAAAAAATCGCAACGAAAGAAAGAACAGAAGCCAAAAAAAAAAAAACCTAACTAAAACACCAGAACACGCCTCCACCTACCCTCCCTGAATTACAAGAAAACGGAAGAAGGCTCCGTTGGAATCATTCAAAAACTGAGAACAGCAAGATGAAAAATTTTCAATGAATTCCTGTGGACAAAATAATATAATGCACATTACAAATAAATATTTATCAATCTTTCAAACAGTTCCTCGGTAGTATAGTGGTTAGTATCCCCGCCTGTCACGCGGGAGACCGGGGTTCAATTCCCCGCCGGGGAGGATATTATTTTTATTTACTACTAAACAAAATTGATCCAAATTTACAATTGCAGTAGAATGGGTTTTCTTTTTAAAATAAAATTCAGAAGTTATATAATATCTATTCAATTATGATAACGATGTTCTGAGTTTTAATTAGCCTATTTTTCCTTATGCAAAAATAATATCCCCCCAAAATTTATCTTTCGAACGAGCTATACTGTCAACAGTGACTGGTGTATTCGTATCGTGCAAGAAGCTGCAAGAATGCAAACTCAAGCAAATAATCCTGAACAGGCCTCTATCTATACCAGCTTCCTTTGTGTCTTGGCTCTGGGCGTAACAACGAATGCGCGCGCATTAAAAAAAAAGTCACTCTTTGACTTTGTGTATGCGGTTAGACTAGAGTTATGTGGTTAGAATAAATTCTATTAGAGTTACATATAGATAGAAACATTGATTTCGGTCAACATGGTTGTTTCTATCTATGTGAAACACATTTTTAAACATCCAATTGATTTAGTTGTAAGGACACATTTTACAAAGGTACGCGGTTTTTTGCTCTTCTCAAAACTACACTTGTGTCCGCTGTTTGTATGTTGTAACTTGTATTGTATGTAAGTAATTGCATTTAACACAATATTGAATAAAGCAGCAGCAATTTTACCACCTTTGTTTTCTGCTTACCAATATTGGCCCGATTAATACTACTAGCAGCACTTAAATAATCCTAGTTTTATATATTACAACTGTTATTTTTGGTAGTACTACTACTATAGGTTCGGTGTTCTGATAGTCCAATAAGTAATAATAGGATTGTACATCTATTTAATTTACTTATTCTGAGAGTGTCATAGGATTGTACCTCTACTTATTTTACTTAAAGCTATTATTAGTATAGTACTATACTACAAGTATACATTTTGAGTGTATAGCTATAATATTAATATTAAGGGGTGTATTGTAATATCTTTGTTATCAGTTTGCCAAACTGTATCACTCAGTCGTCAGTGTATGTGGAAGGTATGAAAACACTTTTTGGTAATGGAGAATTGAGATAAATAAGAAAATGAAAACGCAACAGAACTCTGCCTTTAATTGTTTAAAAACTACAATAAAAAAAAACAACTAATCAACAATGATTTTATTATCATACTCCATTTATTTAAATTTTAAAAATTAAATACTGTTAAGAAAATGAATATTGATTTCCTTTGGCTCATAGTATATATTCATAATCATATACAAAGCACTTTTAATGAATTTTTCACATATTACTGAATCTATGACTATGCCTAAATTTGAGAATTTAACTTTATTTTTCAATCTTTGTAATGACTATACGTCTATAGTTTAAATGTATGAACTCTAATCTTTATGGCCTTTTCAATATCTGCTTGCATCATTAAAAATTAAACATCAAATACATGTATATCAATTATCAGCATGTGTTAGGTGCAGAAAAGACTGGAATGTAAATGTTTTTTTCAACAACAATGGGTTCAAAGTTTTAATTAAGTTGTTAAATATTTGCAATCTGCTTCATGGTCATATTCTTATGAAATAATAATAATCAAATTAAATCAAAACTATTTCAAGCTAACCTTCCTATGTTCTGGTTTCTTATTAATATTTAATTATATTAAATAAGTATATAGTAATATACTCATATTTATTATGTATAGGCCTACCCTCAAAACTTATCCCCTAGCCCTTGATCCCTGAAATATTTGTTCTTTCTTGTCTTTTTTACAGTTCACATTGATCAAGATAATTTCTTTTTGTTATGTTGTAATTTTATGTTGTAATTCATTGTTTAAAATCGAAGTTTTTATAATATCTTGATAATATTTATTGGTTTCTTTTCTGTCTAATTTTAGTATCCATCTGAAAGAGAGAAATTTGTTCTTCGGATAGATGTCTTAGAACACAAAATTGGTAAGTGTCAAACTCTCTTCCTGAGTCCAGTGTTAAGAAAAGGATATTAATTATTATATTATTAGTAGTACATTAGAAGCATTTAAAATTTTCAAAATGCAGAAATTTGTTAATTAAAATGATTTATCCATATTTTAAAGATGCACTCCTGTGATTCATGATTGCATAAATTGAATGTAATACTAATAATTGTTATTATATACTATCATATATATTCATGTAATTTTGAATGTACACAAACAGAACAGTGAGCAATACATTACCAAGTAAAGCAAGAAAGAAGAAAACTTTGACACATATTTGGGCATGTTCACATGTTGTAATACACTTATTGACTAGTTACTGATTGTTTTTTGTGCAAATATTCTCTAATAATAATATTAGTTGTAAGACAATGACTTAGCTCACATTCACAGAGGCAAAAATTCATTACACAAACATTAGAATTGTTTCTTCACTTATGCTACTGTAGTGTTAACCAAAAAATGTTAACATTTATAAACTGAAGACTCAGACAGTAAGCAATAAAGTACAACACTGGTTTTGTTTGTCATCAGATTATGATTATTATACACTTTTAATTTGCATGATATTGTTGTAACATTTATTTATTTCTGTAGATTTATACAGTAGTAACTAATATAGTAACTTGTATACATCTGTATTTATTTGTACAGATTTTTCGAAAGGTCTTGACTATCGTAAAAGACTTGCAGTATGTCAAAATGTTATACCACATTTCATGAGAAAAGTAAGAAATCTTACAACACTCCTGATTTGGGATTTGTGTTATGTTTTGTATTCATCATGTTCAAAGTTTATATTAGTATTATGATAATTCTGATAATTTGGTTTTGTTTAAATTTTAGTTTATCACACCTTAATATTGATTTAATTTATATTTAATTAGTATGAAGATTTGCTCTTCTTTGCTGAAATACATGCTTGTAATTTTTATACATTGAAATATTATAGTCAGATGTTTATCATACCATCAGTTTTATTATTTTGTTAGTATTATTAGATAGTGAGGAAATTTGCTGCTTTTTTGAAGTTCAGTTTTATAACTCAGTAACTTTATTATAATTATTAATTGCTGTAGTTGATAAAGCTTTTGAAAGGATTAGTATTCTAAAACTTCTAAAAGTTTTTTTAATAAAATTTTAAAACAAAAATTATTATTTTGATTTTTAAAAAAAATACCCTAGTGTTTTGTTGTGAATGAACAATAAATGCACCTTATGAATTAAAATATATTTTCCTTTATGGAACACAAGGTTTCTGGTGTCTCGCTTAAACTTGTGACATCAAATGATTGGTAGCAAGTAATGACAATCAGCTTTTGTAAGATGAAAGTGCATGTGAATATCTTGAATCTGTTATAATAAAGGATTAGCTCTTTATCTGTTCAAGGCTGATGAAATAGAAAGTGAAAATGATTCAGAAGGATACATTCAGACAGAGTGGCAGCACGAGTTATAAGTCACTTTCATTGGAAACAGATGATAGATTTATTTAGTACAGCAACAATTATGATTAACCCCTCTGATTAAAAACTATAATATTTAAAAGCTTAGCAAATAGATTTATTACTTAGACTGTTGATCTAGGTTGTTCAGCTTATGGAATAGCTGCTAATATTCACTATATAAACACCTACATTTTTTTTTTTTAACAAAACAATGTTTGGATTTTTAGTTTTGTAATATTGCTATGGTGTGTTTATTATCAATTGATATTATAATGCATACTTTGAAATTTTGTGGTTAGGCACAAATAAAAATAATAATAATATTAAAACTTAATAAAATATACAAATAAAGCAACCAACACACACAAACAAAGTATAATTTTTTAAAAATAAATATTTATGAAAATAATAAATAAAGTATTATGTACAACTTTAAATTGCAAAAAATATTGCAATGTAATCACATAAATTTATATATAAATTAAAGATTATACACAGAAACTTATCTTCTTTTCAGTCATTTAAAAAAAAAAAAATTGATAAGTTTCAATCCTAATAAGCTATCAGCAAATGCAAGTTATGTTCAAGTTACTTGTTATAATATAATCTTTCTAGATATAAAAATTCATTTAACTTTTGTCTGGCTTTAAAGTTTAATAGACATAATAAAATTAATATGCCAAACCAATATCTATAATGTTTAGTCCTCCCCACTTAGAGGGCAAATCAGAAATATAGGAATAATTTCTCCTAAAAGACAGTGCTAGATCTGCTATTAAAAAAAAATCTTCCTCAAACTTTCCATTCAGTAGAGTAGATAATTTTAATTTTTTCTGTAAATCAGTGACAGTTCATTTGATATACAGTGTATTAATGATATAGTGGTTGAATTTTTTATTACAATTTTAAAGTGTTTTTCAATTGAGTGACTAATGCAGATTGTGATTATTAATATTATTGTTACAGATCAGTTCATTGTAAACTGAGCAGTCCTTCACAAATCACAGTCCTTGACAGTCTTGATTGAAGGCATATGAAACAAATCAATGTATTTATGACATAAAATTTTGTGTTATATATTTTTTATTATGTTTTCCTTAAAGAGCTTGCAATACCTGAAAAAAATTAACAGAAATGAAGTTAAAAAATACAAAAATAATTATAAGTTATTGCATGAACACATAAATGAAGTAATAAAAAATAATAAATGTATAATAGTAATACCAAAAATACATGTGACACCTAATCATACTGTATTCATTCTGGGTGAAGTTGTAGAATTTACCAGTGCTCATTCAAATGCTTTTTTGGTGAATAATTATCATATGTATAAATAATTTAGTATTCATATGAACTAATGAAGCATTTTAAAACTGCCCTACAATTGTAAATGAAATTAATGTGAAAGTATTGGAATTAATCATTATCACCTCTCATTTAATATTACTAATATTATAATATAAAGTGAGGTTCGTTTGATTGTTTGTTATTGGTTTCATGGTTTAATATAAAATGGATTAATAAGGGATTTAAGAAAACAATTATACTTACATTTTGAAGATAAAGGAATAGTTTATTTTTAAATTATATGCACAGTGATGCTTTGATAGTTTGTTAATAGTAAAATCATGTGTATATATATATATTTGGGGCAGATCAGTTTTTTGAATGAAGAGAACCTTCTATTTGAAGAGCAAACCTGGATGAGTCTGACCACAGGCTGTCTTCATATCAAATCCCGCAACATTACATGGGCTCAGTATGCCAACATGAAAGAGGAGTCTTATTTTTCTCCCTGTGCTGATAATCCTAAGTGGTAAGATATATATATATAGTTTCAGTGAGTTGTCAGAAACACAAGGTTTACTCATGAAATATGTAATATACTGAAAAGTTTAAGTGAGCTCTCACTAAGCATGCCCCCGTCAGAAGCACAAGACACACACACACACATATAAATGCTGAAGTGAGCTGTGAGAAACATGACGCATATATACATGTAAATTTTCAAAATCTCAAGTGTGCTGTGAAAACGTAATGACCAAGTAAATGGAATCTAGGTCAGCCACAGATAAGAATAAATCTGTATGAAATGAGTAATTCCCATTCTTAGAATCAAGACTTATTTAGTAATTAGCTCACTTTTTTCATGCAGTCACAAAACAGTAACAGTATTCAAATAAGTACTGAAAATATTTTGGTTTCCATTTAATTTATTATATAGTAGTTGAAATAATTGCTGATGAGTTTTAAATTAAACACCTGAGCAGATTTTTTTTCTAAGGATGTGGTCTTTAAGAGAGAGTTTGATTCCTGACAAGACCTTGGGTAATAAATTATTGATCAGTTGGTTCTGCAAGAGAGCTCACAAACACCAGTCTTTACGTTTGATGATTTGAATTTACATTTCTTTGGATTTGCCTCATTTTCTTCTGACTAGATAATAATGGTGTTTTCCATTATCACAACATTTGTCATAGATTTTTATGGCCATTTCAGACAGAACTCAAAGCACACATTTTGCACCTCAGAGCAACCGTCTCACAATATGACTGGTGGGAATATACTATTTCATTTTATATCAATAAACTTAATGAATGCCTTACCCTAATCTACTGTGTGGCTTCAGGTGTCACATATCCTTTTGGCTGCCACATCAGGACTGTTTCACCCCCAAAATAGTTCTAGATGTATGTCCCAGACACATGCACATTCATATACATTAAGTTATATTGTTTATTACAGATCCATTTTTATGGACCACATAAAAATGAAATTTCAGTAACCATCCTTTGAGATATTAATTTCTGTGATGTATGATATTGCCTTCTGTCCTTTAATTTGTTTCATTGTTTTTCATACCACACAAAATGTAAATTCAGATATTATATTTTTCACCAATTTATAATATAGATTATTCATTTTTAATAATATTTTGACACTATGGTGGTGGTGATGGTGTGGTGGGCGAGATAAGTCAGTAAGTCAGATGGATGAGGGGCAAAGAAAACATTGTCAGTCATAAATAGGAAAAATAAAAAGATATCGAAATATTTACACCTTTGGAAGAATCTTGAATCAGTACAGTAAAAGTTAAATGAATTGCATATGAGTGTGGAAGATGTCTTCAGAAGGATGAAGAGTTACATTTAAGTTTAGTCTCTCTTTTCTCATTTCAGGACAAATTATGAGCAGCATGGAATCATAGACATACAGGGTTTTGGTTTTCTAGGTGCAGTTTTGGAAAAATTTGCCAAGCAGTTCATGAGTGCTGGAGCGAAAAGAGTGAGATATTTCAGTGAACTATTAAAAAAACAACATCACCATATCTGTAAAGCCATGTTATTGTATGAATGTTCGTGTACAAGCAGATTAGACTAAAATTTAAAAAGAAATAGTGAATATAAGAAAGAATATCAGTGTTTATATTTGCAGACAAGCATATGCTTGTTTTATATGCCTGAATTCTAAAGTGAAATGTTTTGTGAAACTGAAGGAAGAGAAACTTTCATTGCTTTTGTGCCGTTGTGTGAATGTTTGTAGATGTGCGTAGAATTCTAAGTTTAGGATGCCAGCATAAACAGAATTATTCAGTAACATCAGGATGTAGGACAAATAAATAATATCAATGTAATATAGTTTACAATATCAATAAATTTTAAAAACATACAAAAAATAACACAATACAAATATGCACATATTTTAAACTGTGTGAATGCATTAAGCAAAATATGATGCTTGCTTTTACATTTAAAAAAAAAAATGTTATTGCTATTAAATATGTACAAAAACCTTGTAGTAATTGGAAAAGTAAATATTTAGTAGTATATTTTTTATTGAACATAAAAGGCATCAATAATTGACATAATCCAAATGTGCATGCATGTGTGTGTTGGTTTTAAGATATAGCTTATTTGACTATTACTGTTTAATATATATATATATATAACTATTTCCAAATATTTCCAACTTTAATCTGTTCTGTATATGATATCAAGTTACAAAATGTCAGTCTGAGCATATAATTTACTGAAATTATTGGCATTGCTCTTTATTATCAGGGAATGTTTCAATGTTTCTGATTGCAGGGTCTTAAGATCATGGAGGAAGAGCTGAACGATAGACGTAAGACAGCTTGGACCACAGTTTCTTGATGATTTTGTCATCGATAAATTTAATATTTCTGATATTTGGCAAAATTAGTCTCGTTACAAAAATCATCATGTTTATTTCTTATTCTCCAACAAACAGTAATGATTTCAGTTAATTAACAGTTTTGTTTTATTTTGTAGTTCTCTAGATTATTACCATAATACTTTCAGTAAATAGTACTTACTAGCATGGCTCTCTAAATATTAATTTCCTGGGAATTTTTGTTTGCATTACTTTTGCTGTTGCCTATTTATATCTTAAAATATATATTTCAAACAGGCTATATAATGGGAAGAAAGTACTGTTCGAGATTATAAAGGGTATAACTTTTTAAAATTTTCAGTTGATTTGAGAGTGGTTAGCGTTTTTCTTATTTATTGTCAGCTGAGGGAGGTCATTGTCAGTGGAGAGGGAGTATATTGTTTTCTTTGGTTATCAGCAGAGAGGGATGCTGTCAATTAAGAGGGTATGACTTTTTTTTCTTACCGAGTTGCTAGCTGACAGAATGGGTTGTCAGTTAGCTGACAAAGACAAGTTTTCTGTTGGTTGAAAAGTTGGGCTGCATAGAAAGGGATAGGCGTCATTTGGTTGAGGGTTATCATTTAAGAGGGATGCTATCATCTGAAAGCTGTGAGTTGCAAGCGTTACCATGGATGGTGCGCCTGCTATGACTGGAAGAGCATCAGTATTTGTTGCTCATTTGCGTCACATTTGCAGAGGCTTGGAATTCCAACAGTGTCCACATGTACCATTGCTTAATTCACCAGGAATCACTCTGTGCTTGAAATTTGACAATGTCATGAAATTCGTTTTTAATTCTGTGAACTTCATACGATCCAGAGGACTTGATCATCGACAGTTCAGATCATTTCTTGAAGACATCGAGGCAGAGTATCGAGACATTTTATATCACACAGATGTCAGGTGGCTGAGTCAAGGAAAGGTATTAAAACGGTTTGTTGAATTGCGAATGGAAATTTGTTAATTCCTTACTGTCAAAGCAAAGACACGGCTGTGTTTACTGATAAACAGTGGTAGGCAGACTTGGCATTTCTGACAGACACGACAAATCACTTGAATAGATTCAACCAGCGTCTCCAAGGCAAAGATCACTTCATCTTTGATATGCACCAGGAACTGCAGTCCTTCACGTTGAAGTTGAGGCTCTTCTGTTCGAATCTGCAAGCTTTGTCATTTTCCGATTTGTTCAGCTTTGCAGGAGTACCAATGTAACTTCAGCAGATACCATTGCAATTGTGAAACATTGCTGAAGGAATTTACTGAACACTTTGGTGCCTTCAAGGAGCACAAGGACTTATTCAACTTCATTCGTGATCCTTTCTCATGTAGTGTAGAGTCCGTGCCTGATCACTGTCACCTGGAGGTCATTGATCTTCAATGTTCACCAGAACTGAAGTCATCATTTCAGCAGAATAACATTTTAACATTTTACGGAAGTCTCAGCTTGAGCACATACAGAAGTATCAAGGACTTGGCTTGCATGCTGTTGTCAGAATTCGGCAGCACGTCCTTAACGTTTTCTGTAATGAACATGAACAAGAACAAGCTGAGATCGAATTTGACCAACAATAATCTCTGTTTGATTTTGAGGCTGGCGACTACAAAACTCGAACCAAATATTGACAGAGTTGTTAACAACATTCAGGCTCACCCTTCTCACTAATAAAGACTAAACCTAGGTTAGTAAGACAAAAACGAATGTAAAGCACATTATTTCATTATTTGTGGTGTTTCTTTTTACTGAGCTATCCATATGCAATCTGACTTGTGGCCCTCAATGCACTATCAATTGGAAATGCGGCCCTCTGGCCTAAAAAGTTTGTGCACCCCTGCTCTAGTGAGTAAACCAATTAAATAAATGAAAGCATATTTTAATTTTACTAAATAAAATAACTTATTTTTATTTAACTTAATTAGGTTTCGGCTTAAGGGGGTGAAATTAATTAACTTGAAAATTAAGGAAGATTTTTTGTTTTTCTGTTACAATTTATTAATTTTCTTTGTCCTGTGTCTTGGAATACAATGCCTATATATATATATTTATTGACAAATTTATTTTATTAATAAACCTTTACTCCTTAAATTTTGTTTAGCATTTCAGGCCACCTAATGTCTCCTTATTGAATTGTATATTCTTTGCTGTGTATATGTCCACACTCTTCCAGGTTGATAATCAGCTGCGGACAGAACGCACCTGGAAATAAATTTCCATTACTCATGAAAATTCACTGATTTAGCTATCCATTTTAGTGACAAATAAAAGCATTTTTACTTGCACTTTATTGTATTATAATGATTTATTCTCTTTGTGTCAATGGAGACTATAAAAAAAAAGTGACGTTTTTATGTAAATAATTCACTTTTATTGATTTTTGCGTTAACGCATGTTGGAGATGGTTTGTCTTGCCATTTAGTGCAACACATAATTTGTATATTTATATTGTCTCAAGAGCAAAACAGACTACCCATGGTAAATGATATGAAAGAAAAACTATGCTTTATAAAAACAATGAGAAAAATAGCTCAGGGAATTGAACTGAAACTTTTGTGTATTATGTAGAACTTTCCTAAATATGTGTACAGAAAGTGTTCAGTCTCTTGATTGTTTATCTGCAAAATGTAGCCTGGCTTGAATATAAAAAATATGCATTTTTAATTTTCAATTTTTATTGGAAAATTCATGATGCATTCTTGTAACATCCCAGTGTTTTATTTTGATTTTCTAAAAAAGGATTAGGATATGGTAATCTTTTGATAACATCTTAAAATTACATCTGAATTGAATCAGTTTTACAATTACTTCATAAATTTGATATTATGAACATAAAATGTTGAATAAGTTTTCAAAGTAACACCTTATGACTAGGAACAATTAAGTCTTGAAGTGACTTTGTGTACAATGTCATACCATGCACGTCCCCTGATCTGTATCATTCTAAGTTTCTAATAGTTTAGGTATAAATGTTTAAAAGTACCTATCAAAATCAATTCCATTTTAAAAGATAAATATGTTGAATTCTAAATAAAGTGCTTTTTTTTTTTGTAACAGCTGAACTGAAATGTATTTTTATGTGTAACAAATCATCCAAACTGAATAAATATTTTTGAGCACTTAAATAGGTATGTTATGCATAATGTTCTTGAGTTTGTTTATTCCAAATCTTTGAGCAATTATTTGACCATTTGGTTATTTAAAAGTATCTTACCACACAGTATGCATAGTTCACATGAAAACTAATTATGATTTCAACACAAGTAAATGCTATTTAAGCTCTAATTTTGCCGAGTAAACTGTGTGCCTTCAACTATAAAAACGTTTCTTCTTTTCCTATCACCATTTTCACTAGCTTTGTAAGTTAGTCATTTTATTGTGTGAATACACATTTAAACTAGTGTGTATTATTTTAAACAGGATGATTAAGAAATTATTAAACCTTTTATTGCTTTGTGTGATTCCTTGTAGCCAGAGAGGTTTTTGCTTCTTATCTCCACCTGACAGAGATACTCATTTTGGTGAAACATTATTAACACTTGACCAAAACTTTTATCAGCATTTGTCATCTGCAGAAATTCTTTTAGAAGTACACTAGTTTTTATGTCTTTATCTTGTGACACAAATTCAACAATTTCTTACCTCAAATGCAAACATTTTATTATTACTTTGCTGTATTAGAAGAATCATTTTTTTAATAGTTCAAAATGTGATACCTATACAGGTTCATGTACTTCTATTTCCAAGATAATGTTGCTGTTTTTGTTTGTTGCTTTTTAAGGAAAAAGAATTTGTATACATATACATTTTATTCTTTGTGTGCAATAAAGTTTAGTTTAAATATATGTAATTTATAACTCTTCTTGAAAGGTTATCATTTGTCTGTTTATCTTAAAAAGCAATTAAACTTAGGGAAGCTGTTTTATTAAGTACATGTGCATGTGATAATTTTCTTTTAATATTTATATTTCGTGGCAGTGTTTGATTTGATACAAGTTACTTTTCTAACTAAATTTAAAAATTATCAGTACAGGCAACTGCCTATTTCGATGGATTATTTGGTTTGGTAAAAATTAAATTTTTATTAAAGTATATCTTTATAATGAATATATCATAAAGAGTTAAACAGTACAGGCAACCTATTTCAAAGGAATATTTGATTTGATAAAAGTTACATTTCTGTTAAAGTGTACCATTATAATCATATAATGATATATGTAAATCGTAAGAGTTAAGGAGTTAAATGGTACAAGCAACTGTCTCACTATTTGAAAGCAATGTACTGTACAATCTTATTTTATCAAGCTCAGGCATATTGAACATTGGATTTTATTGAAAAGGTTTCTTGGATCCCACTACTGAAATATACCAAAGCAATGCTTGCTTTTTAAGTGTTATCATATTTGCTAGTTTTGCAGTGTCAGTTTAATTGAATATGTTCTTAGTTTGTGTGATTCTAATGTCTAGCAGATTTATCAAATGTTAACATTAGCATGCTCTTTTCTGAACAGGTAAGAAGATGATAAGGTTTCAATAGCTGTTAACTGGGCCTCGTTCTGTGCTCATTTTACAGTCAGAAGGGAAGGCTTTTTAAAAAATTTTTTTTAAAACCTGCCTCTTATTGGGGGAGGGGGTGTTATATTTTACAGTCAGAAGGCACAGTTTTCAATAGTTTTTAATTGGGCCTCATTCCATGCTCATTTTACAATCAGAAGGCAAAGTTTAAATAACTTTTAATTGGGCCTCATTCCATGCTCATTTTACAATCAGAAGGCAAAGTTTAAATAACTTTTAATTGGGCCTCATTCCATGCTCATTTTACAGTCAAAAGGCAATGTTTAAATAGCTTTTAATTGGGCTTTGTTCCAAGCTCATTTCCCAAGCAGTCAGAAAAGATTCGACAGTTTTTAACTGCCTCTGTAGCATTCTCTGGTGAACCATGATATATAATTTGTTAGCACTTTTTAAAAAAAAAAACCTTCAAAAGCTTTTTTGAATTTTTTTAACAAAATGGAATCTGAAATGGTTCTGTTTTATTGACAAAAAAAATGATCAAAATCTTAAAACACTGAAAGTGAAGTACACATGAAACATGTCTGAATGAATATTTGTTGAATAAACATAATACAACATTCGATAAACAGTGTTTTGTTTTGTTCTTTTTTAAATTATGCACACACACACACACACACACACACACAATAATTGGTCACTAAGCATTTCTGATATATTGCCATAGAAAGAAAGAATTGGTCCATAACGTAAAAGATGAATAATTGGAATGTTGGAAATTCTTCATTGGGTTGTTTGAACTTTGATCATTCCTTGTACAGTATGTTATTGTTAAGTATTATGGCATCTATAATACTGGGAAGGAAAGATGAACAAAATTTGAAAGAACTCAAATGTAAACAAAGGTTTAGAAAGAAATACAGATGCTATGACCTTTCATTTATTCCCCACTAAACTATAATCTAAATTTAATTTTAGGACAGACACCACATATGTGACAATATCACAACATGTTTAAAATGTACACAAATTCAGCTATTTTAATAAAAATGACCACATTATATTTTAAACCAGACTATATGTAAACTATTTTAACATTATATTTTACAACAGACGATATGTAAACTATTTTAATAAAAATAACCATATTTCGTCACAAACAAACGCCGTGAACGGAATCATTCGAGGAAAGACAACTCTCACTAATTATTAGAGGTTTGCCTGGCGTGACAGTCGTTTCTCGCATAAGATTACTTCGGATTTCTGTCCACCCAATTCTTACCGGAAAAACTACTTTGATGATTGATGATTGTTTTTACTTGATGTGGGGGTGGGGTCGAGAGATTTCTCTGCATCTATTTTTACGGATATTTAATTTCGTGAAATAGTTTTACCTTCGCATCCGGACCCTACACAAAATAAACAATATTTTTTACAATTTCCCAGTTCTAAATTTATTCATGTCCGTTAAGGTTGCCTGTATCATAATGGCTTTGTGTGTTTTTTTTTCATCTCTATTATTTTCTCCTTTGGTACATATAATTTTTTTCTTTACTGTTGCAGAATGACACTTTGACATAATTAATGTACATCATCTACCAAAAACAGACATATTGCCTGGATAAGATCGTTCTAAAAAGAGAATAAGTATACACGCGTGCATTCCCTGGACAACAGTTACCCCTCTAGTAAGCTAATAACAGTCTAGACATATTTCTCATTCCTGGTTGTGATAACAGTCTAGACGTATTTCTCATTCCTGGTTGTGATAACAATCTAGACGTATTTCTCATTCCTGGTTGTGATAACAGTCTAGACGTATTTCTCATTCCTGGCTGTGATTGCATTCTAGATGTATGGTACAATTTTTGTTTCATACTGGATAGATAGTTTCATTTCTGGATAATGCTCCATATTAGACTCACTCCTAATATATGTCTCTTGCTCCAAACTGTATGTACTCATCGCTATAGTGCCTTGCTCCAAGCTGTATGTACTCATCGCTATAGTGCCTTGCTCCAAGCTGTGTGTATTAATCGCTATAGTGCCTTGCTCCAAGCTGTCTACTTCCCCATTAACTTTGAACTCTACTAGATACATCATTCATTCTCCGTTCTAACTCCACATCTTATGTATCCATCAGTTTGGTTCTTTTTCCATACCTAATACATTCATCATATGGCCCTTTTTCATACTTAATCATTCATCATTTCTTGGCCCTTTTTCATACAATACATTCATCATTTTTAGGCCCTTTTTCATACCTAATATATTCATAATTTTTTTCTTCTTTCCATATTAATATAGTAATTATTTTCGTACTTGCACCATATATAAAACTTTTTATTGTTTTGGATCCTTCTTCATACTAGTACTTTCATCGTTTGGGGCTCTTGCTCCATACCTAGTACTTTCATCGTTTTGGGGCTCTTGCTCCATACCTAATACTTTCATCGTTTTGGGGCTCTTGCTTCATAACTAGTATTATTACATTCACCGTTTGTTTTTGTTTTTGTTTTCCCTCCATACCCTAATACTAATAGAGTCATCTTTTGGCTCTTGCTCCATACCTGGTAGTAGTACATTCGTCGCTTTGGTTCTTGCTCTATACCTACTACATTCATCGTTTTGGCTCTTGCTCCATACCTAGTACATTCGTTATGCTCTTGCATTTATACCGTCAAAAGAATTAATCTTTTGTCTGAAGATACTAATATTGTCTGAAGTATCTTAGAGAAATCAACACATGAAAGAGACTGATATTGTACGAAATGCGTTAGTTCATCATAAGGAGATTTATGATGGGAAGTGTCTTAAAGACATCAACTATGATGCAGAGGGACTGGCAGTTCTGTGATGTAGAGGGACTGACAGTTCTGTGCTGTAGAAGGACTGACAGTTCTGTGATGTAGAGGGACAGGCAGTTCGGCGATGTAGACGGACAAACGTATGATATAGAGGGACACGCATTTTTGATGTAGAAGGACAGACATTTCTGTGGTGTAGACTGTAGAGTGTAGAGGAACTGACATTTATATGATGCAGAGGGACAAACATTTATATGATTTAGAGAAATAGATATTTCTGCGATGCAGAGAAATGTTACTGAAGGCTTGTTCTGTTTACAGTAGCTTTTCCGTTCTGGAATTCCACACTACGACCGTCCAATAGAATTTCTTGAACTAACATGGCGATCGTGCTCGTGAATGACAAAGAGCATGTCATTAGTCATGTCCACACTACTAAAGCCACGCCTCGACCCATTCTCTGACCCAGTTCCAACTCACGTTTAGGTGACACGTGAATTTTGCGACGTATTTATGTAGCAAATAACTAGACTACGTATGTATATATAATTCTGCCAAATTTATTTTTACTTAGTCGTCTTATTGCGTAGGTGTTTAACATAGACCATTGTTTCTTTTGTGTATGCCTAGCATTTCTTCCGCTTAAATCTCGTGTTTTGCCCACTGACTGTTTGCTCTACAATGGACGTGGAGGTAAGACAGTTGTAGTGATTTTAATTGAGGAGTGTTTCGTTTAAATTTCTTACCCACCAACATTCAGTTTGCTTTCAATGTTTTTCTCTATCATCTCTTTCACTGACACACACACACACCCGTTTCTCTCATTTCTTCTCCCTTTTTCTTTCATGCATTCTCTCTTCTCCCATTTCTCATTCTTTCTCTACTAAATTTTCTTTTCTGTCCATCGTGTTCTCTGTATAGAGTTCTAGAACCGCCGATGGAGTGAAAAACAGCATACAAAATGAAATGACAATTTCGTTTTATTTGTAATTTCAGTTTTTCTCCATTCCTTATGCAATTGGATTTTGGGGGACATAGTAATTAGAAAGAAATTTAAATAAAAACGAATTTTTTTTTGTAAAGTGAAACATAAAAAGTTCTGAAAAGCAACAAGACTTTTGGCAAAGAATTTTTTTTTTTTTTTTTTAGCAGATCCACATGTTTATGCAATTAATTAATTAATTATCAGTATATCTTTTAACATATTTATGCAATTAATTAATTATCAGTATATCTGTTAACATGTTTATGCACATCCAGAAAAAAAATATAGTCACTGTTTAACAAATATGACGATAACTTTTTATTTTTCTTCCCCTCGAAGGCTTGTTGTTTTTTTAAAAAGTCCATCCTGTTTCTTTTCATCCTTTTATCCAGTTTATTTGTACTTTTGTCAAATGTTTTTTCATCATACTGTTTTCTCACCTTGCTGATTTGATGAATATCATTTAACCAAAGGACTCCACATCGACTTCATTCATATTAATTATTAATATTGTGAGTACAAGTCATTATTTCGCCTGCTAATTTTTGTGATTTAACTGTCGGAGGACCTGGAGGGAGAGAATGATGATTTGTGAGATACATGGGTTGTCGGAACATCACCATCACTGCATGTAGGCCTACTGCTATGTACTATTAATAACTTGGCATGTACTATTAATAACTTCACAGGTACTATTATTAACTTCGCATTACTATTAATAACTTCGCATGTACTGTTATTAACTTCGCATGTACTATTAATAACTTGGCGTGTACTATTAATAACTTGACATATACTGTTATTAACTTCGCATGTACTATTAATAACTTGGCATATATTATCAATAACTTCGCATGTACTATTAATAACTTGGCATGTACTGTTATTAACTTCGTATGTACTATCAATAACTTGGCATGTACTGTTATTAACTTCGCATTTTCTATTATTAACTTCGCATGTACTATTATTAACTTCGCATGTACTATTAATAACTTCCACAATCCATAGGCGTTATTCCTCCTAAGTCATCACTAAGACTTCATTTATCTTAAGTCACATTTTTTTTAAAATCCTCTTAACAGCAAAATAAATGTTACAGCAAAACTATTATTTGTCTAGTAATTATTGTTTTTAGAGTACATTATATTCTCACAGTACAGTTATTTGACCATTCATTTTTTTTTTTGTCTCTCTCTCTCTCGAAAGGATTCATTTTAGGACAGATATGTTTCTTATATCAAGTTCGGATCAGTCTTGTAAGCAAGCCTATGCATAATTTATTGATCATGACCGTGTGTGAGTATGTATGTATGTGTGTGTTGTGGTGGTGGGGAGGTGGAGGAGAATGGAGGGGAAGGAAATCGGAACAAATCACTAAATCATTAATCGTGTCGAATTTAATGCCGACATACTGCTTTCGAGTGTGATATAAATCATAAAATAACTCTTGGCCAACGCTTGTACTCATGATCGCGAGTAACATATATTTTAATGTAAATATTGCTTTTCATTGTTAACATCTCTCATTTAGTGAACTGGAAACCATAATGAATTTAGGACCATATGACGAGACAATCTCTACAAAGTGTAAAATTATCACAATTAACTAGGCGCATCTTAAAACCAAGGTCGTTAAGTCAGCAGATTTGAAGTGATGAATCCGGGCTCAAAATAATGAGATAATGGTTATTAATAATTATGATAATGTGCACATATTAATAAATCACTTCAATGCCGTCACAATGTCTTATTTAAATCACATATGTTTTGGTGGAATTCAGACGCAGCCCACACATATTCAAATAACTAGTACGTCATATATTGAGCAGCAAGAGTTTGAGTAGAATTATTTTAGTTTTGTACATATTGATTCACTCAAACACTTGGCACACTGGTTATTATACTTCTATAATATTTATTTCTCTAAAATTGTATTTTGGAGATATATTAAATGAATGGTTAGTGTTTTCGTTAAATTTGTTTATGCTGTGCCAGTATTTGAATGTCACTTGAGTGGACTCAGTAATACAGTAGGCCTGAGGCAATCTCTCAGTCCAATCAGATTGCAGTTTACAGTACACAGGGCTACATGTTTATTGCTTCTGTAAGTCAGCGTGACTCCCACATCCTGTCAGTGTCGCAAACCCTTGTGACATCTAGAGACGTGCAGTCTGACCCACCTGATTGCATCCTGTATTAAAATGAAAGACACTAATTTGTTTACGAAAGTGATTCTATTCCACTGGCCCGAATAACTAGACCAGTGACAGGAGTCATAGATGCATAGTTCGGGCCGAACGCCGTAGCCATTGGCGCGTGACGTCACGTTAAGCTCTATCAGTAATGACGTGGATAATTATCACAACTGTCTGTGGAGATTTAGATTACTGAACATTTAACTGTTTGTGTGTTTTTAAAAAAATAAAGCCCAAATACTTCGACCGATGTAAAAAGGAAACCATTTTGCGCTTAAATAAAATCGTGTCACTAAAACTCCATGTCATTGTTTTCCTGGAAGAGATTTTCAAATTCTGTTAAACTGCGACGTTGTCAACCTTTGATTAGATAGAAGTCACTTGGCAAACACAGATTTCATGAAGAGATTATTTACGTACACAGATGTAAGATGTACACCAATAAAGATATTTATTTACACAAATGTATAAGTATAAACCCTATGAAGATATTTATTTACACGAATTTAAAGCCCCAATAAGATATTTATGTATACAGATTAAAAAACCCATGAAGATACTTATGCACACAGATTTAAAACACCATGAAGATACTTCTGTACACAGATTAAAAAAACCCATGAAGATACTTATGTACACAAATCTAAAAACACCATGAAGACATTATTTACATTTTCAGGTTTCAAAGAAACAAAGTTGATACACATTTCTAAACACTGCAAAAGATCTCTTGCGATATATCATACCTTTCAAGTATGTCATTTATGTTTAAGAAGTGTACATAATACACTGCATAAGAACACAGAATACGTAATATACTTTTAAAATGTACACTTCTCAACAGTGTGTACGACCATTTAAATCTCAATACATTTTTTAAAATTTACATTATACACTTATAATTCATAAGACAATTTCAATATGTTATTCACTTATAAACCGTACATGATACCACTTCCAATACATTGTACACATTAAAGCCGTACATGATACCACTTCCAATACATTGTACACATTAAAACCGTACATGATACCACTTCCAATACATTGTACACATTAAAACCGTACATGATACCACTTCCAATACATTGTACACATTAAAACCGTACACGATGCCACTTCCAATATATTGTACACATTAAAGCCGTACATGATACAACTTCCAATATATTGTACACACTAAAGCCGTACACGATGCCACTTCCAATATATTGTACACATTAAAGCCGTACATGATACCACTTCCAATATATTGTACACACTAAAGCCGTACACGATGCCACTTCTAATATATTGTACACACTAAAGCCGTACATGATACCACTTCCAATCCGTTGTACAAATTAAAATAGGAGATGACATCGGTTTCAATAAAATACACATTTTTAAACAATTTATTCGACCGCTTCACTAACGTAATACATATTTACCCACTGAGTAAAGTTAATGTAAATTATTATGCATTTCCAAACAGAAAATAACTATTTCTAATATTTTGTTCACCTACAAGACATTAGGTCTATATATACTTCCAATTGTATTATTGACTTATTTTGACTGCTTCAGACACTTGCATTATTAACTTACACTGACTGCTTCAGACACTTGATTTTTTTGACTTATATTGACTGCTTCAGACACTTGTATTATTGACTTATTTTGACTGCTTCAGACACTTGCATTATTAACTTACACTGACTGCTTCAGACACTTGTATTATATATTGACTTACATTGACTACCTCAGACACTTGTATTATTGACTTATTTTGACTGCTGAAGACGCAATATATAACTCTCTTCTCTACAGTGCTTAATACAACTTCCATTCCACTCAGCACTCCTGATTTATTAAAACCATTTTCAATCGGAATGGAAGTTTTCATTACAGTTACTGTGTAGCGCCATCATCTTAGATTGAAAACTGTGGTTTTAAATTTAATTGCATGTATTAATACAATGCAGTGAAAAAGTATATTATGGGTAAGTAGTTTACTTTTAACACACCCTTATCATACCTTTGTTGTGTCACACCCTTATCATACCTTTGTTGTGTCACACCCTTATCATACCTTTGTTGTGTCACACCTTTATCATACCTTTGTTGTGTCCCACCCTTATCATACCTTTGTTGTGTCACACCCTTATCATACCTTTGTTGTGTCACACCCTTATCATACCTTTGTTGTGTCACACCCTTATCATACCTTTGTTGTGTCACACCTTTATCATACCTTTGTTGTGTCACACCCTATGTTATGGAGGAGTAGGAGAAAGTTGTGATGTCACGTGGAGGAGGAAATAACAATTCAATTAAAAAAAAAAAATTCTAGTTGCGTGATTTAAAAAAGATCTGCACTGTTTAGTGACCAGCCATTTACAATAATATTTTCGTTAATAAAGAATTATACCATAGTATTTCAACCTGTCATCCCAAACCCAATATCTAAATAAGTATGAGATCGTTTACTTGTGCCTGTCAACTAGGACATTTTTTCATATAGTAATTGTGCCCGTATACTTCAAGTAGAAATTTGGTTTACTGTGTGCAATTGCCAATACTTCATCCTTTGTAGAAAAGATTTATTATGAGATTATGGTTTACAATAATAACTATTGTTATTAGAACTATAATCAATACTTTTCTTACTTGTTTTAAATTAGTTAGTGAGTTATGCCATTGGAATATAATATAATTTTACATTATTTTACAGTATAAATGCTGCAGGAAAGCTTAACTAATATGCTGAACTATATCACTAATGTGCTCATTCTATTCAACTATAATTAATATAGAAATGTATTATTAAATGGACCCACTTTTGTCAACCTTACCAATACAACGCAATTATAAATGATTTATTTTCGAAAATTTTATAGTGTTATAACATTGCATATTTTATCAAACTTTCGCGATAAAATGTTATAACATTGCATATTTTATCAAACTTTCGCGATAAAATGTTATAACATTGCTTTCTCTTTAAAAAGTTCATGACAAAATTGTTATGAATTTACTTTAGAAAGTTTTAATGATTAGTTACAGTTTAAAATACTGTTTTCTCTTTAAAACGTTTATGGTAAATTAGTGTTATAATATTGCTTTCTCTTTAAAAATTTTGTAATAGCTGTATTGTTGTAACTTTGTCTAAAAAATCCTGTATGATTAGCTGAAGTGTTACAACTCTTTTCTCTTTAGAACTTTTGTGATTAGCTAACTGTAGTGTTAGATTGCTTTTCATGTAAAACTTTGTTTGACTTCCCAGTGACATAACATTGCTGTCACTTTAAACGTGTTTTATTGTTAAATTGAAATATTTTTTCACAGATACTTATGTCGTTTGTTTTTTTTACTGTTTTGTTTCTGGTTGGTTTGCGCTGGTTGGTTTCACGTGACATTGACATACGACGACAGAAACGCGACGGTCACGAAAACAGCACGACTCTGGGATGCTAATTCTGTGACGTGCGAAAACTTAAACATTTATTTGGAAATAAACAACATGTAATTAGAAGTGTGGTATATAACAGGTATATAAACAACTGTTCTAAAGCTCACATACGCACGCACACATGTATATCTGTTTCTATCTACTCAGTCACCTGCCCGCCCAACCATCCTTCTATCTAACTATCCACAAACACACATACACGCACGCACACACACACACACACACACACACACACACACACACACACACACACACACACACACACACACGCTCTCTAGCACATCATGTTAACATACCTCACGCTCTCTCTAGCATATCATGCTAAAATACCTCACGCTCTCTCTAGTACATCATGTTAACATACCTCACGCTCTCTCTAGTACATCATGCTAACATACCTCACGCTCTCTCTAGTACATCATGCTAACATACCTCACGCTCTCTCTAGTACATCATGCTAACATACCTCACGCTCTCTCTTACATCATGCTAACATACCTCACGCTCTCTCTTACATCAGGCTAACATACCTCACGCTCTCTCTAGTACATCATGCTAACATACCTCACGCTCTCTCTAGTACATCATGTTAACATACCTCACGTTCTCTCTTACATCAGGCTAACATCACCACACCTTGTACGCTGTCATGATTTGACACTTTAGTATACTCAGTTTATTATTATCTCAAACGCCCAAGTCAATCATGTTCTTCATTAAATCATGCTCTCCATTATCTTACATTTTTAGTTAAATGACACTTAATAATTATTATCACGCACTAGCCAGTAAATTACTCTCTTCATTAACTTAAAACTTCATTGACTTAAAACTTCATTAACTTAAAACTTCATTGACTTAGAACTTCATTGACTTAGAACTTCATTAGCTTAAAACTCCATTGACAAGTCTTCATTACTTCGTGTGTACATAAGCTTAGGTATTTTTTAACCTTTATCCCATTCTCTCTACTTTCTCGAGTGTCTTATCATTTTCATTATCTTAAGCTTCCTGTTATCTCATGTAACTTATCATTTTCATTATCTTAAACTTCCTGTTATCTTACTTTCTCGAGTGTCTTATCATTTTCAGTATCTTAAGCTTCCTGTTATCTCATGTAACTTATCATTTTCATTATCTTAAACTTCCTGTTATCTTACTTTCTCGAGTGTCTTATCATTTTCAGTATCTTAAGCTTCCTGTTATCTCATGTAACTTATCATTTTCATTATCTTAAACTTCCTGTTATCTTACTTTCTCGAGTGTCTTATCATTTTCAGTATCTTAAGCTTCCTGTTATCTCATGTAACTTATCATTTTCATTATCTTAAACTTCCTGTTATCTTACTTTCTCGAGTGTCTTATCATTTTCAGTATCTTAAGCTTCCTGTTATCTCATGTAACTTATCATTTTCATTATCTTAAACTTCCTGTTATCTCACGTTCTCGTGTATCTTATCATTTTCATTATCTTAAACTCTCAGTTAACTCATGTTCTTCTATAATAAACTCTTTTATTACCTTACACTGTCCAATACATTTTGTTTCCCATTAATTCATGTTCTCTTACAGCAAACCTTTCCATTATCTCGTGTTCCCTATTAATGTATGTTCTCTTACAGCAAACCCTTCCATTATCTCGTGTTCCCTATTAATGTATGTTCTCTTACAGCAAACCCTTCCATTATCTCGTGTTCCCTATTAATGTATGTCGAGAGTCTTCGTATTAACACGTGGTTTGCTAGGTGTAGTGTTCTGAGTACAGAAAATGACGTTTTATCAAGAATGTATATGTAACCCCCATTAAAAAAAGAACAAAAAACCCCATGCATTTTAAGATGCGTCATTCTGTTATAAACTAAATTATATTAAAACATTTTGAATTATTTAAGAAATTATGACCTGTAACAAAACCTAAATTATATTAAAACATTTAGAATTATTACAAAACTCATGACCTGTAACAAAAACAGTGAGAAGCACTAGGTTATGGTCTTCATACCTCAGTTTCCAGTAACAAAATGTCAGCAGCATGAGGTTACAGTCTTCCTACCTCACTTTCCAGTAACTCACGTTCTCTATTATCATAAGCCTTTATTTTTGTACACTTTCCATTACCTCACATTCCTCTAACGTAAGGTCCCTAACCTCACACTCTCTATTGATGTATGTTTTTCCATTAATTTATGCTTCATTACCACGCACTCTCTGTTGATGTATGTTTTTCCATTAATTTATGCTTCATTACCACGCACTCTCTGTTGATGTATGTTTTCCATTAATTTATGTTTTATTACCACGCACTCTCTATTGATGTATGTTTTCCATTAATTTATGTTTTATTACCACGCACTCTCTGTTGATGTATGTTTTCCATTAATTTATGTTTTATTACCACGCACTCTCTGTTGATGTATGTTTTCCATTAATTTATGTTTTATTACCACGCACTCTCTGTTGATGTATGTTTTCCATTAATTTATGTTTTATTACCACGCACTCTCTGTTGATGTATGTTTTCCATTAATTTATGTTTTATTACCACGCACTCTCTATTGATGTATGTTTTCCATTAATTTATGTTTTATTACCACGCACTCTCTATTGATGTATGTTTTCGATTAATTTATGTTTTATTACCACGCACTCTCTATTGATGTATGTTTTCCATTAATTTATGTTTCATTACCACGCACTCTCTATTGATGTATGTTTTTCCATTAATTTATGTTTTATTACCACGCACTCTCTATTGATGTATGTTTTCCATTAATTTATGTTTTATTACCACGCACTCTCTATTGATGTATGTTTTCCATTAATTTATGTTTCATTACCACGCACTCTCTATTGATGTATGTTTTCCATTAATTTATGTTTTATTACCACGCACTCTCTATTGATGTATGTTTTCCATTAATTTATGCTTCATTACCACGCACTCTCTATTGATGTATGTTTTCCATTAATTTATGTTTTATTACCACGCACTCTCTATTGATGTATGTTTTCCATTAATTTATGTTTCATTACCACGCACTCTCTATTGATGTATGTTTTCCATTAATTTATGTTTCATTACCACGCATTCTCTGTTGATGTATGTTTTTCCATTAATTTATGTTTTATTACCACGCACTCTCTGTTGATGTATGTTTTTCCATTAATTTATGTTTTATTACCACGCACTCTCTGTTGATGTATGTTTTTCCATTAATTTATGTTTTATTACCACGCACTCTCCATTCATTCATTGTCTTCATTTCTGCGAACGCTTTATTACTCAAGAGTCCATTAACTTGTGTTTTTATCAAACGTACCATCTCACCCTTTTAATTTATGTTTTCCTTTATCGTTTACCCCACTCCCTCCATTACCTCAATCTCTCTATTAACTCACTCTCTCCATTACCCCACTTCATTCAGTCCATTACCTCACACTCTCCATTATTACTCTCTCTGTTGCCACGTACTCTCCATTACTTCACTCTCTCCATTATCTCACACTCTCCATTGCGTCACTCTCTCCATTACTCCCAATCTCCACTACCTCACGCCCTCATTAACTCACCTCTCCATCACCTAAATCATTTTTCTAACGTACGTTGTTCTAATCTCACACTTTTAATTAAAGTGTTCTTTTTTCGTTTGCACCATTACCTGACTACCACAAATAACTCGGGCTCTCTAGTACCTTGGATTCCCATGAATTTGCACTCACCATTAACTTAGCTCTTCGCTACAACGCACTTTCCATTAACCTAGTTCTTTATTATATCCCTAACTATTAACTTCGCTACAACGCACTTTCCATTAACTTAGTTTTTCATTACATCACTCTCTATTAATCTAGCTCATAGTTACATCCCACTCATCATTAACGTTGTCATTTGTAACATTGCACTCATCATTAAAGTTGTTACATCACGCACATCATTAGCGTTGTCATTCAATACATTACACTCATCATTAACGTTATCATTCGTTACATTACACATCATTAACGTTGTCATTTGTTACATCACACTCATCATTAAAGTTATCATTCATTACCTTACACTCATCATTAACGTTATCACTCGTTACATTACAACATCATTAACGTTGTCATTAATTACATTACACTCATCATTAACGTTGCGTTTCGTTACACAAACTTTCCATTAACTGACTCCTATCTGTTACTTGCAGGCCGCAGCGGTGACCAAAAATACATCGTGGTTTGGCGGGAACTTCCTCAAAACTCTCATTATCGGTGGGCTCATTGCTGGAACCGGAATTGGCGGCACCCTTATTGGTTTGCATTTGACGGGTGGACTAACAAAACAGGTAGTCTAATAATTATAATTAATGCCACAATGGGTTATCGACAACAGCTGTAAATTTTTAAAAAGACATTGAAAGGGAGAGTCGCAATATTAATTCTAGTTATTAGGTCATATTACGGAATATAATACTAATTTCTAGTTATTACGTCATATTACGGAATATAATACTAATTTCTAGTTATTACGTCATATTACGGAATATAATACTAATTTCTAGTTATTACGTCATATTACGGAATATAATACTAATTTCTAGTTATGACGTCATATTACGGAATATAATACTAATTTCTAGTTATTAGGTCATATTACGGAATATAATACCAATTTCTAGTTATTACGGAATATAATACTAATTTCTAGTTATGACGTCATATTACGGAATATAATACTAATTTCTAGTTTGTAAGTCGATTGTCAAGGAATGTGTGGAAAACGGTTTTTGTTCTGTTAACTGTAACTATTATTGACATGACATTATATTCATAAATAGCTCATATCAATAATTCTCCTCTTACAATCAACCACAATCACTCGACGGGTCTTGTCATTGCGGTCATGGAGCGACTAAGTCAAACCCTGAAAGTCTGTCGAATATGCAATCCTCCCTCCCAGTTGTTACTTGTCTAGAACAACGGCCCTCACTGAACTATCCCGTCAGTCACTCCGTCATTTGTTCCAGCCCTCCACAAAAAAAAAAAAGCTCCCTATTTCGGTGACGGGACTTATTTTAAAAAATGTGTAACATTACGATTAAATGACATGGTACTTTATAGTGACACTTAATAGGATTCCGGTCTTAGTCCTAAACATTAGACTAAATGAGACAATATTTTGACACAACTACTTCTTGATAAAATCCATTAATAGCCATGGCATCGTGATAAAATCAGCCAATGAAACCTTTGTGGAAGATAACTTCAAGAGATGAGAATTAAATGAAGAACAGGAGCGAATTAATCGTGATACTCAGCAAATTTTGTTTATCTGTGACATCACTGACTATAATTATGTGCCTGATATAAAACAGTTGTCCTTAGAATGCATTTTATTGGTTGTGATTATTATTATTAATCATCCATAACTAATTACAAGTAATGAGAATCTTAATTTATGTTATTAATAATTCTCCAGAAGACACCACTCTCCTCTCTCACTTTGCGGATATGTGGGTGCTGTAAACGTTTTCTCTCTTCCACAACATTAAAGACAACATTTATCGTCACACTATTTCTGTAGGTGGAAAACTTCTTACTAAATGAGAAGATAAATCCGTCTTTAATCTATATTTAGCGAGCCCCCATCCACCCACTATCTCTCCAACATAATGTTATCAATGTGTCAGAAGGTGAATATTTTTTAAAATCAACAATAAAATATACATATAGCAGATATAATTAAAGACTATTTGACATCAATAATTCCATGATCGAATAATTTCAATACAGTCTTCTGTCCTAAGATATAATTCAGCAGATTAGTGTCAACACAAATCACACAATCATTCTTATCAAACAACAGAAATGGAGTTATAGAGAGATAAGCAATAATAGTTTGTACATAACCTTATCAATACAAATCACACAATCATTCTTATCAAACAACAGAAATGGAGTTATAGAGAGATAAGCGATAATAGTTTGTACATAACCTTGTCAAGACAATGCCGCAAGTCTTTCACACTCTTTCGTAAAGCAATTCTTCATGTGTTCCAATAGATGTTATAGAATGTTCCATGAGCTGGTGTTCTCTTGAGACTAATCTGGGTGCTCCTTCACAGTATTAGTGAAGGAGAACAACAATGTAGCAATTTCCAGTAACTTTCTTATGCCAGAAAATTCACCATATAACACCATATAATGGAATGCATGATTTATATCGGTGTACAGCTTAATATTGGTGCCCAGCATTTTATGGACGCAAGGTTTTATATCGGTGTACAGCTTTATATTGGTGCCCAGCATTTTATGGACACAAGGTTTTATATCGGTGCACGACTTTATATTGTATACACAAGTTCATTGTCGGTGCGTCGAGAAAGGTAGAATTGGCAAGAAATTAAAAAATATAAATGTACCAAGAGAGAAATAAATATTATTTTAACGCACTATCCACGCGTGTAATGTGTTTGTTATTCTCGAGGTTTTACAGTTGAATGTAATTTGTATTACATATTATACTCAGAATGCCAATTGTTAAACAGAAACGTCGCTTGTTAAACAGCCAATACTATTCCAGAAAAACAGACAACAGTCTGGTTTATAAGTACATTATCAAAGTTTTCTTTGTCAGATGCGCCGTGGAGGAGACCAGTCTTTCGTTTAAACTGCAGTCAATGAAAAATTCGCAAGAATTTGTTGATATGAGTGTATACTGCCATTTTGCTTGTCTTTATTGTCCTGTGTCATCCAAACAAATGACAGCAGGGAATCGTCGCTCAGTCCGTTTACTGTCATTTTTATCCTGCATCTCAGCCAGACAGCTTGTCCGTTTACTGTCATTTTTATCCTGCATCTCAGCCAAACAGCTTAAACTAAGTCCGTTTACTGTTATTTTTATCCTGCATCTTAGCCAAACAGCTTAAGCTCTGTCCGTTTACTGTCATTTTTATCCTGCATCTCAGCCAAACAGCTTAAAATAAGTCCTTTTACTGTCATTTTTACCTGCATCTTAGCCAAACAGCTTAAGCTCTGTCCGTTTACTGTCATTTTTATCGTGTCTCAGCCAAACACCTTGCAACAGGTAAGCAGTGAAGCATTGCTTTCGGAAGGTGCACGGCCGCGGGTCAGTGACACTCCTGGTGACGCAGCCAATGCCGTGAAGCAAGTCAATCACCAGGATGTTGTAAATGCTTTCTTGGAGGGCGTCGTGGGAATGAAAGGTTTGGTAAGAAGTTGTTCCAGCCTCATGTTCAGTCCAGCACTCATTGACCTATAACTCCTTGACATACAACATGTCTCGCACAGAGCTTGTTTTACTCCAACATTCTACTGGTATAGCAAACATTGTCTCAGACAAACAAACTAGACTTACAGCAAACATTGTCTCAGACAAACAAACTAGACTTATAGCAAACATTGTCTCAGACAAACAAACTAGACCTATAGCAAACATTGTCTCAGACAAACAAACTAGACCTATAGCAAACATTGTCTCAGACAAACAAACTAGACTTACAGCAAACATTGTCTCAGACAAACAAACTAGACTTACAGCAAACATTGTCTCAGACAAACAAACTAGACTTATAGCAAACATTGTCTCAGACAAACTAGACTTATAGCAAAAATTATCTCAAACTAGACTTATAGCAAACATTGTCTCAGACAATCAAACTAGACTTATGCAAACATTGTCTCCAAAAGCCCACCCAGAGAAAAGAAACATTGACTCAAGCAGACCAACCAGACTTAACGAAACACTATCTCAAACAGACCAACAAGACTTAACAGAAACATTGTCTCAAACAGACCAATCAGACTTATGGCAAGAATTGTCTCAGAAAGACCAACAAGACTTATGGTAAACATTGTCTCAGACAGGCCAACCAAACTTATGTGAAACATTTTCTGAGACAGATCAATCAGACTTAATGGCAAACATTGTCCCAGACTGACCAACCTGACTGGCAAAAAATGTCTTATACAGACTAACCAGACTTAGTTACAAACATTTTCTCAGGCAGGCCTGATGTAATGACAAAGTCTGCCATATGCTAGCTGACCAATGGAACACATACCATTCCGTTGGCCAACATGACAAGTTGTGTGCTATTCCAACCATACAAGTCACTGTGCAACACATTTGATGCTTAAGTGTATCTAATCCAGTCCCACACACCAGTAAATAGCCTAAATAATGTATGCTAATCCAGTCACACATGCCAGTAAATGGCATAAACAATGCTTAAGTGTAGGCTAATCCAGTCCCATACACCAGTAAATGGCTTAAATAACGCTTAAGTGTATGCTAATCAGATGCTTAGTACAAGTTAATTAGTACTTTATGTTAACACTTTAGGACAGGTTAATTAGTACGTTATGTTAACACTTTAGGACAAGTTAATTAGTACTTTATTTTACCACTCTAAGACAAGTTAATTAGTACTTTATTTTACCACTCTAGGACAAGTTAATCAGTACTTTATGTAACCACTAGGAGAATTAATTAGTCTTTATGTAACTACTTTAGGACAAGTTAATTTGTACTTTGTGTAACTACTCTAGGAGAATTAATTAGTCTGTATGTAACTACCCTAGGACAAGTTAATTAGTACTTTGTGTAACCACTCTAGGACAAGTTAATTAGTACTTTGTGTTATCACTCTAGGACATGTCTGACATCGGAGATGACCTAGTTGATGAAGTACAGGATGCTGCAGATGAGGTTAAAGATTTGGTTGAGATGGATGGAGACAAAATCGATGACCTGAAAGATGGCATTGAAGATTTTGCAGAAGCAATAGGAGATGCTGGTGAAAATGTTAAGGATGCAGTAGAAGATGCTGGTGAAAATGTTAAGGATGCATTAGAAGATGCTGGTGAAAATGTTAAGGATGCAATAGAAGATTCTGGTGAAAATGTTAAAGATGCATTAGAAGATGCTGGTGAAAATGTTAAAGATGCATTAGAAGATGTTGGTGAAAATGTTAAGGATGCAGTAGAAGATGCCATTGAAAATGTTAAGGATGTAGTGGAAGATGCTGGTGAAAATGTTAAGGATGCAATAGAAGATTCTGGTGAAAATGTTAAGGATGCAGTAGAAGATGCTGGTGAAAATGTTAAGGATGCAATAGAAGCTACTGGTGAAAATGTTAAGGATGCTGTAGAAGATGCTGGTGAAAATGTTAAGGATGCAATAGAAGATTCTGGTGAAAATGTTAAGGATGCAATAGAAGCTATTGGTGAAAATGTTAAGGATGCTGTAGAAGATGCTGGTGAAAATGTTAAGGATGCAATAGAAGATTCTGGTGAAAATGTTAAGGATGCAGTAGAAGATGCTGGTGAAAATGTTAAGGATGCAGTAGAAGATGCCATTGAAAATGTTAAGGATGCTGTAGAAGATGCTGGTGAAAATGTTAAGGATGCAATAGAAGATTCTGGTGAAAATGTTAAGGATGCAGTAGAAGATGCTGGTGAAAATGTTAAGGATGCAATAGAAGATGCTGGTGAAAAGATAACAGATGTAATAGCAGATACAAAGGACACATTAGAAGATGCTGGTGACAAAATTAAGGATGTAATAGAAGATGGTGGTGAAAATGTTAAAGATGCAATAGAAAATGCTGGTGAAAATGTTCAGGACACAATAGAAGAGGTAGGTGAAAGTCTGAGCAAAATAGGCGAAAGTATTGGTAACCTTGGAGACAACATAGAGGACGTTGTGGATGATGCTTTAGGTGAGTCAGATGTCGATTTATTGGGTTTTAGTAGTGATTTTGAAGAAGGGCCTGCTATGTTAACGGCAGCTTTGCTCACACGGCCTGATCAGGGTCAACAAAGGCCACAGCAAACAGGTTTCCTTTCTGGAATGTTGTTAGATGATGATTTTGACTTTGAAATGCGGAGATAAAAGTGATACAAATTACAAACTTATAAAAATATAAGAGTATTTCATGTAACAACCTACTCCCATCTTGTTCTTGTACATGCAACACCCTACTTCACCTTGTTCTCGTGTTATGTAACAGTCTTGCTCTTTTATACAAAAACATTCCATGTAACCCTACTTCACCTTGTTCTCATATTATGTAACAGTCTTGCTCTTTTATACAAAAACATTCCATGTAACCCTACTTCACCTTGTTCTCATATTATGTAACAGTCTTGTTCTTCAAAAGCATTCCATGTAACCCTACTTCCATCATGCTCATAACAGCCTGTTCTTATAAAATTTTAATGCACCTGCCTTCTCTTAAAATGTTTACTTACAAAAGCCTAAGTGTATAAATAAAAATTTCACCACTTCTTATAAATACATGTAATTACATTCACATCCTCCTTTTGTACATCTCTCCACAAATCCTCATTTTGTAGTATCTCCATGAATCTCCTTTTGTACATCTCTCCACAAATCCTCATTTTGTAGTATCTCCATGAATCCTCATTTTGTACATTCTCCACGAGTCATTGCTAGAATCTCCATGAGAGTCCTTCTGTTGTACAAATCACTAAGAGTCCTCATTTTGTATGAATCTCCAGGGGCCTCTTCTTATACATATCTCCATACAACAACATGAAAACTTCCATCTACAATCCAGTACCAACTTACTTTTATTTATTTAAAATATCCACTTTCTACAATCTAACAAAAACCTCATGCACCAACCTGCTTTAATAAATGTCTCAGAGGACTAATCTAATGTTTCTACGTACCAATCTATTTCATATTTCCATGTACCTATCTATTTCACATTTCCATGTACCAATGTTTTATATTTCCAAGTACCAATCTATTTCATATTTCCATCTACCAATCTGTTTTATATTTCCATGTACCAATCTATTTCATATTTCCATGTAACAATCTGTTTTAAATTTCCTTGTACTAATTTGTTTTATGTTTCCATGTACCAGTCTTTTTTGTTTCCATGTACCAATTTATATATTCATGTCCTAATCTGCTTTTTGAAAGAAAATGACTCAACCACATTTGTTCATAGAACTTAATATATTAAAAAATGTAAAATGATATTCTTTGGTTGTTGTTTTTTTAGAAAGAATTAAAAATTAAAATAAAAGATTAAATGAACAGCCCAATACATATATATATTTTGTTGTTGAAGTGTTTGACAGTTAAATTGTTAACTGTATTAATTAATTAATAATAATTAACTGTATAATAAAATTACATATCATGCATGGCCAAATAAAGGTTTGTTCCTTATGTATGAATACAGGTCTAAATACAAATCTAGGCCAGGTAAAGATTTGTTCCTATTGTATGATAAAATGTCTAATCTCAATTGTACTGATCAGTTGAAGGTTTGTTACTGATCTATATTATACTGTGAGGATCTTTATCATCTTATCTTAAGAAACCAGTATCTCAGTTACCATGAATCTATTTAAAGGAACAAGTATCTCTATTATCGTGAAATTGAAACAAGTAATCAGTATCTTTATTATCATTTGTTTTACAGTGGCTAAGATCTTTATTAATTACTTATTAATGTACTTCATTTTATTAAATCCTTCTGTTCTTTCTTTACACATTTATTTTAAAACTTTTGTCTTTCGCTGCAAACTGTACAGTAACTCAGTGAAAGAAAATACCAATATCAGTTTGGCAATCTACATTTTATCCATTACTTATTATACAAAACAAGTACTTTATTAAGTTTGCTCATCACCATTTTGTACATTTGGGTTAGTAGAAAAAAAAGTTAGTTCATAATATGGAACCAAAAAGAAAAACTCATCACCAGTTGTGTACATACTATATAGTTTGGTATTGTACAGAAATTTCTCTGGTAATATAATATCTCTTTCTCTCTAACTACACACATAAATTAATTTTTAAAAAAATTATATGGCATATTTGCATTAAAAGTATTTATTTACTTCATTCTTGATAAAATACTACACACATAAATATAAATTTTTACATAAATTAATTTTAAAATTTTGTATGTCATATTTGCATTAAAATTATTTATTTACTTCATTCTTGACTAATACTATTTAAAAAAATAGAAAGCAGGAAAGAATTGGTAATGGTTCTTTTTACTGATGTTTTTTTCAGATGTATGAAAATTATTTGTTTTTATATTGATCACTATACAATCTAACTAGGCACAATCTAATTATTTCTACACCTAATCAAACTAAACCTAATTATTCCTACACTTAATCAAGCACAACCTAATTATTCCTACATTTAACCACAAACCTAATCATTTTTACACCTACCCAAACACAAACAAATTTATTTTTATGTTTAAAAAAAAACAACAAATATATTTATAATTATACATGTAAATAAAAATGCTTAAGAAAATAAAAGATTTCAAGTTTTATTTATGAAATTGTTAAAAAGCAAACATTTACAAAAAATATTAATAAATAACGGTATTTTAACAAAAGAATAATAACAGCAAAATACTGAATGATAGCAAATGAACTAATTCAACTGTTTTAATTCCAACAACTAATTGCTTTAATTATAAATTCAAAAACAAGTTATTCCTTTCTTTTCATGATTTCAATACTCTCTCACAAAAATATAGTTCCACAAAGACAAGCATGTTCTCCCATCAAGAGTATATTCTGACAAGGACAATAAATATAAACTTTCAAAATATTAGTATGATAAATTTCCACAGAGATCTAAACCATTTACAATGAAATGGTTAGTGACTGCACTGAGCATGCTTAAATCCCCAGTCTAAAATGTTCTTTAACACAAACAATATTTGAAAACAATGGATTTTACAAAAAGCTAGAATGATTAAAACAGTGTATAAACTTCAATGTAATCTAGTTATTATAAAATATTCTTAACTTGGAATAAAATTTTTCAAGATTGTAAGAAATTACAAACATGCTCTGCTAAAATAAGAAGAAAACCAATATATTTAATACAAATAAGAATAGTACTGATTGCTTCTCAAATGTAATTTTTGTGGGGATGTGTTTCTTATATTTTCTGCTTTTGATAAAAAAAAATGTACCTAGAATCAGAAATTCAAGTAGTAGTACATATCTTTCTTCAGTTCTAAAAGTTATGTCAAACCTTTCTTCAAGTCCTAAAAGTTATGTCAAACCTTTCTTCAAGTCCTAAAAGTTATGTCAAACCCTTCTTCAAGCCCTAAGAGTTATGTCAGATCTTTTATCAAGTTCTCTAAAGAGTTATGTCAGATCTTTTATCAAGTTCTCTAAGATATGTTGATTTTAAAAAGTTAAAAATCAATCACCTTTCAGTATGTTGCAGTTATTAATTTAATATTTGCTTTTTTTATTCTTCAAAACCTTTCACATGATGCATGTAATAAGTTGTTTACGCTGAAGCACTTATTAAATAACTTGAAATTGTAATCTACAATATAAATACAAAGTTTCAGTAATTATACACATAAATTATTATTAGTCAAGGCATAAACTGTTATATAAAACTTTCAAAATTCATTGCATGTTGACCAAATTAAGTGATAAACTTGCTATTACACAAAACTTGCAATGCAAGTTGCAACAAAAAGTTACGGAGCAGGTAATGTAAATAATAGTTTGAACTGGTATTGTGTAGTCAAACTAAATTAAAGCCAGTTCAACTCAAACCAGACATAAGGCATAATTTTAATTAACAAACGATACCTAAGAGCTCAGAATATGGGAGGGAATTTTCTATACATAAAGACACAAAGGGAACTTGTGCTTAGGGCCTGGTAGAAACTTTTTAAAGAGCTTAGGGTAAGGTAGAAAACTTTCTAAAGAGCTTAGGGCAAGGTAGAAAACTTTTTAAAGTGCTTAGGGCCAGGTAGAAACTTTTTAAAGATCTTAGGGCAAGATAGAAAACTTTCTAAAGAGCTTAGGGCCAGGTAGAAAACTTTTTAAAGAGCTTAGGATAAAGTAAAAAATTTATAGCATGAATACTGAAACAGAGATCAATTCTAGAAAACAAACAATAAGTACAAAATGGTCTGTTTCAAAGATTTAAAAAGAAATATTTTTTCATGATTATTATTTTTAAACAAAGCAATCTATAATTATGAAGGCGCTAAACAAAACAGCAGATGAAAATAAAGATAAGAAAATATCAATTTCTGCTATTTGGAGACCTATTTCTGTCACTTGGAGACAGTAATGGAAAATAAAATACAAAGTAAAAATAGGACCAATCTAGTCCAATCTACTCTCAGAAAACTGAAAACAAGAATATGTCAGTTTCTGATACCTAGAACCTGGAAAAAGCAAATAAAGACAAGAACATATCCTTTATTACCATCTAATTAAACCACTGAAAATGAAAAGAAAGTTGTGTGTAAACAAAAATAGACAGCTATACACTGAGGACATCTCCATGTTCTTTGATAGATGTTTTAACTGAAGCTGAAGTGGACAAAATTAGTGTTGTAGTCTAGGAGATGGGGTAATAGGTTTTTACTAAGGATGAAATTAACAAAATTCATGTTTAGTGACCTAGGGGAGGGGGAAATTGCACCTTTAAATCCCTAACCCAAACAATCCACCATTAGGTAGACAAAACAAATGTTGTGCTCATTTGGAAGGAAATGACTATTAAAAGAACTGTATCGAATGTACAGTTTTGGTGATCCAGATGGTTGTCATGCCAAGATAAACATAACAAACCACTCCTCCATGAAATGTTTACAATAGAATTTTAATCACTTAAATTAAAAATAAAACATATGTGATGTTATGACAAATAAATTATGTTATTTGAAAAGTAATATATATATTTAAAAAGTAAAAATAATACAGATATATATTAGTGAAAAATATCACCAAAGATAATATGAAACTGAACATTAGATCCACCTTAAGGGTGTAGGTTTCCCAAATCAGGATATAAAAATTAAAAATAATAAAATTAATGTTGCTCATCTGTATATTACTTATTTGTGTAACTGCTGTTTGCACCTGTTATTTTAGAGCTTGCTGTTATATCGCTTGCGATTTTGCTTCAAGTTGTTTTACTGGTTGGTCTCTTGTAATAAACTGACACCAAAGATAAAGTATCATTTAAAGTGAAAAGATTATCTTTAAAAACTTTATGATGGACTACATACAAATGAGAAGATTGTGTTTATAAACTTTACAGTGAACTATATATAAGTGACAAAATCATGTTTATAAACTTTATGATGTACTACATACAAATGCCATGAAACTGATGCAAGCCACAAGCACTTCCCAAATTCAACATCAACATGCAAATGCTTTGTTACACAAAGAAAAGTCAACTGCTTGCCCAAAAATGGGCATTCACTGCCAGAGAAATACTAATTATACCAGCATTCAGAAAACTATATGACTTATGACAGGAAAGGTTTGGGGAAGGAACACTTTCATTGCAAATCACTATGTACATTAATGCCATGTGAGAATATTTATATACAAATTAAAAAAAGACTAAATGTTGCAGAAATTATAATTTGAGTTTTTGTGGCATGAAAAAGAAAGAAATTTAAAATGTAGTGTTATCAAGATTTGGAAGTCCACAAGAAATCAACCATCACAAGAAAGTGAATGCCCAACTCTCAGTAGTCAGCATATTTTGTGTCTGGCTTTTGAATGCGTCAAACAATGGTGATTTTTTTGTTTTACACACAGACTAATTTAACTGTTGTTCTGAGCAACATCAATCCTTTATTAATGTTCAATTTAAATCTTGCCATCCATCCCTGATCTCATCCAGACAAGTTCCATCACACCATTAGATCCATCCTGATTCCCTCATACTATTCATCTTAGTTTCATCATTAACAATCATTTTTATTCCAATCTTAATATTCATCTTAGTTCCATCATTAATATTCATTTTTATTCCAATCTTAATATTCAGCTTAGTTAGTTCCATCATTAACATTCATTCTTATTCCAATCTTAATATTCATCTTAGTTCCAGCATTAACATTCATTCTTATTCCAATTTTAATATTCATCTTTAGTTCCATCATAACATTCATTCTTGTTCTAATCTCGACATTTATCCTAGATCCATCATAACATTCATTCTTGTTTCAGTCTCACCATTCATCCCAGATCTATGATATTATTCATTCTTGTTCACCATTCATCCTAGTTCTATCATAACATTCATTCTTGTTCCAATCTTGACATTCATCTTAATTCCATCAAACTAATGATCCTAGTTCTATCATAACACTTACCCTGTTTCCATAATGCTATCCATCCATCAAACTATTCATCCTAGTCCTTTTGTAACCTTCAAACTAGTTCCATAATAATATTCATCTTAGTTTGAGTCTCAACATCCATTCTAGTTCTGTCAAACTACCGATCCTTATATCCATCATAATATTCATTGCAGTTCCAATCTTGAAATCCATTCTGTCAAATTACTGGTCTTTATTCCAAAATAGCATTCATTCTAGTTGCATTAATACTCTCCATCCAAGTTGCAATCAAGCCATCCATACAGTTTCAATCAATCCATCCAATTCCATTAAGTCATCCACTAGTACATGATGAGTGTCATTGAGGAAGGGAAGTAGGCAGAGGAGTTTTTCCAGAACTCAGGCTATGGATGAGAGCAGCAATTTGTGCATGCTTGCTAACTTCACTCTCCAAGAACTGTGTGCGATCTTTGTATGCTTTAATGGATTCTTCTTGTTCCTGTGTCAATGCTTCCATGGACTTGACCTGTGACAATTGGTCATTCCAAATATAACTATTTGCAAAACAATAAATATTAAAATGTTTTCATACAAGTGTAATTCAGTAACTATTTTTCAGTAACAAAAAATCTAATATTAACTCTAAAAGACATTCAATGCTCTAGAAATTGTGAAGATTTATAGTTATGGCTTAGGTATGAAAAATATAAATAGCATTCTCTCTGATTCATTTTAGATTTCATTTCAAAAGAAACTGATTCCTACCAATGTAATTAAAACTAAACTGACTTTTAAAAAAAATCTGATAAAAATATAAATGCTTTTTATCACTCTAATTAAAATTTGCTTGTCTAACAGAACATTATAAAAATATAAACGAAAGAAAATGTAGCATTCCTGTCCTTAATATAGCCTACTGGCCCACTTCATGCTTATTAAATATACACAATTTAATTTTAAAAAAAATATTAGGTTAGAAATATCTTTGCAGCATTATGTCATTAATTATATCGTTAAAAGAAAATGTACTGTGAAAATTCATGTTTGACCACAAAGGTTTTACAGCTAAATAGCTTTTACAACTATTTATAAATAGTTTTTTAATACTTAGTAAATCAAAATTTTATGTTTGTTTCAATTTCATTTTTAAAAAAAACAACCCAACTTTCCAGTTGCTGTTCTTAGTAATTTTATAAAAAAACAAGCTGGCTCTACACTGGGGGAAGGGGGTGGGGAATCATTGAATTGAAACCAGTTTGACTTATGACATTTTCAAATTAGGCACAAAGTAAATGACAATTTCATAACAAATGTTTGAAATGAATAGTACAGTGAGAAAGGAGTCACATTAGACAGGTTTCTGCAGTATGTACAAACACATGGACAGATTGGACAGTGGGGTATTTTAATTCTAAGATATAAGTCACATTGTATTTTAAAGTCTAAAAAAAAGACAAAGAATAGGTGAAGCAGTTTATTATACTGGAGAGACAATAAAAATACAGTAATGAGACTGTATACCTTTTGTTGTCTATACTGGAGAGACAATACAAATACAGTAATGAGACTGTATACCTTTTGTTGTCTATACTGGAGAGACAATACAAATACAGTAATGGGACTGTACACCTTTTGACCGAGATAAAATAAAATAAAGTAAAAAGATCTGTGAACATTATAAAATAAAATAAAGCAAAAAAAGTGTGAAAGAGACAAAATAAAATAAAGTAATAAGACTAATAAGGCAAAACAAAATAAAGTAACAGGACTGTGTATGAGAGGGTGTCTATACTGGAATTAAGGACAAATTAAAGTAACAGGACTGTGTATGAGAAGGTGTCTATACTGGAATTAAAAGGACAAATTAAAGTAACAGGACTTGTACCTTTTGTTGCAATTCTTTCTTGGTTTGCTCAAGCAGTGCTATGTTTCCCCGCATTCGGTCTGTGACTTTTTCCAGTTCTTCTTTCTCTTGTTCCACCTCCTCTTTGTCCTTTAGGGTACGACTGTGTTTGTCTGTCAAAGTCTGCAATGCTTTTGCTGTCTCTAAAAGATCAAATTTAAGTTTATCAATACAGTGTGTCTGACTATCAAAGTCTGCAATGCCTCTATGAACTCTACAAGATCACATTTCCGTTTATCAATAAAGTACTTGTTTGTCAAAGTCTGCAATGCCTCTGTTGTCTTTAAATGATAAAATTTATGTTTGTCAATATAGTGTCTTTGTCTGTCAAAGTCTACAATGCCTCTGTTGTCTTTAAATGATAACATTTATGTTTGTCAATTAGTGTCTTTGTCTGTCAAAGTCTACAATGCCTCTGTTGTCTTTAAATGATAACATTTATGTTTGTCAATATAGTGTCTTTGTCTGTCAAAGTCTACAATGCCTCTGTTGTCTTTAAATGATAAAATTTATGTTTGTCAATATAGTGTCTTTGTCTGTCAAAGTCTACAATGCCTCTGTTGTTTTTAAATGATAACATTTATGTTTGTCAATATAGTGTCTTTGTCTGTCAAAGTCTACAATGCCTCTGTTGTCTTTAAATGATAAAATTTATGTTTGTCAATATAGTGTCTTTGTCTGTCAAAGTCTACAATGCCTCTGTTGTCTTTAAATGATAACATTTCAGTTCATCAATAAAGCATGTCTGTCATAGTCTGCAATGCCTTTAGTCTTTAAACAATAAAATTTGCTTATCAATTTGATGTGCTTATCTGTCAAAGTCTGCAAAGACTCTAAAAGACCATTCTTTTGATTATCACTACATAGTGCATGTCTGTCAAAGTCTGTTGTGACACTTTAGCTACAGTCATTCAGTAGTACCTGACTCTCACAAAAGTATGACAGTCATTAGTTACAGTCAGTTGTACCTGACTCACACAAAAGTATGACAGTCATTAGCTACAGTCAGTTGTACCTGACTCTCACAAAAAAATTACAGCCATTAGCTACGGTCAGTTGTATCTGACTCTCACATAAGTATGACAGCCATTAGCTACAGTCAGTTGTATCTGACTCACAAAAGTATGACAGTCATTAGCTACAGTCAGTTGTACCTGACTCTCACAAAAGTATGACAGCCATTAGCTACAGTCAGTTGTATTTGATCCTCACAAATTGACTGACCCTTACAAAAGCTAAGAAAGCATATGATACATAATTTGTTGCATATGACTCTTACAAAAAGTAGATACAAGCAAAACATACCTTGCAATTTTGAATCTTTCTCTTTTAATTGTTTAGACAGATGTTTTCGATCATCCTCCAGTTTCTTCAATTGCTCACTGGCACTGGTAACATAAGAAGTGTTAAGTTGGTAAAGCAAATAAAGAAGAACAGATATTAAGCTTCAATGAAACTGAAAGTGTTCTGTTCTATGAGATAAATAAGTAATTGAGAAAGCTCTGTTTCACTTCAAACAAACGTTTAATCAAGAAAGAACGACTTCTATTTTATAGAACATGGGACTCTTTTTCTACTAGGGAAAATATTTTTAAATACTGAATTTATATTTTTCTGGCACTGAAGGGGTAATAATACTACTTTATTTTGTATACTTTTTATTGCTAACTTATGTATTATTCTCTTATGGCACTATAGATTTCTGGACCAACTTACATGTCATTCTGATGTTTAAGAGAATGGTAATGTTTATAAAACAACTTACAAGTCAAGCTGGTGTTTAATGGGTTGGTAGTGCTTTAAAAACAACTTATGTTGGTGTTTAAGATGTGTAGTGCTTTTAAACAACTTACATGTTGTGATGCAAACACCATCTTAGTTTAATGGTTATGATTAATATTATTACTTAATCAACCATAACTAATTACAAGTGATGAGAATCTTAATTTATGTTATTAATAATTCTCCAGAAGACACCTTTCGTCTCTCTCACTTGGCAGATATGCAGGCACAGTAAACATTTTCTCTCTTCTACAGCATTAAAGACAAACATTTACCATCACACAATATTTCTGATGTAATCTAAACCACTTTTATCAGTATAAGCAGGGCCCAAGTTCGGGTCAATTTGACATGTAACAATTTATATAATAATTAAGTTTAGAAATAGGGATAGGAGAGTTTTATAGACAACTTACATGTCATGCTGGTGTTTAAGGGACTCATAGTGTTTTTGAAGCAACTCGTGCATCTCTTTTGTTGTCCGCAGTTCTTGTTGAACACGAGTCATTGACGATTCCAGCTCTTCATATCTACAAAGGCAATAAAGTTTTGTCCTTATAATTCAGCAAACAATTAATTTGTTTTAAAAGAAAGTACATTAAAGTAAAAATCGAAATAAAAATCAGTGCATGCAATTAAAACTATATAAATTTTTTTTAAATTCTACAAACAGTACTTAACGAAATTAACAAAATGTAAATTAAAATAATTTTTAAGTCTGTCTATTCAAACTTAATACAAAGCTTCTGAATAAGCCAATTTACTTCCAGTCTAGACCAGTCAAATGTACCCCTGGCTTATACGAGTCAAAAAAAAAATACTGACATTAGAGATTATGACTATCCTTTGCCATGCATACAACTAGCTTTAGTATCTGATATATGATGAATTTGTTTTGCATCATATAGAGCTGCATAATACCAACACAGCAGAACTGTCAACTAGAGGACAAATAGTTTTGAAATTAAAATCTTGCTAATAACTTTTTTTTATACTGCAGCATCAGGCATTCAAGAAAAACAGCAAGACATGAAACTTAGCAAATTGCATGTGAGACTCTAAGAAAAGCAAAATACACACACTGGAGAAAACACAAATCACATAGAATGACACACAGACATAGGTAAACTGTGAGAACTCTCTCACTGCAACACAACACCTTCCTAACTAATTATAAATGGCTAACTACATTTTGCCAGAGATCACACATAAGGGGAAATATAATACAATTTGTAAAATATTGCCCAAAGCACATTTTCTTATCTGGAATGTATCCGTCATAAACATAATTTTGGGGGGAAATTCAATTATAAATATTAAAGTAAAAGTGACCAGTATGACAATATAAATAATTTATGTGTATAAAACATTCTGAAAATGTTATCAGGATTTTTCTTGATTTTTGTTTTCTTAAAAAAGAGAAGATAATGAGACAATTGCCAAAACCAATCGTGAATTTCTCACTCACCCAACTCTTGTCATTCCATCTGATAACTTACTAGCATAGGAATGGACTTTGCACTATGTAGGCCACTAAATCAATCTTCATCAATTAGATACTTTGATAACATCTCATTCTTTTTCTCAGATTTAAAGAAATAAAAAATGTTAAATAGCACTCAGCACTTAGGAGGATACAACTCTGTTGAATGAAGTGGCATATATCACAACTCACTTTTCCTGTAGATCACTGTGGGAAGATTTTAATTCTTCCAGCTCCTGTGCCCGTATCTCCAGCCTGCATAATCAAAACAACTTATTTTAAACTAATACTCTGCTTGAAAAGAAACATAAAATTTCAAGTAAATGTAGATGGTTTAAAGTCATATCAATATGAAACATAATTCATAGGAATAAATATTTCTGATGGCTCAATGCAACTTAAAGTTCAAGTCCACAAAATCTGCAATGGTATATTTGATTTATATTCACAGGAACAAGAATGTTATCTGCTTTTCAATAAATTATACTGATATGGAAAACAGATGTACTATATTTAATGTTTCAATTTACAGTTGACTCTAAATTATTGTAAAGGGAGCTAAAAAGAAAAATACCTATTGACACATACATTTTTTAAAATCTGCCTAGACTGGTACATTTCAAATATCCTGAGTATATGGTACACCATCATGGTCCCACTTGTAAGCATCAGACTTGGTGAACAACAATTCAGAGATTTATAAATAATGACAACTGTGAAAAGCAAGTTTTAAATTTGACAGTGACTGAAAAAGATCAGGCCTGTTATTTATTTGAAACAACTACAGGCAATGATTATTCTAGTTCAACTACAAACAGACTGTTAATGACAGGTTATAATCAGTCAGTAATGATGGATCAGAAAAAAGAAAGAAAAATATTTATACTTATTTATATTTAAATGAATATTTATATATTTATATGAATGGTACTTTAATTTTTAGTTTACAGACTCTATGAGAATCCCAGATACAGTAACATCAGATACAGGGCAGTGGGATACAGAGATCCAAGTACAATGTCAAAAGGCATGGTGATATTTAGATTTGTTTACTGAAATAATTTGTCAAAATGGTGCTATAGATTCCAAACAAAACTGATTTCCCGTTCAATGTTATGCAATAGGTTCCTGAACAATCTTTTAATTTTCTTTGCTTTTGTTTGCATATACTATAAACAACTGAACATTTCCATGTATTTGAAAACAAAAGCATAAATTATTAAAGCAAAAAGAAATATAATGTTCTTATTTTCTGATGTCAAGTTATATCAACCATCTTGAGAAAATGCATTCTGCATTTTGTACACATTTTATCTTAGTCCAGCCTGTTTCAAATGCAGAGTTTGGCTGAAAAAATAATGATAAGAAAAAGAAAAGTCAAGGTGTGACAAAAAAAAAAATGAACTGACTGATTTTTTTCATGCTTCAGAAGCTCAAAGTCATTGTGAAGGCGATCTTTCTCCAGTTTTGTTTCATTCAGTTCCTGTAGAAGGCATTCATTTTTTCGCTCTGCTTCTTGAAAGAGACATCGCATTTTGTGAGCCTTCAGGAAGTAAACAAAAAAAAAATGAATTAGCATTCTGAACATTTGAATTTAAATCTTACCTAATGGACACACAATTTAACTCATGTAATTAAATCTCACCAAAGGGACAAACATGTAACTCATATAATTTAAACCTTACCAAAGTGATTCAGTGTAACTAATGTACTTTCTTGTCCAAGGGACATAATGCAACTCAGGTACTTTAAATCTTGTCCAAGGGACATAATGCAACTTATGTACCTTAAATCTTGTCCAAGGGACATAATGCAATTCATGTACTTTAAATCTTGTCCATGGGACATAATACAACTCATGTACTTAAAATTTTGTCCAAGGGCAATAATGTAACTCATATGTTTTTAATTTTGGCAAAGGGAGAGAGAACATCTCTTGTGGTATAGTTTTGTGAAAAAGCACAGTGATATAAGTTACAATAAAGAGGTATGCTAATACAAAGTGCATTGTAAAGATGCAAGATGATATCCAGTGTAAAGGTGATATATAATACGATGTAAGAGGCATGGTGATATCAAATACAATCTTCAGACACAGGGTGATATAAAAAAAAGTTGTGTAAAAAGGCATGGTGATAATAAATACAATGTAAAAGAGCTTCTGATAACAAGTACAGACACATGGCAATTTGGTGTAAAGGGCAGGATATATCAAGTACAGAATAAAGAGCTTGTGATAACAAGTACAGACACATGGCAATGTGGTGTAAAGGGCAGGATATATCAAGTACAGTATAAAGAGCTTGTGATAACAAGTACAGACACATGGCAATGTGGTGTAAAGAGGTACAATATATCAAGTAGAGTATAAAGAGGCACAGCAATATCAGAATAATAGGCATGACTATACTAATTACAAGAGGTGCAGTGATACAGTTACAGTATAAAGTGAAAAATGGAGAACAGTTAATTAAAAAATAAAAAGGCATGTTTTTTAAATGTTAGTTTTAAATAGAAAAAAAGACACACAAAGAATTATATTTTTTATTCTTACCTCTGCTCCATGTCGAGCCTGCCGCGATCGATACTGGGCAATGAGACGGTCAGCTTGTACCAGTGCTGAGGATTTGGCCTCTAGCAAATCTTGCAAGTGGTCTTCCTTTGTCTGTCAAACATGTTAAAACACCACACTCTCCTAATGAATTAAAACTTATTAAAAAGCAACTTCACTAAACTTCACTAGTTGAATAAATGGACACTGTGATTCGCATGATTAGTTTCAAGTGAAAGGTAAACCTGCATTCTACTTCAACAGTTTGAAATGAAAATGGAAAGGTGCTTCATTTCGATTTGCATGAGTTTCAAATACAAGTGACAAACTGTTTCCCTTCATTACAATAAACTACTTTATACAACAGAAACTGAAATGTATTCATGAGGTGACTGTAAACCTACTGCATTACACATGAAGTATAACTTCTCAAGTCCAGTATGCCTGCATTTACTCATAACATACTGCATTGAACATGAAATAAAATTCCTTAAGTGCAATATACCCACACTGTGGTACTCATAACAAATTGAACTAAACATGAAATAATAATTCTTAAATACCCACTTATAAGCATACTACACTTATCATAATAATAATTTTTAAAGTGCAACTTGCCCACACTGTGCTACAAATAAACATACTGTAGGAAACATGAAAAGCTGATAAACTAGCACAAAAGAAAGGGCTAGCTCTGATTATGAATACAAATGCATCTCATCAATCTCACAGGAAAATATCTGTGGGTTTCTCCTAACAGTTGAACCTTATATTGAAAATGTACAACAGTAGAATCAGAAAGAAAGAAATAAGCTGATAATTGCACACCCACTGTACAAAAGACTAATATGAATCAAGTGTTAGACAAAGGAAGGGAATCCAATTAAGCGAATGTTAGGCAGTTGATTGAGCATCATTCTACTTTGAACTAACAAAAGTGAGATTTTTACCAATTCCACTTATTACAATTAAATTAATTTAACGAAAGGTGAAATAGGTAAAGGAAAATTTAGTGTACAAAAAATGTCAACAATGCTAATGGTAGTAGTAATCACAACAGTATAGTAATGATAATAATAGGAACACTAATGATTAGGAAAATAATAAAATAATATAATAAAGACAACAAAGTAAAAGAAAATAATGTAGTATTTTTTCCCACACCCAAACTTAAAATAAATCCATTAATAAAATGTATGCCTAGTCCTTAATTTTGCCCACACACATTCCACCCACCCCTATTTATTTTGGTGTGAAACTGGCATAAGCCAGAAGCAACCTCCATTTAGTGATGATCATATTTTATTTTTATTTTAGCAGATTCTTTCTCACATTCCACATTTTGAACGTACAAATATAATTATTTTTAAAAACATTATTATCCACATCCATATTTATAGAGAGATCTGCTGTAAAAGTAGAGCACTCTATCATTATAATCAGTTCCAAATGCACATTTGTAAATTCATCCACCTGTCTATCCATCCATCCATCCATCCATCCATCCATCCATCTATCTATCTATCTATCTATCTATCTATCTATCTATCTATCTATCTATCTAATGGACATGGATGAAAACATATTTGATAAATCAAAATTATGATATAATAAGTTTGATAAAACAGTACTGTTATTTTTGTTGATATTTCAGTAGTGTGATGGTTGTGTACAGCTTGATAAATTAAAAAAACTGTTCAATAAATCCAAGTTCAATGTTGTAATACCTCACTGTACAAGGAAAGCAGTCATATGTGGACAGAAAGTCAGTCTCAATATCAAAAAGAGGAAAAAACAATTCAGTTGCTACAAGCCTTGATGACTACAGGTTCAGTATAACTTGCATACAGAGGAAGCTACAGCAAAATATTAAGAAAATAAATTTTACAAAATCTTCTAGTTGCTCATGCAAAAGTAATATAAGGGAATAAAGTAAAAACAGTGAAAATATACAGGAAATCAAAGACAATGAGATATTACTATTATCTATTGTATTTCAAGTTTTCCTTCTTGGTTGGCTCTATTTTTGAAAACACCAGGCCACATTATCTGACAGCAATCACCTTTGTCCATTGCAAAATAAAATGAAATATGATTAGACTGTTAGGTATTTTCCACCCTTCTAGATAATTACACTGCCAATGTTTGTACGTATGCAAGAATGTGCACAACTGCACAAATTTGGTGTAAAAATTTCCTTATTTCATTTAATAAGGTATACTTATGTTACAGAGACTTTTTTGTAACTTTCTTTTGCTAATAATTACTTGTTAGGGTTAAGAGCATGGATAAGAAGCAAAATTATGTCAAATCTACTGCAAAGTAAGATATTTCTATTTTACAAAGAGAGATTTAAGATGATTACTTGATGAAGTTAAGAACTTGGATAAGCATGCAAAATTATGTAATACAGCAAATAATGATAATTTCAGTCTTTCCAAGAGAGATTATCTTTGCATAAAATCTGATGATTGTGAGAAATTAATAAACAATAACAAGAACAGCTATAATAAAATACAAACATACCTGATATGACTGTAGCCTATGTTCATAGATATCCATAATGTCTGCAGTCTTCAAATCTTTCAGCTGAATGCACAAAATAATACAGGTCTTAGAACACAGTACTGTGAACTTTTAATATGGATTCAGAATAAATTTAGTTAAAGAGGACAGTTTGGTTATTGAAGAAAGGGTTTAATTACTGTTTACAGAATGGTTACTAAAATAGACTAAGGAAGGGATTGACTACTGTTGACAGAATGGTTACTAAAATGGACTGAGAAAGGGTTTAATTACTGTTGACAGAATGCTTACTAAAATGGACTGAGAAAGGGTTTAATTACTGTTGACAGAATGCTTACTAAAATAGACTAAGAAAGGGTTTAATTACTGCTGACAGAATGCTTACTAAAATAGACTAAGAAAGGGTTTAATTACTGCTGACAGAATGCTTACTAAAATGGACTGAGAAAGGGTTTAATTACTGTTGACAGAATGCTTACTGAAGCAGAGTGAGAATGTGATTAATTAATGTTGATTTGAATTTTAAAAAATACTTAATAATTACTGCTCAAAATGCTTGTTAGAGTGAGAATGGGATTAATTAATGTTGATAGAATTAACAAAAATTACTTATTAATTTATTAGATTGGGATTAATCACTGTTGTTTGAATGATTACAAACTGAGATGAGAATGGGTTCAGCTATGTTAAACAGACTAAGATGTGACTAGGAAGATTAAATGTTGTTATGAAAACAAAATGGTTACTGTCAAAGGCAATGTCGCTATGAAACAAACTTGAGTGTATATGCAGTTGCTTCCATCAGTTAAAGTGCAGAAAAATATATTTTCAATGCTAAATTTTCAATGATGAATACATATTTACAAATGAATTAATGAATACTAATACACTCCCAATAAATTCAATCATTTAAAAAATATGGAGTATATTTTTTGACAGCTTTCTCTCCCTATAATAAAAAATCTTGAATTGTAATTAATTATAATTGTAAAAATTTCTAATTTTCTCACTGTTTATGCTAAATACCCTTGTGTGCTCTTTGGCTGTCTCTTAACTTGGCTATTGTAATTCTCTTCTATCATTACCACTGTAATGTGAAAAACTTCTAAAAGTTAAAAACATTGCACCCTGAACTTTCTCCAAAAACTGATCATGTCACCCAATTTCTCCACAGTCTTCACTGCCTACTTGTTCAGTCTTCAATGGCTACTTGTTCAGTCTTCACTGGCTACTTTTTAGTCTTCACTGCCTACTTTTTAGTCTTCACTGCCTACTTGCTCAGTCATCAGCAGCTACTAGTTCAGTCTTCACCAGCTACTTGTTCAGTCTTCACCAGCTACATGTTTAGTCTTCACTGGCTTGTTCACAGTCTTCAGCAACTATTGTCTTGAATGGCTACTTGTTTGGTCTTTACTGGTTACTTAGTCACAGCAGAATACAGCCAAAGATCTCTTCTCTTTGTTGTGATTTTACTATCAACTCATCTCATTAGACTATAGCATCTGTAAGTATAGGCTGGGTTTGGCTGCATCACTTGCCACTCTGTAAGTTTTTTTCACCAGTTGTGATTTCACCCTCAGCTCATCTCATTAGTCATTTAGATATGCATTCAGTAATATTAAATCAACACAATAATATTAAAAGTGAAAACCAAAACCCAGATTTTATTTTTCTATAATTTAATATAATTTAATATAATTCTATAAGTGCAATTTTGTCTGTTAAAACCTGTGCCTTGAGACTAATATTGGTCATAAATATTTTGTGACCAAATTTTGACTTGTCATAATAAAGCAATTATTTTTAAATATTCCCTGTAATAGCAATAATGTAATTTATCTCATAAGCAAAATTTGTTGATCATATGCATTTGCCATGCATTAAATTAATATATGCACTTTTCCATCAGGTAACCAGATATATATTTACAAGAGGAAATATATACCCATGAACATAGCTTGCTAAGGCTCATAAGATTAATGATCTGTCTGCGAAAATGAGAATGTTTACTGTTATCAGAGACTTAGAATGGATGTTAAAGGAGAAATGGTTACTACACCAAAAGAAAAGGATAATAAAAGAACTGAATGTATTTCAAGAAGTATTGATAAAATAAATATTAAATACTTACTTTTCTCTACAGAAAGAGTGAAGATATTTATTTAAAAGAAAACAGAATAGAAAGAATGTTATACTGTAAAGAAAAGAGACAAATCTATACAACTGCTCTTACCTCTGTGGCAGAGTGCATTTTCTCAATCAGAGACTGAATAGAAGAGTCTGGATCTGCGCACACAGCCTGCAGAGAGAGACTGTTGGTATTATGTCCCTTTGCCTTCAATGGCATCATGTTTTCCTTGCCATGTAAAACAACTTGTTTCTTTGAGGCAGATTGCACGAAATCATCATAATTGTTGCATTGGTCTGCTGTTGTACCTGAACTTTTGTTGGCATTGGCTGCAGCCACTGCATCACCAAGACTGTTATTAAGCAAACATAGAAACAAGGACACTGAAGGGTTATAATTATATCTAAAAACAAGACTGTTAAAAGGTTTATAGTTATGTACAGATAACAAGAGTGCTGAAGGATAATAATTATAATCAGACATAAGGGTAATGATATAGAAAACAAGAAGGATAATAATTATAATAAGGGTGATGATGGCTAAAAGTTGTTTGACCCATAACTAGTGATGGTGATGTACTTCTGGGATGGCAGAAAGGAACCAAATTGCTTCCCCTTTCCACTGCCAGTTTCCCCAGTCACTGATGAAATCCTTCAACCAAGAGGAAGATAAGTTTGAATAATCAGAAAGACATTGCTCATGCATATGTCTATGCTCATTCATGCTAAAACTCTTTATGAAGATAACTTATAATACAAGCTACAATTGATTATAATCCAACTGGACATTTTATCTTGTTTTATTTCTATTTAATTTTAAACTATTGTTTTGTTTAATTAAATTCCTTTTAAAATTCTAAATATTCTAAATATTGACTTTATTTCATCCCATCTATGTCCTTATATGTCAGGGACTTCATTCACAAAGGAGAATTTGGAGGGCTTGGGAGCTAGATAAATATATATTTTAGCAAAGGCTAAATGTTTTGTGACATGTCATTCTATTGTGTGTCATCTGAATCTTTTTACTGAAAGTGGATGTATGTGACTGGAAGTCTGGGTTAAATTTTCCAGCAAGGAGGGATTAATTAAAACAACATTTTACTCTTTTCTCATCTTTTTCTCCTCCAACAATTCACATGCTCATGCCAAAGCCAACAGCAATGAACAATCACTTCAGTGATTCAGTGCATAGCCCTGGTGAGAAAAAGTAACCAGTAGCATACTGAGCAAGATGAGATTCTAAGGAACATTACTCCCAGGCAAGGAGTGGAAAACAAATAACAAAATCTTCTATCTCATTCTAAGATTTACATGAAGCCCAACCCTTACTGGTAAGTTTGCATACTTCTGAAGTGTGTGACATACTTTTCATTTACAAAATATTTTATATTCAAATTTACACGTACTGTTAGAGTGCATGAAGTACATTGTCTGTAAGAATAAAGAAGACTTTTAGTCACAAACAAGATTTGTAAAGATTTTTTGAGAGAAAAGAAGACTTTTATTCACAAACAAGATCTGTAAAGATTTTTCGAGAGAAAAGAAGACTTTTATTCATAAACAAGATTTGTAAAGATTTTTTAAGAGAAAAGAAGGCTTTTATTCATAAACAAGAGTTCTAAAGATTGTGTTATAGAAAAACAAGGATTTTACTATAAAAAAGAATAACATAAACTTACACTAAACAAGAACAAAGAAAGTTAAAACTGACAAGAAGTGATGAAAACTTACAAACAGGAATAAATTATCTTGGTTAATCAACAGATGATTGGGTACTGATTATATATGCTCAATATCATAATAGCAACAATAACAAGAAACACAAGACTTACATGATTTCTGGAAAGTTCTCTAATGATGTGCCGAAGCATGTGAGTTTCATTGAAATCTGAACTAGATCTCTGTCACTAGAAGTTAAACCCTGGGCCAGAAAGGGCACCATTCGGTTGTCCTAGCATAAACAAAACAAAAAAGTTTTTTTTGGTTATACTCTCTGGAAATCTGCATATTGTATATAAAAACAACTACCAGTAATACTTTGACCAACAATTTAATAAGCAGAATTTTTAAGAATATAATGGAGACATATAGATATATATATACATAAGAACAAATTTAAAAGTAATTTAAAAAAAAATAATTATAAATCTGCAAAATCTCAATGTGAACTAGACTGTAAAGAATAAAAATTATTATTTATCAACCTACATTCCTCAATTTGTAACATAAGTTGCCTTTGTTACAAGAAAGCAATATCTCATATTAGTTTTAAAAATCATGTTATTTTTTACTTCATTATTTTAATACATAAAAATTTGCACTATTTCAAACTTGTTAAAAAAAATCCACACAATATTTACCATACCTATAAAAAAATTTGAAATAAGGCTTCTTCATGTTTAGAACATAAGCTAAATAAATATACATTTGGCTGTAAAATTACAAATTTGAAACTAAAAAAGGAAATGTGATACATATTTTGCTAAACCCCCCCCCCCGAAACTATATAAATTTTGAATTTCACTATTTAAAACCAGAAACTATTGCATACAGGCTTTTTACTTTTTAATTGTATAAGCCAGAATGTAAAATTTCAGGTATCTACAATAATTAAAATTATTCAAAAGGTTACTTGGTGTGCTGATATTGGAGTTGTTGATTTAGAAAGATGCATTTAAAATAAGTAAAATAAGTACTGCAAAACTTGAACACTGGTTTTACTTTTATGTATAAATATACCCTATCTGTACCAAATTGCTCCCACCACCACCACCACCCACGCGCACGCGCCACCCCCCCATTTTAATATGTGAAGGTTGACTATAGCCAAAATATTACAAATTCTTACAAGTACTACACTTTCTAATTTCAAAATTAACTTTGACCCTCTTCTAGCCTTTTTCGGTGGGAAAAGTAAGATACCTTCCAAATCATTTTGTGGTAACAGTTCACAAATATGTGCTTTTACCTGTAAGAGGCCAAGAAAGAAAGCATCCAGGTCCTTCACATACCGTCGAATCTTGGTCATGACTTGCATTAACAATAAGACCACCTCCACACCAGAAATCCTAATTCATAAACAAGAAGAAGAAATCAATAAGATCTGTTTTGATTTGTTCTTAATATTTATTTCTTTTTAAAAATTCAATCCAAAAAAATAATTAATGTGTATACCATAACAATAGTAAATGATATCCACTCTAAACAAAACATTACATTAATGATTAGCATATGCCTTGTACACAATATCTACTGTAAGCCAACATAAAAACTAAACTATCAACAATCTCCTGAAAACAAAAATTTATAAATGATGAAAATGATGAACACATTAGTAATCAGTTCAAGATATCTAAGTAAAATATAATGATAAAAATGATGAACAACATTTGCTGAATACACATAGTATACCCGCTCTCAGTGGTCAGATAAACAACATCTAGAGGAAAACTTAGAAAAAAATGTATGAATATGAATTTATGAATCACATCAATTAAAAGAGATTCATTGTTAAACAACAACAAAATCAAGGATAAAATAAAATATTATGATGCATATTATATTAATAATCATATATGAGATCAAGTGACAAAATGAAATTATGCATATTCAAATCAATAATCATATATGAGATCCAATATAAATGTCACAAAACGGGCGGGCTTGTTACAAGCCGACCCGAGCTGAAGTTAGAGATGCAAGGGGTGAAGTCTATTTTTGGCCTGCTCCGGTGCACCTCCAAAAAAAGCCCGTGACGTGTGCCAGTACTACGTCGTGTCAGGTTGTTACAATGACACACATGACATACTCCATTGATGTTTGGGTGGGGCCCACTTTATTAGTGTCATGCCAAGGAACGTTTTATTGGCGGTGTGTGTTGTGAGTGTGTATCATAAATGTGAATAAATGGACGAACAGACGAACGGTGCAAAACAATAGTACAAATTCTTTCGTCCCTCTCAAAAACTATGAATAACAAGAGAGTTGAAAGATGTTTAAATCAGGTTATTTATTTCCCGATTTAAAAGGGGCACTACTCTTTCGCACAGTGATTAATCATTCATTCAACTTTCCAATGTCATGCACTCTTTGGGGAATAAGGGGAGATGAAAATGATGAAATTCAAAATATAAAATAAAGATTAATTACACAATTCTTATGCGGCAAATGGGGCCGCTTTAACAATAGTTGACATGTAAAATAAGCATTACTTTTAACATTAGAGTTCTTATTTTGCAAACGATATAATAGTGTTCATTTTCTTAAGAGTCCTAGACTTAAGTATGTGCGCGTTAGCCGTGCTAATGATTACTCACTATTAATGTCAGAGTTCCAAGGAGATGACGTAATCTCACACGTCACTTATAAGCGGCACTTCAAAGTGAAGATCACGGCGCAATTGAGGCGTCGCATTACAGGTGAAGACTCTGCAGAATCTAGGCACCACTTTCAGATTATCACGGGGAGAAATCTGAAATTTAGCTGACTGTTGTCAGCCTCGATAATTATCGTTGTACCGGTTGTCGTGGAAACGGACATCCCAACGACGTTTAGCATTATCGGGTGGAGTCGTCCAGTGGGATGTGTCGTCGCATTACATTGAGTGTAGAAATCCGGATTGTCTGTGAGAAAATCTCGGTGCTAGCCTCTCAATTTGCGGGATAGACTGCCAAAACGAACTCTCAAACAGGGGGGAGAACAAGTTGGTCCCTCGTGTCGTTAACTGCATACAACCAGCGTCGCATGCATCGGGTTTTTCTTGGACAGTGAACTTTCCACTTTGCCAAAAGTTATACTGAGTAATTTTGCCTCGTTACTCAATATATGGCATCAGACGGATGGAAAACGGATGGAAAGAGATTATTGCAGCTTTCCTTTATGAAATCTCTGTACATGAGATAATTCATTCGTGAAGTTAGACTGGCTTCAGACGAATCGACGTTTTCAACATTGAGAGTAAAAGTCTTCATTTTGCCTCTTATATAGCTCTCACTGAAGGTTTCCAAAACTTCCAGAAGCTATGTCCTGTGACATGATTTTTGCCTTGGATATATAGTGGTAATCGTGATGCACGCTTTTCTGTGGTCAATCCTAATGCGCACTGGCCATTTCACTCGTCAACAACATGTGACGGTATTGCGCAGTTGTCCCAATTTATTTAACATACATATTCTTCATAAACTAATATATATATTCAATATGATAATTAACACACACTGCGTCACGAACGTCTGTCTACTAAAGAGATCTTAGGTGACCGTTACTGGAAGTTACATGCTACATACGAAAAATAACAAAACTCGGATTACTTCAATTAGTTTTGTTAGCGGTTTTTTAAAATGAAATAAAATATAATTTCTGTCCCTCATTTCCTGTGACAACCCCCTTCTTAAAATTGATTGGAGCTCACAGAGTGGAAATCAATTAGGAACAAAAAAATTTTATTTCACACGATAGTCTCCACAGGAATTATATGCGCATCTGTGGAGAGACTATCCTCTCTCTTGTTTATATCGCGGTTATGGCATGCCGGGATAATGCATCGGCACCCGAATTTTCTCGGCCCGCGATGTGTTCGACAACGAAGCTATACTCCTGTAGCAGGAGTGTCCATCTAGTTAGCCTAGCGTTATCATACATGCTAGTGCGCAGATATGTCAGCGGCTTATGATCGCACTGCAGGATGAATGGTTTAGAGTACAGATATGCACTAAATTTCTTGAGTGCCCATACGATTGCTAAGCACTCTTTTTCAATCGTAGAATACCGTGTCTCACGATCTAACAGTTTCTTAGAAGCGTATGCTACCGGTAGGTATTCGTCATCTGTCTCTTGGAGAAGTATGGCACCGAGGCCTTCGTCTGATGCGTCGGTCCTGACAATAAATCTCTTGTCAAAGTCTGGTAACTGTAGGACGGGTTTACTGGTCAAGATGTCCTTCACTTTTTCGAGGGCGGTGCTACACTTTGCCGTCCATCGTATTTTCGTAGGTTGTTTGTTCCCAGTTAAGTCCGTCAGTGGTTTAAGAAGCGTACTGAAGTTTGGGACAAATTTTCGGTAGTACCCCACTAGCCCCAAAACTGCCCTGACCTGTTTCTTTGTAGTCGGTAAGGTCATGTCACGAATGGCTGCAGTTAAGTCTAGATTTGGGCCTATTTGTCCGTCACTTATGATATGGCCAAGAAATTCAATCTCTCGAAAGCCCGCGCGTACTTTGGTGGGTTTCACGGTCAATTTATGGCGCTCGAGAATGTCAAGTAGACCATCCACTGAGGATAAATGTTGGTCCCATGTTCCTGTTGCTACCAGTATGTCATCAAAGAAATTCAATGCGTCAACGCTCTCTAACGGTAATTTTCGCATGAAGCGCGCGAATGTTGCGGGTGCGTTCGCTAGTCCGAACGGTAGTCGGCAAAACTGAAATAAGCCTAGCGGAGTTGGGAATGCTGTTTTTGGTCTGTCGTCAATAGCAACTGACAGTTGCCAGTACCCTTTGCACATGTCAAACTTTGAAAAGTAATGTGCCTTGGTTAGTTTTGCGAATAATTCGTCCTGATTTGGGATAGGTTCCGCATCGAATTCAGTTATCTCATTTAACTGTCTGTAGTCCACACAAAAACGAAGCGTACCGTCTTTCTTTTTAACTAAGACGACCGGTGATGAATATGGGGAGATTGACTGTTCAATCACGCCCTGTTTTTGCATTTCACGCACCTGTTCTGCTATGTACTTTGTGCTCTCATATTTCTGTGGGTACTGTTTTAAGCGTATCGGTTTGTCACTTAAAAGTTTGATGCGGTGTTCAACCAAATCTGAGTGGCCCGGTTGGTCGGTGAATATGCGCGCGTGTCTGTGTAAGAGGTTGGACATTGCGTCGCGCTGTTCGACAGTTAAGTTCGAGTCAATCTCGACTTGATCGACTGTAACTGCAGAGTTAGGCTGGGTTTCGGCGGACATCATGTCTGTTCTGAAATTGGAGTCTTCCAATTGTATCAGTGCGACATTCACGTTTTGTATCTGTTCGTCGCTGCGTTCATAGTAACGCTTTAGCATATTTATGTGATAGATTTTCTGCTTATTTCCTATCTGTATGCTATAATCGTTCTGCTTCACACGCTTAATAACGCGGTAGGGTCCACGCCAGTGCATTTGCATGCGGTTGTTATGCGTGGGCCGCAAGAGTAACACGAGCTGACCTGGTTCGAGGTCACGTTCCACAGCCGTACGGTCAAAATTTTGCTTGTATCGGGGTTGTTTTTCGCGAACGTTTTCCTGTGCTAAGTGACACGTTTCGGTCAGACGTTGACGTAGTTCGGCTACGTACGTGTGAACATCTTTACCATCGGTCACAGTGTCTCCCTTGACCCATGTTTCTTTTATTAGCTTAAGGGGACCACGAGGTTGCCTGCCGTATAGTAGTTGGAACGGTGAATAGCCCGTACTCTCTTGTGGGAGTTCGCGATACGCAAAGAGTAATGGTGCTAGAAAACGCGGCTACTGGTCGGGTTGTTCCGAGGCCATTTTAATTAACATTTTCTTTATTGTACCGTTGAAACGTTCAACGGCACCATTAGACTGAGCGTGATATGGTGATGAGAACAACTGTTTACACGCCAGTAGACGCATTGTTTCAGCCATCATTGCTGAGGTGAATTGAGTGCCCTGGTCACTCAATATTTCTCGGGGAACGCCCGTGCGAGAAAATACGTCTATTAAAGCGTCTGCGACTTCGATCGCTGTGATGCCCTTTAATGCGACTGCTTCTGGATATCGTGTTGCAAAATCCACGATTGTTAGGATATAGCGATATCCTCCTTCGGCCACGGGAATGATTGGGCCAATAATGTCTACTGCGACTTTTAGGAATGGTTCCTCTACTGTTGGTACTATCTCGAGGGGAACTCGACTGACACGCCCTCGGTCGATATGTTGTTGACACTGCGTACATGTACGAACGTACGAGCGAACATCCCTACTCAGGCCCGGCCAAAAAAAGTCCTCGCGAACTCGCTGCTCAGTGCGACGCGCGCCCTGATGTCCAGACATGATTGAGTCGTGTGCAAAGCTTAGAATCAGCGGTCTGAGTGGTTTAGGGGTAAATAGACACGTGGTGCTTCTAGTATCATTTTCCTTATAGTCGGTGCGCCGAAACGCTAGTCCGTCCTTCAGGAAATACGTCATTGTCGCGTACTTGCTGGACGTAATAGTGTTTTTCCGTGCCAGCTTTAGCATTGAGGACAAACTTTTGTCCTCCTGCTGCAGGTGACTGAGTTGACTTGGGGTCAACTGCGGGAATGTATTCTCGACTATCTTTAGAGCTGGGGGTCCTTGTTTACTACGTTCCCGTTGTGCTCTAGTGGTTACGGGGAGAACAGGATAGATGTCATCAGTGTGTGCGTCACACTGTTCGGGTGATAGTATGAATCCGAACTGCATGTCTCTTATTACTGCGGCGGTGACTGTACCGGAAAATACGGGTGAGGTAACATGTACAGTGGCTCTTGGACATGTACTAAGGTGTCCCATAACACATCGAATGCGGACACTACCTCTTAGATACTGTTCAGGGCGTACAAGTTTAGCATTTATGCAGCTTATGGACGCGCCTGTATCGACCAGTATTTTGACTCTTTGTCCGTTTACTGTAGCCTGTTGGGTCTTTAGAGTTGCACCTGTTTCAGTGCATACCTTTACATCACGTGGACTGGGGCAGTTCTGAGAACTATGCCCCTTCCCTTTGCAAGTGTAACATGTCATAGGTGGGGAGTCACGTGTGTGACGTCGTACGTCTTGTGACTTAGTATATGTCCGCTGTACCGGTTCGGGTTTTTCCGATTTCGTCATTGGTCGGTTCGGTTTCGGTGTATACTTCTGCCGATTTGTAGGAGGAGGGCGTGGTGCGCTCCTCGTAATTACCGGATCAGGGTAATCATTATACGTGTCTGCTAACCTCAACATATCACTGAAGTTAGCCGGGGGGTTTCGCTGCAAATATGTCGTCATTGCAGGCGGAGCAATATGGAGAAATTGATCTCTTAATATCAAATCAAATAGGCCCTCATATGTCTTCCGGATGTCTGTCAAATCAATCCATCTATCAAGATAATGGCGTAACCGGGTACCGAAGGCTTGCATGGTGTCATTTGCTTTAGGTATGGCTCTCCTAAACATTTTTCGAAAGCCTTCTGCTGTACATTGAAAAGTACGCATCAAACCCGTTTTGAGATCTGCATAAGTAATAGCGGGATCGCGCGTTAGATCAGTAAATGCGCGCGAGCTTTCACCTTGGAGTATTTGACCGAGTTGTTGTTTCTTTTCAATGTCAGAGTAATTAAAGTTGGCAATGAAACTGTCAAAGCGTGTCAAAAACTCGTCAATCGTCTCGACTTCAGGGTTAAAGAAAGCTAGCCGTGTACGGGGTTTATTTAATTCGGCCTGTTGCTTAGCAGTCCCATCTAACAACTTCTCTCTAGCTGTTACCTCTTGCTTAGCTAATTCAAGCTGTTCCTGATGTGCTCTAGCTTTTAACTTAAGCTTTTTCTCTTCTACTTCCTGCCTTTTATCTTCTAAATCCCTAGCTGACTGAATCTTTAATAACTCTATTTCTCTCATATCTTGGATTTCTTTCTCTTTAAAATCTCTCGCCTCTTTCGCTCTTTTTTCCTCTAGCTCATTTTTTCTATCCTCTAGCTCTCTCAGGTTTTGCATCTCTAGCTGTTTAGCTACCTGTCTCTTTTCTTCTAGCTCTATAGCTTCTTTCGATCTTTTTTCTTCTAGCTCTCTCAAAGTTTGCATCTCTAGCTGTTTAGCTAACTCTCTCTTATCTTCTAGCTCTCTCAAAGTTCGCATCTCTAAATCCTTAGCTACCTGTCTCTTTTCTTCTAGCTCTATAGCCTCTTTCGCCTCATTTTCTTTCGCAACATACCATTTAGCTATCTCCTCATCCACGTATTCCTTTAACTCGGCTTTTTCATACCCGAATTCTCTACCCATAGCCATGAGTTCTTTCTTTATGTTTACTAGCTCGGCCATTTTTAAAATTGCTAGTTATCACGAGTATGGATAAAGTGACTTAGAATATTCGCGGGATTTTGACCTCTGTCGGTCACAAGTGGTGCAATGGTGTGCGTATGAACACCAGCCACCACGTGATTAGGATTATGACAATCACGAATAAAAGAAATCCTAATCGGAAATTTGCAAAGTTAGCAAAATTAGCAAAACAACAGTTGCTAATGTAGCGTACAAAATATCGATCTATGTACGTCTAAACACGAGTCGGTACGCGTTAACGATAATAGCGTAAAGATTATAAAACTTATTTCAACACAATAATAAGTCTTATCAAAATCCAGTTCACCTAAGTCTCAATAGCAAGCCCTAACATGCAATAAACAATGCATAATGGTGATGAGATAGAAAAGCAGGAAAGAGATGACACTTTCTTACAACAACACAATTTACCTTGTCAGATCACGGTCAGTGGTCACCAGAATGTTTACAAAACGGGCGGGCTTGTTACAAGCCGACCCGAGCTGAAGTTAGAGATGCAAGGGGTGAAGTCTATTTTTGGCCTGCTCCGGTGCACCTCCAAAAAAAGCCCGTGACGTGTGCCAGTACTACGTCGTGTCAGGTTGTTACAATGACACACATGACATACTCCATTGATGTTTGGGTGGGGCCCACTTTATTAGTGTCATGCCAAGGAACGTTTTATTGGCGGTGTGTGTTGTGAGTGTGTATCATAAATGTGAATAAATGGACGAACAGACGAACGGTGCAAAACAATAGTACAAATTCTTTCGTCCCTCTCAAAAACTATGAATAACAAGAGAGTTGAAAGATGTTTAAATCAGGTTATTTATTTCCCGATTTAAAAGGGGCACTACTCTTTCGCACAGTGATTAATCATTCATTCAACTTTCCAATGTCATGCACTCTTTGGGGAATAAGGGGAGATGAAAATGATGAAATTCAAAATATAAAATAAAGATTAATTACACAATTCTTATGCGGCAAATGGGGCCGCTTTAACAATAGTTGACATGTAAAATAAGCATTACTTTTAACATTAGAGTTCTTATTTTGCAAACGATATAATAGTGTTCATTTTCTTAAGAGTCCTAGACTTAAGTATGTGCGCGTTAGCCGTGCTAATGATTACTCACTATTAATGTCAGAGTTCCAAGGAGATGACGTAATCTCACACGTCACTTATAAGCGGCACTTCAAAGTGAAGATCACGGCGCAATTGAGGCGTCGCATTACAGGTGAAGACTCTGCAGAATCTAGGCACCACTTTCAGATTATCACGGGGAGAAATCTGAAATTTAGCTGACTGTTGTCAGCCTCGATAATTATCGTTGTACCGGTTGTCGTGGAAACGGACATCCCAACGACGTTTAGCATTATCGGGTGGAGTCGTCCAGTGGGATGTGTCGTCGCATTACATTGAGTGTAGAAATCCGGATTGTCTGTGAGAAAATCTCGGTGCTAGCCTCTCAATTTGCGGGATAGACTGCCAAAACGAACTCTCAAACAGGGGGGAGAACAAGTTGGTCCCTCGTGTCGTTAACTGCATACAACCAGCGTCGCATGCATCGGGTTTTTCTTGGACAGTGAACTTTCCACTTTGCCAAAAGTTATACTGAGTAATTTTGCCTCGTTACTCAATATATGGCATCAGACGGATGGAAAACGGATGGAAAGAGATTATTGCAGCTTTCCTTTATGAAATCTCTGTACATGAGATAATTCATTCGTGAAGTTAGACTGGCTTCAGACGAATCGACGTTTTCAACATTGAGAGTAAAAGTCTTCATTTTGCCTCTTATATAGCTCTCACTGAAGGTTTCCAAAACTTCCAGAAGCTATGTCCTGTGACATGATTTTTGCCTTGGATATATAGTGGTAATCGTGATGCACGCTTTTCTGTGGTCAATCCTAATGCGCACTGGCCATTTCACTCGTCAACAACATGTGACGGTATTGCGCAGTTGTCCCAATTTATTTAACATACATATTCTTCATAAACTAATATATATATTCAATATGATAATTAACACACACTGCGTCACGAACGTCTGTCTACTAAAGAGATCTTAGGTGACCGTTACTGGAAGTTACATGCTACATACGAAAAATAACAAAACTCGGATTACTTCAATTAGTTTTGTTAGCGGTTTTTTAAAATGAAATAAAATATAATTTCTGTCCCTCATTTCCTGTGACAATAAACAAGAACAAAAAATGGAAGGAAGGGAAACTAAAAGAGTACAGTGAAAGAAGAAAAACATTTGTTTCCTTACCCTAAATTTTGTGAAGGATCTTCATATTTGTAAATTGTCTGTTTGATGAGAAATTTGTCTATGAGAGTAACAAAATCTTGTGTCTTTACAGTTTCTGCAAGTGCTGCTTTTAGTTCATCATCTGAACACAAAACTGAAATAAATATTTTAAGACTATTTAAGCATCAAATTCTAGATTATTGCATAAGAAAGATACATCTTAAAAGAAACATGCCTTTTAAACATGTCTCTACATTAAGAGTTATTGCTCATGTCAATCACTACTTAGCATCCCTGTCTGGTAGGGAGTTAATACAAGTCAAGAATTGTACAGAGTAAACGTGATCTGTCTCCATAATCCTTCCCATCTAATCAATTCTTACTTCCCAACTCATGCTGACTCAAAATGTGAGTCTGTAAACAATGCAAGTATTTAGAAAATAATTATTTTACATAATATACAATGGAGTTGCAAGCATCTTACGCAAGAGTTAAATGCTGAAATCAGCACAAAAAGCAAATCATATACAGACAAAATTCTTATGAAGTTTTGTGTACAGCACCCATATGATGAACTATGAGATGATGAAGATGGGAGCTATTCACATTGCAATTATTGGCTTTTCTAGTCCCCTGACAACCAGACATTGTCATCGCTTTGTGTCAATCCATAGGACAATAAGCCATGTTTAATGGATAGAGAGTGAGTCATGGCAAAGAAGTGGTTGGCTCTGGTCTGCTCAAGAAGTAGATTGCTCAGGTTCAATAGCTTTCCAAAGTTACAAATTTGTCATACACTCATCTTCTGGTTCCCACACTTCATCCTCACTATCTTCAAAACTAATATCACTGTCAGTTTCATTCATAATTTGAAGCCAAAGCAGGGCAAATCACAAGCAAATAATGAGCACAAAATAAAATGAACAAAATAGCAAGATGGCTGCAGAAAATGAGGCTGATCTGTTTAGCATACTATAACATAAGGTTTTCTTTCAAAATAATGTTTTTATTATATTTATATAATAATATTTCTCAGTTTATTTATAATAATATTTTTCAGTTTTAAGCATAAACCAATATTTTGCAAAATAAAGTATAACTCGTATCATAAATAGCTTTTTTAAGTTTCAAAAAGAATTTAATAAAGATTATTTCCTTCGATCATTGGTAATCAATATTCAATATATAGTATGGAATAGCATTAATGTTAATAAAGACTTAACAAAAACAAGGAATTCTCAATTTTAATAATCTGAAATATATTACCGCTAAAAAGCCTGAGTGATTTAGACATTCTGTGGTAGGAATCCTTTACATGAAAGTCATCGGAGTTCAGGGGTTCTTTTAAGATTTGAACCACTACTGGCACCAGAAGACTACATCCAGGATGCAAATCTTGGTCATCCATACACAAAAGTTCCTGCAGCAATAAAGAAAATCAAATTCAATAGTTACTTGTTCAATGGGTATCTGTCCTGAATGTCAATTCACAACTATCTTTCAGTTCTCAATTTTATTTACTAATGCTATTTGTGCCAAAGTTATGTCCTTAAAAACTCTTTTTATCAATATTTTATGAAGCTGACTTCCCAATTTTGCAACTATATATTTAACAAAAATATTTTTCTTCATTTATAATCCATTCTTTGCCACCTACATTCTGCCAAATTAAATAAGTATTTACTTCAAGATAACAACTGAAGGGAATACATGAACATAATGAAAGAGTAAAGAGGCATGAACAGGTTTTCATCCTTTTATACATAATATACAGTCGAGTCCACTTATTTCGGCCTCGGTTAACTTGCCAACCCTAGTAAGTCGACATTTTTGAAGTGGAACCGCCAGATTCCCTCTTTGTCTTAGCATTTTCTCATCGGTTACGTCGATTCTTTTATGTTGCCGAACCCTAGTATCTCGGGCACAAAAGAGTGCCAAAATCGCCACTTAAGTTGGTTATCTCGACCCTACTGCTGACTAATCACTAACAATAAATGACCATGTCTTGTTAAAAACTGCAGCTTAAACTTAAGAAGGGCATTGTTTTCTTAATCGGGCGCGGTGTTTGCCACGGGCAAAATAGGCACACTGTTTGTTGCCCTTCAACTGGTTCAGAACTTATGTTAGCCCACTTTTGAATTAACCGCTTGTCCGCTTGTAGGATATTTTCAGAGGCGGCTTCGGCCCCCTCCCCCCCCCACTGACGGAGAGCTGTTGAGGGTGTGCGCCTAATAGGTGCGATCTGTTTTACCCCCTTCCTCCTGCCCTCCACCTTAGACGCACCGGGAGGCAAGAAGCAAATCAAGACGAGAACATCATGAAGATGAAAGGTCTATTGCGGCTTTTGATGTGTGTGAGTGAAACACACACACACACACATACAAAATGACTCGCGAATTTAATTTTGATACTGGTTAGCTTTTTATAAAAACGAACTTTGACACCCTGCATATTTTTTTGATTTTGTGAGCAATCTTTGTGTTTGCAATGTTGGAGAATACATGTACGGTACATACATGTATCGAGAATGGACGGTGGACCAACTTCCCTCTTTGTTAACATTTTCTTATCAGTAATGGCGATTCTTTTATGTTGCCGAACACTAATACAATGTCTGTTTGTTTCTTTCTTTCTTTCTTTGTAATGTATCTCTAGCACAAAAGAGGGCCCGAATCACCACTTAAAATCAGTTATTCGTCGGCTTTTGAAAATGTTAGTTACCGATGCCACTTCGCCATCTCGCTAACAATAAAGGGCAAACTAGGCACACTTGCTCTTCAACTGGCTTACACCTCTTAAAGTTACCTTTGAAGTAACCGCTTGTACGATTTATGTACGTGTACTTTTTAGAGGCGGCTTCGACACCCCCCTTCCTCCTGCCCTCCACCTTAGACGCACACACACGCACACAAAATGACTCGCAACTTTAATTTTGATACTTGGTTAGCTTTTTGTAAAAAAAAACGAACTACACGTACACCCCGCAGATTTTTTGTGATTTTGTGAACGATCTTTGTGTTTGCAATGTTGGAGAATATAATGAAAGGTTTGTACGTTTTTATTGTATACATGTTCTGGTAAATCTCTGCTGTTAGTTGGTGCACATAAGCCTTTTCTTGTTAGCAAACAATGTACATGTACATTTTAAAACAAGCCGATCGCGTCATCAAACAAATCGCGGCAACGCTGTTCTGTTAAATAATCAAAAACATGTGCATGTATATTCTCATTTATTAACGCACATCATGTAATTTCAAGCACGTTATATGTAATATTGAAGCATTTGTTTTCAAGTAGAATGTTAAAGGCAAAAAGCAACAAAGCAGTTTAGACTTTGTACAGAAACCATATTTACCGCGTGTACATAAACCTTTTGTTGTTAGCAAACACGTACATGTATGTACATTTTTATAGCATGCCGATCGCGTCATCAAACAAATTGCGGCAACGCTATTGTGTAAAAAATCACCAAACTCGTGCATGTACATTCTCATTCATTAACGCACATCATGTACATAAAGAAATGTCAAGCGCATGTTATAGTACTGTAATATATTGCCGCCATATTGGTTTTCTGTAATCTCGATCTTTAGTTATCTCGACACTTTTTGGCAAACCCCTAGGCCCTCGACATATCCGGACTTGACTGTATCTATCTCTAGTCTGGTGCCCTATTAGCATTAGTCCATAAGCTTTTCAATCACATTTTATATCATGTATTATTTTATTTTTTCAAACTACAGGAATGGAGGAGGAGATGATTATACAGAATGCAACAATCAAATGTACACTGCTCTATTTGAAGTCTTCTAACAGTTTAAATGTATGCTGTAAAATATAATGAACTTTGGTAACTACAAATACATTTTCGAGCTATACTTAAAACACACACAAAAGAAATAAATGCCAAAATCAAAGTTCAAAACACCTATAATTGGAATTAAAATAAAACCCATATAAAATCATTATTTTCTTACACTGATTTTAACCTGATCAAAGCAATTTTTTTGATTAAAAAAAAAAATTAAGGGTTTTTCAAAGACTTTTCATGAACTGAACATTATTTAAAGGCAACAATTACATTTAGAGATTTTATTCAATTTTGAAATTACTAAACACAAAACTAAGACATAAAGATAAAATTTTTAACAACTAGCTTTTGCCCCTGACTTCACTTGCATAAATATTGGCAAAATATAGACTGTTAAAAAAATTTTTTTTTTAATTACAAAGTTTGATCTAAGTACTTCTTTATTTGTGTGTATAATGTTATAAGTCTTTTTTTTATCTAGAATACAGATGAAGAAATTGTTGCTGCTGCTGTTCCTGGAGCTCATGACCTACAACCATCCCTGTCAGTAGCAGCTGGAATGAAGCTCCACACCTGCAGTCTACAATGTCTGTCCTTGCAATTTATTAACCATCATCACAAAGGAGCTGAGAATAAGGGGTATTTGGGGGATGAACAATAATTCTCCTGTACCACACTCTACCAATGTGGTCAGCTTAATAAGATTCCTATACAGGTTTTGCACCCACAACCTTGTCCATTATATAGCATTCGCTGAAACTGAATTAAGGTTTTATATTCCAATGAGGCTAATTACACAGTGTAACGCAACCCTAGGATGAGAAACACAATCGGAGTGAAACAAGAATCATCTGCTGTTATGGAGGTCAAATATAGCATTGTATTTAAGTCAAGGTGAAAGTTCTTTACTTTTAATAGAAAATTTTCGAAGATTTAAATTTACTGGCAAGCACACATGCACTTTTAATGGAAATTTTTTTACAGTTTTAGGGCTTCTAGCAAGTTCCCTTATGGGACAGTGTGAAGTTATATAGTCTACTTTCATTCTAGGGCATTAAAGTATACAAAGAGAAAAAGTCCAATTAAAATCTGTCCAGTACCTTTTTACTTAACCCCATACAAATCCACAACCATAGCAATTTAATTATATGTATAGATAAACATTATTATACCTTTGTTACTAAATTATAAATGGATATAATTTAGCATTCAAAACTTCTGAATTATGACAAGTTTTCTAGTACATCATAAATCATGATAAAATTCATCTTAATATTGAAATAACCAAACTAAATCTGAAAGTACCTAAGATAAGTTTCAGTATCAATATGCCTTTTACATTCTAAACCTAACCTTACTGTTCTAATAAATAAAATAGAAAAGATGCATAAAAAGCAGCACAAACTTATCTTTCAAAAAGAAGCTTGTCAAGGACAAAGTATTTTCACAGAAATTTGAACCCTTTTCAAGAAAGCTCTCATTTTTCAAGAACTCTTCAATGCTGATGTAGACCCAGTAATTATTAAGAAAGAGTCAAACAATGAACAGACTGTTAATGCAGCATTAATTTGATTAGTAAGAAAGAGTCAAACAACAAGACCTAGTTTAATTAGTAAGAAAGAGTCAAACAACGAACAGGTGTTTGATGCAGGTCTAGTTTAATAAATAAGCTTGAGTCGAACAATGAACTGGTGTTTGATGCAGTCCTAGTTTAATTAGTAAGAAAGAATCAAACAATGAACAGATGGTTGAAGAGGTCCTAGTTTAAAGAGTCAAACTGGTTCCTACCTTTTACAATTGGTATGCCAAATCATTTTTTCATGTCACTAATAATACTGTTAATGTAATAATATTTTCTTACCTCTCATTTAGTGGTGTGTCAAATCATTATTTTCATGCCACAAATAACAGTATTGTCTTAAATATTTCCCTACTTTTTACTAACTGTTCAGCCAAATCATAGTCATGTCACCAAAACAATGCTGTCCTAAGTATTTCCTCATCTCTTATTAAATGGAATGTCAAATCATTATTCTCATGTCACAAACAACATAGTTGTTCTAAACATTTTCTCAACAAAAACTATTCTCAGATCAGAAAAAATATTTACCACAGAACTATCAACAAATCAAAAGCAACAAAGTGATGACCTAAATTTTTACAATAGAACTCAAAGAAATTAAAAATAGCACAGTACTGTCCATAAAACTATTAACAAATCAAAAAACAAAAAAGTGCTGTCATAGTCTTCACCTTACATAAACATAATAATTATTAACAAGTCAAAAACAAAAAAGTGCTGTCATAAACAAGTCTTCACCTTACATAAACATAATAATTATAACAAGTCAAAAACAAACACACACTGTCCTCAATACATATCACACAAATCAAAATAATACAGAACTAGCCTAATCATTTCCTCAATTTATATAAATAGCATTATTTATAAGTCTAATACAACACAATACTGACCTAAACATTTCCGCAGCTTACATATATATATATAAAACACTATTTACACATCAATAATACAGTACTGATCTAAATATTTCTTCAACTCACATATATAGCTTTATGTACAAGTCAAAAGCAACTCAGTACTCAGTTAAAAATTTTCCTCACCTCCACACATCAAACAGCTATTAACAAGTTTTTTATTTAAAAAAAATGCAGTGCTGTCCTAAACATCTCACCTCACACATTTCCTTCATAAAATCAAGAGCAGTAAGTGATGCCTTGTTTCCTGCACTAGCTGGTTGTGTGGTCCAGTACAAGGTAGCAATGAGAGGCGAATATTCTGGTCCAGGGTGCTGGGAAAGCAGTGCAATCAGCTTATCTGTTGGAGGAATCAGGCCTGAGAATAACTGAGAGCAAATACAGGCACGCAGTGTCCCCAGATGGCAGAAAGACAGAAGTAATTCAAAGATCTAGAAAAAATAGAAAAAATGCCAGCTACCATCATTCATAAATATTTCTGTTTAGTCTGTATAAATATTATCTCTTATAATTATCATGTTTAACATTCTTTTTTTTAGTCTAAACAATAAAATGTGATCTGTTATAATTATCATGCATAAACATTTTTAAAATCTACATTATTTACAGTGACCAATTATTATTATATGTATAAACCTTATTTTTTTAGTCTAAACTATAAAGTATGAACATTATGATTATCCTGCATAAATAATTTTGTTAGTCTCAACTATAAAGTGTGACTAGTTATAATTATCCTGCATAAACATTTTTAAAAGTATAAAGTGTGGCTATGTATAAATTATTCATCAATGCAATGAAACCTTGTAGTCTTTCTGTGTGTGTGGTAAGGTGTGAGCATGCTTTTGTTGGTAACTTACATAATTTTTGAATAATGAAGTCAAAGAAAAATTACTGTAGTTGACTTTGTATGTTATGATTTATAAACTCCATAATTAATTGTCTTCAACAATTTTTTCACAATTTATTGCTGAAATATTAGTTAATTACAGATATACTTATTAGCCTATTTAATCTACTTAGTTCAAGTAAAATAAATTCAGTTAATCATGTTCTGGTGCAGCCCATGTCTATTAAAGAGAAATAATAATAATAAAACTTTTTAAATGAATGCAGTCTGTTGGGAGAACTTTGCTTGGTAAACAATGAACACATTTTTGTTTCATGGTAGTTAGATGTTAAATGATGGCATTGCTGATTGTACTATATTATATTAGTGCCTGTCTATTTTGACAGTGAAGTTGAAATAAAGGCAACCAACAAATGCATAAACCTTAATCTTTTCTGTACTCTACAACTACAATTCAAAGCAGTAACATACTTACAAGTGAACTAATCAAAACTCATTTTAGGCAAAAAAAAATTTATATAATATGTAAAAATGTTGTATGAAGCACTTTCTTAGCTGATATACATATGCTATATGCACTTGTCTTTTGTTTTGGTGGTGGATTTAATCATAATACATGCTGATGTCAATGAGTTTAGTGCAGTGTAGGTCAATCTTAGAAAATCCCACTCACAAGCTCATAATTTGCAAGTGGAAAAATGTCATTGCAAGTTTGGAAAATAACAAGTAGCTGCAATAAGGCAATATTTCTTTCACCGATCGCAATTTTCTATAAATTTTTTAAGAAAATAATTTAATTACTGGCAATCAATTTCACTAGCATTTGAGATTAGTCGTGAGTCACAATTGCTGAGAATATAGAATTAGAATAACAATAATAATATATTTATGCTTGAGGGAGCAATTATGGCAGAGCACCAGAATATCAGTGAATCAGTGTTCTACAACATGAGGGAAACACGTGGAATTGACATGAACAATAACTTGTGACTCTGTTATAAAAGCGTGTGAAGACTATTGAGACAGTTCCTAAATAAGGTTATGTAGAAACTATTATCACTTATCTCTAAAAACTCCATTTGTGTTCTCTGATAAGAACTATCCTGTGATTTGTATTGACACTAATCTATTGAATTGTGTGTTAGGATATAAGACTGTATAGATATTAAAATTATTCAAATGTGGTTCCATGGAAATACTGATGTAAAGTAATCTTTTTCATTGTATTCGCTATATGTATATTTGATTGTTGATTTAATAAATATAATGTTAAATTTATTGACCTTCTTACTCATACTGATAATCTTATGTTGGAGAAGAAAGTGGGTGGATGGAGGCTCTTCTAATATAGATTAAAGACGGATTTGTCTTCTCATTTAGTAAGAAGTTTTCCACCTATGGAAAAATTGACAGTAAATGTTTGTCTTTGATACTGTGGAAGAGAGAAAACGTTTACAGTGCCGGCATATCTGCTAAGTGATAGGGACAAGTGGTGTCTTCTGGAGAATTATTAATAACATAAATTAAGATTCTCATCACTTGTAATTAGTTATGACAATTAATTAATAATAATAATCACAATCATTAACTAGGTGGCGCTGACATCACATACTCCTATTATAATTTTAACTCTGACATTTCATAAATGAAGATTTTTAATTTTTACAGTATATCAAACATGGGTAATTGTTCTCTTGTAAAGTGATGACAACTATCTTGTAAATTCAAATGATGATAGTTCATATATTATTTGAAGTTTTTTCTTAGAATTTGGTGTGCAACCGTACATCATCTAAAACTATTATATCAACACATTTGCTTTACCCTGAATCAAATTTGAAAAATTGGTTGATACTACCTATATTATTTAGTCAGTGTATTAACTCAATGCAATGACTTTAAAATTCGAAAACAAAATACTATTGATTAAGCAAATGAAAGGTTAATATTATGGTTGGCTTGAAAATTGAAATATTAATTATTACTGCTAATAGCAATAGATTCTTTCATATGCAAAATTCCATCACTCAAATACATTTTCAGTGCATCACTGCATTTATGAAAGCATAGCTTTAGGAATTATTATGACCTCTGCACTGAATATATAAAATTATACCTTGTAAAATGACCTCTGTACTGAATATATAAAATTATACCTTGTAAAATGACCTCTGTACTGAATATATAAAATTATACCTTGTCCAATGACCTCTGTACTGAATATATAAAATTATATCTTGTCCAATGACCTCTGTACTGAATATATAAAATAATATCTTGTCTAATGACTGCTAAATTGTTCAGTGGTTCAGATAAACTCTAGAACCTTTTGATGATTACAAGACTGTTTTTCTAGACCACAATGATTTCCTTCTTGTATTTGTCATGGCCTTCCAAAAGGAAAATGTAAAATGTAAGATGTATTTATAAACTCTAGAGTCTAGAACATCTTGATAATTACAAAACTGTTTATTTTAGACTACACTGATTTTCTTCTTGTATTTGTCGTGGCCTTCCAAAAGGTAAATATAAGATGTATTTATAAACTCAAGAACCTCTTGATATGTCAATACTATTGGGTTTTTTTAAGACCACACTGATTTCGATCTTGAATTTGTCACGGCATGCCAAAATGTAAATGTAAATGCATGCAAAGGAAAATTTATGTGTATGTGGTAAACTAAAAGCAAAGCAGATGGATTCTGACATTGAATATATTGTTTTGGCAAATTTTAGATGAATTTATAAAGAATTCTGTTTAATTAGCACAATAATAGTTATTCATTACCTTTTATTAAAAAGAATCCAATGTTATTTGTGGCGTTTGTGAGATTACTGATGCACCAAGACTAACATATGTTGAATACCAACCTTAGTTACTGACTGTGGTGTGCTTGTTGCAGTTTTAGTGTGCACTAGTATTTGTGCATCTCTATACATGAAGTTACTGATGCACTAAGACTCAAACATATGTTGAATACCAACCTTAGTTACAGACTGTGGTGTGCTTGTTGCAATCAGCTTCAATGTGTCATCAATACACTGGGGGAGATTTGTATATCTGTAACAGAATGAAACATATATCAAGACAATAGATATCAAACAGATATTTTAATTAAGTCTTTCAACATAAGTGTTTGCTACAATATATAGCATTTCAATTTACATAAAAATGAAGATTTTCAGCTATTTAATTTTAAATGTCATTAAATCATTAATTGTGACCTGCTGATAAGGTAGTCACTAACGTACATATCTCATCACAAATTTGTATAATTTTAAAGTCAAATATAAAATTATAAAAAATTAATATGACAGAAAAATTCTTTACAAAAAGGACAGTATAATACCACTTTCTCCCCTGCCCCTATTAAAAAAACAAAGAAAGAAAAAAGAAATAGAAACAAGTAAGAAAAAGAAAGAAGAAAACAAGAATGGTTTAGTAAAAACAATCCTGTTTTAAAAGCATACGAAGGAGGCATCTGTGTATGTAAAGCAAATAAGAAAAATAGTGATTACTATTACTATAAAGAACAAAGTATCTTTACACAGGCATTAATGCACATTCCTCATACATCATCAGCAAACAAAAAGAATGTGATTTTTTAATGGATCAAGAATTATTATAGTAAATAGACTGCACCTGTTCAAGTAGAACTATATCAACAATCTCTGACTGTGCATCAAGAATCCTTGCAATAAATAACTCCAGTCCAAGTAGAATTATAACAACAATCGCAATCCCTGACTGTATACTATGTCTGGAATGTCTTGCTAACGATAAATGGCCACGGCTTGTTAACCTGCAGCTTAAACTTGTTTCCCTCATCAGGTGTGATGTTTGCCACAGGCAAAATAGGCACACTGATGCCCTTCACTCTTTTATGTTAATTTGCCTTCACACCCCCCCCGAGGGCAGTTGAGAGTGTGCACCAAATAGGTGCAACCTGTTTCACCCCCTTCCGTCTTCCCTCCACCTCAGATGCACCACAAGACCGAGAACATCATGAAAGGTCTATTGCAGCTTCTGGGGTAAGCATGAGCAAAACATGCACACACTTTTCAGAGCTGTGTCAGAGCGAAATGAGTGTTAAAGACAAAAAGCAACAAAGCATTTTAGACTTTGTAAAGAAACCATAGTAACTGCGTGTACATAAGCCTTTTGTTGTTAGCAAACATGTACATGTATGTATATTTTTATAGCATACTGATTGTGTCATCAAACAAATCGTGGCAACACTGTTGTGTAAAAAAAAATCACCAAAAACACGTGCATGTACATTCTCATTTATTAATGCACATCATGTACACAAAAAAATTTCAAGCACGTTACAGTACTGTACTGTAATATATTGTGGCCATATTGGTTTTCAGTTATCTCGATGCTTTTGGCAAACCCTAGGCTGTCGACATAACCGGGTTCGACTGTATAGCAAAAATAAAATATTTTATTTTTTTTAGATTCCAAGTATTACAGATGCAGAACCCTGCCTCATATATACTCATCTGGTTATATAATGGAAACATCACTCAGTAGATCACAAGAAGATTTTACACAAATGAATGTAGAGAAAAATTAACAATAAGGATTTATTTAAGACTAAGCTCTGCATTTACTGGACAAAGTATACCTTTCTGGATTTTAGCATATTTAATGAAACACCTACTCCTGTATTGCTTGCTGAAGTCGTGGGTTCCTCAACAGGTCTTGTAAGAGGTCAACTGCATAACAGCGGGTGGTAAGTCCATCTCCATTGACAAGCACATTAAAAACAAGGTGCAGCACTTGCTTGATGTTCTGGCTGTTGAAAAACAACTACACAAGCAAAAGAAATAATTAGTTAAGTGGACAGCAAAACAAACAAAAATGAACATCAATTAAGTCAACATCTAACTGCAAGTACAACAATAATAATGATAACGTAAAGACTGTCACAACAACAATATAATCAAGTGAATATCTAGTTGCAAGTGCAAGAGTACAAGAGTAGTGAAAACATATGAAGACTGTCACAACAACAATATAATCAAGTGAATATCTAGTTGCAAGTACAACAAGAAATTTAGTAATGTAAAAAGACTGTTTGGAACAATATTAATCTAGTAATAAGGAACAGGTGTAAAAATCTTTTGTCTAATATTTTATCTCCCTTTGAATGTTAAGTTTAATTTGACCCTAAAACAAAAATTCAGCTTAATAGGCCACAGGTTGCACTCACCCAAACACATGCATACAATGCAATATTAAACATTACAAACGTAAAAGTGATGTAATATTGCATGAGAAAATTAGTTTTATCAAGGATAATAATATTTATTTTCCCTTTTCAAATGGAACAAAATTTAATAGATAAGAACATTTTGACTAATAATATATGTCAAATAATTCTGTTTTGCATTCCAGTAAATGCCTCCTTTGTTCAAATTTTGGTACAATATGACAAAATATTACAGGCTGGCAGTAATAAAAGTTGTCTAACAAATAGCTGGCCATGATATTACATGAAAAATTCTAACTCATAAGAATGAAATCACTGAATCAATGAAAAATTACATTCTGTATGCATAAATAACTTACAATACCCAAATATAATTTCAAAATTATGTGCCTCTCATAAATGTACAATGGCAAGACATAAGCATATAAAATTAACCAAAACTATTTGTCATATTTCAAAATTCAATATCATTTTAGTTATATAATCTTTAAAAGTAATTTCCAGCATTTTAAATTAATTACAGATATTTATTATTTACATATCTAAAAGTAGTGAAAATTTCATCAGTTTATTTTATCTTTTTTATAAAGTTATATCAGTATTAATTCTAGACTTGCAAAAAAGAATCAGAATGCTAAAGGTTAAAATCTCGTATTTATATATGTCCTTTTGCCTGCACTAATGTTTTATTTATAAATAACACACACACACACATATATATTTACGAGCCACCTCTCTTCCTTATCTAGATAAAATGAAATCTTTTAAGACCTTTAGAGTTGTGAAAATAGTCAAAAGTGTTAGTAACATATTCCTACCTTGTCACCAAGATCCTCGTTTAGAGATAAACTAGTAAAGATAGTCAAAGAAAAAACAGCTGTAGTGAGGTCTTGGTCTGTGAAAAACTTGCATAGTGTCTTGTATAACTTTTTAATGGTGTCCTGAAACAATGCAAAATGGCATTAATAATATTTTATCACTGCCTCTAGCATTCAGTGAACTCACACAAATTATGAATATATGTATATGGTGTTTGAAAAATTATCATTATTATATTAATACTTTTGGATTATATGTGATAAGTATATAATCTCTGGTCATTATATGGAATGCAGTGATTTATTTTTTTTAGAAAATAAACAAGGGAAAAATTTCTAAACATATAAGTTTCTAAATGAATTTGATGAAGTGTATAAAACAATGAAAAGTGAACAGGAACACATAAAATCAGCTATGATCTTTGTTAACTTAATTAAATATGTTAAAAATGAACAATCTACTTTTTTAATGCTGCTTTTATTTGTGTGCTCTGTTTTTAGTGTGTTTAACTGCATTTCACTGACATTTTCTATTCTTTTGGTAATTTTAATCAGTAAATTCATTTAATTCTGTTTCTATTTTTCTCTATTTCAGCTGTAGTTCACTATTTCCATAATTAGCATATATTTACAAGTACTTTTGTTCATGTCCACTGTTCATTGGGCACCATTCAGTTGGCAACATGAATTTTCTTGTGCATTTTTGATTTGCATATAGGCAATTTCTCTATACAGTAGCTGAACTTGTTCCAAAATTAAAAGCTTGCAAATGAAATCAGGCAATGTGAAAATTACATTTCCATTCCCTTACATCTCAAGGCTTACGGTACATTTCCAAGGCCTACTAATATTGAAGAAATCAACTTGTGCAAATAAAGTAAAATTTTTCTCTTTACTGATAGTCTTAACACTGAAAATTAAGACTGGATGAGTGTTTAAATACTATGCTTAATTTTGAGAGATTGTGTGTGTTGTGTGGTTGAAATCATACGTATTATATTGATTGTGTGTAACTGTTGAATCCAATCAATGAATTCAGTTTAACTGAATAATTTGAAATCACATGTGGTGTATTGATAGTGTCACTGATGAATCTAGACAATGACTGAATAATTTGAGATAATACTTGTATAGATTTTGTGTCATTGATGAATCCAGTCAATGACTGAATAACCTGAAATCATGTGTTGTATTGTGTGTCATTCATGAAATTAGTGAAAAGATAGTAAACATGTGGATCTTTAAATTCATAAGAAATATTTCTTCAGTTCAGAGCAATATCTAGGGCAAACTGATTTATTCAATGGATTATTATCTTCATCTATCAGTGTTTAATGTATTCTAACTGTGTCTCATGCATGGTTTAATGTATTCCAACTGTAATTCTGTTAATTTAATGTATTTCAACTGTATATAAATTATTCCAACTGTAACTCTGTTAATTTAATGTATTTCAACTGTATATAATATATTCCAACTGTAACTCTGTTATTTAATGTATTTCAACTGTATATAATATATTCCAACTGTAACTCTGTTAATTTAATGTATTTCAACTGAATATAAATTATTCCAACTGTATCACATGCTATGTTTAATGTATTCCAATTGTATCTCCGTTATGTATTATATATTACAACTGTGTGAGTGTTATGTTTAATGTGTTCCAACTGTGCTCTAAAAGCACAAGCACAAAAATCCAACAAATTTCTATTACCATGGACTTGATGCGAGCCTGAATGGGAAAGTTGTCACGGCATAGGTTGGCAAGTATACCCAGACATGACTGTGTTATATCACCTGGTGGAGAGAGTCTGAAAAAATATTTATCCACTCTTAATCTTATAAATGTAAGCAAGATTAATAATACAATTTACAAATTACATTCTAAAACAACAATCTCCAGACTTCAAAGTGCAGCCTTGGTCAAAATATTTATGTCTGCCCTGTAAATTGAACCCAATTACTGTGAATAAAATAATTTAAGAAAATCATAAATTATTATTTCATAATACACAATTACACACTTAATTTATATTAAGAAAAAGAAATATTTTACATAAGTTTACTATTTTGCTTTATGTAGTAGTTTGAATTTGTCCTTACAAAACATAAGAGAAAATCTGACAGTTTTTTATAAATGTTTTACAACAAACTTATAAACAAAATCAGATACGATTACTTCGTCAGGTCTAATTACCAAATGATAATGTTTTTGTTAGGAAATAATAGCCATTTTTGTATTATCCAAATATCAGTAATTGTCTATGTAACCCTTTAAGCTTCATTTTGTTAAAATGAAAAGTAATTTTAATTTATCTCCCAGAAAAACATCACAATTTCAAGTATGGAAGCATGCTCGGTTACAATTGCCTTCTATCCAAATGGTGTAGCTACACAATAATTTACACTTAAAGAATCTACTTTAGAGTCTTTCAAAATTAAATTAAATTATATCAAATGCAAGGCTGATGAATGATATCTGCATAGATATCAGTCAAGTTTGATCAAGAGGAGATATTTTTGTATGTGTGGAAAACTCAAGTTGGCACAGAGGTGGTGTTTTGTTGTGCAGGTGTCTGTGATTAATATGTTAATACTAATAAGAAAGGTGTCGTTTTGTTGTGCAGGTGTCTGTGATTAACATGTTAATACTAATAAGAAAGGTGTCGTTTTGTTGTGCAGGTGTCTGTGATTAACATGGTAATACTAATAAGCTAGGAGTCGTTTTGTTGTGCAGGTATCTATGATTAGCATGTTAATACTAATAAGAAAGGTGTCGTTTTGTTGTGCAGGTGTCTGTGATTAACATGTTAATACTAATAAGAAAGGTGTCGTTTTGTTGTGCAGGTATCTATGATTAGCATGTTAATACTAATAAGAAAGGAGTCGTTTTGTTGTGCAGGTATCTATGATTAGCATGTTAATACTAATAAGAAAGGTGTCGTTTTGTTGTGCAGGTGTCTGTGATTAACATGTTAATACTAATAAGAAAGGAGTCGTTTTGTTGTGCAGGTATCTATGATTAGCATGTTAATACTAGTAAGAAAGGTGATGTGAATGCCTAATCAGATGAATACTGAAGAGAAATTAGAAATTTGTCTGTTATCTATCAGACAAATAAATGTTAATAGTGAAAGATAACTTACATTTGCTTGACTAGAAATACTATAAGATCCTCTACAAATCCCTCATGGAAACTGACACGGTGACCATAAGTAATTCGCTGCATCAGCTGTAGGCACTGTAACATATTTTGATAGAGTGTCAGTGTATGGTTCATCTCTTTTTCTATAGTCTTTAAAAGATAAGATACTATGTTATTTATAATAAACTGTAAAAACAACATATTTTTGTGTTAATATATGTAAATGCTAAATATCTTACATTTTCTCATGTCACAATTTTTTTCTTTTTCTATTTGATTTTCTTTACTACTAAACCCTACTTTCACATTCAATAGGATTCTCATTTCACATTATAGCCATGTACAAGAGTTTGCAAACAGCCACGAGTTTTAATAGTAAATGACAGACACTCTTTCTTTTTTTTTTTTGGTGAAACAAAATGATCATCATCATAATATATATATATATAATTAAAACTTCTTTCTTTTGTACATCATTTCGCTTATACTCTTTTCCTAAAAACTGAACTTGTTCCTTTGAATATTATTTATTTTCTTCATGTGTAAAAAAAAAAAGACATGTAGGCATACAATACTAAAATGAAAATATTAAATGCAGTTGATAAAAAGTATAATTCTTTACTTACAAAGCTCATTTTCAAAGTTTTAAAATCTTTACTGATGGACAGCACTAAGTTCACTCTTTATTTACTTACTTTAATTTGTTTTTAGTTTGAACTATTGAATGAACTATTGGCATAGTATTTTATTACTGAATGCAGATATTTTACAATATATTTATATGGTTTAAATACTTGTTAATATTTTCAAACTATTATATTTTTCACACTCTAATAATTGGTTCAGTAAGTACTGGTAGAGTTATTGTGAAAGTGCTGAATGTTGCTATTTGTAGACTTCATTTGGTGCCAGGAATTTTCTTTTAACTTGTAAAAAATGCTCTACTAATTCCCTTTTTGTTACTTCAGCTTATAAGTGAGTCATAAATTTTGGAGGTATTTAATATTTTCAAACCTAGGGTTCAACTTATACTCAGATCAACTTATATTCAAGAATATACTGTATTTAATAATGATACACATGAGACATAGGATTTGTGCATTAATACCTAAATAGTACCTATTAATTTCTAATTATTTATGAAAAATATAAAAATCTGTCTACTTTAGCATAGACTGCTATTTTACTATGTACAAGTTAATGTTAAAGTACTAGACCATTTTAAAGATACCAATTATCAAAAAGTCAAAATTCCAAAAAGATAAGAACAAAAGGATTAATCACAGGTGTCATGAAAAGAGACTTCATTTAGGTTATAATTCAAAATTTGAAGTTAATGATCTGAATATGCAGTGATAAATAGCTAGTGTGAATGTATCCATAGTTGGATGTGCAGACTTCCAGGAAAAGCTGAGAGGGATGGAGGTTGTGTTGGTAAATAAACAAAGATAAGTATAGGGCAAAGGGATGAAACATGAGAACCTAAGTATATGGTTAACACGCCTTCGTGCTGTCCAAGTGCCAGGCCATTATGAATGATGCCACTTGGTTTAGACAATTTTCTAAATTTATAGTGGGAAATGGGATTGGATTGTGTGTACATAAACCTTTAACAGTAATGGATAGGTACCCTCACTAACAGAGACAGGAGTGAGTGTTTCTGGAGCAGCCAGGTGAAAGATCATGTTTTAGGAACCGTTTTTTTTAAGGTAAATGAGTGATAGCGAATGAATGGAAATAGGATTTAATTGTATTCTTTATATTGACTTTTGTAGTATTTTAATAATGAACTTTATTCAGAGGTCAGTAAACATAATTAAGACTAACCTAAGCAGTTTGAAAAAGAAACTTAGGGCTGGTCAACATTCTATATTTCAGGGTTTCCTGTGTACAACAGACATGCACACTTGTATGGTTCTGCAGAATTAGCTCCCGTGGGAAAGAAAATGTTGACGCATGCTACGTGTGGGCCAGAGCTTCAATATGACCTAATGACATGAGAGTTGAGTTGATTGTTAGATGAGAAAGTTGTAACCCTTGTCTTCCTAAAAACACGTATTAGACACTTAGTCCAAAGACTGGCAAGTGTGCAGATGAAGTGAGAAAGAAATCTGATTTTTGAAAAAAGACTATGTTATTACAACTATTCCTGTGCCATATCTCTCTTTTAAAAAAAAATTCTTACAATTTTAATCATTCTCTACTCTTAAGCATCTCTGTTAATGTAGCTTGTTAAATGTAAATCTGCATCATAATTATACTGTAGTGTCTCTTGTAACATTAGCATTGTTGTTGTGTATTGTTTATATTTAATATGCAGTTATCTGTTGGGGGCTGGCAAGCTGACGAAGACCCGATTAAAAAATATGTCAGACCATTGCTCCACCAAGTCCATAAGTCTTGCTACTTGGCACTTGCAGGAGGTTTAGCATGCAGCTGGAAATGCATTTCAACTAAGTGCAAAAATACAAGTCACCCCAAGTAGTATATGACAATAGGCATGCCCACATTCTTTTGTTCTTAGTTCTCCATTATCATATTTATATTATGGTTCTGAACTGTTATAAAAGTTTGTTCTTAATTCTCCATTATCATATATTAGTTCTAAAAACTATATACAATTTTTTTAAGGTAAGCAAAATTAATTCGAACTAATAAAATCTTATTCAACTGATTTCTTAATGAATGTGAATATGTTGTTGGTGACCTCGCAGGTTACATTTTATATTTTGAATCATTATATAACATTTCTTATTTCACATATTATTGGTCTTCAACAAAGTTTAAGTGAAAAACAAAACATAACCCAATTATCAGATTAGATTATAATTTTTCTCGAAATATTTCTTACCTCTTGTATCAAGTGGTCTTCAGGGACTGCACTGTGAGATTTCAAAATGTTAGCTAGACTCTCATCAAGATTAAAACTCTCATGTAGTGTATTTCGCAACTCATTGTCTTTTGCTGCACAACCACACAAAATGTGATAATCACTAAACAAATATACAATATTATTCAGTCATTACAAATTCTGAAAACATGAAAATTAATTTAACCATTAAATTATCAAAATACATGATCGATTATGAACCATAAAAGAGAATTATATTTTAATACTTAGAAAGCTTTAAATAAAATATTTCCTTCAAAACATCAGCAAATTTTATATCAATCTATTGCAGCTGTCAAAATCAACATGTTTACATGCATCTTTAACTTTCATGCAAGTATATGCAGTTTTCAACAACAACAATATGTTTAAGTATGTCACTAATTTGTATATAAATATATACTGCAATATTCAACATCAACATGTTTAAGTACATCACTAATTTTATATTATAAGCATACTGCAGTATTCAACAAATAAATATTTGTAAGTATATCACTAACTTTTTTATATTGCAATAGTCGAAATCAATATCCATGCACATCACTAAAGTTTTTATGCTTACTACAGTAGTCTAAAAAGTATCCTTAGGTACATAATTTTATATTAGGCAACATCAATATGTATTACGTACATCACTAAAATGAAATTACATTTGAAATAAGGATGTCAGCTAAGAAAACGTATTTCCGACAATAACTTGTTATTATGAGCATTTTCTGCATACCACCTCTTTCTTACAATATAATTATTGCATGAAACATATTTTCTAAGCTGGCTTTCATATTTCAATTTTTGAAGTTGGTTGTCTACTTATACTTTTACCTCTCTTCTGTATCATTGCTCTTATGAAAAAACTTCATAAAGTTCAAAACACTCTACAGCTGGAATTAATTTTATAGCACCAAGAATCAATAAGTCACTCCATTTCACAGCTTTCTTGACTACTTATTCATAGCACAATGCAACACTGGATCTCAACCTCTTCTCTTTGATACATTCCACTGTCTGGTTCCAGCCCTAAATAAATGTCTGTAGGTATTCGTCAAGATGGACATCTGAAAGCTAAGATATGTATTTTGATCATATGTTCATTGTGAAAACAAAGTGTGACAAATATTTCCATCCCTTCTTTTATTGGTTACTTGTTTCTTTTATCTTTACTATCCATATCTATACTTTTATTTATGATATAATTTTTCTAATAAATTGTGCTTTTATTTGTTACTTGTTTCTTTTATCTTTACTATCCATATCTATACTTTTTTTATATCCATATCTATACTATAATTTTTCCGAGAAATTGTGGAGCACTTATTAATACAACCAATATTTATACAGTATGATTTTAAGGTAGACTGCATGTTGAGTAACCATGCAATGTGAAAATAGCAACAGTCCTCCGAACGGATTATTGGAGATTACCTGGAGTAGTATCATAATTAAATGACACGGGTGTCATTCCTGCTGGAAATCAATGGTATAGGTTCCACTGAATGTGTGAGCCCACCTTAAATCTTGTTATGGATAAATGGCTTATCGCATGATGCAAGCATTCCTGAGAAGCTAGCCAGTTAGGACTAGCCAATGGCCACATACTATAGCTAATCAATGGCCATCTACTGGCCAGCTGGAGCTGAACAATGAGTGCTAAAAGAATACAGTGGAAAAACCCATGTTGTGGGAAATTATCCTTTTGTGCAATCGCTGAGAAAACTCCGCACGAAATAAGACGTGTTTTCTCTGTCGATCTCTGCCTGAGAGTTGTGTGAAAAGGTCTCACCATGAGTAAACCACCGAGTTATAAGCCTAAAACTGTAATTTCCATGTTTCTTTTTCAGCTAAACATGAATGTACATTTATTTGTCTTTCAGCTAAGTGACAAAGTATTAATGTATACCTTGTGTGCTGTTTTAATTCTAAGATATCTTTTGTTATCTTATTTACTAGAAATGCTGTGCAATTAATGAAGGTTGATTTACTTGTAACTAACATGCTCACTTTGTAGTGAGTCTGACACAATGAATTGAGATCTCTGTAGAATAATGTTTATGATTAAGAGACCTTTTCATCGCAACCTTGAGCCATCAAATTGTTATTTATATCTATTCTTAGGGATATTTCTATTTCCCTTGTTTGGTGTGTTAGCTTTACTTCATTAATACTGTATAACTGTATCTGGAAAAATATGCAACTTGTGAGAGGTCAAGTAGCCAAAGTCATTGTTCATTTGTGGTGAACTAAATGATTGCATTCAGTAATTGCAAAATATATTCTCAGGAGTTATTGAGGAAAGAGATAGTCAATACCTGCCCATCCAAATTTCTACAGAAGAATTATTGTTATTTCTCTACAGCCATTGGCAGACTCTTTACATCTTCCTTTGGTACCTTTTACACTTTTTAAAACACCGGGCCACTGTTGTGTGAATTCATGAAGCCAGCCAGTGTGCACTCTTTACAAGTCCCACAAAGCCAGTGGGTGAACAGTAGGAAAAGAATGAGATGAAACTTCATTCAGGTCGCAATGACTTTTCGTGAAACTATTTGACCTCTATGTTGTGATGTGCATTGTTCATGTTATCTGAATGTAAATTGATTGAACTAACTCTGTTAATAGATACTGTCCCCTCTAGGTGTCTCTGGAGAGAACTAGAGATAAGTTCCAAGAACACTATTATGAACAACCTTGTAGCTAAGTTGGACATTCAACTCTATTATATTTGTTTGTGACATTTCTGTATGTCTTCATTGTATATGTCATTATTTGTATTTGATCAATGTTGAATTGCTTGAAATGATTCTACCTTTTCCTATTTCCATACTTAGAAGGTTTGAAAACTTTAATAGTAAATCCTTTCCAGTTTCTCAGTCAGTGAGTGAGTAAATAAAGTGCTCTCACCCCAAATCCGGCAGACATTTTCCACTGTTCCGAGAACAGATGGGAATGACTTTCTTGGTTGAATGATAAACGCGTAAAGGTAAGATTCCTAATGGGATTTAACTCTCCATATTAAGGAGAGAAAATCTTTTTCACTAATGCAATGCAGGAATTATAAACTATATTTAAAACATACTGTTATTTCATTCTTAGTAATTCAAGGAACATGAAACTCTTTTATTCTAGAGTTATTAGATCAACTTTTACTACTTGTTTAATTTGTAATTAATGTATCTTACTAATAATTGTAAATTGATACACACTGATTATTTTATACAAATTTATGTTCTTTTAACACTATTAACAGTACTGTTGACTGTGATTAAATACTGTACATTTAATTATCTTGTATAATGACTGAGAGGAGTGATATCCTTTCATGTGACCCTGATGAATAACCATTATGTTAACCAGTAGTTATTATGTATATTGTTGTGTCTGAGTGAGGTAGACATATAGTCATTTTGTGGCTAGAGTGAACTCATGGTAAAAGTGACCCCTTTTCCTCAGATGATATCATGCGACAGCTGTGACAACTGCTACAGCTGCAAACCAGCATAAGCACAAGGACATGATCCCTGGCTTGCACCAGTGCCAAAGAGTTCCTGTGACCACTGTGTATGCTATAACCATATCCAGCCAGTCTCAATGCAGACTGAAGGAGGGCTGACGTCTACTAAACGACAGAGATGGGTTAACAACCTTGCTGCTGTCACTGAAACCGATAGCATTCATTTATTCAATGACATTATTCATGAGTCCCATGCCAGAGGTCCACAACTCTGGTCAACTCAATGATTAGTAGAAAATTAACATTATAGTGTCATAATTTCAGTCCTAATTATAATCACATTAGCTAATGTTCATTCTAATATTTATTCTTTACTAAATAGTTTGTTGTGTAGTTTATTTTAATCACATCTTCTAAATAATCAGGACTGTTGGGTGGCTGAGGGTTTAGAGCTTTACTGTCTATTTTATTTCAATTACATCATCCATTGTTACTCTGCTACCCAATCCTGGAATATGGACTCTGCCTGTAATTTTAGTTAATGCAGGAAAAGGAGGGGTGCATTCACAATAACTACCATTATTGTGACCACCTGCTCCACCCTGATGTCACATTCATAAAAATTGATTTTTCTTTGAAATTCTTTGTGAATTAATATGAAACTTTAAAGTAGATGAGATCAAAATCACTTCTTGAATGACTAAAGGCTTACCCAGATTGCTAAGGACTTTGGATTGAGATCAAACCACTTCTTGCAATGATCTTGGAATAAAATAATTTCCTGAAATGATTAAAAGTCTTACCCAGATTGCTAAGGATCTGGAGTGCTTTGAGAACAAGAGCTGGCTTATTGTTGTTGTTTCCAATGATGTCTGTCAAACAAGTGAGACATTCATAGGTCATTAGTTCATTTGGGCCTAGAGGTTTGAGAGACTCAGAACGAGCTGATACTGTTTGCAATATCTGTAAGAAAACAAGAAGTCAATTTATCAGTTAAGATGAATTTTTAAAGGATATCTATAGCAAATCAATGAGCTCTAATTTTTTAAAATCCCTTTCATTCCCAATGACTAAATAGTGGGTAAATACTGATGAAAAATAATGATGCTAAACTATGATTATTTGTTGTAATTAGCCTACTATAGTACTAAAGAAATTACCTCACTGCACTAACACAAAGTACAATTAGCACATAATTAGTGATTACACATACTAAAGAAACTAATTAAAATAAAACAAATTCAATTTTTACCTCCAACTGATGCAATAAATATCCCATATTACTATTACTGCGGTTGTTGTTATGTTGGCTAGCTGCCATCACCACAGCTTTAACACAAGCGGTTATTTCCATCTTTTCCCGTTCTCTCCTGTACTCTTCAATTTTGCTGTGTACACTGCACAATGTAACTGTTTCTTGAACAGGTATAGTATCTGTGCATAAAACGTTATCAGCAATCGGCAAAACTCGATCTTTTAAAAAACAACAAATGACGAAGGACTATGTTTACTAATGCTTGCAAATACTGATAGTGCATTATTTATGTAAATTATTAGGTATTTACAAATTTCACGTAGAACTTAATAATATTTGGAAGAAAATAAACAACTACACTTATTTTAAGATACGTTTATATGTTACAAGACAAATAGAACTTTTTAGAAGTTCTAGGCTACATTTAAAAAATCGTTTTAAATCTAACTTCTAATTGTTATCTCTAGTCTATATATTCGTTGTGCATGAATGCCACACAAATGCTGCATGTCTAAACATGTTTTTTCATTATCCTTAAGCTGCTTACATTTTGCTTAAGAAGTTAATTTATTCTGTCTTTGGTCTGATGATATTACAAGCTAGGCTTTACCAAAGGACAACAATGTTTTGCACTAAAATAAGCTACAGCGTCGATTAGGGTGGGGGTTAAACGAGATCTCAAAGTTGGTGTAGTTCGAACTACGCGCTCTGGTCTCGGATGCAGGACGGGATTATTTATTAAATGGATATATATATAAAACTTTAAATTTTCATGGATAAATTAAAAAAAATTCACACAATAAAGTAATTTTCCTACAAATAATAGTATTCAAGTGATCAAGAATGTTTTTAATTAATTATAAAAAAAAATTAAGGTCGCCATTTTTAATCAGGTCAACCCTTACGTGAATTTGTGCAAACTGGCTCAACCAACAAGCCGAGCTAGTACGATCTAAATATTGAATCGGCACATTTTCGGTTTTTCACCACTTTTTAAAAGATTGTCTCGAAATAGATATAGTTTGATATTTAATGAGTAAAATTACCGTAACGAAAAGATTTTGTTGTTGTTTATTTGTTTCTTTGTTTTGCCGGGGAATGGGGGTGGGATGTTGTGCAATAATTTGCTGTGATCCAATATTCCAATTTGTGCAATGCATAGTCAACTATTCTTTCATATAATTAAAAAAGGAATAAACAGTTTGTATTTTACATATATTTTTCACCATAACAACACTTTTTTAATAATGTGTCTACTAACCTGTTTTATTTTATCTATGTGCTCATTTAATGAAATTGCAGAAACTCTGGATCGCCATCATTGTACACTGCATCGAATCAAATTGATGAAGTACGTTTACTTGTTGGTATTACTAATAACACCTAACAATGGGTGTCGATGGCTTACATGGGACTAACCATAAAATCTGTAGCGCTTTGGGGGGGGGGGATGTTTTCTTTACACACACAAACACACACACACACACACACACACACACACACACACACACTTGTCACTTCGTATCATACCGATCTGTACCTAAAATTATAGGAGCGCTTCCGATTGCAGCTGGGGCCGATTTCGTAGGAAATACACAGAGAGAGAGAGAGAGAGAGAGAGAGAGAGAGAGAGAGAGAGAGAGAGAGAGAGAGAGAGAGCAAGCATTGCCTGTATCTATTTGCTAAAATTGTGCCACATCTGCTGATACCAGTATCACCAACCTATCCCTTTTCTATAACCATCCCTTTTTAAAAATCAACAACATAAATGAATTAATGATGAAATAACATTTTTTTTTATGTGCATTGATTTTAACATTTGTACAAGATTTATCAGTTAATGTTTTAGCGAATTATCATAACAAAACCTTTTTCAGTTTTTTGTTCATTATAAACGAAAAGAAAATGTGCTGAAGTAAATTAACTTTATTTCTTATATCACTCTCAATCAGTATAATGAACTCTCCACGATCATTCATTCAGCCACTAACAATGCAGCAGACGTTTAGAAAAAAAATATTTCAAATGTATTCGTTTTTCTTTAATTGAGTAAACTAGCACTACGTTATGCAAACATTTTAATATTGTTATAAATATTACTAAGCACTGACAATACCGGAATGGGGCTTGTATATCAGTAAGACGGCATTTGGTGAGCTGTGCTTTGTTATTATATAAAGTGACTCTTATACTTATGTACAACATAATCATAGCAAACCACGATTATTTAAAGATTGATACCATGCAAAAGAAGGCCCTTTTGTCTCGCGCTTCTCAACTATTGATACAAGCATTTGAGAAGTGACGAGACACTTTTCAGAATATAGTCACTTACCTAGGAGATAATGAAAGTGACACCCGAGATCGATATTTTTTTGTTGTTTGCACCAGAGGCGGATACTTCCTTTAGCAACCACCCTCCCTCAAAAAAAAAAAAATTAAACACAGAAAAACATATTATGCTTGACTGTCAGTCGGGGCGGACCCCCATCGACGCACTCCAGTACACCACTGCACTTACCTATTCATGGTTTGTTTCATTTACGTGCATTGGTAGGTTAACTCTTGGCCTTATCTCCTCCAAATCCAGGAATGGGCAATGCCTCATGAACTTAGAATAATACCTTTCTAGTTCTATGGTTAAAGTGATAAAAAAGAAACCCAGCTATTGCAGACGTCAGTTATTAGGATACACCGCCTCCGTAGTACACAGTCCACTCCACAAAACTGAAATGCACTCACAAATCGCCATGTTCAAAAACGAACACACACACACACACACACACACACACACACACACACACACACACACACACACACACACGTTCATAAAAACAAACGCATCACTCACGCACGAGCATTGAAAGACTAAGACTAAACTTAAGACAATACACAAAACCAAAAACAGAACAGACAACACCATAGAGCACATCCCTCTACACTGCTCTACCCACCAGGAATACAAAGAAACAATGAAAACAACTGTCACACCGACACAACTCCCTGACACCACCCACTCCCTACTCTTCCCACCTCAAGGAAAAAAAAGATTTGATCCAAACAGCCCTTACACTCTTCCTATTGGATACCAATCATTCCACCTCCTCTAAAACAGGAGACAAAACACATCTCTCCTCCCCACCCCCAACCACCTGAAAAAATATTAAGATTTTAAAAAATATATTAAAAATATCCTTCCAACCCGCCCTAACCGTACACACTCTCAACCATTAAGCTAACAAAAACAAACCCAACTTATTATTCAAATAAAATTTATAAAAGGAAAAATATTTCCAACCTGCTCTGCCCGTACACACTATCAAACATAAGCTAACCAAAACGAACAAAACTTACACCCACTCTAAACACACAAAATATAACGTACACGCTGTCAAACCACATTCACGAGTCAAAACACAAGCTTTCAACAATTTTTTTTCTACTAGAACCAGTTCACACAGTTAAGCGCTAACCAGCAGGCTACACGTGCCAAAAATAAAAATTACAAACAGAAGCTTACAACACACCCCCCCCAAAAAAACACAAAAAAAAAACAAAAAAAAAACCCAAACCCACCACTGAGATAATGAGATAACACACTTGCATCAGAACACAAACTCACCCACCATAAAATAAAATCCGCCACAACTACATCCATTTAAAACAAAAAGGCATGTTGCAACTAAAAAAAAAAAAGAAAGAAAGAAAGAAAAAAAAGAAAAGAGAAAGACACACCACAAACGAACCTCCACCTTCACCAACGGCATGCGACGAAGTACCACCACCACCATCAATGCAACACCAACCCATCTCCCCTCTACAGAAAATACTGAGGAGAGGAAGTCCCACCCATCCATCCCAGAGGCCACCCAAGACCGAGAACATCTCAGGATGAAAAGTCTACTGCGGCCTCGGAGGTGAAAACGTCAGCGAGAAAAAAAAAAAGGAGCAAGCTGTCTCGAGATCGAAGTTAAATCAACGGAAGTGGTGGGGGAATAAATTAATGCACTGTGTGTTTTTTTAACACTTTCATATAATTTCACTTTAACAACTTTATATCGAACTATTTTTTAAAGTTTGGTATTGTTTATGGTCATATGCGGGCATGAACAACCATGTTGATTAAAGCATTTACGTGTAATCTAAAGCCATTTGCATGTCGTCTGTTTACATGCAGTCTAAATCTGTTTACGTAGTCGAACTTTTTAAAGCATGTTAATTTAAGTCTATTTGCATATAGTCTAGATATGTTTACGTGTAGTCTAAATCTGTTTACGTAGTCGAACTTTTTTAAGCATGTTAATTTAAGTCTATTTGCATATAGTCTAGATCTGTTTACGTGTAGTCTAAATCTATTTAATTGCAGTCAAATTCTATCTGTCCAAACCCTTTTTGCGTTTGCCCGGCTTCCTAAGGGGCAGGAAGGTTGGGTGCTTTACTGCTTTTGTACGCGTAGGTTTCTACTATATGTGCGTGTGTGTGTGTGATTATTGTGGATCAACACTCGACAATACGAACACCTGACTTTACCGAATATTAATGTCTAATAACTGTAGCATTGTTTGTTTGTATCAGTACCATATTAAGATGTGGCAGACCTATTACTAAAGCATCTAACAAGTAAGTACCCCAAACAAAACTAAACAAAGCAAAACAAATTCAAATGCGTTATTTTCCTTTTCGTGGACAAATTCACTCCAAGAGTGATTTCACCACGAACATTTCCTTTATTTATATTTGTCACATTTTTCTTTATTCCATAACAAATCATGGTCAAATTTTAAGATTTTTTTTTTATCATAGGCTCTGTATCTTAGATGGCAGAAAGGCATAGTGCCTCTTGTGCCTTTAAAACAGACCTGGGCAAATATTTTAGATGGCACTAGGTGTAGTGCCTCTAGAACAGACCTGGGCAAATATTTTAGATGGCACTAGGCGTAGTGCCTCTTGTGCCTCTAGAACAGACCTGGGCAAATATTTTAGATGGCACTAGGTGTAGTACCTCTTGTGCCTAGAACAGACCTGGGCAAATATTTTAGATGGCACTAGGTGTAGTGCCTCTTGTGCCTCTAGAACAGACCTGGGCAAATATTTTAGATGGCACTAGGTGTAGTGCCTCTTGTGCCTCTGGAACAGACCTGGGCAAATATTTTAGATGGCACTAGGCGTAGTGCCTCTTGTGCCTCTAGAACAGACCTGGGCAAATATTTTAGCGGAAGGGCCGCGTAGAGAATGGAAATAAAAGAACGGGCCGCCAAATAAATATACCATGTTTCAATAAAAAAATATATAAAACAAATTATAAATAGAACATTAAATACAAACACACTGGAAAACAAAATAACTTTATTTTATTTATAATATGTTAATAGCGAATTATACCAAGAATACGGACTAGAATTATTTAATAAAATCTATATTTTAAAATGTAAACTACATCAAATAAGTTCCATTCTGATTATAGTTTTTATTTTAATTTTATATGCTTATGGCCCAGATATCTTTTACAAAAATGTGTGTGTGTGTGTGTGTGATATTTTTTTAAATAACAAAAAATATATAATAACGTGTGACAATTCAAATATTAAAAACAAATTAAATACAGAAAGAGAGAATCCAAAGGAATATCTGAGTAATTTAAAATTAAAGAAAATAAGAAATATTTAAATTTAAGGATACAGCATTCCAGATAACTTCGATAATATGAGTAATTTAAAATTACACAAAATAAAGAAATATTTAAAATTAAGGATTCAGAATTCTTAAGAAAATGTCATATTGACATTAAACAGAAATGAAATAACTGACATATTCTGGCATAATGTGTGCATAACAAATTGCGTACATCTATCCAGAAAATAGAGAGAAACAAAAACGAATCAAAAACAAACTGTTAATGATGAAATCTGAGCAAACAAAATATGTAGTTATCATGGTTTTAAGGAGTTTAAATGAGATGAATGCAATGCTTTCAAATCCTTCAATATTTTTACATTTTTACAGGTGTACATTTTGGTGTTGAGATTCTTAAAACTGATGGTAAAGACAATCTGTTGTTGTGCTTGTTCGTAAGACGTTTTTTTTTTTTATTAAGATACATTAAATGTTTATTCTCAAATATACGTAGATCCAAAAATAACCAGCTTTTCTTCTGGCAAATTCTTAAAGGCTTGCGAATTTGTTTGGGTCAAGAGATTTGTAAAATGTTCATATTTCTTCATAATGATGGAATTCAAGTAATTCAGGATTACACTGAACATCAATGATTTTAAGTTGAAATGTACTTGGTGTACTACCACTCTCAGATGAAAAAGAATCACGAATGACTGACAAAACATTTTCCAGTTTTATGGGTCATGAAATCGCCGGGAAAATTCATCATTCAAAGTGTTGACTATGTTAATGTATTCTTCAAATTTATTTTCGGGTATAATCAGTGCTTGCGTATTTAGAAAGTGATCAAGTGTTTTTTCGTTAAGTGTTGAGAAAACAAACGCAGTTTCATTTGGAAAGCAATCAAGCTTATTATCATGTCATGAGCAAATAAGTGTCATCATTGGAACACACTATTGAACACAGTGAGGTGCGTCATAATGTCCAGTGTGAAAGCGATACAGTGATTAGTTAATTCAGGATAATCTTTGTTATTTTTCATTTCTGAAAAGAGAAAGATGTCATTTTTAAGGTCGATACTCGACGAAGAACCTTGCCTAAGCTTAGCCATCGAGCTTAGCTATGATAGAGAACATCGGAATACTCACATTCAGAAGATCTTGAAGCAAACTTATGAAACGCTTTTGAATCAGGCCCTTTGATTGGATATAATTTTCCATTTTAATAATGTAAAATGTTACGTGTTTTACATATTGCACGTTTTTACACAATACCTGATGGTGAATAATGCAAAGTATGGAAATTAAATTGTGATTAAGATATTTTTTCATGAATTTTATTCTGAATTACTTTTAACACGCCAACATTTTTACCGGTCAGACTCGGTAGTCTATCGATTGTAAACACTTACAATTTTCTTCCATGGCTAGTTATATTTTACGAGACACGTCTCACCTTTATCAAATATTTTGGCTCCAGTTGTTTGGTCTCTTAAAGACTCCAATGACAAACGTTCTTCAATAATTTTAAAGTTAGGAGTAAATTGCATGTATTAAAATTAACAACTGTGTAGTATCCTTTCGATCCGTGCTCTTGTCAAAGGCAATTGATTACCATGTTACTGATTGTAATTCTGATATTAGTTGCTCATTCAAATTTTCATCGATGCATTCAATTCGTCGTTTTATAACTCGCCGAGATAAACTCACTCTCTCAAATGTATATTTTATGTCATATGATGCCACTAGACCCAATCATACATTCTATAATAAATTCCCCATATGATGCCACTAGATCCAATCATACATTCTATAATAAATTCCCCATTAGAAAAAGGTTTATTGCTTTTGAAAAAATTATGCTCAATAGTGTGGTAGAGTAAATTTGCCTATCCCTAATTTTAAATTTAAATTGTCAAATTGTCTGAGTAACCCCACCTTGGGCACTCCTTATGACAATATTTTCAAAGTGTCTGAGTTGGGAATATGCTAGAAATTGATGATATAATGCAAACTAATTCTAACTGGATGAATATTTTTTTAATTAATTATCCAATGGTTGATTTACGAGAACGAGACCAGCCAATGAGCTGAGATCTAAAAGTTTACCTGCTGTAGAAAATGCTATATTGTCTGATCACTTGAATTTGAAGTGGCAAGAAATCCGATCTTGAAAGGTGGCCGTTAGCTTAATGGTAAGTTAACTGACTGGTTGAGAGAGAATGGACTTAGAAATATATAACGTGCATTCTGGCTATTGATGTGTTATACTTGTGTTTTATGTAGATTTGTATTATATGAGTAGACTATTATTTCTACAAATGTTTGCATAAAAATTGTATATACTTCTATGAAAATACTTTTTCTAGTCCTGTGTATTTTAAAAAATATTATTATCAATAGTTTGCGGGCCGCATAAAGAGAAATGGCGGGCCGTAATTTGCCCAGACCTGCTTTTGAATAATCAGACCCTGGTTTGTATGTAACACGGCATTCACTTAAATGCGTGTGCCTGTGCCTGTGTATGTAGATGTGTATGTGTGTGTGATATTCTTTTGGGGCAGTTACATAGGAAAATAATCATTACATTTAATATTGAATCATTTCTCATTCGAGGATGAACTAACAAATATCAAACTGATTTGTTAATCAACAACTAAACGTCAATATATTCTTTCGCTATTCATTTGCAGGCTAGTGAAATTCTAAATGTACTGGTTGGTTCATCATACACTCTTTAACTTGGACTGTGAAAATGCGTCAATATGTCCTTCAGAAGGAACAGTTGACAAGTAACAAGCCCTCTATCTTAGACTGTGAAAATACTAATGTCCCAAGTAAACTGTCGGCTCATCACAAGCACTCTAACTTAGACTGTGAAAATACTAATGTCCCAAGTAAACTGTCGGCTCATCACAAGCACTCTAACTTAGACTGTGAAAATACTAATGTCCCAAGTAAACTGTTGGCTCATCACAAGCCCTCTATCTTGGACTGTGAAAATACTAATGTCCCAAGTAAACTGTCGGCTCATCACAAGCACTCTAACTTAGACTGTGAAAATATCTTAGTCTTCAGCAGGTCTTACAGTGGGAACAGTCAGCCTACTTGGTCTTACTACCAACCCTGTCAGCGGGCTCATATTGCTAAGTCCAGACTTGATGAACAAGATATTAGCGCACTAAAACCTGCTTAACTGGAGGGGGAAGCGCCGCTAAATTAATCTCCCGACGCCAATTAGGGGCGCGGATGATCCATACGGGGCTGGCAAGAGGCACAATGGCCGACTCATTGTGGCTGCATCCCGCTAGATGGCGCTCACGCTTCGTGCTTCCGTTTCTTCACCTCCTTGATTAGTCTGCACACGGGATTTCAGGAAGCTCAATCTCTTCTTACGCCAGTTGTTAGCGACTGAGGGGGTTGTTTGGATGGACGGATGAGATGTTGAGGGAGGTAAAGAAACTGTTCGATGGTCACTTTGCCGTGCTGACAAACATATCATAAGCATCTCGACGATGGTGTGCTGATTGTCTTGACGCTATTTCTGCTATATTGCCTGTCATTATCTGCAATGTTAACACTAAAATAAAACTACCATCATAGCAGAAATATCTTGCCTCTCATTATAATTATCTGCAATGTTAAAACTAAAATAAAACTACCATCATAGCAGAAATATCTTGCCTGTCATTATCTGCAATGTTAACACTAAAATAAAACTACACTCATAGCAGAAATATCTTGCCTGTCATTATCTGCAATGTTAACACTAAAATAAAACTACCATTGTAGAAATATCTTGCCTGTCATTATCTGCAATGTTAAAACTAAAATAAAACTACCATCATAGCAAAAATATCTTGCCTGTCATTATCTGCAATGTTAAAACTAAAATAAAACTACCATCATAGCAGAAATATCTTGCCTGTCATTATCTGCAATGTTAAACTAAAATAAAACTACTATCATTGGTTTTCTACGACTGACTGAATGCAATTTTGTTTTAAATGAAGCGTGCTTATTTTCATTCTTCTTATTTGTTAGTGGTTACATGCTGTTTTCATTCTTGTGATACTTTAGTGATTGTGTGTTTGTGTTTAACCCTCTGATACTGAGGTAATTTGTGTGTTTGTGTTTAACCCTCTGATACTGTAGTAATTTGTGTGTTTGTGTTTAACTCTTTGATACTGTAGTACTTTGTCTGTTTTATTAGTTCCTTATAACAGGTTATTATTTGAACTCTGACTATTATTTTGTTTTGTTTTCTGTAACGCATTTCTTTATTCTATGTTCACTAACAAGTTCTCACCAGTAAAAGTGACTGCTGGTTGAAAGCAGTTGGTCTCCCTTTGACCTCCATCTCATGTTAGTTCCCACACACTGGTGCACGACAGAGGCAGTGTTCGTTTGAAACGTACTAGTGCCTGTCACAGGCAGCGCGTAAGACTGCAACGCAGTGGTACCTGTCATATATAGTGTTAGTGTGAAGCAAGTGGTAACTGTCACAAGCAGTACCTGTTATATACAGTGTTAGTATGAAGCCAGTGGTAACTGTCACAAGCAGAGGTGTAGTAGGGCGGGGACGGAGGGGGACGGCGTCCCCTTTCTTTTTTGTATGAAATGGACGCGTCCCCCTAGTAGTTTTGTTCCAAAAATCCACGTTGGTAGAGTTTGTGTAAAATAAATGTTTATGAATTTCATTTGATCTATAACTCTTTCATTTAGTCGAGTTTTTGGCGTCCCCCCCCCCCCCCACTTCTTTTTTCCTGGCGTCCCTCTACTTCTTTTTTTTCTCATTTAGTCGAGTTTCTGGCGTCCTACACCCACTTCTTTTTTTAGGACTACACCCTTGGTCAAAAACTATTCAGACATAAATCATAAATGTCTTTATGATATTGAGTTAGATTAATAATTTATTGTTTTATTTTTCTGGAATTAAAGAAGTAAACAATGCCACTTTATTGTTTTTGAAATTGAAGATATAAACACCACAACTATGAATAGTCCTAAAATTTCTGGAATTGGAGAAATAAACATTGCCACAAATAAGCTCCTTTGATTTCTGAAAATATTGCCACTGTAAACATTCCTATATTTTCGGGAATTGTAAAACGAAACATTGCCACTAAAAACACCACTATAATTTATAAAAACATTGCCATGAGAATATTTCTATAATTTTTAGAACTGGATACATAAACTCTGCCCCAAAATACTCCTAAAATTTCTGGAGATGTAAGAAACAAAATCTAATGCTGGGACTACGCTTTTGATTCCTTTTATTCATGGAGTGGGGAAAAATAAACACTGCTACTAAATATATTCCTCTGAATCCTATTGTTTATGAACTTGCGGAATTAATACAGCTCCTAAAAATATTCTTGTAAATCCTGTTATTCCTGGAGTTGGAGATATAAGCACTCCACTGAGAAACAGTAGGGCGCTGATAGTGCTAAAGAAGCACTCACTAAGAAATTGTATGATGCTGATAGTGCTTCTCAGAAGAGACTATTCGGTAAAAGGGATTACAAAATGTCTGGCACGAAGGGTTTGTACCCAAGTGTAACCCGGATGAGGTTCTTTACCTCCGTCCTGACAGTATTTGGGGACACTCGTGCGCGTTCCGTGCACAAATATCCCTATCAATAGGGGCTAATGGAAAATTACTTGCTCGATTTGTTACCCAAGTAGCTCCTCTGACCTCTGAGAGTTCACAGGAAAGGGGAGGAGTTGGCCTTTAAAGACAAGTATCACTTGAGGCGGCCTAGGCCAGGCTGACCGGATGCGCAGACGGAAATGGAAACTAGCCGCCTAGACACATGGGGCACTTTTCTTCACCGACCTCTGCACCCATTAAACATTTCAGCAATGTAGGATTTTTTCACGACAGAGTTTTACTATGAATAAAATGAAAGATATCTACTAAAGACTAATCGTTATAAACATTTTTTAAAATTCAATTGTTCCATTAAATGGATATATCTAGATAGAGAGAAAAATCCGCTTGAATAAAATGGCTGTTTGTTTATAAGGTGTAAATTAATTCAAATTAATTTATTCTATGATTTGTATATTGTCCTTGTGAGACTGGAAATATATTATATAAATCTGTTGAACTAACGAAAAGGCCTTTAAATCAATAATTAAGAAATAATTGATAACAATCTGTAGAGACTGTAGTCTCTAGTGGTAACAGTAACTTCCGGCTTTAAGAAAGGACAGTGTTATCGATTCGTGGCTTGGTTCGTAACTTAGCTGGGGATGTGAGAAGAGTGAAAATGATAAATGTCCTAACATCTATAGTCGCATTTACCTACATATGGTTATCAATATCTGTAAGAAGGTCAATACATTTATTAAATCAACAATCAAATATATAACATAATCAAAGAGCGTTGACATTTATATCACTGTGCAAATAATGTTTGACAATGTAGGATAATCATTCAGTTTATCCTAACAAAGACATAAATACATAATCAAGTTCATGGATATCATCTTGGAAATAAGGGTTTCAGAGAAATAATTAAAGTCAATATACATAATATTTTCAAAGATGGGGCCATCGCCGCCACGTGTTCACAATCACGTGGTTGCAACAGTCACTGTCTTTCTTATTTAGGTGAGGCCCCACATGTCCCTCCTAGAGGCACATTATGCAACTGTTCCAGAATCTTCAACATGCTCTCTAAGCACACCATAGAGAATCGTCCTGAATTTCACATACTCTGTCAAGCACATCAGGAGGAATGTTCTTAAATTCCAATGTGAATTTACTAAACACACCATGAGGAATATTCAAAATAATCTTCATGAATTCTCAAGACCAAACTCAAGCCACAGTTTCCATCTTATTGGTTCTCAAAGAGAATTCACAGGAATCAACTTACAGCTACACGTCTTACTGATAAGTTACTGACAGCTCTGGATGCATACACCAACATATTTAAGTAGAGTACAGTAGTCACTGTGGCATGAAGTGACAACCAAAAGTCAGATTAAGGCTGCACTAAATTCCTTTCTCTCTTACAAACATTCTCAACACCTACAAATCCTGCAACAATTTCGTTAACCCAATAGACGTACAGCATAAGAAATATAGCATTGATCAAAATTCACAAGTATAACATACAACATAGTCAAATTAATGAACCTAGAAATAATGATTCAATTAAATTAATCACTCTCCAATTCAAATCATTGATCAATAGCAAACATGTATGAAATATTCTAAGTCCATTCTTTCTTTATCAGTCAGTTAACTTACCATAAGCCAACACTCACCTTTATGAGTTATGTTCAAATTCAAAGTGATTAGAAAAGAGTACTTCTTCAATAAAGAAACTTTAAGTCCATAACCATTGGTTGAGGTTGTTATGAACAGTGTGAAACTATTAGTCAAAAACTACTCATCCAGTTGGAAATGATTTGGATTGAATCAGCAGTTTCTAGCCTATTCTCCAACTGAGTTATTTTACCTCCAACTTTGACATTTATAAAAATACCATCCTAAGAAGTGCCCAAGGCCAGGTCATCAATATATTATATATCACACACAAACAATTTAACTAAATGGTGTGCAATATAACTGATTTAAACCGCTTTAAGGAAAAGAAATAAGAAAAGGGAAAGACGAAGAAAGTAATAAAATAGAGGAAAAAAATCATGGAAATTTAGTTTTCACAAATGAGTCCGCAAGGAACTCTACAAGCGCTTACAATCACAGCGTAGGAACGATCGACATACGTCTCATGGATAGTGACTAGACTTGAACTCATGACCTTGCGCATGTGAGGCTAGCACCATAACTGATAAACCATATTACCTCATAATGAAAATAAATTGCCTTGGTACATTCAGTTCTGTTCCCCAAAAGCCGAAAAGCAGTAGCTTGCTGCAGAACCAAACGATCTGAAGAATTCTTCTCTCACCGTGTAGAGAGTTTAATCCGAAGTGTGTAGTGTAAATGACCTAATTAGAGCTTAACTGAAAGACATGCTTTAGCTTAAAGCAATTTGGGGCTTGACGTCCCTTGATTTCGCAGATATGTACGTTACACGTACGGGCATTTGAATAGAAGCAAACGCCGGCGAGTCAGTTAATATGGAAATTGATGTCGATTATCGGAGCAGTCCGCGCGCTCGTGCTGAAAGTGAACTCTGCATTTCGTAGGTCTGGCCCCAAGCTATGGCTCCGCCTTTCAGTTTCAGGCGCGTCGATTGGTAAAACTGTGGGAATGAAAGTTAGAGCTGATGTTCAATGGAAGTGTTTCGTTTTTCTTACAGCAGAAGTATTGTTCCACTTCTTTCTGAATACTGCCTTAGTATTGTTGGGAAATCTACATTTTAAATTGTCTGCAGTAAATTTCTTCGTGAGTGACGACAAACAGTGTGGAAGGAAATAGAGAAAAGAGAAATTTTCCACAGGGAACTTTGACATCATTTGTCATCGACCATCTCGAGTGGTGAACTCTTTGATCATTGGATGAACTTTGACGTCATACGAGACGCGATTTGTGGACTCTGTGATCATTGGTTCAACTTTCACCAGTCTTTATTTTTAAAAATGAGTTTTATGAAATATCCTTGTGGAATTCGATATTTTTAAAGCATCGTGGTATGTGTCTCTTTGTTTAGCCATACCTATAGCTCTTAAAAATTATATTTTGCAGCTATTTTTTAAAACTTTTAATTGTATTCTCAGTAAGTCAGATAACTCTTTTTATTTTTAATTTTAATTTTTTTGTTTAACCATTCCGAAAAAAATTCTCGTAAAATTTTAAAACAAAAATTATTATTTCGATAAAATCTAGTCTTTTTCTTGTCAGTAAACGATAAATGCATCTTGTGAATTAAAATTATTTTCATTTATAAACTTTGCGAAACACAAAACTTCGGGCGGCTTCGGAAACGCATAAGCTCGTGACGTCAAATGGGAGGCATGAAAGTCGTGACGAACAGCATGTGTCAGAAGAAGCTGTACGCGATAAAGAGGAAATCTCTGGAATCTGTTATAAAACAAGACTAGCTCTTTATCAGTTCTAGTCTGATGAAACAGAAAATGAAGGCGGTTCAGAAGGATACGTTCGAACACATTGACTGTAAGTCAATTTCAATGGAAGCAGACGATAAATTATTCTAGTCTAGCAACAATCACGATCAACCTCTCTGATTAAGCTATAATACTTGAATGGCTAGGCAAATAAATCTGTTACTTAGAATGTAGATCTAAATAGTTTAGCCTAGCAAATAATTGCTAACTTTCGCTATATAAACATCATTTTAAAAAACAAAACAAAACAATGTTTGGATTTTTAGTGTTGTCATTCTTGTAATGTGTTTATTAGCAATTGATATATATTTTGAAATTTTATGGTGAGGTACAGACAAATAATAAAAATAATAAAATTACAACTTAATAATACATATAAATAAAGCAACCAATATACACATTAAACTTTTTAAAAAGGAAATAATGATGAAAATAATAAATAGTAATATAAAATTAATAAATAAATTAAGTATTATGCACAACATTAAATTAAAAATGTATAGCAATGTAATTACTACATGTAAATGTGTATATAAATAGGAAATATACACAGATACTTATTTTCTTTTCAGTCATTAGAAATGAAAATAATTGGTTTCAATCCTAATATGCTATCAATGTATGCAAGTTAAGCTCACGTTTCTTGTTATAATCTCTCACGATAATAAAAATTCATTTGACTTTTGTCTAGCTTTAATGTGCAAAACAATGACTGTAGTGTTTATAAATCTCCCTATTTGAAGTGCAAATAAGAAATATAAAAATAACTTGTCCTGCTAGACAGTGTTAAGTACCACTATACATGTTCTACTGATTTCTATTATTAAAAAATCTTCCTCGAACTTTCCATTCTGTAGAGTAGATAATTTTAATTTGTTCTTCAAATCAATGACAATACATTTTACATATATGGTTATAATAGCTGAACTTTTTATTATTAGTAGTAGTAAACTACTAGAAACAATTTTAATTTCAATTTACACTTGAGGAATGTTTAGTTTTATGTTGTAACTATTAATAATATATATTATTAAATCTGTCCAAATACTACTTAACATACTTAGAGATACTATTAAAAACATATAAAATTACAGTTTTGTTTTTTTAGAAACATGATCTTTTGTAAATTTGTTTCTTGTTTTAGTAACTTGCTTATTATTTGCTACTGAAGGATATATGTTTGGATTTTTCGTTTGGCCTAACTCTTAGGGTACTATTGTTTAATATCTTTTTGATATGCATTGACTGAATATTTGTTTACATGAGCATATAATCTTAGTACTGCAAATATAAAATATAAATAAAATATTATAGTACATAAAATTTCATTAATTAAATAAACACATTGTTAATGAATTCATTGTGAGCATGCACTGGAATTTTCTGGCACATGCATAAACGTTTTTAATATTTTAAATACAGACAAAATATAATACACAACTCATTAGTATATATAGTATTAATATATAAACACTTAGACAACTTTTAGTAATTGCTATAGAATCAGCCATTGTCATCAGTGAATATTAATTACTGGAAATATTGTACTGCCTTACTAAATGAGAGTTCGGAAACTGCTGTCATCAATGAATAGTAATTACTGCTAATACTGTTTACGTCTTATGTACTGAAAACTCAGAAACTATTTTCATCCATGAATAGTAATTACTGCTAATACTATTTACAGTCTTATGCAGCGATAACTCAGAAACTGTCGCCATCACTGGATATTAATGACTGTTAACATTGTTTACAGTCTAATAAACTGATTTCAATATTCAGGTGTCTAACGTATAACTAATTTCAATATTCAGGTATCTAACAATAAATTAATATCAATTGTCATGAGAATAACGTAAAACTAGTTTCAATTGTCATGTGATAACGTATAAACTAATTTCAGTTGTTACATCTTTGGCATATAAACTAATTTCAATTGTCATATCTCAGAAATATAAACTAATTTCAGTTGTCACATCTTTGGCATATAAACTAATATAACTAATTTCGATTGTCAAGGCTATAACATATAAGTTAATTTTAGTTATCATGACTCTTATATATAAACTAATTTCAACAGTAGGAGTACTCAGTTTAAATTAAATTAACTTATTACAATGAAACGTGCATGTGGCCTGTAAACTGTTTTCATAGACTGCAGGTTGGCATGTCAACCAACAGTTTTTAATAGATCTTGCATGAAGTAAGCACCAAAAATGAAAAGAAACAAGTTCTAAGTGACTTTTTCTTTGAAAAAATTCTGTTAGTATGCAGATGCTTCATGTAAATTCACGCTGTTGGAACTTTTCATGTCTAGCTCAACTAGGTTCTTTTCCCTCCTGACTTCCATTCATCTTGAAAATCTTCGACGCACAGTAATTAAGACTGGCTGGCTGGCTGGCTGGCTGGCTGGCTTGTTGAGGGGCTTGTGCAAGCATATTACTTATCCGCCCGGAATGTTCGAATTCTCTCGAACTTAAATATAGCTCATTCTCTAGGGAAGTGTACCATTTTGCTATATGAAGTGCAAAAATAAAGTGGATTAATTCTAATTATTTTAAATTCTAAAATCTTCACCAGGGTCTAATGTTCACCTAAAAACATACGAAAAGATAAAAATTATAAAAAATGATATTATAGGAGTTTGAAACACGTAAAAAGCATATGTTTCTGTTGAAAACTTAGAAAGTAAGATTTTACAGAAAAAAGACATTTTTATTTTTACCAGAAAAAGTATTTTAAAATAAGCAATACAATTATCTCATTACCACCAATATATTTTCTTTATTAACCTAAATTAATGACCTTAATCTGGATAATTTTTATTTAAAATAGGTTATAAAACTGCAACTTCGCAACGTAGAAACTATATTAACAAATTTATCAGCCATCATTGAAGAAGTTCCATTTTTCTCAGCTAGACATAAAATGGGCTGAGTTATTATGTTACTAATGTTTTTTTAAAATATAATAATAAGCCTAATCGCACTATTTCTATTCTTGAATGTAATTCACAGGTTTTTCTACCCTTATTTGCTCTGGTTCAAAACATACATACAGCTATGTGAAACCTTAAATGCTAAAGAAACCGCATGGATATATATATATACATATATGTAAGCTATTTACGATGTTAATTAATTTAATCAAAATATTATCGAGATTATCAGAAGTCTTAGCTGTTTTGAAACGTCGATGATTCCGAAAATTTTCCTGCCTGCAACCATGAATGGAATGAAAATTATTTTTCTAATTTGGTACTGAAACTCATCACACCAAGACAAAATGACATGAGAGTTATCTTTCCGGAATATGGCGCCTTTGAAAATGTAAAATGTAGTTCTCGATATTATAGTAATTATTTTATATTTACAAATTTATTAGTTCTGTTGTAACATGTTAAAGATGAAACGAAGTCAAATTAGTTTTCATAAAACTGAGTATTTCCGAATCTAACGAATAAATTTGAAAAAATAGCATATGAATATTTCCGGTTAAAAAAAAAATCTAATTAAAACCAAATTGCGTGTTCGTGTGACATTTCGCAGTTTGATAAAAGTTTTGGAACCAATTTACATGGAAACTAAGCATTGCAAAAATATGCCTTTATAAAATATTATTTCTTGATAAAATTGACGGTTTGCATTAAAAGGAATATCTAATATTACTTTAATGTAATACTGCTTCTAATAAAATCTTGAAACAGGAAATTTGTTGGATTATTTATAACAATGAAAATTAAAGAAAACGGCTATGTGTATCCATGTAACAAAAAGAGGTGCCATTTTTTTTATAGTTCAAAACTACTCTGTATTACAAATAATTACACAAAATAAATATACATATATTCACACAACTATCTTATGTATCTCTCACGTCAATTCTGAATATATAGAATATAAACACGTGATATTTCAAAGCTTTATTTTTTAAGAAAACACATTTCAAATGGACTCCCCTCTTCATAGTACACTTCCCCAGAGTATGAACCATGTGTGTTTAGACAGCAGTTTTACGCCACCACTGGAACTTGTGCTGAATATTTCATCATCAGACGTTATCTGATCTGGAGTGCCCCAGTGGGACCCATTGCCGCACACTTGTGTTCGAGGTGGAGGGCGGGAGGGCTGGTGGAAGGGGGTGAATATATATATAATGCATAGATTCAGGTGTTGCCAACTCTAAACGTCTATAACTGCTAATTTGACTTGTAAATGGTATGCGAGCTGGCCTCTTTACCTTCGACCCTTTCCTTGGCATATAAGTCAAATAGCATCCACACTGCCATAACGTTATAAAAAAATTAATTTTGTTGTCAACTTCCGGATTTCATCGCTCACGCTTTAATTTTACAACGAATCACTCGCATTCAATTATCGTTTTCTTAAGCTATGATTTTACAATGAATCACTCGCATTCAACATTCTTTTCTTAAGCTATGATCTTACAACGAATCACTCGCATTCAACATTGTTTTCTTAAGCTATGAACTATGAATAGAAGCACTAGAACGCACTGTGCAGTGCTTCGATGTACATACAACTGGAGAAGATTAAAAAAAGTGCAATAAATTAATCTTGTTTTTGATTTTTTTTCAAAATCAAACATTGTGACTGTTAAAGTGATGTACGCTTCGCTTTTTATCGAATACCCTCGGAGCCAGACCTCAAAAGACAATGGTTGTCTCCTGTGCAGTTGAAAACTGCTCCAAAGAGTGTTTACGTATGCTCTTTTCATTTCACCGATAAAATATCCTACCGTTAACAAACCTATACCAGTGTTATAACTTGGTTATAAGAGAATGGAAGATAAAATATCCTACCGTTGACAAACCTATACCAGTGTTATAACTTGGTTATAAGAGAATGGAAGATAAAATATCCTACCGTTGACAAACCTATACCAGTGTTATAACTTGGTTATAAGAGAATGGAAGATAAAATATCCTACCGTTGACAAACCTATACCAGTGTTATAACTTGGTTATAAGAGAATGGAAGATAAAATATCCTACCGTTGACAAACCTATACCAGTGTTATAACTTGGTTATAAGAGAATGGAAGATAAAATATCCTACCGTTGACAAACCTATACCAGTGTTATAACTTGGTTATAAGAGAATGGAAGATAAAATATCCTACCGTTGACAAACCTATACCAGTGTTATAACTTGGTTATAAAAGAATGGAAGATAAAATATCCTACCGTTGACAAACCTATACCAGTGTTATAACTTGGTTATAAGAGAATGGAAGATAAAATATCCTACCGTTGACAAACCTATACCAGTGTTATAACTTGGTTATAAGAGAATGGAAGATAAAATATCCTACCGTTGACAAACCTATACCAGTGTTATAACTTGGTTATAAGAGAATGGAAGATAAAATATCCTACCGTTGACAAACCTATACCAGTGTTATAACTTGGTTATAAGAGAATGGAAGATAAAATATCCTACCGTTGACAAACCTATACCAGTGTTATAACTTGGTTATAAAAGAATGGAAGATAGAAAGCACCGAGTGCTTTGGAGGTGTCCACGACAATGTCTGCTGCAAATACATATGCAAACAATAGTCAAACTTGAAAAAAGAAAGTCACTGATTCGAATTCGTCTGATCAGCTCCTTAAGATATCTTTCAATGTATCCTAGGTTTTGGGTTGGTTGTTTTTTAAAGATTTTAAAATTGACTACCTTCTAAAGAACGGCTCAATGCGAATATTCTTTCTCTGTAACAAATTCACAGAACCGGAAGATGTCGACAAAAGCATTAAGATATACAAATGTCATCAACCTTGACATATATTTTAAGTAAACTCTGGAAAGTTGTGGCTGCTTAATTTATCCTTTGATTTAAGGAACTAAATCACTGATAAATCAAAGTAAAAAGGCCTGGGTACTTTTTCTTTTAACCTGACAGGCAAGAAATGTCGCGACAGTCAAGTCATCCTAGACTCAGAGTCTAGTCTTTGAGCAATTGCGCAAGCACTTTAAGTCATTTTGTAATACTTAGTTTAATATTTAGCCTACTGACCACGTGTGACTAACTGACCAATTGGATCGGTCTTGCGCACGCATGCATTATCACATTAAAATGTCGCAAGACGCAACAAAGTCAATATCGTCATCACAGCGAAAGGCTTTCCCAGATCAGAACTTGAAAAGCGCCATTGTCACTCAGTGGAATGAAACCCTCTCTCTAATTTATGCTGAAAAAGACCAGTCAGTTTAATTAAAGTACTACAATATTATTATAATGACTTCATTTTATTTAATTTTATTGCATGGCTGCTGTAAAAAAAAAAAGAAGAAGAATGTAATGCTGTGATCGATTAACCGGGAACCGATCGTTCATAATTAACCGGTTAAAAAAATTATGAACTGATTAACCGTTTTTCACATTGTGAACATGTCTTGTGTTCTTTATTTTCTCATCGTTTATCAACCCTTAAGTAGCGTAGATTTAAATCTTACACGATTCCTTATATGTAGACAGGATCTCTAACGATAATAACAATGATGAAATTAACGATGATATTCCTGTCTTATTACTCAACCAATCTTGACGTGTGCTTGCTGCATTGATTACATTCCAAGAAATTGACGCCAACATGTACTCTGTGCATTTGCCGGTAAGAATTCTGGACAAGGAGGAAAAAGCATATACTAGTACGTAACATTTTCAAGGTTCTGTAATTTATATATATATATATTATTTTCATTTTTTTAAAAAAGCATTCTTAATCATTTTCGTTAGTGTGAGATAAATCTGTACTTAAAATTGTAATTTGCCAATCAGCTTCTGGGAGCAAGAGCCATGCATACTCTTTGTCAGAATCGCGAGCCACAGACGTCACAGCTGCAACCAGAAGGAAAAGTTGATGGAAACTATCAAACTGGTAAGTTTACCAAATATCTATCTTAATGTTTGTTGTTCTTTGTTTTTTTATTTTTGGTTTCTTTAATTTTGCCTGTGAATAATTTTTCCATGAAATGTTTATAAAATAAGATCTAATATTGATATGTATTTCTTTGTGTACATTTCGCAGTGTTGCTGCATTTTAGGAAACACTCTACATTACTACTACTTCATTTCAGACAGCACTCTACAACATTACTACTACATTTTAGGCAGCAAATATCTACATCACTACTACTATATTTTAGGCAGCAAATATCTACATCACTACTACTACATTTTAGGCAGCACTCTACATCACTGTGGCATGCTGCCCATCTTCTCATGATTTTATTATGTTTACTAAAAGTAAAGATACCTTAATTCATAATAAAACTTTAAATTTAATAATAATAATATAAATAGTAATAATCATTTCGACTTTATTTCTTTAAACCACTATAAAAGTAGTGATTTCAACCTCATTTCAAACTCTTACACTTTAGTGAAAATTAAACCTCCTCGAGTTCCCAACTTGCCCAGTTATGTAAAATCTTGTTTGAACTTGTCACAGCTTTGACCATTGCAAGTGTACCTAAAGCATCAATGTGTGTCTGCTGATGTACATTCAACTGGATGTGAAAAGTGTCACCTAGGTTAGGTTAAAAATCTGGGCAACAGATGTTAGAAAACTTAAATAAGGGAGTTAGAGAAATCCAAAATTAGACTACCATTAAGACCCACACAAAGCATCTCTTATAGCAAGCGACTATCTTCAATAGTATATTCTCAAGACTGAATATTTAAAGTATGTGGACTTGTGGGAATACCTGGATTTTATAATTCAGTGATTAATTGCCAGCAAAGGTGAGTATCATAGTTTCTCTAGCTAATTATCAAAACTAATTATTTTTTAAATGTTATATCTTATTTATATGCCTAACGTTTTGTATTCATAAATATTAATTAAGATTTCTGAGCGAGAGTGAGTGAGTTTTGTCTAGCCTTTCCTCCTCTATACAAGTTGTCTGAATGTGTGAGCATGAAGTCACTTAGTTGCACAATTGTAAGCCAGGCCAGTCTGGCACCATGTGCAATGGGACCCCAACCTAGAAAGGACTTGTGGCTTCCCCATACAATCACCATATTTTACACTTTGTTGGTCCATGCAAAGATGCCAAACCACGCCTTATTTTCACTGGACTAAGTGTGTAGTATTTAAATTGAATGGAAATGCAGTGATCGAACTGAAGGCACATTTCAGTTGTGTGTGGTGATTTTGTACAAGAATTGACGGTAAACTAATGATATTCGTATAAAGTGATTTATTTACAATCGATTGTAAATTTATGATCAGGTTAATTAAAGACATATTTTCAGTTGTTCAACAAGCATATTACATTAAATATTATATGATATTATGCACAACTAAAAGTAATGAATGAAAAAATATAATCATTTTACATAAACTTCAAGCACCAAAAAACCTTGCGAATAATTTGTTGCAAATGTTAACTTTGACAAGTAGCCCAATTGTATAGCTGTTAACAGATGACAAATTTAAAATTCCTTCGCAAAATATGCTAAACATAAAAAGTACTTTTATTCAGGAAACTGCAAAGAATAACCCATTTAATTATTCCTGGACAAAAAAAATTCCTTCCAAGTTTGAAAGCTGTATAACTGATTTATTTTTTAAAATCAATTCATTCAAAGAAGGTTTCATTTTATTTCTAAAATTTGCACAGCATTTCAAAGTTGATGGACCTTTTATTTAGAAAAATTGTCAAACATTTTCAAAATACTTTATTTATGAAACAAAATGCCACTTCTTTCAACGAGGCAATAGTTTGTTTGGAGACATTTGAAATATTTCAAAGTACGTTTTATTCACAAACTTTGAAAATATTTCAAATTACTTTTTCATCGGAAAAATGCGTATTATTTCACAGTACAAGTACGTAGCACTGTGGAAAATTGGCAGACTGTTTCAAATGAATCATTTGTCGTATTCTAGGCATCATCCAATATGAAAGTTTGATACCAATTGTTTAATTAGACAGACACGGTTATGTATGCGTATTTTCTGTAGTGGACATATATAAAAACACATAGAGAGTAATACCATTAACATCACTCACTACGATTATTCCAGTGCTCGTACATTTTCGGGAGGTTACAATACATCCATGGTGTCAATGGGCATTCAGAAACTTATCAATTATAGAATCAGTTATCAATGAATACTCACATAGAGGGTTCCCCTCCCTCCCCCCCCCCCCCCCAGCACGTATTTTATTATTGCATAGGACTTTTATGAATTTAAGTGTAACCTACAAATCCTAAACGTAATTATTTAATATAGCACAAAATACTTCTCTCAGACGGCAAGCTGTGCTACGGATCCTCAATACTACAGAATAAAATTATACATCCGTCCTATTTTTAAAAGGGGAGATCATTCAAATTCTATGTGCTTTAAAAAAAAAATAACCATGATCAGTATTCTTTCTTTGCTTCAATGAGCGATTAATCATTTATATTTTTTAATACACCAAGTCTTTGTGATGATAATCAATATTAGTTTCTTTGAATTTCTTTATACACTAGGCATGTCATTAAATATATTGACACAACGATACCGGCATTGCTACGGAGTTACAGTGTAATAGTGCACTCTCTGTAACACAATAAATTCTCACGCACTATTTCTACTTTACTGTCCGGAGTTAAAGTGTAATAGTGCACTCACTCTAACACAATAAATTCTCACGCACTATTTCTACTTTACTGTCCGGAGTTAAAGTGTAATAGTACACTGTAACACAATAAGTTCTCACGCACTGTTTCTACTTTACTGTCTTGCCCATGGACACAGCAATAATCCTCTGTCCAGTTTATTACTAGGAACAATTATATTCTGCTACCCGGTATTATTCCGGTTTTAATGTGATATTTTGCGCTTTTGAAATAATGATTCTCTGATATCTGGTATTATTTCACTTTATCGTGTGACAATGCACTATAAACACGATAATAGTACACTTATATCCGGTATTATTCTAATTTAACGTGTGACAATGCACTATAAACACGATAATAATACTCTTATATCCGGTATTATTCCACTTTAATGTGTGATAAAGTATGATAATAATACTGTGATATTCCGTATTATTCCACTTTAACATGTGATATTGCACTATACATATAACAGGGGTGCACAAACCGCGGCCCGAGACGGGGGGGGGGGGGGCTCTATGCGGCCCCCGGAGGACTTTTGGATGTTACCATTATTACGAATGTAAAGCACGTTATTTCATTATTTGTGTTGTTTTTTCTACTGAGCCATCCATGTGGCGACCCTCCACGCACTATCAATTGGAAACTTGGCCCTCTGGCCTAAAATGTTTGTGCACCCTTGACATATAATAATACTGTCTTATCTGGTATTATACAACTTGTGTGATATTGCACTATACATATATAATACTGTCTTATCTGGTATTATACAACTTGTGTGATATTGCACTCAGTACCAGCACGTATCACAGATTTCATTCATTGAACTATATACAATAGTTCAGATGCGTGTGACTTGTACAAAGAGCAAATAATGTACTCTAAACAATATTCTACACATTAAAATATTGCTGAACTTATTACAGTTTGTTGTTATAGAGTTTATTCCTTCATGTCAGAGCAATTTTTAGCTGCACTTTATGCTGACACACCAATGGCAAAGTATATTAGAGTTATATAGTAAATTCTTATTTATGTAAAAAAGATACTCTACCAAGAAAGTCTCATAGCACAGTTAATAACAATTTAGTAAATAAAAATAATATTTATATATGTGTGTGCGTGTGTGTGCGCGCGCGCGCGCGCGTGTGTGTTTGCTGGCAATTAACCGTTCTTGAAGCTGCTCAACCAATTACATGTATTATGTTGTTATCTCGACACACTGCACAATATGTATAGATAATATGTGTCATTACTTTGGCATACTACAAATTACTTTTAGATAAATTTGTGTCATAATTCATGTCATTTTCTCGACACGCCGCAGCTACGTGTAGACAATTTTGTGGTGCATCTCGACCACACTATAGATTACTTGTCTATAAATTCACGTCATTTTCGCATCTCACTGTCTCTACTAGTTAAGAGTTATTTAAGCCATCACGGGACCACTGCTTTACTTTTTCATGAAAGTGAAGAGTGATTATTTGACTCGCAGCTTCTTCTCTTGTTTGTTTATTGGCCGGGTGAGGAGAATGAGCTAAAACGTGAAATAGATTTAAATCATCACATGATATATGTTCAAGGTTATCCACAGACAGTCTCTTGGTGATCATGCAATAAGTTCTGTGAGTGATATCAATGCCAGGCACAATATGCAACACGCGTACGATTCTGATGTCTTTACTTCTGCGACTAATCGATGTCTGTGTCGGATCTTGGCAATGCAATATCCACCGTAAAAACCAAACTTAAATTCCAGTCTGCTTGTCTCTATTTCTACCTTGCTAAGGCCAAACTTAAGTTCCACTCTATTTGTTTTTATTTCTACCATTTGAACACCAAACTTAAATTCCAGTAATTTGTCGCGATTTCTACCTTGTTAAGGCCAAACTTAATTTCCACTCTATTTGTTTCTATTTCTACCATTTTAATATCAAACTTAAATTTCAGTCTACTTGTTTCCATTTCTACCTTGTGACCAATTATATTATTTAAATTCTTGTTAATTAATTCGTTAAACTCAGAAAAATCAGTTCCAATTCACTTAACATTCTTCCTTGACACTTCAATCGAAAGTTCTAATGTACATGACTCCATTTCTTTACTGTCACTTCAAACTAAAGCTCCAGTGTATGTACTCTTTTTCTACACTGCCACTTCAATCATAAGTTGTAGTGATGTGACTCCTTTTCTATACTGTCACTTCATTCTTAATTTGTAGTTTACCTGACTCTTTTTCTACTGTGCCAAGACTAGTTTAGTTGACTCCATTATTTTCACTGTCACTTCAAACTTAAATTCTAGTTTATTTGATTCCAGACAGAAAGTAGCTCCCACTTTATGTTGTGAAGAACAGAAAGTAGTTCCAGTATACTAGACTTCATTTCTGTCTTGTCAAAACCCAACATATTTAAAATATTTCACTCCAGTATTCATTTTGTCAAAATGAAATTTAAATTTCAGTTTATCTGACTCCGTTTCCATTTTGCCTAGAGCAAAGTTAAATTCGAGTCTATTTGATTTTTCGCTTTTCAAGAACAATATTCCAGCCTATGTGTCGATGTCTACCTTGTCAATAAAGAAGTACTGCAGTCTGTTTAACTTTATTTATCTCTTGTCGAGACTGAAGTTACCGAAGTGGAAGTCGACTAAATATTTTCCCTTGCCAAGATAAACTGAAGTTGCAGGTATATATATGATATTTTTTAACTTCTCCCTCGAAGTTCCAGTCAACTTAATTCGAGACAGTAAATAATAATAACTGTCGGTAAGATATCTCAAGAAACTCCAGGTCTCCCTGTAGTGTTTTTCCTTGAACTCAAGTTCATTGCCTTGTTTAGTCGCCCAATTCTATCTTTCGACACATCACGAAATCCTCTGCATAGCGGCAGTGGTGACATTAGAGTTGTCCGTGTCTGGGTCGACCACGTTTATCTCCTCACCATCTGAACACATCACATCCTCGTCGTCGTCATCATTAGGGGGCAAGTTTGGCGAGACAGAAGGGTGCAACCTCGAATTCTCTCGATCATCTACGTCTTCGTCGTCAGATCCGCTTTCATTCTCTTCGACTTTTGGATTGACCCCTGACCCGGAACTGCCCTCCGGATCTTCCTGTGCTTTGCGTTGCATTTTCTTTTGCTTCATACGCCTGTTCTGGAACCAAGTCTTTACCTGAATAGAAACAAGGAAATTAAATTTTATAAATGATTTTGCTTGGTGGCTTGCAGAGACAATGTATAGTCAATTTCTAGGAAATATGTCAAACAAAACTGATTTGTTAAAGGTACTGATGTCTAAATTCAGGAAACATGTAAAACAAAACTGATTAATTAAAGGTATCGACATCCTAATTCAGGAAATAAAAAATATCCCTGATTTGTTAAAGATATTGACGATTTAATTCGATGACAATAACAAGTACAATGATTGCCTTTGTTTCAAGCTAATAAAATAATACTGCATTGTTTGAAAGCATTATAACGTTAGACTAGAGAGAGAGAGAGTAGAGGGATGAAGGACTGTCCACTCCCAGCAAACAAAACACCTTCTCTGTTTTACAGCGGTTGTTCTGAAACAAAATCGTGCACCGTGTTTCGTGGACATATTCTAGTCTTGCGTGCCGCCACTTCTCAAAGACGAAATCAGCACCATGTCCTGTGGAAAATGTATTGCCTACCAGGGACATAATTTCACTGTCTTCGAATTCATATTGCCTACCAGAGACACAAACTTAATTCCACTGCCTTCGAATTCAAAACCAAACTCCAAACAAGCAAGGTTTTATTTAATTGCGCTCTAAAAACTAGACATGGCAAGTATTTTAGAAACAGGAATACAAAATAGTCCACTAGTACTTTAAATTGCCATACAGCTAGTACACAAGTACTTTAAAACAAGCAAACAGCTAGTACACAAGCACTTTAAAACACTCACAACTAGTCCATTGTTACTTTAAAAACAGGCATACAAGTCAAGTAGTACTTTAAAAGCAAACATATTACTAACCCACTAGTGCTTCAAAAGCATGCACCTAACCCACAAATATTCTAAAATAGACCTACTACTGTAAATTAAAAATGTACCCAAACTGTAAATCAGGCATGCAAATCACAACATGGACTCTAAAATGATTTTTATGGTACTTGTGATGATCTGCATATCTGTTTTTTCGAATACTTGTGATAATTTGGTACTTGTGATGATCTGCATACCTGTTTTTTCCGAATACTTGTGATAATTTGGTACTTGTGATGATCTGCATACCTGTTTTTTCGGATACTTATGATAATTTGGTATGCAGTTTTAAAAGCACGCGTAGACTGATCTGTAGGTCTGTTGCAGAATACTTGGGTTGCTAGCTGTATGCTTTTAAAACATTAGTGGATTCGATGCGTGCTTAGTTAGAGAACTTGTGGAAGAGCAGTAAGCCTGGTTTCAGAGCACTTGTTTGAGAACTTGTGGAATAGTTTAAATCTGGTTTCAGAGCACTTGTTTGAGAACTTGTGGAAGAGCAGTAAGCCTGGTTTCAGAGCACATGTTTGAGAACTTGTGGAATAGTTTAAATCTGGTTTCAGAGCACTTGTTTGAGAACTTGTGGAAGAGCAGTAAGCCTGGTTTCAGAGCACATGTTTGAGAACTTGTGGAATAGTTTAAATCTGGTTTCAGAGCACTTGTTTGAGAACTTGTGGAAGAGCAGTAAGCCTGGTTTCAGAGCACATGTTTGAGAACTTGTGGAAGAGCAGTAAGCCTGGTTTCAGAGCACATGTTTGAGAACTTGTTGAATAGTTTAAATCTGGTTTCAGAGCACTTGTTTGAGAACTTGTGGAAAAGTTGTAAGCCTGGTTTCAGAGCAATTGCATAATATATATATGTTATTCTTTTTGAACACTTACAGGTGGGATCATCGGGACGTGTGTGTGTGTGGGGGGGGGGGGGAGTTTGTGAATATGAAGACAAATGAGTTTGATATCTGGTCCCTGGTGAATAAGCATTTCCACAGGTCTCAGTGATTATAATGCATGAGTGTTAAACAAATATTCACGTGTGCTCTGAACACAGGTCATACAATTAATTCTCAAGTGCCTTAAAACACTCATACAATTAATTCTCAAGTGCCTTAAAACACAGGTCATACAATTAATTCTCAAGTGCCTTAAAACACAGGTCATACAATTAATTCTCAAGTGCCTTAAAACACTCATACAATTAATTCTCAAGTGCCTTAAAACACAGGTCATACAATTAATTCTCAAGTGCCTTAAAACACAGGTCATACAATTAATTCTCAAGTGCCTTAAAACACAGGTCATACAATTAATTCTCAAGTGCCTTAAAACACAGGTCATACAATTAATTCTCAAGTGCCTTAAAACACAGGTCATACAATTAATTCTTAAGTGCCTTAAAACACAGGTCATACAATTAATTCTCAAGTGCCTTAAAACACAGGTCATACAATTAATTCTTAAGTGCCTTAAAACACAGGTCATACAATTAATTCTCAAGTGCCTTAAAACACAGGTCATACAATTAATTCTCAAGTGCCTTAAAACACAGGTCATACAATTAATTCTTAAGTGCCTTAAAACACTCATACAATTAATTCTTAAGTGCTCTAAAGACAGACATAAACTAATTCTTAAGTGTTCTAAAACAGTCATATATCTAATTCTTAAGTGGTCTAAAGACAATAATATACCATTTCTCAAACGTTCTAAAAGTAGTCATACAACTAATTCTCAAGTGTTTTGAAGACAAACACCTAATCTCAAGTATTCTGAAGACAAACACCTAATTTTCAAGTGTTCTGAAGACAAACACCTAATTTTCAAGTGTTTTGAAGACAAACACCTAATCTCAAGTGTTCTGAAGACATACTCCTAATTTTCAAGTGTTCTGAAGAGACTAGACGCATAATTTTCTACGCTTGGGTGAATGTCAACACGCACATCATATATGATACAATGCATTTGCTTAACTAAATGGCGTAATGAGTTTAGAGCATTTAGATTATTACCGCTGTTGATTCATCATCATCATCATCATCATCATCATCATCATCAAGAGTGCTTACCTGTGTTTCCGAAAGGTTCAGCTGTGATGCGAGATCCATACGTTCCGGAGTCGAGAGATAACGTTGAGCCTCGAACCTTTTCTCCAATCCCGTCAGCTGTTGGTCGCTGAACACCGTGCGCGCCTTTCGACGCCGACAGTGTTTGCCTGGGGTGTCATGCTGAAACAGCGGGCTCAGTTGTAAACCTGTTTAAAAGGGACAAGAGTGCTCAGTTGTAAACCTATTTCAAAAAGACAAGAGTGCTCAGTTGTAAACCTATTTCAAAAGGACAAGAGTGCTCAGTTGTAAACCTATTTCAAAAAGACAAGAGTGCTCAGTTGTAAACCTATTTCAAAAGGACAAGAGTGCTCAGTTGTAAACCTGATTCAAACGGACAAGAGCGCTCGATTGTAAACCTGTTCCAAAGAGACAAGAGTGTTTATTTGTAAATCTGGTTCAAAGGGACAAAGTGCTCATTTGTAAATCTGTTTTGAATGGTGATAAGAGTGCTCATTTAGTTATCATGGAAATAATTTCATAACGTACTCAATAAGTATACATGTAAGGAAAAACAACAGAAATAGTGAAAGGGCATGGACTTTTAAGGGGTTGCCGTAAACACGTGCTGGATTTGTTTTTAGTAATAGAAATTTTTCAAGTGCAAATATTTTAGGAATTTTACAAAAATAAGAACGTGAAAATATCATTATTATTATTACTTTCCCTCGTCAGAAGCCACTGCTAACTAACTAAGATTTTTGAGCGGACGTTCATTTAAAGAATTAATTCTGGTTGGCTGAAGGCGCATAGAGTGAAGCGGTCAGTTAACACATTCACTGAAGCACGCAGAGATAATGGTTAGTTAGTAGATTTCAAACATTTCAGGCGATCGGGTTCGAATTTAAACCTTGGAGCACCCATGCGCATCATGCATAATTAATGAAGTGCTGGGACATCTATCTCGTTTAAGAGTAAATTTAGGTGAGTTGACCGGGTTATAAAGAAATTCATCACATTAATTTCAAGATATTATTAATTAAATGAAGGCTTAATTATCTCATAATAAAATTAAATCGTGGTAGGTGGAAGTGTGTGTAGACCACAGTTAGAGAAACAACCTACATTAACATACACAGGTACGTGCATAATACACACACACACACACACACACGCACACAGAGACATTATAGAACTTTTAACAACAATAATTAAAGATAAATTAACTACACTCACAACAAAATACTGAATTCTTGGCCCAAGTAATAGAGATTATATATGCACTGTACAGCTCAATGAAAAGGTAACATGACAAAGAGACCATGTTATCATTTTTTCTCAAACAATAGTTATTAATCTACACGAAAGAAAGTCTAATCTAATACAAGACAATAGTTATTAATCTACACGAAAAAAGTCTAATACAAGAAAATATTTATTAATCTATACGAAAGAAATGCTAGTCAACACAAATATAAAACAGTAGATATTAATCTGCACAAAAGAAATGCTAGTCAGCGCTAATACAAAATAAAGCAGAATTTTAAAAAAATGAAGAAATCCAACGAATTCTCCTACCCCCAATCCCCTTTCACCTAAAACTCACTCAACGACAAAGGTGGAGTAGTCAAGACTGAAGCTAAGCAGCGAAACATTACATCACCATTTCCTTTAAAAAATAATGCACTTTGATGTCAAACACAGCAAATATCCAACTATGGAGCATCATGGTCAATAACTCATAAATGATCTTACACTAGTACAAGCCATTGGACTTGGATCTTTGAAAGCAAATGACGTTATTGGCGTTTGATTAATGGACTGGACAAGCCATTGAATGGAACGTCTTTGACACTGTTGCATTTGGCGTTAACTCCGTGTAAACATTCAGGGCATTACTCTTATTTAACGTAATGAAATATAATATAAAAACTAAAGTCAATGCTTGATGATTACTGAACTACAGACAATGGTTTGTGACTGCTGAAATATTGACAATGGTTGATGATTACTGAACTACGGACAATAGTTTGTGATCTCTGAACTATTGACAATGGTTGATGATTGCTAAACTTCGGACAATGGTTGATGACTGTTGAACTGCGGACTATGGCTGATGATTACTAAACTTCGAACAATGACTTGTGATTGCTTAAATTTGATGATTGTTGAATTTCGGACAATGTTTGATGATTGCTGAACTATAGACAATGGTTTAATGAATGCTAAACTGTGGACAATGTTTGATGATTGCTAAACTATAGATAATAGTTTGATAATGGCTAAACTATCGACAGTGATTTAATGATTGCCAAATTATGGACAATGGCTGATGATTGCTAAACTATGGACAATGGCTGATGATTGCTATAACTTTGGACAATGGTTGATGATTGCTGAAATATGGACAATGATTGATGATTGCTAAACTATGGACAACGGTTGATGATTGCTGAACTATACACAATAGTTTGATGGTTGGTGGACTACGGGCAATGATTGATGATTGCTGAATTGTGGACAATAGTGGATGATTGCTGGACTGTAGAAAATGGTTGATGATTGCTGAAATATGGACAATGGTTTGATTATTGCTGAACTCTAGACAAAAGTTGATTACTGATCTATAGACAATGGTTGATGATCACTGAACTGCGGACAATGGCTGATGATTGCTGAACTGCAAAGATGGATTGTAGAATGTTAACTCTAAAGAAAAACTCAAATAATGCATTTAACTAGGAATGAAATAAAGAGTGCTAATCTACGGAGTAGGTGGTGGTGGTCTAATTCGACCATTTACTTATCTGCAGGAAAAAATAACTATTTACTAATCTGAGGACAGTTATTACTAATAGTATAAAGAATGATAACCCTACAGTAAGACTTAATCCTAACAATTACCTGATGTATGGATAAAGAAGGCTAACTATACAGAAAGACTTAATCCTAACACTTAACCGAGGAAGGGTTAAAAAGGGCTAACCCTAGAGAAAGACGTAATCCTAACAATTACCCGATGTAGGGATAAAGAGGGCTAACCCTACAGAAAGACTTAATCCTAACAATTACCCGAGGAAGAGTTAAAAAGGGCTAACTATACAGAAAGACCTGACTCTTACACTTACCCAAGGAAGGGTTAAAAAAAGGCTAACTATACAGAAAGACTTAATCCTTACACTTACACGAGGAAGGGTTAAAAAGGGCTAACTATACAGAAGGACTTAATCCTTACACTTACCCGAGGAAGGGATGAAGAATGCTGGATGATCAGTGCTGTGTTTGGGAAAGAAACTAGTTGCAGCAGCATGTGCCAAGAAAGGATGTGGGTAGAATGCGGGTCCACCTAAACAGGTATATCCATAGTCAGGAAATGCGGGTGGACGTGGTAATGAGGGAAGAGATGGCACCACCCCACTCTGATCACGAGAGATGGATGTTGTCTTTGGTTTGGTAAACAGGATGTCCTCGATAAAAAAACTGGTTGTCCGGTGTTGTCCACCGTCCGAATAACCACGCATGTTCATCACTGCAAAGATATACAAGTTCATCACTGATGAAACCTGCAAAGACATGATGAAATAATTAGGAATTGGGTGAAATTAATTATACACTCATTTGTGGTCACGTGTTTCCATTTGAAAAGTCAGCGTTTTAGATTTTAAAACAAAATTCTTAACAAGTTCAATCGATGAAAGACAGTGAAGAAGGAATCAATTTTTTAAAATTTCTTTTTCACACCTACCATTGTATGTTAGACTTAAAGTATTTCGTGTTTGGTTTAGTTCTTTTCTGTCTAGCACTGTCTATTTTAGAACTTAAAGTATTTTATGTTTGGTCTAGTTATTTTTTTCAAGCTGTCGTTGTTAGAATTACAGCATTTGATTTTAGAATTGCCTTTAGAGTTATTTATTCTATTATTTAGCCATCGATTTTTTTTATTTTGATAATTTAGGGCCGATTACGGCGCGAACAGAGACAGACCGTGCCGGTCACATGGTCAGTCGGGCTAAATATCTGGTGAATTACTACAATTTGACCTACTGGATCAGCCAAGATTGTATAATATTGCCAGAGATCACCAGGGCTCTCAGTGCAAGAGAGGAGCTAACAGGTAGATGTCAGCTGCAAGATCTAAACCCAAAGCCCGCTCTCGCGAGTTTAACAGTAGATTGAAGCCCTGTGAATCTAAAAGATGAATTTTCTCAGCCTAGACTCCACCCACCTGTGACGATAGAGGGGTTGCCGCCAAACTTTTCATTCATATGTAGTCCCCTAGCCTTTACTCTTTTGCAAACAGAATTTTCTGGTGAGATGTCCACTTTAGAGTCCCTCCTGCTATTTGTTGTTGATGCTAAATTCTTATAAAGGAACCAAAAAGACAGACCCTTGGGTTAGAGAATTGTTTAGGTTTTCTTTTGATGGGCTGGTGATGTCGAATTTGTGCTATGAAGTGCCATGTTGAAGTGTGCTACATTGTCACCAAATGATTTTCAAGTTAAGTCTTCAGTGAGGAATAAAAACTGAACCTCATAGCTAAACAAATCCCCCAAACACTAAAAGGAGTCTAGCGTGTCAATGAAGAACATTTAAAGACTATAATAAGAGAATAATTTGTTTAAACATATTGCTATCCTTTTTCTTTATTAATTTCTTTTTTGTTAATTGTTTATGTATCTGTTAGTGAGGCATAACTTTATTTTTGTTTGTTTGACGTAAATTGTAATGATAGTGCAGCTATATCATCTTGTTCTCTATCTCTGTATAATCATTTTATATCTATTTCTCGTCTATTACTGAGTGTGGGCTATACGTCTAACGACCGGTGACGTCTCCCTTAATTGATGACGTAACAGTTGCTGATATAAAGATTTACAGTTAGTAGTGCACGCCTTGTATAGACTTTGTAGATGCAGTTTAACTGGTTAAAAAAACTGGTATAATATTTTATTATAGTCACCCCAAGGTACCGCATGACGTACTGTATATTTTATAATATATATATATTTTGTTCCATTTGTTAATGCATGATAATTTGGTACTATAAAACACCAATATATAATTTTAATTATTACTAAAGATTAAGTGCTCTTATCGACAGTGTTACGTGTAGGATTGATGCACCACCATATTATAGTATTAATTATTAAGTTTATTAATTTAAATATTCAATAATAGCAGCCCCAGAGCCCCGTCCTATCACTGTATTAGTACATGTTGCGATAATTTAATGGAACAATTATTCGACAATTAATGACGAGTAGACTAGTTAACATTGCCTCTAGAATCAGTGACTATTATCTTCTCTTAATTAATTTACAATCATTCGTTCAATATATAGCTCACTCTCACTTAATATTTCCTGGATGATACTGGATCTTCAAATAGTAAAACATTTCTATCCACTCTCACTCACTCAATATTCCCTGGAGGATACTGGGTCTTCCAATGGTTTCCACGATTCATGTCTTGACCTCTCGCCTCGGCAGGTGAAATGTGAATTAATATTTTGTAACAGTACCACGTGCTTTGCGTTCTCTGTTTTGTCTATACACCAGAAAGCAGTTATCCATATATGGTCATCGAATGTCCAGTTGAGACACCCCCCCTTTCCATCCATACACATTGTTCCCTCCCCTGAGCAACCACTCGTCAGGTCTGTTGCGTGAAAATCGTGATACGGTTAACTGATCACTAAACAAAATGCTATCTCACTAACAGCCAAAAGTGAAATATGCACATTATAGTTAATGAAAAATAATAGAAAGAAAATACAAAATTTCAAAAAAAGCATAAGTAGTAATTTGCCCTTTGCATATAGTAGTAGTAGTATAATTCTAAAATTAAATTATATCTGATGGTTAATTATTTGACATTAATTCATTGTAAAATAATTTACATATGCAGCACTTAAATACAGCATTAAGAAAATATATTCACCCATATTTTCATTACCTAACTGTGGTCAAAGAGGCTTGTCAAATGAGCCTTATCAATTTATCGGCTACAATGACTGTAAAAGTCTAGTCAGACTATTATTTTCATAGTTCTATTTGCAAATAAAGCATCGAAAATTGTCAAATTCCTATTTTCTGTTTGTAAATTGCAAATAGGAAATGTAAATACGGTAGTTTTGATTCTGTGAGATCTGAGCGAGACCGCCCTCGGTCTGCTAATGCAATCGCCCGCACAGCCAAAGACCCAACTGCTCGCGCGCTGGCCCACTGGGCCCCCCTCCCCTCCCCCAGAGACTGTTTGCGGAACTGGGATCGCCTGATTGGAATTATGTGCAAGCCGCTCGGCAACCCCTCACAATGGTTTATAGCTCTAGTCATTGGTGTTGGTCCGAATTAGGAAGAGTGCATGTTAACGAAATAGTTGTCACACACTGTTGCTACTGAGTTTCGTTTGTATTATTTTTTGTGTTGAGAAAATCTCTCCTGCTCTCTCTTTCTGCCCGCCCGCCCGCCCACCTCTCTCTCTCTCTCTCTCTCTCTCTCTCATATCTCTCTATCTCTCTATCTATCTATCTATCTATCTATCTATCTATCTATCTATCTATCTATCTATCTATCCGAATCCATAATAACTTAATACGGTCTCTATGCAGTCAAAACTTTGACTTGGGGTTTGCTAGGGAGGGCGAAAATATTTTCTTAACGCTGTATTCAGTTAATTGTTTGAAAGAGCGGCACAGAGAAACAAAACGAAGTCTGTTAAAACATGTATGGACGTGATAAGTTGATCTCGGCACCAGGAGATCGCACCCCTAATTGACCGGCTAGCTCTGCGCGTGCAAAGAATGTAAGGAGTGTTTGTTAGGCAAGCAATAATGAGGATGAGATAACTCAATAACGTGCCAATGAGAGGATCCTCCCCGGACTGGAAATGGAATAGGATTATCGTTATTGGCAGGGCATTGAAAATTCACTTGCTGAGCACTCTCGCATTTTGTGGACTATTGTCCGCGAGGTGGCGTTCTTTTTTTAACCAACCGCCAGCTTTTCTCCCTGTTTCTGCGTGATTAGCGTCGAAACAAGAAGATCAGTCGCGGGTCAAATTTGATTCCAGAAATCAGAGAAGACTCATGTCTGCCCTGTGCTGTTACTTGTTGCAAATTACCGAGCTGATTGCAAATTTAGCGTCTCATTAGGGCTCTCCCTTAACTAAGACGTGTAGCTTTTTGCTGATCGACGAGTTCTTGCGAAAATGTCCGTTCCAGAAACAATATACAAGTGTGGAAATGATCTCAATTTGTAAAATTATGTTTTCGAGAGATGCTAACTTAACAAGATTTTTCTAGAGCATTCAGTATACAGAGAGAGCGGCAGATTAGTTTTGCCCTAGATGAAAAGAACGTGTGTAGGCTAACTTTACAGTTATATCCGGCACTCTACTAACATTACTAGAAGTTGTGGTGTACCATGTTATTAAAAGTTATATAATAATGCAAGGTAAAGCCGATATTTATTCCTCATTCTAGTAGTTTTGCTGGAAATTGTATTATAATGCATCCCTAGGCCCTGCGCAAGAATTTTATCCTGTACTCTACTAGACTTAGTAGAAGCTGTATAATAAAGCATTATGGGTCTCTGCATGTATTTTATCCTGCACTCTACTAGAATTACTATAAATTATATAATAATACATACAGGGTGCTTATATTCTATCCTGCACGCTATTATAATTTATATTATAATGCATATATGGGGCCTATATTGCATTCTGAACTATGCTAGCACTAATAAGCTTCCAACTTTTGCTGTTTATGTGTTATATAAATAATGTATTATTTCAATTTTTGCTGGTAGTGTAATAATATACTATTCCAATTTTTGCTGGTAATGTGGATAATAATGTATTATTCCTAATTTTTCTGGTTAAGTGATAATACACCTTTAAAGTACTGATGCATGATATGAACTACCTAGTATATCTGTGTGTGTGTGTGTGTGTGTGTGTGTGTGTGTGTGTGTGTGTGTGTGTGTGTAAAACATTTACACTGATAATGTGGGTGATGCTGCTGGTGAATAGACTCAAGAACCTCTTTCTTTCTGTGATGAGTCTACATATAAAGCTCACTATCCCACAATTACATAGGATTTTCTTTCTTTGATGAGTTTCCTGTCTTTGATGGGTCTAACTCTATAGGTAATTACCCCAATTACATACATTTCTTTCTTTGATAAGATTACATCTATATTATCTTTTTTTTGTCTTTGATGGGTCTAAATGTATAGTTAATTACCCCAGTTACATACAATTTTTCTTTGATAAGTCTCTCAATATTATCTTTTCGGTCTTTGATGGGTCTAAATCTATAGCTAATTACCCCACATTTTCCATTCTGGAATGGGTCGATGTAAATATCAACCCCACTGTTATATACATTTTCTTCTTTGATGGGTTTAAATCGATTATTCAGATTTCAAATAAGATTTAGTGAAAGGACATATAATCTAACTCTGCTGAGGTATATACCTCTGCAATATTTTATCTCTTTAGAAATACGAAGATATTTTAAGAATAGGATTCAAATGTTATCATCCAATTTGTATTTTAATTATGACAAAAAGACACTTTCCAGTTGCATTTAGTTTGTTTGGAAATTTTAAAATTTGAATAGATTCTTAAGTATGTCTCCTAATTTGGAAGGTATTGTGCCTATGTGAAACAAATAACTCTATTGATAATTTTTGTTATTACTACAATGTTTGGTGTGTGGGAGCTAGCCCAAGAATTCTGGTGTATCTTATATTAGTTCATTTACTTCGTCAGTGTTTGTGTATCTGATATTATATTAGTTACACATCTGATATTAAATAGTTACACATCTGACATTAAGTAGTTACACATGTGGCGTCAAATAGTTGTATTGCGTGATCACTGTGTATCTTACATCAATGAAATTATCAAAATAATTAGAATACAAACTCTTACTATCAATGAAATTATCAAAATAATTAGAATACAAACTCTGACTATCAATGAAATAATCGCAGTAAATGTTGTAAAAGCGTGCATTGTAAACGAAGTATTAAAGTAATTAAAAACTTGGATGGTAGAATAATCCTGCTAATTAACAGACATGTATGTGACATACTTACACTTTAGGGAACCTGTGTGTGTACCAGAGTCAAGGACACTTTAATTAGCAAATACGTATCTAAAAGGTGGGGACTGACTGACTGTATGGAGGGAGTCTGTGTGCGTACAATACAGTTAAAGGACCCTGTTAATTAATAAACATACATATTGTAATTACTGAAGCTATAAGGAGCGTGTGTGTGTGTGTGTGTGTATGTGTGTGTGTGTGTGTGTGTGTGTGTGTGTGTGTGTGTGTGTGTGTGTGTGTGTGTGTGTGTGTGTGTATTACATGACAGTATCTGTTAATTAATAGTATTGCTAATTAAATATTGAACTGATTGTAAGGAGCTTGTAAGTATATAATTTAGTCAAATCATTCTGATAATTACTAAACGTGCATTTGTAAATACTGAAGTTGTAAGGAGCCTGTGCACAATACTAAACTCAAAGAATTCTAGAAATTAACGATGTTTATATAAACGTTGAAACCATAGGGCAGCGTAGGGAGTCCATGTACGTCCATAACGTGTGAACAGTAGTCAGTAACGCCATGACATGTGAACAGCAGTCAATACAGCCATAACCATTATTAGTACGGCCATCACTTTTGAACAAATAGTCAGCAATGACATGATGTATGAACAGCAATCTGTACGTCCATACTTGTGATTGACAATTGGTACCGCCTTGAAATATGAATGATAAATCAGCTTACCATGAAGTGGGAGGGACATTTACTGGAGCCACATTGTGTGAATGGCAGTCAGTACAGTCTCGAAGACCACAATCAATGTGGTCGTCACGTGAGTATAACATTCAATTTGTTGTTTGGGGGCGCGCCACGAAAACTACAATCAATATAGACGTGACGTGAAAACAACAATCATGGCCATGATTTATGAGTGACAATCAATATTGATACTAGTGTGAATAGCATTCAGTATAACCTTGAGGTCTGAGCTACAATCACAATGAACGTAGCATGTGAACAACAATCAGTGACAATCAATATGGTCACGAAGTGTGAGCAACAATCAGTATTGGTGTGAGTGAAAATTATAATGGTCTTGATATACCGCATAAGTATTTAGTCTAGAAATGCTGGTCCATGAAGTCCTTAGTCCAAGTCCACAAATCTTGATCCATGAAGTCCTTAGTCCAAGTCCACAAATCTTGATCCATGAAGTCCTTAGTCCAAGTCCACAAATCTTGATCCATGAAGTCCTTAGTCCAAGTCCACAAATCTTGATCCATGAAGTCCTTAGTCCAAGTCCACAAATCTTGATCCATGAAGTCCTTAGTCCAAGTCCACAAATCTTGATCCATGAAGTCCTTAGTCCAAGTCCACAAATCTTGATCCATGAAGTTCTTAATCAAGTGCTGAAATTTTGGTCTATGAAATGATCTGTCAAGACCGGAAATCTTGGAAATGATCTGTCAAGACCGGAAATCTTGGAAAATAGCATCCTTAGCGAGGTCCAGAAGTATTAATCTACTTGTTGATGGAGGGTTCGGGGAAGGAGGGTTCTCGGAGAAATGCAATGTGTGCATGATTAATGTTTGTTGTTACGTATCTCCGAGTTTGGGAATTTTTCATTGTGGTTTTTCCTGAATGTTTGGCACCGAAATCTACAATTGCACTAATTAAATCAGTCTTTTGTTAGTGTAAGTAGTCAGTTATTGTCAGTATGATTAGTCAGTTTTTCTCCATATGACTAGATAGTCTTTTATAGCCAGCGGTTATCACTATGACCAATCAATCTTATTACTCATGTTCGGCTGGTTTGTAATGCCAGTCTCTTAGATTTTTAATGTGTGGTGGGGTATTTTTTTCACGGCAGTGAAGTCTGTATGATTCAATATGACTTTTTATTAATGTTTTGTAAAGTTATTTTAATGCCACTGCGAGAGTAAGAGTGAAATTTGCGTGACAGTCACTAGCGCAATAGCTCATTTTGCTAAGTAAAAGACTTTTCAAGTTCCACGCCAGTGTAAAGACACTGGTAAGACACACTCCATAAAAAGACATATTTACACTTAGATTAAACTTTTCCCATTTTTCTTTCTCGAGCGAAACACGACTGGCCAAGTTTTCTACTAATTGTCTTGGCAGTAGTGAAGAGCCATGATGTAAAATAGTAAAATGATGCTTGTCATGATCAAAGTGCCCTATTATAGGACAAAATACAAGACACGAGAAGTCAGCGCACTTTATTATTTCAAAGTTTTTTCCCCTTTCCTGCTGGTTCTGCAGACACGACTCTCGGTATTTCAGTGATAGGCCCGTTGGCGGTCTAAGATAAGCTAATAGCTGGTCCCGATGCTCTAATGGCAGGCTGGTGCCACGAAAGCGAGCGGGAAAGCACCAGCAAAATGGCCGGACCTCGTCTTGATGGCGTGCAAATAAGATAATAAGCAAGGTGAACGTTGTAATAGCGCCCCGGCGGGAAGTAGCGAGAAAGAAGCCTGCAAGATGGCCGACCGAGGCAAGACAGTGCGGACTGAACCACGGGCGCGCGCTTCCCGTTATTACGACAATTAGCAGAAATGACGGGTCTAAATGACAGGCAATTTGTCTGTTTTCATCTTCACGGCAGCCACCCCCTCTTTCCCGATGGCCAGGGAGCGCACGAGGTTGCAGCTTTGCGCACGCAAGCTGCGCACGTTAGAAACTTCCGGTTGCCGACGGGTAACAACCGTGGTTTTTTAATTTGATTTTTTTTTTTTGGACAGGTGGGCCAATGGACGTTGATGTGAAGTTAAATACTGAGCAGAGTGTAATTATTCACTCAATCTCATACACACCTCAATTCTATCTACATGGGGCATTAAGCATTTTAAGAACAATTGTCTCAATTTATAGGCTGCCGTCTGACAGCCTGGCATTTGGTCTCTCTAGGCCTTGTAATGGCTTGAGATAGCTTTAAAAATCACTGCGCTGGCAATTTACAGTTATTTCCAGAGAAAGAAAAGAAATGATACAAATATGTGATTTAGTTACTCAAATGGCCATTTGGATGACATGGCCCCAGAGTTACCTCATAAGCTGAATTAAGAATATGACACATTGTTGATCCTGTTACTACAACATAATCACACAGTTCTCTTTATTACTACAACATAATCACGCCGTTCTCTTTATTACTGCAACAGAATCACACTTTTGTCTCTGCTCCTAAAACAGAATCGCACTACTGGCTTTACTACTACTACAATAAAATCACAGCGTTGGCTCTCTTTTAGTACAAGAAAATCACGTTATGGGCTCTGGGCTCTACAACATAATTATATTATTGGCTCTTTATTACTATAGCAGAATAATACTATTGGCTCATTATTACTACAACATAATCATTCTATTGGCTTTTTATTACTTCAGCAGAATCATTCTATTGGTTCTTTTTTTTTACTACAGCAGAATCATAACTCTGTATTACTACAGCAGAAACATACTGTTGGCTCTACTACTACAACATAATCACACTGTCATCTCTCTATTACTAAAACGAGTCAAATTTTGGCTCTGTGATTACAACAGAATCACAGAATGTTGCCATTCATTGCACATCAGATCAATCCACACAACTGATGAATTAGTGATACTGACATCAATGCAGTTGATACAAATGATGTATTAAAGTCACTTACAACAGTACAACCAGTGCCAACTGAGTATTAATACTACGTCATCAATTAAATATATACTCATGATGTATTATCTCTGATGAACTAATACTACCTCCATCAATACTACGCAGTCATTTTATACATTGATGATGTATTATCTCTGATGAACTAATACTACCTCCTCAATACTACGCAGTCATTTTATACACTGATGATGTATTATCTCTGATGAACTAATACTACCTCCTCAATACTACGCAGTCATTTTATACACTCTAGATGTATTATCTCTGATGAACTAATACTACCTCCTCAATACTACGCAGTCATTTTATACACTGATGATGTATTATCTCTGATGAACTAATACTACCTCCTCAATACTACGCAGTCATTTTATACACTCTAGATGTATTATCTCTGATGAACTAATACTACCTCCTCAATACTACGCAGTCATTTTATACACTGATGATGTATTATCTCTGATGAACTAATACTACCTCCATCAATACTACGCAGTCAACTCGTGTACTAACATTTTATACACCAGTGAATCCATGTCCTATTACAACTACCAATACACGGTGACGCAAAAGATCGGTCGTTAACATCTCGCTCCACTTACCGGGGTAAGAAATCTAACAGTTCAATGTAACCATCCCTAGCTCGAACTAAAAATTGTCAGCTTAATGCCTTTTCCGTCGAATGAGACGCTAAATCGGTGAACGTGTGAAACAGACAGTGCACACTAAGATAGCTTAATAGCATATATTAAAAGAGGTTACCTTTGGACGCTACCCGGACAAAATAGCACCAGAGAAAAAAAAGCATCAACCACCCACTGAAATCTTCGTTCTGTCTCCTCGTATATTTCTTCTCTCTTCTATTCTGTCAAGCTCTCCACTTTTAACTCTTCCTATCCATAGCACTACGTTTCAAGTATAACAAACTCTCCATCTTTCACTCTTCCTTTCCATAACACTTTAGCTTGACATGGGCATAATGACTGATATTACTTAGTCCAGTCAGACATGGGCACAATGTACTGATGCTACGTACACTCCAGCCACACATAGACATAATGACGTATTACACTCCAGTCACACATAGGCATAATGTAGTGATAGTACTTACACTCCAGTCACACATAGGCATAATGTACTGATGCTTACACTCCAGTCACAGATAGGCATAATGTACTGTACACTTGTCCATTCACACTTGGGTGTAATGTCAGCATTCAGTCATTAAAGCTCAGATTGTAATAAGACAGACACCAAAGCCTTTAACTGAACGGCAATGAATAAATGAGCTACCTACCCCTACTAGCTAGTCTTAGTGATTGCTAGTATCAACTGAACGACTAATGAAGAAGGTAACTAACCCTTCTAGCTAGTTGTGGTGATTGCTAGTATCAAGTGAACGACTAATGAAGAAGGTAACTAACCCTTCTAGCTAGTTGTGGTGATTGCTAGTATCAAGTGAACGACTAATGAAGAAGGTAACTCCCCACTAACTAGCTGGTTGTAGTGTTCGACAGTATTTGGCTGTTCTTCCTAAAGAAATAAAACATTCACTTAAAGTATTTGGCTGTTCTTCCTAAAGAAATAAAACGTTCACTTAAAGTATTTGGCTGTTCTTCCTAAAGAAATAAAACGTTCACTTAAAGTATTTGGCTGTTCTTCCTAAAGAAATAAAACATTCACTTAAAGTATTTGGCTGTTCTTCCTAAAGAAATAAAACATTCACTTAAAGTATTTGGCTGTTCTTCCTAAAGAAATAAAACATTCACTTAAAGTATTTGGCTGTTCTTCCTAAAGAAATAAAACATTCACTTAAAGTATTTGCGATTTCAGTTCTTCCCAGTGACGATATGATAAGAAATGCTGGAAAAAATTATTTTGAAGGGAAGACGAGTAGGACCTTGTGGGATAAGAACGCGAAGACAGTATCAGACGTTAAAGGTTGTACAACGCGGAATGAAGATGGTGGCAAGCTCGGCTTCACATTATGAGACATTGCTAAAAATCACACACATTAGACTTACACACAATCAGACATTGCTAAAAATCACACACATTAGACTTACACACAATCAGATATTGCTAAAAATCACACACATTAGACTAACACACAATCCGACATTGCTAAAAACCACACACATTAGACTTACACATAATCAGATATTGCTAAAAACCACACACATTAGACTTACACATAATCAGATATTGCTAAAAATCACACACATTAGACTTACACACAATCAGACATTGCTAAAAATCACACACATTAGACTTACACACAATCAGACATTGCTAAAAATCATACACATTTGACTTACACACAATCAGACATTGCTAAAAATCACACGTATTACACATACACTTTAAAAAATTATTATGAACACACACACACACACACACACACACACACACACACACACACACACACGCGCGCGCGCGCGTGCGTTAGATACATATAATCATAACAGGCTTAAAATACACTAATATTAAACTTACGTAACTTATATAACTAAACGTAAAAAGCAGATACACATACAGAAAGACACACTCACGCACATCTTTATATGTGCATTTGTGCACGCGTATATATGAGAATGTGTGCCTATATTAATATAACTGTCAACATGTACATATACATGTAATTAAACGAGGTTTTTAAAACAGCTTTAGACTTATAAAAGATACTGAAAAAACAGTATACATATATATGCATTAAACGGGAGACTTTAAACAGCTTTAGACTTATAAAACAGTAAACGCATTTTATGTGATTATAACAAGGTAGACACAATAACGCATTTTATTTGATTATAACAAGATAGACACAGCGATTGAAATAATCTACTTGTAGACCTAATGAGGAATTTATTTTAAATCTTATTAGATTCTGCTAGTGTGAAACATAGATATATCCAAATGGACATATGGCTCTGTAATAAGTTTACACAGTTGGACATGCGGCTTCTACAGTAGGCCTACAATTGGGCATGTGATTTCTGTAGTAGGCCATTTGACATGTGGTTTCTGCAATAGGCCCTCAATTGGACAATTGATTTATGTAGTAGGCCTATTAGACATGTTATTTCTGTAATTAGGTCTTCTTTCTTTCTTTCTTTCTTTCTTTGAACCGAAATTAAAAATGTTCTGGGTCACGGACGAAAGCCATACAGCTATAAATAATCACGTGTTAATTGGCCTTGTGTTTGTCAAGCATTTCTTTGGCAAAAATAAATCAAGGTGTGCTACTTTTTAAAATAAAGAACTGCTAGCTACACGATAAATAAATATTACATATACGATAAATTAAAGCAAATTTAAAAGGTTGGGACAGTTTTTTTTAAATTGTCAAAAGTACTAAATTAAATAAAGTTACAAATAAAACCAAACCAAAGCGCTATAATAAGTATGTAATGAATAAAGGAATAAATGAAATAACTAGTTCAATAAATAAATATATACTTAAGTAACAAATACATTTTAATTTTTAAGACAAAAGATAATATGTAATTATGTATATGCACTTTTTGATTTTTTAAGACTAAAGATAAATATGTAGTTATGTATATGCACTTTTTGATAGTTTAAATAGAAATGCAGAAGTGTATGTGCAAATATTTAAATGTATTTCCAAATTAAGTTTGAATATGTGAGACAAATACGAACTCATATCGAAAGTATAATTTATTTATAGCTAATTATTTTAATTAAGTAAAGTAACATGCGAAGAAAATCCATAAGAACGCTAATCCTTTTAAAGATATGTTTTGACAACAAAACTGGGAAGATAGAGAGAAATGAGTACAAGAACATGATAGAAAGAAAATAAAACTTTAACACCTCTGTCTTCATGCGATTGTGTTCATATTAAAATTAATTAGAAATTAAAAGTAATTAATTCAGTGATACCACTTAACATAAGCAAACCAAATATTTCCATTCAAAATAAATTTTAATTTATTAAAAAATAATTAATAATACATTTAAAAAATCAATAAAACAATTAAAAATAATTAGATTAGTATATCCCAACCAACATTATTTTAAGTAATTATAAAATAATTAAATCAATGAAGCTTTTAACATAATCTATCTATTTCCCAACAAAACAAATATTATTTACACTTTTAAAAATAACAATTTAACACACCATATAACAAAAAAATAGACTAAGATGTCGCAACAAAAATATTAATAACGTTTTTAAAAATAATATTGCAAAACACCATTTAACAGAAATAGACTAATATTTCCCAACAAAACAAATAATAATCAAACATTTAAAAATAATATTGCAAAACACCATTTAACAGAAATAGACTAATATTTCCCAACAAAACAAATAATAATCAAACATTTAAAAATAATATTGCAAAACACCATTTAACAGAAATAGACTAATATTTCCCAACAAAACAAATAATAATCAAACATTTAAAAATAATATTGCAAAACACCATTTAACAGAAATAGACTAATATTTCCCAACAAAACAAATAATAATCAAACATTTAAAAATAATATTGCAAAACACCATTTAACAGAAATAGACTAATATCTCCCAACAAAACAAATAGTAATTAAACATTTAAAAATTATAATTCAATAAACCTTTAGAAATAGACTAAAATTTCCTAACATAATAAATGTTGTGATTTTTAAAAAAAAATTCCATAAAGCCACTTATCACAAATAGACTATTTCCAAATAAAACAGATGCCAAACAATTAAAGTAATAATTGATTCAATAAAACAATTAAAAATAATTAGATTGATATTTCTCAATAAAACATATGCTAAGTAATTTTAAGATATTTCAATATAACCATTTAAATAGATTAATATTTCCCAACAAAACAAACAAATCCAGACGGAAAGCTTGAACAATACTCAGGCCGTCATTTAGTAAGTCAGATCACCATTTGCCTGGTTATATGGTACTTTTACGTCGTGGTGTGTGTTTTGAACTATTTGTGTATATGTTAAATAGTTTCTATGAAAATGTTTTGCGTATTTTATAGCAAAGTGGTAACAATTATAGGGAGTCTATTTCATCGTCGTCGTCGTACTCATTATCACCATCACCACCGCCAACCCCCACCCCCCCACCATCATCATCATTATCATCATCATCATCATCATCATCATCATCATCATCATCATCATCATCAAACACACACGATTTTCCTTCCCACTCTTTCCATCTTATCTTTCATGCAATATTTAATAAATATGTGTTTGTATATCATTGTGTTTGTGTGTGTATGGTGTCTGTGTGTGTGTGTGTGTGCGTGCGTGCGCGCGTGCCCTGAAATTTATTTTTCAAAAGTTATTTATAACATGAAATATTTGATAGAAGAAGAGAAGAAATAAGTAAGATTTTCATGTGATGTACTCTTGAGTAAATTTGAGTCTGGGATTTTCACCTGCCAATACGAGTCGGAAAGTTGAAATATAATTATTGCACTCGTTGTACCTCCTGACATTCATTTTGCATTTTAACAACAACAAATCACGATTAATATTACAATCAGTGTAACAGTCATGTTGTATTTTAACAACAACAAATTACAATCAGTGTAACAGTCATGTTGTATTTTAACAACAACAAATTACAATCAGTGTAACAGTCATGTTGTATTTTAACAACAACAAATTACAATCAGTGTAACAGTCATGTTGTATTTTAACAACAACAAATTACAATCAGTGTAACAGTCATGTTGTATTTTAACAACAACAAATCACGCTTAATATTACAATCAGTGTAACAGTCATGTTGTATTTAACAACAACAAATTACAATCAGCGTAACAGTCATGTTGTATTTTAACAACAAATCACACTTAATATTACAATCAGTGTAACAGTTATGTTGTATTTAAACAACAACCAAATGCGATTGGTTTACAATCAGTGTAACAGTCATGTTGTATTTAAACAACAATCAAATGCGATTGGTTTACAATAAGTGTAACAGTCATGTTGTATTTAAACAACAACCAAATATGATTGGTGTTGCAATCAGAGTAGCAGTCATGTTATAGTGAAACTAAATGCGATTGGTTTACAATCAATGTAACAGTCATGTTGTATTTAAACAACAACAAAATAAACCGGTTAGTATTGAAATCAGTTTGCATACTGTCACAAAATTTTGCATGAAGCAAGAATGTCGAAATTAGGATCTATCTATCTATCTATCTGTCTATCTATCTATCTATCTATCTATCTATCTATCTATCTATCTATCTATCTATCTATCTATCTATCTATCTATCTATCTATCTATCTCTCCATCCATCCATTGATCCTTCCATCGGTTTGTACCCATATCTTTCTTCTCTCTGCCTGTCTGTCTTCTTTCTGCCTGTCTGTCTTCTCTCTGTCTGTCTTCTCTCTGCCTGTCTGTCTCTCATATATACACTTTAATATAAAGTGTTCGGTTGAGCTTCCCGTTAGAATTAATGTGTAATATATTGCAGCAGTAATTACATGAATTTTAAAAAAAATCTAGAATTACTCTTTGTTGTAACTGATAGTGATAAAGTATGTCATTCTACGTTGACTGTTTATTATAGGCGATAAGTAAGAAAACTAGTTTGTTTGTTTGTTTGTTTGTTTGTAATACATCTGATAATATTAAAGTCTTGTTTTGCTGTTTTGAATAGCTAAAAAATGTAAAATAGTATATAAGTAGTTTAGATGCTTATTATGTCTGATTTTGTGTCATTTAATATAAAGTCATTTATTATAGTGGATATTAATACAGTAAAGAGTCTAGCCATATGAATTCAATGGATATTAATACAGTAAAGAGTCTAGCCATATGAATTCAATGGATATTAATACAGTAAAATGTCATTTCTACCATAGATATTAGTATAAAAAAAAAATTTAGTCCGTCATTTACTACAGTGGATATTATATTACTATAGTAAAATTCTAGTCCTGTCATTTACTAGAGTGGATATTATATTAATATAGTAAAATATCTAGTCCTGTCATTTATACAGTGGATATTATATTAATACAGTAAAAAATCTAGTCCTGTCATTTACTACAGTGGATATTAATATAGTAAAAATTCTAGTGTTGTCATTTACTACAATGGATATTAATATAGTAAAAATTCTAGTGTTGTCATTTACTACAGTGGATATTAATATGTTATTAATATTTATATTAATAAAAAAATCTTATCCTGTCATTTACTACAGTGGATATTAATATAGTAAAAGAAATCTATATTTGTCATTTACTACAGTGCATATTAATATAGTAAAAAGTCTCGCCCTATCATTTACTACCGTGGATATTAATATTGTAGCCCTATCATATACTGCAGTGGATACTGATATAGTAAAAATATCTAGTCCTGTCATTTACTATCGTGGATATTAATTTCTGTAAACCTGTCACACTCTACAGTGGATATTAATATAGTAAAACATCTAGTCCTGTCATTTACTACAGTGGGTAGTATACTACAGTACTATACTATAGTATACTACAAGTCTGGTTTTCGTTTTTTATATTTATTACGATATTCATAGAGCACACGAAAACAGTAATAAGACTTCGCGGAAATAAATAGCGATATGTGTGCAAGTGTTTCACAGTACACTCTGTAAGAGAGGTGATATTTTTGGAAATAAGTGTGTTATATTGTTTCACGGTACACCGTCTAAGACATATGATATTTTTGGAAATAAGTAATGATATGTATTATACTGTTTCACGGTGCACCCTGTTAGAGATATGATATTTGTAAAAATAAGTAATGGCATGTATTATAGTGTTTCACGGTACACACTGTAATAGAGATGATATATTTTTTTTGAAAAAAATTTGTGACGCGAGCAAGGGAAGTAATATACGTGGGATTTGAAACCCTGCAACTTACTATTATTTGAATTACTATTATTATTTCCCCCGATAAAGAGTAATATTATATATTGATATGAAGTGAATTATAAGTAATTTTTTTTAAAAAGAAAGAGAGAAAGGACCTCTGAACACTACCAGTGACACAAGAAGTAAATCAATCACTTGCCATTAACGTCATATTTGACATGGATATAATTACCACACGTGACCACAATTTAACGAATTTAACATGAATATAATTACCACACGTGACCACAATTTAACGAATTTAACATGAATCTAATTACCAAACCAATGTAGACGCTAGGGAATTAATTGCACAGAGAGAGAGAGAGAGAGAGAGAGAGAGAGAGAGAGAGAGAGAGAGAGAGAGAGAGAGAGAGAGAGAGAGAAATTATTAGTTTGTCCACTAACTATTTAAGATACGGTGTATACAACTGCTGAAATTATGGGTGTTCAATTGCTGAAACTTTGGGGTGTTCAATTGCTGAAAGTTTGGGGTGCTCAAGTTCAGAAGTATGGAGTGTTAAATTGCTGAAATTAGGGGTTTCAAATACTGCTGAAAGTATGGGGTGTTAAATTGCTGAAAGGTTGGGGTGTACAAATGCTGTAAATATGGGGTGTTAAATTGCTAAAAGTATGTTATGTCACTATTTGAGTTGTCAAATTATCAAATGACTTTATTGTTGACATTACTCAGCTTATCAAATGCCGATTTATGTGATATTAAGGGTATGAAGTAAATGAGTGATGGTGTGGCTTTTTGAAAGATAAACGTCATTTTCCTCGCTCATTGTCTGGGTCGATAAAGTATGCAGTATTTAGCGGTGACTTTATGGTCTACGGGTGCGATAAGGGTGTAGGGTACTCGATAAATTTATGGTCTACTGGGGCGATATGGGTGTAAGGTATTCGATGACTTTATGTCTACTGGTTCGATAAGGGTGTAGGGTACTCGATGCTAATGCAAGGCTTGTTAGAGTGATTCGTATGCTAGAATTGAAAAATATATGTAGAGGAATGCCATGGGAATGGGGTACTTTTTAATTAATTAGAGAGCCAAAGGTATGGCTTAACATTTATTTTAACTAACTGGAGAGCCGAAGCTGTGGAGTATATTAAACTGATCGTTTGGTGAAAACTTTAAAACTTGTGGAGTATTGAAGTATTAAAATACATGTGGAGTACTGAAACACTAGTCATTTGTGGGGTACTGAAGCACTAAACACTTGTGGGGTACAGAAGTACTAAACAAAATTGTGGAGTACTAAGACACTAGTCTAGTCATCTGTAGGGTACTGAAGCACTAAACAAAACTGTGGGGTACTGAAGTACTAAACACTTGTGGGGTAGAGAAGCACTAAACAAAATTGTGGGGTACTGAAGCACTAAACAAAATTGTATAATATCTAGAAAGTGTGAACTCTGTTCAGAGTGCGAGAATACTGTAAAGATCTGTCCAAACTTTTCTCAGTGTAGTTCACGATTCCTCCCTGCTCATCAAAACTATAGATATAAATGCATTATAATACTTGGGGGTTTCTTTACAGCTAAAGATATAAATGTATTACAATATTTGATTATTGCATCTAAAGATTTGAAATGCATTAAACAATTTGTTTATTACAGCTAAAGATATAAATGCATTACAATACTTGCTCATCAGACTTGAAATGCATTACAATATTTGTTTATTACAGCTAAAGATATAAATGCATTACAATATTTGTTTATTACAGCTAAAGATATAAATGCATTACAATATTTGTTTATTACAGCTAAAGATATAAATGCATTACAATACTTGCTCATCAGACTTCAATATTTGAAATGCATTACAATATTTGTTTATTACAGCTAAATATCTTAAAGGCATTAGTATACTTTGCTTCATCAAAGTTAAAGATTTGAAATGCATTACAACACTTGTTCAAAAGGTGTAAAAGACATTACAATAATCCTTCCCCCCCCACCCCTATTCATGTACACCTAACAATCTTTGACACTGAACATATCCATGTAGTACTGCATCTTAACGTCCAATCTGCCATCCTCACCCCCACCCCCGTACATGTATACCTAACAAATTTTGAACATTTCAATATAGGACTGAGTCTTCTATAATCTAATTTCCCATGAACACAACTACTGAAAATTCTTTGGAAAAGTGAGAAAGACAACTTACAAATGTGAATTCAGTGACTAGATTTCATAATATTTCAGAAAATGTTTCATTCTCGATCTTTCACCCAACACTGATAAGCGCAGGATTGCCACCATACCGACATCGAGTGTTATCGTATGGTGCTGCAGAGCCGTGTGAAAGAGAATTAGTACGACAACACATTAAATAGTTGTCGTGTTTTTACTGACGCGATCACTGACAAAATCGAGAAGCTATGACAAGTGAACCACTATCTACCTTGACCACACTGATAATATAATCATTCAAATGACGTCTATCTTATCACGCAATGCCCAGTCACTAGCGGGCCTCTCTTCACCTGTTGGAATGTTGAGATGGTCAAATGGGGATTGAAACTTGCGTAATTTGTATTGTTGTTTGAATGGAGATATTGGCTTTCCTGACTTTCCGCTAACTGCCCATTCTCCCTTGCTAAATTATTTTTTGTCAGTAAACTTTTTCTTTCTATATTTTACGACAACTGCCCATTCTCCCTTGCTAAATTATTTTTTGTCAGTAAACTTTTTCTTTCTATATTTTACGACAACTGCCCATTCTCCCTTGCTAACTTAGTTTTGTCAGTAAACGTTTTGTTTCTCTATTTTACGACAATTTTCAAAGTTCTTGGCATGCCTCCAACGCATCAATTCCGAACGAAGACAAATTTCTTCTCGAACTGATTAGTAAGTCAGAAAGGAAGAAATAATAAAAAAAATGTTTTGTCTCTTAAAAAACAAAAGAACTTGATAAATATTTTCATGAAAATGTACTCTGAAAATGTTCCTTGTTTTGGTTGGAATGCCTGAAACGTAGTCAGATAAATAACTCTCCAGCCATCCATGTCCATCCACACACCTATCATCGGGTCGCACTAATAACTGGGGATGGTTGGCTAGAATTTTGCCTGAATAGTTATTTTTCCTACTCTTTAAACATGAACCATTTAACAATTAAAAGAATTATCTATTAAAGCTACACTTAAACAACACAGGAATATTTTTTACAGCCAAAACTTAAATAACCCAAAAAAACACAAAGGACTTGTGTTTTTCAGTAGAAAATTAACCAACCAAAAGAGTGTTTCTGGCCAAAAATTAATCAGTTTGAAGAATACTTTTACAGCCTAAAATTAAATGAATGAAAGACAATGATTTGGACAACAACAAAAAATAAATAACCCAAAGCACAATTCTTGAGACTAAAATTAAGCTCACAAAAAAGCCAAAAGCATATTAGATTTAAAAATAAATAACCCAAAGCACAATGTCTTAAGACTAAAATTAAGCTCACAGAATAGCCGAAAGCATATTGGATTTAAAAATAAATAACCAAGCAAAATTTTTTCGGTCAGGAATTGAATCTAAAGATCAATATTTTCAATATTTAACATTAGACAGTTGCAAGAAGGGCGTTTTCGATAAACTTTTCACAATCCGAAAGAAAATGGGTCTTCGGTCAAAATTTAAACAACCTAAAACAATGTTTTTGACCATCCACCCCCTCCACCCCCCGAAAAATATATCAACCTATAGTTTTAAAAGTACTCTCCCTCTCTCTCTCTCTCTCTCTCTCTCTCTCTCTCTCTCTCTCTCTCTCTCTCTCTCTCTCTCTCTTTGTCTCACACAAATAAAAAATCCTCAGCCAAACGAAAAGTAGAGTGAGTAGACGAACATGACAGTAACAGAAATTCACAGACGCACGCACGATGACATAAAAATACCCCTCCTCCTCAAAGCCATTAAAATAATTTATTTCAAAGTTTTAGGAATACATTAATATGGAAAATATTTTCTTTTTAAACTTTTCATTATTAGCCAGCAGGTCATAAACAGGAAAATACTGTAACATGATTTTTTAGAAACTGATTGCATTCAATTTTTCAAAAAATAATTGTAAGAGTACTGATTGTGTTCGAATTAAAAGATTAACTGTTTCTTCGATTTATAAGCGCTTTGAGAAATGTTTTACTAGACTTTTGTTTAAATTAAAATGAAGACTGCCAACATTAAAGACTTGAATAGTACACAGACAAAATAACACGGGGATCTAATACAACACACAACATGAAGACTGCCAACATTAAAGACTTGAATAGTACACAGACAAAATAACACGGGGATCTAATACAACACACAACATGAAGACTGCCACATTAAAGACTTGAATAGTACACAGACAAAATAACACGGGGATCTAATACAACACACAACATGAAGACTGCCAACATTAAAGACTTGAATAGTAAACAGACAAAATAACAGCACGGGGACCTAATACAACACACAACATGAAGACTGCCAACATTAAAGACTTGAATAGTACACAGACAAAATAACAGCACGGGGACCTAATACAACACACAACAGGCAGAATGCCAACATTAAGGACATTTAACACTAAAGATAAAAAATAATATCATGGAGATCTTATACAACACACAACATGAAGACTGTCAACTTTGACGAATTTAGTATATGTCACAAAATAATAGCACAATAAAGGTATAATAATAATAACACACAATATTTAGAATTGTTAACAAAGAGAGATGCTCTAATGAAAGATTATTTAAATGAAACATGCAAGTATGAAATAAACGTGTATTATTCTTCAAATGCCAAGTAAACGTTCTTTTGCAAATTAAAGGCTTGTTCGTATTAGTTCATTTTGTTTCAATTATATATATATTTTTAATTAATACTATTATTTCTTTAAAAGACTCATTGAGTATATTTTCTTTTTATTTTATATTTATTAATTTAAAACTGGTTAAATAAATTGAAAAAAGAAATTAAAATCACCCCCCACCCAAGAATACAAAAGAAATTATAATAATAATTTTAAAAAGAAAGAAAACAGGCAATGGAAAATTAATAAATATGTATATAAATAAAGTAAAATAAAAAAACGCATATACTAAAATTAAATAAATGACATGTATTGAAGCTTTAAGAAATAATTGGATTTTTAAAAAAATTTAACATTTTTTTCTTGGTTAACTGATTGTACAATCAGTGGACTTTTAAAATCTAACCGATTAAAATTTCGATATTTTTGTTTTTCTATAGATTTCTTTATAATTTATTTTCTTAATTGATTGGCCTTTTAGGCTCTCCAGTTATTGTTTTTAAATGTTCCTTTACAGTTAATTGCTTATATTTTTTAACTCATTTTATGAACAACTTTTATTTTTTTAAACTCATCTATACTTTTTATGACACTTTTGAAGAATGTTATTTTTTAAAAAATCATTGTTTCAACTACTTTTATCGTACTCATCTGTATTTTTTAAGACAAAGAGACAAAACTGATACAATATAAAAATACATAATGCAATAGAGAGGGACAGCATTGATAAAGTATAGGATATTTAACACATTTTAAAGAGGACCATTACAAAGGAAAACTGTTGATGCATAATACTACATTACAGAGGGACAATCATGATTTAAAAAAAAATACTTCACACATTACGGAAGGACAACAAAATAAAAATACTTAATAATGCATTACAGATGGAAATCACTGCAAGATGGACAATATTGATTTATAAATACATCAAATTTTAAACAGGGTTTTGATTACAAGTATTTAATACATTTTATACAATTACTTAGTATTAATAATCATAAACAGTTACTGAGCACGTCACTGAGGTTTAATAATCATATACAAGTACTGAATACGTCAATGAGGTTTAATAATGTAATCATATACAAGTACTGAACATGTCAATGAGGTTTAATAATCATATACAAGTACTGAACACGTCAATGAGGTTTAATAATGTAATCATATACAAGTACTGAACATGTCAATGAGGTTTAATAATCATATACAAGTACTGAACATGTCAATGAGGTTTAATAATGTAATCATATACAAGTACTGAACATGTCAGTGAGGTTTAATAATGTAATCATATACAAGTACTGAACATGTCAATGAGGTTTAATAATCATATACAAGTACTGAACATGTCAATGAGGTTTAATAATGTAATCATATACAAGTACTGAACATGTCAATGAGGTTTAATAATGTAATCATATACAAGTACTGAACATGTCAGTGAGGTTTAATAATGTAATCATATACAAGTACTGAACATGTCAGTGAGGTTTAATAATGTAATCATATACAAATACTGAATAGGATAATAAGAGTAGGGTTAATAGTCATGTACAAATACTGAAAACATCACTGAGGGTTAATAATCATATACAAATACTGAACACGTCACTGAGGGTTAATAATCATATACAAATACTGAATATGTCACTGAAGAATAATATTTCTCTCAACACTACTTATATACAACAGGTCAGTATTGATCGATACATAAAAACATGTAATACTTTACACAGCCTCGATAAAGGTCAGTAGAGATATTGCGCAACACCTTACCAAGAGTCAACATTGATATCAAATAACAGCTAGCATGACACAGGGGGTTCAAACCTCTGATATTTCACACTCCGCAGCGCATTATACACAGCGAGTGACATCAAAACGGTTCAAATAATTTTGATTGTCCACGTGTTCAAACAGCAGTTTAAAGTGAAATAGTTTGTTTGTTTTTAATGACTTATTCAAGAGGATATTCACATGAATAAACTGCTGACAGCGAAATAACTTCTCAATGAAAGAAAAACTGCTGTTTTTGGTGTGCACATTCAAATTATGGGATAAGAGGCGTGAACAAAATTTACATTTGTGATGTTGACACTAAGACAAGTATCTTAAGCAACCAAGAAAAAAATACGTTTTTGATGTTGACATTAAAGTTTAAATACTTAAGCACCCAAGAGAACACGATTTGCATTTGTGATGTTGACACTAAAGCTGAAGTACTTAAGAAACCAAGAGAACAAAATTTACATTTGTGATGTTGATACTAATGCTTTACTACTTAAGCAACCAAGAATACAAACTTTATATTTGCGATGTTGACGGTAAAACTAAAGAGACTTAAGAAACCCAAAATACAAAACTTACATTAGTATACACGTTAAATTTCATCTTACAATCAATCCTTGTCTGGTGAGGTGTTGGCTAAAGTAGCTGTGATGTAGCTTTTCTGGTGAGGTATCTATCTATGTGTGCTGAGGTAACTGTGACGAAGCCTGTCTGGTGAGATACCTATGTCTGCTGAGGTACCTATCTCTGTGTGCTGAGGTAGATGTGACGAAGCCTGTCTGGTGAGATACCTATGTCTGCTGAGGTAGCTTATTGGTGAGGTACCTATCTATGTGTGCTGAGGTAGATGTGATGAATCTTGTCTGTTGAGATATCTATGCTGAGGTAGCTATGATGAAGATTGTCTGGCGAGGTACCTATGCCAGCTAAGGTAGCATATCAGGTGATATACCTATGTCTGCTGAAGCAGATGTGATGAGGTTATATGGTGAAGTAGCTGTCAAGTGATTCATTAATTTTCAATTCATTTTAATCGGATCACGATACACGCGGCGCTCAAGTGGATTTTTGAAATCTTTGGACGATATCGGTGGGTGAAAATATTTTATGACAACATTCGTTGAGCCGGATTACACATTCAACTGGTAATACCAGTTGACTTTAACCTGGCTAACTCCCACTGACTTTTACCTGGCGAATGCCAACTAACTTGTATTGTTTATCTGAGCCCTTAGACCTGACTCGGACTAACACTGACCACCTCTTCAGAGTTACAGTTCGGTGGATGGATTTCTCCATAAAGTCATACGTGCGAAGGATTAATACAACTGGTATTTTTTAAACTTTACTATACATTAATTAATCTCTGGTGTTTGCTAGTTTCTTTTCCTTACTGTCAAAACCAATTTTGAGTTCTGATAACAATTACTTCGATAAATAGATATAAATTAAACTATATTATTTGACAATATGTCATTTTCTTATTAAATCCGTACTCTAATTCCACTAAGGCTTGCACTTATGAACACATCAAATTACTTATGTCATTTCAATTAATGCAGTAAACGATTCCACCTCAATCCGTATATCCATATATTATAGGAGAGAGAGAGAGAGAGAGAGAGAGAGAGAGAGAGAGAGAGAGAGAGAGAGAGAGAGAGAGAGAGAGAGAGATGGATGGATGGATAGATAGATAGATAGATAGATAGATAGATAGATAGATAGATAGATAGATAGATAGATAGATAGATAGATAGATAGATAGATAGATAGATAGATAGATAGATAGATAGATTTGTTAATTAACATTAACGTTTGCCTAACCACACAATTTTTATCTAACACACACTACTTAAATTTAGTTAAATGACATTAAGCCTACAGTAAATCTGCCACACTACAGTAATACAATTCCTGATTTATATAGCTGAGTCAAGGTGTTGCTATCATCAAGGTTAAAGACTATAAAATAAATAACTTTCAGACTAGTACTTTTTTAATGCAAGAAAACCTTACCTGTACGTAGTTGTTAAGTACTCAGCAGATGGCAGTTTCCTTGTCGTAAGATTGTCTCCCCTGGTGCTAGGAAGCCTGTTTACTACGACTGGCCAATTGCAATTAGAGTGGTGGAGTTTACCGCAGAAGTGTCAACACCGCCCGTCACATTATAGTCAGACACTCTAAGCCCCGCCCATTTAGCGTACGCCAGCTAACGATCGTTTCTGAGGCGCTGTATTTACCCATTTTTCCTTCTTCTTCGATTTTGTCGCACATAACATTTCCTAAGCGCGTTCGTCAAGACTCATTTTATTTGTGTTTTGCTGTTATTCTGCATCTTGTCAATTTTAGCCTGTTTTAGCCATTGCTTCTATTGCTCTCTCTCTCTTCCCCCCCCCCTCCGGTTAGTCTGTCAATCACTTGCTGACTCCCCCCTTTTCAACATAAACCCTACTACTACTCGCGCGCTGGGACTAATAAATAAATAAAATTTAATTTGAAATAATAATAATTATTTTTATTATCAGAGAAGTACTCGAAATCGACATGTCTATTAATGCCATAATCCACCACAGAATGAATGATTACAATTGGAGTCAGTTTTGTAATTTTATTTCAAATCACAAGTGAAATAGAAATACGTTATTAAATGTGAAGACGCGTTAAACAGAGTTCACTGATGATTGTGAATGAGAAATAATTGCAAACTGCCATAAGTCGTCATTTCGTCAAGTTACTTTTCCTGTCTGTCTGTCTTTCTATCTATGTACCTACCTATCTATCTATCTGTCTGTCTGACTTAACATTTGATATCAGTGTGTTTGATTGACGATGGCATTATCTGAACGAAGTGTCGAAGATGATTGCTATTTGTTCTTGCAGCAAACAAGAACTCGGCCGAATCAGCTTACACTCCCCACACAAGAGATCATGCAAAGCTGGCGCCACTTCAGCGTTAAGGCCGCTCGAATTGATTAGACGGAAGAAGGAAGACAATCCGCTGATACTTCTACACCGAAGCCAGATTAGATTAAGCATGGCAGATTAGAGGGAAATCAAAGACCTCCGACAAGACACAGTTTTGCCCGCACGCTTCGTTAATCAGACTAATGAGGCGTAAAAATGTGCAAATTGCATCAATATTCCTCTAATAAAGTCATCAATTCTCCCCGTTCTTTCGCCCGTCTCAGCTCCTAGGGGAGACCATCCACAACGCTCTACTCTGAACTTAACGAAGTCCTTGCAATTCTACCGGGTAGAACGTTTGGTGTTATCGGATGGATGGTGACTGGTGAGCTCAATTGAATCTTAAATGAAGGGGAAAACATACAACAATATAAAGTTAACTTTATAGATTTTTTTGTTGATTTTGTTGAATAGTGAATTTATGCTCTTTTGTTTTCTGGTTTTGTTTGTGTATCAAAATAGACTACGATCATTTAAATAGTGAATTTATGCTCTTTTGTTTTCTGGTTTTGTTTGTGTATCAAAATAGACTACGATCATTTGAATAGTGAATTTATGCTCTTTTGTTTTCTGGTTTTGTTTGTGTATCAAAATAGACTACGATCATTTGAATATTGAAGAGAGAATAAAAACGAAATTATCAGCAAATGCGACAATCTGGACTCATTAAATGATCGATTATTGCTAGTTACATTTACGTGTGGTTTCACTTGGCGACAATCTGGACTCATTAAATGATCGATTGTTGCTCGTTACATTTACGTGTGGTTTCACTAACCACTATTTAGTTCAATGTGTAAACAAATTATTAGAAGATAGTTAGACGGTTCTCCTTTACAAAAAAAAAAATCACTATTTCTTATAAAAAGTAAATAATCTAAAATCCTCTTTATACCTAAGCCATCGAATGTTTTTGTTTCTAATCTCGCAGGTGTTTAGTTTTATGAAAACATTTCCTGTTTAAAAAACAAATTTTGTCAAATTCAGTTCTGCGCGTTGACATCCAATTGTTGGCATGCTTTCAGATTTGTCGCCATTATTTGCAGAAAATAATGTATTCGTTAAACAGCTTTTTAAAATATCACATAAGTTAACAAAAAATTAAATACTTACTGTGAAAGCCGTCAAAACTAATTTCTACCTCACTGAAGCAAACTGACTGTGACGCCAACACCACCCTAATTAATGGTTATGATATTTTTAATTAATTAGTCATCCATAACTAATTACAAGCGATGAGAATCTTAATTTACGTTATTAATAATTTTCCATCAGACACCACACGTCTCTCTCACATGGTGGATAATGCGGGTGCTGTAATCGCTTTATAACTCCATTCTTTCTTACATTCAGTTCTCAACTTACAGAATTCCTACAACAGTATTTATTAATCCGATACACGCACACAGCAAAATAAATACAGCATATCAGTTTTATCAACAGGTTTACTAGAAACAATGTTAAGTGTTAAGCGTACTATACATGAGTATCTTAGTACAAACATTTGTAGAAATAATAGTCTACTCACATAATACATTTCTTTGTAAACTACAAGAATCAATAGCAAAAATGCATGAAATATTTCTAAGTCCATTCTCTCTCAATCAGTCAGTTAACTCACCATTAAGCTAATGGTGGCCTTTCACGACCTGATTTCTTGCCACACAAATTCAAGTGATCAAACAATAGACTTCTCTACAACATATAAACTTTTGATCTCAGCCCATTGGTTGGTCTCATTCTAATAAATCTTAACCATTGGATAATAAAAACTACTCATCCAGTTGGAACTGAACTGCATTACATCAGCAATTTCTAGCATGTTCTCACCTTCAGTGTTTACTCAAACTCTGACACAAAAATACTATCATAAGGAATGTCCAAGGTCGGGTCACTTCGACAATTAGACAATTTATAAAGCAATTTTGTCTAGAAATAGGGATAGTGTGATGCCAATGCCACTTAATTAATGGATATTAGTAGTAGTAGTAGTAGTAATTAATTATCAAAAACTAATTACAAGTGATGGGAATCTTATTTATTTTATTAATAATCCTCCAACAGACACTACGTTGTAAACATTTTCTCTCTTCCACAATATTAAAGATAAACATTTACCATCACATAATGTTTATGTAGGTGGAGAACTTCTTAGTAAAGGGGAAGACACATCTATCTTTAATCTATATTTAGCAAGCCCCCATCCACCCACTTTCTTTTCCAACATAACTTATCAATATGTGTAAGAAGGTCAATACATTTATTAAATCAACAATCAAACATACATATGACAAATACAATGAAAACCTATAACGGGACAGGTCTCCTGATCAATTAGGCACTAACGTATCTTTTTCCCCAAATTACTGCGCAACAATCTTCCAACTATAACGGAACAGAAGTCTTCTGATCAACTAGGCACTAATGTATCTTTTTTGCACACTAGTATTCCTTTCCTACTTATCGACATTACAATATTCCAACTATACAGAGACAAAAGTCTGCTGAACAACTAAAGACTAATCTGCCTCTAATTTATCTACATATTAAAATATTCCAACTATACAGGGACAAAAGTCTGCTGAACAACTAAAGACTAATCTGTTTCTAATTTATCTGCATGTTAAAATATTCCAACTATAGAGGGACAAAAGTCTACTTAACAACTAAAGACTAATCTGTTTCTAATTTATCTGCATGTTAAAATATTCCAACTATAGAGGGACAAAAGTCTACTTAACAACTAAAGACTAATCTGTTTCTAATTTATCTACAGGTTAAAATACTCCAACTACACAGGGACAAAAGTCTGCTGAATAACTAAACAATAATCTGTCAGTTTCTAATTTATCTACTTATTAAAATATTCCAACTATACAGGGACAACAGTCTGCTGAACACCTAACACTAATCTATCTGTTTCTAATTTATTTAGACATTAAATTGTTCCATACATACTGGGACTAAAGAAACCATCCGAATCAGCAGATGTATGCATGTCTTTATCTTGACTCGCTTTCTTCCACCAGTAGAATTGCACAACGCAAACAGAAATAACTTCCCTTTAAACATCTTCCACACACACATACACGGGTTGACGGTCCACTAGTTTAACATCACAGAAACATTACCTTCTTTCTCTATCCTTCTGTCTGTATTTCACCTTACTTATCAATACTTTATTTGCAAATAAACATTCTATAAATATTAATAATGGGGAGAAATTCTGTCTGTATTTCACCTTACTTATCAATACTTTATTTGCAAATAAACATTCTATAAATATTAATAATGGGGAGAAATTCTGTCTGTATTTCACCTTACTTATCAATACTTTATTTGCAGATAAACATTCTATATCGTTCTAAATATTAATAATGGGGGGGGGGGGGGGAGAATTCCCCTCATACAACAACTTCCACCTTGGAAGTTAACTCCTGACCTTAAAGCTCCTGTAATCTAAATTTACATCTGTTAAATCTTTATAAAATTCTATAATGAGAAGTAATTTTAAATAATTGTACCATTATCCTTTATATCAGCAACATTAAAGAAAATACAAGATTATAGTCATTTACCATTCTCATCAGTAGCTTTAAAGAAAATACAAGATTGTAATCATTTACCATTCTCACCAGCAGCTAGAAAGAAAGTACTGGTTAACGATTCTTCATTTTGCTTTCTCTCCAAAGCAGGAATAAAATTGCATTTTAATATTTTCTTTTTAAATAGAGTATAATCAATATCAGTTCGATACTTGTTTATAATTTCATTCCAATAGAAAATATAGATAGCAATATGGTACAGCAACAATTCGTCACATGGCTAAATTGTTACATGCTCTCATTAGCTTTTCAGAATTGTACTGTAGGATATAGAGCAACAGACTATTGGACAACAGACTATTGGACAACAGGCTATTGGACAACATAGTACTTCCAACATATAATTCCGTTGCTATTTCATTGTAGCAACGTTCTTAAGTAAGGAAACTAGAATTAATTTGTTCTGACTTGTGACAACTTCACGAGTTGCTCATAAGTATTAACTTTTATTACTGTCAGAAGTCTTTAGACTTGGATGGCATGTGTGTATTTTTTTCTACAAGCTCTCTAGACTTCCCCAGTCTTTCTGACAGGTTTACCTCTCTACCTGCTAATTCTCTCATTACTGACCAGAGATAGTGCAATATACCTCATCTAAGAGGGAATGTTTGCAATAAACCTCATCTAAGAGGGGAATGTTTGAAATCCCCAATGTTGCTTTCGACCATTATCTTTCTCGACTATTTCACCACTATCCAGAGTATGTTTAGTGTTTCTCACCACTGTCCAGAGTTGATTTAGTGTTTCTCACCACTGTCCAGAGTATATTTAGTGTTTCTCACCACTGTCCAGAGTTGATTTAGTGTTTCTCACCACTGTCCAGAGTTGATTTAGTGTTTCTTACCACTGTCCAGAGTATATTTAGTGTTTCTCACCATGGTCCAGAGTGTATTTAGTGTTTCTCACCACTGTCCAGAGTGTATTTAGTGTTTTTCACCACTGTCCAGAGTGTATTTGGTGCTTTTCACCACTGTTCAGAGTTGATTTAGTGTTTTTCACCATTGGCAGAGTGTATTTAGTGTTTTTCATCACTGTCCAGTGTGTGTGTTTAGTGCTTTTCATCACTGTCCAGAGTGTATTTAGTGTTTTTCACCACTGTCCAGAGTGGATTTAGTGTTTTTCACCACTGACCAAATTGTATTTAGTGTTTTTCACCATTGATTAGAGTGTATTTAGTGTTTTTCATCACTGATCAGAGTGTTTTAGTGTTTTTCACCACTGACCAGATTGTATTTAGTGTTTTTCACCATTGATCAGAATGTATTTAGTGGTGTTTTTGTTTTTTTTATCACTGACCAGAGATCAGTGCAGTATCTCACTTATCAACTCAGAACAGTTTGAAAACTACCCTATTGTTCACTGTTCACACAATATTTCTGTAGGTGGAAAACTTCTTGCCATAGGAGAAGATAAATCCGTCTTTTGCTATATTTAGCGAGTCCCCATCCACCCACTTTCTTCTCCAACATATGTGCAAGAAGGTCAATAAATTTAACAATAAATTTATTAAATCAAATATACATATAACAAATACAACCAAAAGAGTGTTGATATATACATCATATAACAACAATGTTTGATTAATGATAGACAATCATTCAATTTATCCTAGCATAGACATCAGACAAATGATCACGTATATATATCAAATTCACAGGCATAATTTATCATAGACATGAGAGTGGAGTTTTAGAGAAATAATTATAGTCAATGTACATAACCTTTTCAACGATGGCCACTGTCCCTAGCACATATTCACAATCACGTGGCTTGCAACAAGTCACTGTCTTTCTTATTTAGATGACGGCCTCACGTATCCCTTTTAGGCACGTTACACAACTGTTCCAGATTCTTGCACTGTCAAGCACACCATGAGGAATGTTCAAAATAAGCTTCTTGAATTCTCGAGACAAGACACCAATTTCCAGTATTGGCTCTCAAGCAGAATTCACACAAATCAACTTAACAGCAGCATGTTACTGATAGGTTTGATGATAACGCTGGATGCACTCACCAACGTGATCAGGTAGAGTACAGTAATCACTGCAACACGAAGTAAAAATGTCACACTTTTCTCTACACAAGTCAAATTAAAGCAGCTCTAAATTTCTGGCACATTTTATCTCTATAACTCCTTTCTTTCTTACAAATATTCTCAACTTATAAATCCTGAACAATATTGTTAACCCAATACACACATAGCATAAGAAATATAATCAATCAAAATTCACAAGTTTAATGTACAACATAATCAAATTAATGAACATAGCAATACTGGTTCAATTATATAAGTATTATCCAATTAAAATCATAGGTCAATAGCAAACATATACGAAATATTTCTAAGTCTATTCTTTCTTTATCAGTCAGTTAACATACTATACGCTATTGATCGCCTTTATGACCAGACTCGAGTGTCGTCAAATTCAAAGTGAATAGAATATAGACTTTCTTTTTTTTAAAAATAATTTTTGGTCCATCCCCATTAGATGAATTTGTTATGAACAAGTGTGAGACTATTAGTCAGAAAAACTACTCATCCAGTTGGAACTGGTTTGGATTGCATCAGCAAGTTTTTAGTACATTCTCCACATGAGTTTGTTTACTTCAAAAATATCATAAGGAATGCTCATAGGTCGGGTCACCTTAACAATGGCAACAAAGATATAATTAATAAGTATAGAAATAGGGATAGGTAAATTTACTCCGCCATAGACTTTAACTCACAACACCAATGACTGAAAGCTGACTTAAGGTTGTAACTCACAGCACCAATACCTGATGACTGTTTGGCCTTTGGCTGTCACTCACAGCACCAATACCTGATGACTGTTTGGCCTTTGGCTGTCACTCACAGCACCAATGCCTGATGACTGCTTGACATTTAGCTATTGATTATAACACCAATGCCTGACGACCGTTTGGTCTTTGGCACCAATACATGATGACTGTGAGACATGTGGCTGTAAATCAAACGCCCATGAATCGGCAGTTTCACCTCACAGTACCAATCCATGATGGTCGTTGCACCTCTTGGTGCATGAAGGCTGTTTGACAGCTGGATGTTACTCATAAAACAACTTTACATATTGGACATCATTCCCATTGGATTAAATTCAGCCCGAATATTTAAAACAGCCATTAATAACATTTGTCTATTAACCAATCATCAAATTTCTTTCTTTTCTAACATTAAAAACATACAAATGAGTGTGTATGTGCGTGTGTTCGTGTGACTGTAGTTTTTAGGAAGCGGGCCAGGATGGTTTCAAATTGTCGAAACTTTGTAAGTTCACAAAGATCTTCACCAAACGTTTGGTAAAATATGATTGTGTGATTAATAATGTATGTGATCGCTTGAGGTTGTGTGTGATTATATGTAAAATTGCGTCTGATCGCGTGTTTGGTATTATGTATTCGCTTATGGTTGTGTGTGTGATTATGTGGTAGTGTATTTGATCATATATCTGATAGTATGTGTGATCATGTATGATTGTGTGATGTGTATGAGCATGTGTAGGAGAGGGTCTGTGATCATGTATTTGTGCGTGATGTGTGATCGAGTGTTTGATCTTGTGAGAGTGTCTGTGATTATGTGCTTGTGATAATGTATGTGATTATTTGTGATTTTTATGTGTTAGTGTTTGTAATTGAGTGCATGATAATTTGTTATAGTGTGTGATTTCACTGTCACTATCGTCGCCAAGATACGCTTCAGTGATCTGTTGCTTCACGGTAATGTATAAAGTGCATGGAAAATGTTCTTCTGTTACAAACTCTGCAGGGACTGAAATCTAGATCTGACTTTTTATTAATGTACATCGGCATCTCATACAAACATCTTTGAAACAGCACAGGCCTATATATAACTTGCCACAACCCTACTCACTCCCCTTCCCAACACCACCACATAACACGCTTCTCATGCGCGCGACCCGAGTGCGCAGCTGCAGCAGACGCTCGGCGCTTGTTAAATCCCGAGGTGCGGCACGCGCCAACTTCCGACACAAGAGAGGCTCACTTCGTGGTAGCGGTTTGATGGGAATATTAATTGAAATAAATTTTCCTTAATGCCTGCCGCGCAAGCAGGGGACCCCCAAGGCGAGACTATTAGGGGTGATTATGTTATTAAAATCTAGTCACTCTGTTGCTTTGCTTTAACCCGCCCCGCACACTTGTCTGCCAAAATGGAGAGGCAGCGACTTCCGCTGCGTGTCTCGTGCGACGTCATCAGATCTGTGTAAGAGGAGAGTGATTGACGTCATTTTCGCCCGCAGAGTGGGAGGTGCGCTATATTGCAAGTGAAGTAAGTTGTAGGCCATACGTTAGGTGTGGAGGAACGGTTTCATTAAATGAAATTGTACTGCGCTGGCCAAAGCCAAAACACCGAATTGTACGACATCTAATACCGGCTGTCTAGTCGGTTCTGCTATTAATAGTATAGTAAGGATCATTCTATATATAATCAATTAGTCAACATAGAGGAACGGAAAACAGCTTTGCAGGCTTGTAGGCCATAATAAATTGGAACTGATATGATCTCTAAATGGCCGAGTGAAGGTAAACAAAAATAAGGATCATTCTACATATAATCAATGAGTCAACTTATAGGAACATAAAACAGCTTTGCAGGCTTGTAAACCGTGAAATATTGGAACTGGTATGGCTGAGTGAAGGTAAAAAGACAACAACAATAATTACTGATCTAACATAGGTTTTATGTTTTTGACTAATATATTTTAATAGAAGACATTGTGTGTGTAATTTCAGTTTTGTCAGTATTTGACATTATTTTGGACAAAGTTGTAAAGTTTGCAGACGACTAAGATCACAGTGACATTCATCAAAGCATTAAATAATTCAAAATCTCGTACTTGATTGTTGTTGTTTTTATTTCTCACACACACAAACACACACTAACACAAAATTATGTTCACATATAATGATCTAAAATATTATTACCTATTATTTTAATTTTATTAATATTCTTCTTATTTATTTTTAGACGGGAAAGTGGGTCGGACAAAAACTCTATTACATTATGTGGTGGGGAGGGGCAAAATAAGCCAAATACATAATGCATGGATGGCCATAAGTATAATTTCATTACATTGCTTAATTTGATCATCTTATTTTGACAAAGCAGGCTAAATGTCATTTCACTTTTATTGTGTAATTTGACCTTATTTTGATAATGTATTTACTCATCTTATTGAGCGGGGTTTTAAACATTATAACTCATCTTTCTGACCGAGGTTTTGAACAATATATCTATTCATCTAATGACCGGAATTTTAAACAAGATATCTATTCATCTAATGACCGTTATTTTAGACAATATATCTATTCTGCTATTTGGAAAACTACTTTAAACATTCTCTCTATTCATCATTTCGACAGCGTTATTAGATATCGCATCTATTAATATTTTCAATCGGGATTTTGGAGTTTATATCTATTCACATTTTCGATTGGGATTTCATGAAGTGATACCTATTTGTTTCTTCGACCAGGAAATGAAACATTTATATCTATTACTATATTTGAATTTTAAACAGTTATGTCTGTTAATATATTTGACCGGAATTTTAAACATTTATATGTATTAATATTTTTTATCGGGATTTTAAACAGTTATATCTATTAATATATTTGACCTGGATTTGAAACAGTTTCTAGGTCATCTTTTCGATCGGAGTTTAAATATTGTATCTATTCATTATTTCGAGTGGAATTTAAATAATTATATCTATTCATCATTTCGGAATTTTGAAAGTAAAACTATCATCTTTTTGACTGGACTATTTAACAGTTATAACTATTCTTTTTTTTCGAGCGGTGTTTGAAAGAGTTATATCTGTTATCTTTTCGAGCAGGTTTATTACCACTGTCAATGAGAAATAGACCCTGGACGGAATGACGTCAGTCTACACGACCATTGGTCACTGGGTTTATTTCTTTATTTTTTGTTAACGACTCTCTAATTATATAATTTTTGCTGGGGTTTTGTTAGTGCTAATTTCTTATTTTTTTAAAATAAAACTTACTATAATCGTGCTGGGAAGTTTTTAGGCCGTTTAAAAATACATCGGCTCCAGCTATCTGACGTAAGTCGGTGTTATGAAAATTACAAAACAACAATAGACTCGTCTGTTATTAGGATTACATACAGCAATAGTCTGTTATTAGGATTACATAACAACAATAGACTCGTCTGTTTATTAGGATTACATAACAGCAATAGACTCGTCTGTTATTAGGATTACATAACAACAATAGACTCGTCTGTTTATTAGGATTACATAACAGCAATAGACTCGTCTGTTATTAGGATTACATAACAGCAATAGACTCGTCTGTAATTAGGATTACATAACAACAATAGACTCGTCTGTTTATTAGGATTACATAACAGCAATAGACTCGTCTGTAATTAGGATTACATAACAGCAATAGACTCGTCTGTTATTAGGATTACATAACAGCAATAGACTCGTCTGTAATTAGGATTACATAACAACAATAGACTCGTCTGTTTATTAGGATTACATAACAGCAATAGACTCGTCTGTAATTAGGATTACATAACAACAATAGACTCGTCTGTTTATTAGGATTACATAACAGCAATAGACTCGTCTGTTATTAGGATTACATAACAACAATAGACTCGTCTGTTTATTAGGATTACATAACAGCAATAGACTCGTCTGTTATTAGGATTACATAACAACAATAGACTCGTCTGTAATTAGGATTACATACAACAATAAACTCGTCTGTAATTAGGATTACATACAACAATAAACTCGTCTGTAATTAGGATTACATAACAGTAATAGACTCGTCTGTTATTAGGATTACATAACAACAATAGACTCGTCTGTAATTAGGATTACATACAACAATAGACTCGTCTGTTTATTAGGATTACATAACAACAATAGACTCGTCTGTTAGTAGGATTACATAACAGTAATAGACTCGTCTGTTTATTAGGATTACATAACAGTAATAGACTCGTCTGTTTATTAGGATTACATAACAGTAATAGACTCGTCTGTTTATTAGGATTACATAACAGTAATAGACTCGTCTGTTTATTAGGATTACATAACAGTAATAGACTCGTCTGTTTATTAGGATTACATAAGAGTAATAGACTCGTCTGTTTATTAGGATTACATAACAGCAGTCACAGAGAGAGAGCGAGAGAGAGTACCTGTAGACATTTTGGAAACAATTTGTATCCGTATTGAATGACTTTTTCCAGCAGTCAGCCAAAGAAGACTTCTACACATCGTGATATTCCGACACTTGGAATTTATAATGACGTGGTTTGTTTTTTTTTTAATGCGGCGGCATTCTTCAGTTCATGTAACCACAACAGTCAAAAATCAGGATCAATGTCATTTAACATTTTTAATTTACCAGTCCAGACTTCATGAACACTAAATTTCACTTCATTTTTATTGCTTAATTCGACCTTATAAAAGAATGACGTGGAAATATTAATAAAAGAACAAAAAGGATCAAATGACATAAAAATCTCAGATGAAATTAAATATTTGCACCATCCTTCGTAGTACCAGATTTCAAATGCTTGCAACTGTAACTTGCTATTGACAGAGTTTAAATATTTATAACAGCAACTCATTGGCGACATAATGCAAATGAATATATTTGTAACGAAGTTAGTAACTCATAGTGAGCAATTTCTAATACTTGTACAGTAACTACTAATGGCTGATTTTAAATATTTATACAGTAACTCACAAGTGGCCGATTTCTAATATTTATACAGTAACTACTAATGGCTGATTTTAAATATTTATACAGTAACTCACAAGTGGCCGATTTCTAATATTTATACAGTAACTACTAATGGCTGATTTTAAATATTTATACAGTAACTCACAAGTGGCCGATTTCTAATATTTATACAGTAACTACTAATGGCTGATTTTAAATATTTATACAGTAACTCACAAGTGACCGATTTTTAATAATTATATAGTAACTCACGAGTGCTGATTTATAATATTTACACAATAACTCACTAATGACCGATTTCTAATATTTATACAGTAACTCACAAGTGACCGATTTCTAATATTTATACAGTAACTCACAAGTGAAAGATTTCTAGTAGTGTCAAAACACGAACTGATTACAGCAAAACTCGGTCCTAACATAGATTGTAAAAGAACTCCACAACCTGGCACAAACACTAACAACAAATTATGGACACTTTCATTATAAGAGTGCATAACTGGACATTGCACTGAAACTATAAGACCGTGTAAGAGAACAATGACAGATTTCAAACTCTGACTGAAAACAAAGGTTGTTCGTCCCACGAGAGTTCCTCCGAACAGACTGGGTCCCAGGTCGCTCTTTACCTCCGGCCGTGCGTGGAATGGAACAATTAATTCTCCTTTTGTCAAGAATGGAGCTGCACATAATTCCATAATCTTACCGTATGAAACGATTTCAGTGACATTTAAATCAATTCCTTCCATCCGGAAGGGACCAATTACCGCAGACTGCATTCTGTCTGACCGATGTCGACCTCCTTTGGGACGCTCTCGTCGCGACCTTGCAGCCGACGAAGAAAAGCGACTGGCACAGATATACATTATTGCTTCGTGTTTGTCGATCTTGTAGATAGTAGTAACAGCGACTGGCACAGATATACATTATTGCTTCGTGTTTGTCAATCTTGTAGATAGTAGTAACAGCGACTGGCACAGATATACATTATTGCTTCGTGTTTGTCGATCTTGTAGATAGTAGTAACAGCGACTGGCACAGATATACATTATTGCTTCATGTTTGTCAACCTTTTTGATAGCAGTAAAAGCGACTAGCACAAATAACAAAGTGTTCACTTTCTGTTTGTCAACTCTGCCACAGATATACCTGATTACTTTATCAATTCTATAGATGGGGCGGGGGGTGAGGAAGAAATCGGCTGGCACTAACAGGCATTATTTCTTTACTTGTCAACAAGGGGGGGATAAGTGGCTTGGGAAAATCGTGTCTTACCTCTGTACACATCGCGCACTGTTACAACGTGTCTGTCGCCCTACGCGGAAAATGCATCGGTTATCAGCACATACTCACTTAAACACGAGGTCACAGCGACCAATCAATCAATGTGAGTATTTTGTGTCAAATCACGGGTAGATTCAGTGTCATGTTCCTGAAGACGTGAATATTTATGTCCAGGCAGAAATGACCGCAGTAATATTTGCACACGCCCGTCGGATTGCTCATTTTCTTTCCTCAATTCAAGGTCACGAATGTTTTCCTCTGTCATGTCGATGCTGGTGTCCGCGATGTCTTTAGAGAACACAGACACGTACTGGCCCTCCAATCCGCGCAAGGAAGTACACGGCAGTTTCCGGCGCTGCTGCCACACAAAGACAACAATGACTAATACGATGACCAAGTTGAGGTACAAGACAATAAGTGTTATAATTCCAGTCAAAGACCTTGGACATGGCAATTTGTCTGGCTGCAGCAGGTCAAGCGTTTTCCCCTTTAGTACGAGAGGAGTCTGGCACCTAGAGAATGATAAAATATTCGATCGGTGTGTAAATTTCAATCCTTATCCACTCATTCAAAATTCGAAACAAAGTAAACATTCATTCAATCATAATTTGTCTACAACATGAGTAATTCATTACTATAATAATTACAATAATGGTTACGTACATATTTGTGCTAATTCATTATTACAATAATATCTATCTATATATCTATCCATCCATCCATCCATCCATCCATCCATCTATCTACCTACCTAATAATTCCTCTCCTATTTGTTGATATTAGCAAGCATTAAAATCTCGTTACTCTGTAGCATAAAAATCACCTCTCATTTAGCAAGCATTAAATTCTCATTACTCTTTAGCATTAAGAATCCATTTCTCATTAGTCTACATCAGCAAGAATTTATTATTGTTTTCTTTACGACAGCTAAGCATTCATTTGTCATTATTCTAGAAGAGAAAGTAGTCAGTCCTTACGACAGCTAAGTATTCATTTGTCATTATTCTAGAAGAGAAAGTAGTCAGTCCTTACGACAGCTAAGTATTCATTTGTCATTATTCTAGAAGAGAAAGTAGTCAGTCCTTGTTGTCTATTGTTACGACAGATAAGCATTCATTTGTCATTATTCTAGAAGAGAAAGTAGTCAGTCCTTACGACAGCTAAGTATTCATTTGTCATTATTCTAGAAGAGAAAGTAGTCAGTCCTTACGACAGCTAAGCATTCATTTGTCATTATTCTAGAAGAGAAAGTAGTCAGTCCTTACGACAGCTAAGCATTCATTTGTCATTATTCTAGAAGAGAAAGTAGTCAGTCTTTACGACAGCTAAGCATTCATTTGTCATTATTCTAGAAGAGAAAGTAGTCAGTCCTTGTTGTCTATCGTTAGCTATGTTCATTTATAAATCTACCTAGATTTGAAAAAGTGAATTCTAATTAACTACTCTTTTATGGGATTTCTTGTGACTTTATGTATTATATTTATTGTCCTATTTAAAAACAACAACAACTGCTATTTGTGTTTTTAAATATGGTCCTACCTTAATTATAATCATTACACATTGACAATATTTTTCATGAGTTTATTTTGTGTTACTAATAATAAAAATTACAAGTAATTAAAAACTGGATTTTTGATTTTTAATTATTCTTTAAACTTTTGCAGTATTTTTCATTTAATTTTGAAATATATTATTTATATTTACTTTTCTTAGTGATTTATTAAACTTTGTTCCTTAATTTCATTAATAATTTTACTTGAGTTTTGCTGATTCTATGTTGGCAATTCTACCACTAGCTGAACAATCAGGACAATTGTTTATATACTGGGATACCTGAGGTATTGGTTGAAGTTCTTTTTTTCTTATGTGAGTTTTTGATTATTCAATGGCATTCATCTCACTAAGTCAAGAATAATAACATATAAAAACATGTCAATATAGATGAATGTTCCAAATAGAATTTTCAACACATAGTAACTACATATAAAAACATGTCAATATAGATGAATGTTACAAATAGAATTGTCAACACATAGTAACTACATATAAAAACATGTCAATATAGATGAATGTTCCAAATAGAATTGTCAACACATAGAGAGTAACTACATATAAAAACATGTCAATATAGATGAATGTTACAAATAGGATTGTCAACACATAGAGAGTAACTACAGTGTATATATTCACACAGTTATCACTTGTTCAATCTCATTCAACACAACAGGTATACACGTACAAAAAATGTTGAGAACAACTGCATACTTTCACAAAAGTAATGTGGTGTTGAGTAATCCATCCATCACACACACACACACACACACACACACACACACACACACACACACACACACACACACACACACACACACACACACATCACATCACACACACACACACACACACACACACACACACACACACACACACACACATATATATATACACACACAGTGGTACTAAGTAACCAAGGCAATTGAACAACTATACTGTATATTTACTTACAATATTATGCTGAGTAACAAAGGCAACAGAGCGAAAAAATACATAATACCTGTATACTTACACAAATGTTGTGTTGGCAAACTGATGACCACTCGCCCAGCCCAGTTCACAATTGCAGTGCCAAGGGTTGTCATTCAAAGTTAAATGAGAAAGTTGCTGCCATGGTAACAACTCTTTGGACAAAGTCTCCAAAGCATCATGATCCAGATATACCGCCTGGAGGATGGAGAAGTTTCCGTGGAAAGCTCCGTGTGCTATGGCTTTCAGGTTCGGACAGTAGCGAAGGGAGAGCGTTCGAAGATTCTGAAAAGCAGTGAACGCGCCCTCCTTGACAGAGGTCAAATTTGGTAAGAAATCCAATTTTAGCTCCTCAATTTTTGTAACTATTCCGCTAGACTGAAGCTCGTTTACTGGGTTAGCACTCAGATCTAACATCTTTAGCTGTTTCAGACTTTGCAGCGACAAGTATGGGATATCTGTGAAGCGGTTTGCCTGTAAGAAGAGGACAGAGAGGGTACTTTGAAAGAACGGCGTTAGAGAATGAAGAAAATTGTCGTTCAAATGCAACACTTCAAGGTTTTGTAAGTCATCAAAAGTCTCGTCTTCTATCACATTCAGCCTGTTCCTACTCAGGTCCAGTAATCGCAGCGACTTCAGTCCCTTGAACGTTTGGCTGGACAGGTTCGTAAGGCTGTTGTTGCTTAGATCCAATACTGTCAGGTCAGAAAAATCATCAAGCGATGCCGCCCCCACCGAAGAAAGCTGGCATGATGATAGATTCAAAATCTGCAGTCTGGGCATGCCAGCAACTGTCAGAATGCTGTCGGGCAGGCTGCCTAAAGGGTTTCCATGAAGATCAAGATGTCTGAGACTCTGAAGTTGTGCAAAGAGATTCATGGGCAGTTTTGCGCGGGTGATGTTATTATTAGCCAGGTTGAGGACTTGGAGACATACCAAGTGGTTGAACGCTCTGTCGTCGACAAAGGTCATGGCGTTACCTTGTAAGCGTAGTTCACGAAGACATCCATTGCATTTCTTTATTTTGTGACACTGAGGATCGGAATAGTTTTGCTGAAGAAATAACAACAGTAATTAGTTAATTATTTAATTACCAATGTAAATAGTTATAAAGTGTGTGTGTGTGTGTGGGGGGGGTGTCGAAAAATACCAAAAACACTAATAACTGCCCTGAATTGGTTCTAAAAAATCCGGAAGACGTTTTTTTTCCTTAAGGCACATAATCAGCAATTACTAAAATGTGGTTCTGAATAATTTTTATTTTAAATAAAAACACTAAATAATATCGCAAAGAGACTCAGAATAGTTGCTTTTTCAAGAAAAAAGTAAATCAAGGTTTTCTCTAAAATAAAGTGTATCAATAACTGCAGTACAGTGGTTTTGAACGGAGTACCTTTAAATAGAGTACCACTATTTTTTTTATAGTGTTTACAGAAAATAAATAAAAATTAATTAAAAAAAAAATCACTGTCGCAAAATAGGCAGCGCTCACTAAAATCCCGTGGTAGTAAAATATCGGGGAAAATAGGCCGCCATTACAAAGGTGAATCTAAATTTCTACAAACATCCTTAAATCTTCACGCTCTCCATCCAAGAGTACTTTAATTAATTATCCCCCCACCTTTCACGGTCTCCATCCAACCGCACCATAATTATTTCCCCTCCACGGTCTCATTCCAACGGTACTATAATTATCTCCCCTTCACGGTCTCCATCCAAGGGTAGTATAACTTATCTCCCCTTCACAGTCTCCATCCAACGGACATATAATGATCTCCCCTTCATGGTCTCATTCCAACGGTACTATAATTATCTCCCCTTCACAGTCTCCATCCAACGGCACTATAATTATCTTCTCCCTCACCCTTCCCTTCACTGTCTCCACTCATGGCACTACATCTCTCACTTCCAGACGATAAAAGAACTTCTTCCCACTGTCTCTCTTCCGTCTGCAAAATCAGCAAAGCTTGGAAGCATATATAAAAGTGAATAGCACAAATAGAAGCCTACGTAGTACACAAACAATAACTAGTAGTTAGGCCTACGTAGACCACGCAAAACAACTAGTAGGCCTACGTAGTGTACAAACAATGACAAGCAGAAGGCCTGCGTAGTACACAATAACTAGTAGTAGGCCTAAGTAGACTACGCAAAACGACTAGTAGGCCTACGTGGTACACATATAATAACAAACAGTATGCCTACGTGGTACACAATAACATGTAGCAGTCCTACTTACACCACGCAAAACAAGTATAGTAGGCCTACATAGTACACAACCAATAACATTTTAGGCCTGAAATGTAGCTATAAATCACATCTCTTCATTGTGTCTTCTTCACCCACTTCACCCCCACCCTCACCGAGTGATCCGCCAGAAACAAAGTTTGTTGACCATGTTAAAGTGACTGAGACAAGAGCATGGAAAGTGGTTGAGTCATCGTATACTCGTCATGGAGAGTGGTTGGGACGTTGTATACTCGTCGTGGAGGGTGGTTGGAACATTGTACACTCGTCATGGAGAGTGGTTGGGACGTTGTATACTCGTCGTGGAGGGTGGTTGGAACATTGTATACTCGTCTGGAGAGTGGTTGGGACATTGTATACTTATCGTGGGAAGTGATTGAGACACAGTGTACCCAGTATGGGAAGTGACTCAAAGTGTAGTAAGGCAAAGTGTAATCATCATGGAAAGTGACTGAGATACCGTGTAGTAAAATGCTGAGTGCCCAGCATGGGAAATGACTGAGACATCATTTAGACCGTAGAGAGACAGAGTGTGCTCTACCCAGCATGGAAAGTGACCTAGAAAGAGTGAAGCCTGAGTGGAAAGTGACCCAGACTGACAGAGTGTACCCCGGCATGGAATGTGACTGAGACAGAGTGTACCCACCTCCAGCGCGAAATCGGCCTAAGCCGGAAGCGCTTCCCTTAAATTAATGTACCATGTACCCACCATGGGAAGGCAGCCGATCTTGTTGTTGCTGAAGTCAAGGATTTGGAAACCAGTGTGTATGGTTGCCCAGCTGGGCAGATCCCGCAAACTCCTTGCACTGCAGTTAAATATCATCTCGTGCTGGCTGTTGTTAGTCGTCAAACAATCTTCGAAATTATTTATCACTTCATTTAGTCTGTAGTTACACGAGTTATCAGAGATTGCTGCCAGAGCAGGACTGATAAGAGAGCAGCACACGAAGACAAGGTGATTGGCTGTGAAGGTCATTTTACTTGTCACAGTAGTTATTTTAAGCGGTAAAGTCGTTAGCGATATTCGGTAACCTGCACACAAAAGATAATTTCGTGTACTCGCTAACTGGTCAGAATTACACACGTGCGAGACACAGCTTGAAAGGGATATCAGTAATAGACACACAGCAAAAAAAAAAAAAAAAATACACACAAAAAAAGGATATTATCAGTACAGAGACAGACAAAAGAAAAGAGATATAATAGGAATATAATAGGATTAAATGGCAGGGAATCGCCGACAATGGTAACACCAGTATAACTGAAAAGCAACTCGAAAGGTACATAAGTACTAAAGACAAACAACACGAAAGTTTATCAATACTAGTCTACAAGAGACAGACAACACGAAAATTATACCATCACTAGTCTACAAGAGAGAGTTAACATGAATATTATATCGGTACTAGTCTACAAGAGACAACAGGAAAGGGTCATAAGAAATAAAGACGGACAGTTCGATAATAATATCAGTATTGGAGACAGACCACACGAAAATGGAAATGAATACTAGTGGCGCAACAAGAAATGGATAACAGTTCTAGAGACAGAATAAGTTATTAGTACAGTAGATAAAGGGATAGTTTACATAGAACACGAAAGGGATATCAGCGAGACAACATGAAAGGGGTGTCAGCTTTAAAAATACACCCTGAAAAGAATATCAGTATGAGAGACACAACACGAAAGATATATCAGTGTTAGAGACACAACACGAAAGAGATATCAGTGGTAGAGACACAACACGAAAGAGATATCAGTGTTAGAGACACAACACGAAAGATATATCAGTGTTAGAGACACAACACGAAAGAGATATCAGTGTTAGAGACACAACACGAAAGAGATATCAGTGTTAGAGACACAACACGAAAAGAGATATCAGTTTGAGAGACACAATACGAAAGAGATATCAGTGTTTGAGACACAACACGAAAGAGATATCAGTATGAGAGACACAACACGAAAGATATATCAGTGTTAGAGACACAATACGAAAGGGATATCAGTGTTTGAGACACAATACGAAAGAGATATCAGTGTTTGAGACACAATACGAAAGAGATATCAGTGTTTGAGACACAACACGAAAGAGATATCAGTATGAGAGACACAACACGAAAGATATATCCGTGTTAGAAACAATACGAAAGGGATATCAGTGTTTGAGACACAACATAAAAGATATATCAGTGTAGGAGACACAACACGAAACAGATTCAGTACAGCGTAAACGTCTATTTTCTATCTGGCACTTGTTATTAAGCGAATTACAAATATAACTTTTAGATAATATACTTATTTCATGGGTTAAGAATGTGATTTTGAGACAGTGCACATTAATTTTACAGGTTACAAAATTGCGTGTAAATGTGAGATAATTTACTTATCCCACGGATTAAACAGATGTATGGAAATATGAGCTAAATTACTTATTACGCCGTCATACAGGTACATTGAATATAATTTATTTATTGCAAGAATTATAAAGGTACATAGAAATATGAGGTAATTAACTTATTACATAGATTATTAAGCTAAATATAAATGTGAAATAGTTTACTTTATTATACGGGTTACAAATATAAATACGAGCAAAGTATTTATTTCATGGGGTTCCAAATGTAGATTTTGTAATAGCAAAGTTATGACACGTTCATAAAGTGCGATTGTCAGATATTTGTCTGCAAATGTGAATGAGTGGTAGAAGAGTTGTTTCATGATTACAATGTGAATGTTAAATAGAGATGTAATATATACGGTTACAAATTGATTGTGAGACAGAGTAGTTATATATAACCTGCTTACAGTGATAATGTAATATGTGTAGAGATGTTATTTATATACACGGTTGCACTTGTGATTGGGAAATAGATGTTATAACACTATGGATGTAAGCACATTTGTAACATTGTAATTAATTATCCCGTTTGTAACCCTGCATAAAACATCGAGAGGGAGAAGTAATGAGAATGTGGGGACAGAGAAGGGACAGTGCGAATGTGGGGACAGAGAAGTGACAGTGCGAATGTGGGGACAGAGAAGTGATGTGTTTACGCGAGAGAGAAATAGCATGGTGACGAAATTAAGAAGAAAGAATTGTTTGTTTCTGTATAATATATAAGAAAATAATATATAATAATAAATATAAGAAAGGGGAAGAACGTACCATTAATGACAAGGGCAAAAAAAAGAAAAGAAACTATTTATAACTTGAACAGAACATACCAGTCTTAACAATAGCAAAATATGTCATTTATAATAGGTGCAAATCATACAATATATAAAACAAAGATAAACCATAGCAAAAAAAAAGAAAAGAAACTATTTATAACTTGAACAGAACATACCAGTCTTAACAAAAGCAAAATATGTCATTTATAATAGGTGCAAATCATACAATATATAAAACAAAGATAAACCATAACAAAAAAAAGAAAAGAAACTATTTATAACTTGAACAGAACATACCAGTCTTAACAAAAGCAAAATATGTCATTTATAATAGGTGCAAATCATACAATATATAAAACAAAGATAAACCATAACAAAAAAAAAAGAAAAGAAACTATAACTTGAACAGAACATACCATTCTTAACAAAAGCAAATCATATTTATAATAAGTGCAAAACATACTATGTAAAACAAAGACAAACCTTACCATTTAAAACAAAGGGCAAAACATATCACAATTATAGCAAGCCTTACTATTTACAAGGGAAAATATAGTGGGGATGTACCATTTGTAATAAGAGCAAAACATACACTTTATAACTTGGGCAAAATGCACAAACAAATGGGAGGACATAGAATTTAAAAGAAGGACAGGCATATAATACCTTCTAATGTTATTATCATAATGGCAGAAAGTACCACATATTTTATAATAAGGGCAGAAAATACCATTTATATCAAGGAGAAAACATACAATTTATAATAAGGGCAGAAAATACCATTTATATCAAGGAGAAATCATACAATTTATAATAAAGGTAGAACTGCAAAAGTAGATAACTATCTTGTCTAACTCCACATTTGATTACCTGATTGATTGATTTCCGCTCAACGTCCTTTCTCTTCCAAAATTTGTGGATTTCGCAGACAGCAGACCATGCACCTTGATTTCTAAGGAACGTTTTGCATTTGTAAATGGACAGAAAAGAAATGCTGCAGCAAGATTTTACAAGTGAATCATATAAATTCTGCTCCACGCCATCTTCCTAACACGTCATCGTCGTAATCAACAGGTTCGCACACGTACTGACTGACATACTCTTATCGGTATTCTCTACTTTCCTGTACGACTGGTGATAACTGTATCAAGTATTCAAATTCTCTCCATCACCTGGACGATTACTGACTGATATGACTGTTTCAGGTACTGCACGACTGGTGATAACTATATCAAGTATTCAAATGGAAATTCTCTCCATCACCTGGACGATTACTGACTGATATGACTGTTTCAGGTACTGCACGACTGGTGATAACTATATCAAGTATTCAAATGGAAATTCTCTCCATCACCTGGACGATTACTGACTGATATGACTGTTTCAGGTACTCTTGTGAATATTTTATATTTCATTGAATAACTACTGACTGGTATAGTAGCTGTCAGTTATTCTTTTTGGTTTTCGCTGCTCCACTCGTACATGATCCGAAGTGTTTGCACCCATTACTGTACTCAGGCGAGCTCAGCCTGATAACTCTATATTCGTGTACAGGATTAACTAGTAATTAATGCGGCAATTTAATAATTAAGTAGAATAGGTGAATGCATGATTTTTAAAATAGTTACTAAACACAGCGGTAATGGTTTAATGCCAGATTGTTTGTTTGGTTAGACTCGTTAAAAAATTTATGCTGCATGATCATTTGATTGAGAGACATATCATTTGATTGAGATACATGATCATTTGATTGAGATACATATCATTTGACTGAGATACATGATCATTTGATTGAGATACATATCATTTGATTGAGATACATGATCATTTGATTGAGATACATATCATTTGATTGAGATACATATCATTTGACTGAGATACATGATCATTTGATTGAGATACATATCATTTGACTGAGATACATGACCATTTGACTGAGACACATGATCATTTGACTGAGATACATGATCATTTGACTGAGATAAATAATACCTTTTGACTGAGATACATGATCTTTTGACTGAGATAAATAATACCTTTTGACTGAGATACATGACCATTTGACTGAGATAAATAGTACCTTTTGACTGAGATACATGACCATTTGACTGAGATAAATAATACCTTTTGACTGAGATACATGACCATTTGACTGAGATACATGATACCATTTGACTGAGATACATGACCAAGTGATCGTAAATGCATGATCACTTGATCGGAATAGATTGTCGTATCACTTACTAGTTAGTTGGATGACTTGCCAATCTGACAACGAGGCTGCACTATAAATAACCATTTGACTGTGAGATGGATGACCATACGATTGCAGGCTGCGCTATAAATAACCATTTTGACTGTGAGATGGATGACCATACGATTGCAGGCTGTGCTATAAATAACCATTTGACTGTGAGATGGATGACCATACGATTGCAGGCTGCGTGGCTTCTTTATCGCGTTGTTCTAATAACAAGGTAGTTTAGACTTTGTGTCATAGTCCACTTTAGTCATCTCATTCAGGAGTGGTATGTATGCTATGTGGAAGTGTGTGTGTATGCGCGCGCGCGTTTGTGTGTGCGTACGTGTGTGTGTGTGTGTGTGCGTGCGTGTGTGTGTATATATATATAAAGAAAGAGCACTCTTCAGCAAAGGCAGCCATGAAGGAAACAATAATAACCTGGACTAAAGAATCATGTGAGTAGTTACAGAAGTGAAAGGAAGTAAGTACTCATAGTTGTTACAGAATGACAGATGTAAGTACATATAGCTGTTACAGAAGTGACAGAATTAAGTACACGTAGATTTTATGGTAGTGACAGGAGCAAATATATGTAGTTATTATGGTGGTGACAGAAGCAAGTACACGTAGTTATTACGGTAGTGACAGAAGCAAGTACACGTAGTTATTACGGTAGTGACAGAAGCAAGTACACGTAGTTATTACGGTAGTGACAGAAGCAAGTACACGTAGTTATTACGGTAGTGACCAAGCAAGTACACGTAGTCGTTAAAGAAGCGAGTTCTCATTCCAGTATGAGTACATGCAGTACTATAGAACTGAGCTTTATGACAGTAATGAATACATTTTGTATCTTCAGACTAGAACAGTTTTCATTGCAGTGAGAAAATGTAATTGTTTCAACAGGAACAGATGACTTTGTAAATATCTGGGGAGGTTTTCTAAAAGTAGCCTTTGCAATATAAAATATTAAAAACCTCTTAAGTTATGATAAAAGTCATGTAGAGCACATCAGTGGCCATCAAAATTGTCGGCTGTCCAAGCTGTGACTAATAGCGACTAGCTAATTAAAAGAAAGTTGAAAATGCACTTGACCTCCCTATAAAGGAAATATGTGTAATGCACACTCTTAAGTTCTCTGACATAAATGCTAATATCTCAAATATCGGGTGATTATCTACACTAAATTAGGTCATCCTTTTTTAATTACACTATGACTATGCCAATCTCAGCCACATAACATTTATTTTAATTTATTAATGTATGCCAAACTCAAATAAGATTTATTTTATTTATTACATGTATCCCAAACTCAGTCATATCAGAGGTATTTTTATTCATGAAAGACAAAGATCTACACGGTAAAACTTTATTTCAATAACTTCCATCAGCGATATTGCAGCAAATATTATATCAGTGAGTTATGACCACTATTTATTATCTATGAAATTCACCCGCTACGTACGAGATAACGTTTGGTTGTTGTTAGTGTTTGCAACAGGAAAAAGATATATTCTATAAATGATTACATTACATACTATAATAGATTTCTACAGAATAATTTCTTTTTAATAAAGTGTTGTTTGTTTAACCCGTTCAGCGCCACGCAAAAATGACAATTGAATGGGTCGTGCTAAAAAATTAAAACCAACTGTACTAATTAATGGATTTTTAAAATTTAAATTACTACTTTTTATAGACATTAATTTAAGAACACAGACTGATTGGTAAAAATGAGAATGACAAACATGCTAAAAATAAGCTGGCCCATTTCATCCCAATGACGCTGAACGTTTAAATTTCTCCGTTACTTGACCAGGGGAGGTAATCGCTCATTAAATAGGCAGAGTTAAGACAGCAGTTTGGATTTGTCTCTCAAGGGGTGAAAATGCCTAAACCAAGTGAAAAGAAGCATAAGTTGATGCATTTAAACTAAATCAATAGAATCAGGTGTTATGATAAATTTTGACAAATTTCAAAATCATAATCCCAATCGATAATGAAGTTATAACCGATTTGAACAAACGTGTTTCTTGCAAGATTTTCGATCACGCCAGTATACACAAACGAAAATGGTGAAGACAGAGGGGTTCATAGCCAGTATATTTAAAGTATAACATTATCATCTGTTGATAAAACAGGCCATTAACCTACATTATCATCTGTTGATAAAACAGGTCATTAACCTACATTATCATCTGTTGATAAAACAGGCCATTAACCTACATTATCATCTGTTGATAAAACAGGCCATTAACCAACTGTATATCCCTAAATCAAACCAACATAATCATTCCTCAGTCACACAAATCACCCCAAAACATTATCATCTTCTGATCAAACAAGCCATCCAAAGATATTATTATCCCCCAATCAAATAAACCATTAAACCAACATAACCATCCTGTCACAAAATGGCTTTATGTAGCCCATACCCACTTATTCTAAAAATAGACTACAGGCAAACCTAACTCTATAACGGCTGATCCTTATCCCTAGGCATGAAAAATGCCTGAGTTTCTACTCACTAAGCCAATGAAAGCACAGCTAAACTGCACACGGATGAATGTGCCAGAAATCTATCTGTAATTTGCCAGACCAACGCAAATCACCTGTAGAGATGACACACGTTTGGCTCCCAGATTAATAAGCTATAACCATAGTATGAACTCTTATTGCCACTTATCAATAGCAGGAAGTCATCCTCTGTATATATTACTGCCGAAGGTAAGTGGTTTTATTTTCATAGCTAAATATTATATTTATGTTCATTTAACTTTATTATATATTGTTATATTTTGCTTATGATATTAAAATGTATGATGACCATGTAAGTAAGAGTGTTCTATTAGAGAACACATGAGGGTGATTTGTTAGCTGATCATTCGAGCCATGAAGCAATGCCTGAGCAGAACAACCCATGGGCCAGAAGCACAATTCCACGGACCCCATGTGTGAGACCATATATATATACACACGTCACTGGAACAGACTGTCAGGCAACCCCTAAGCTAAGTGATCTTAAACCAAAAAAGATGAACAGCTTCAGTCAAGATTCAATAAAATTCACTTGAACTTTAATCAAAGTACTTTAGAGTTCACTCAGAAACATTCATTGTTCTATTATAAACTCAGTTATAGTTCTCTCTTATGAACTGAATAACTACCATAGTGCCTTAGGTCTCAAACGAACTTTCTTTTGTGACATCACATGGTTATGATTAGGCACTATATTTATAAACTCTAATTGTAACTGAGTTATCTGCTGTATGTAACGATGCTGTCTTTAATTATTTCTTGTTGAATACATTTAATATTGATACTTAGACCACTTGTGTTAGTGTGACTCACTTACATGTTATACGTTGTAGTCTGTTACCTGTATTTACTTACTATCCTAGCTGTATGTATCAGGGATTCAAGCTATCTTCTAGAACTATCACTCTTCTATTCAACATTATCTATCTTCCATCTTTCTAACACTTGTAACCATCCAGGTGTGTTTTGGGGATTAGCCTAAGGTTATGAGCAGACCAGGGTAGTGGAGAATTAACATCTTGTCCATCACTCAGCAAATTGCCACACATCCCTTCATCAATAAGCAGCCCTTAAACATCATCCTTGTCAAATTAGCCATCCAGAAACATTATCATTTTTTCATCACACAACCATCCAACCAACATTATCATTTCTTCATCATACAAACCATCCAATCAACATTATCATTTCTTCATCACACAAACCATCCAAACTAAATATAATTTTTTCATCACACAACCATCCAACCAACATTAACATTTCTTCATCACACAACCATCCAATCAACATTAACATTTCTTCATCACACAAACCATCCAATCAACATTAACATTTCTTCATCACACAACCATCCAATTAACATTATCATTTCTTCATCACACAACCATCCAATCAACATTAACATTTCTTCATCACACAAACTATCCAAACTAAATATAATTTTTTCATCACACAACCATCCAACCAACATTAACATTTCTTCATCACACAACCATCCAATCAACATTAACATTTCTTCATCACGCAAACCATCCAATCAACATTATCATTTCTTCATCATCAACATTACAATCCTTGTCAAACACCCACCCATTCAACACTATCTGTTCTCAGTGAAACATTCCATCCTACTGACTTAATGGTTTTAATCTTAGTAAATTCCCACATCAATGCAAAAAGTGCAAAATTCAAATTGCTTTATTGCAATTTAATTGCAACAATTAAAAGAAGATAAATAATATATAATTGCCTATACATATGTACAACTACAAGATTTTATCACATGCAACATTCATGCAAAAATACTGAAATCATCAAAAGAATAAAACTACATCTACACACTAAATCATAACAGAATTTCTTTTATAAGTTGCTAATGAAAAAAGATTTTGAAAAAAATAAACTATCTGCCTAAATCAAATGCATTCATGCAAGTTCTGACCTTAAATGCAATCTTAAGTACTATTAATTAAGTAGTACTTTTCAGCCTGAAACAATAAATTTTCATCTTAACTTAAACTGAAATGAAAAATAGTAATGTACAAAATATAAATAATATTAAACCTGAAAGAAAACTATATGTCTAAAGTTTCAATTTCATGAATGCAAAATATTTCAGTTTTTATTGTGTATAAGGAAATCTTCTTCCTGAATTTATCTATCATCAACATTAATAAGAGGTAAACTAGTATACCTTATTAATAATGAAAAGGTCTTTACAAAATTAAATGTACAAGGTAAACCAAAATACAATGTACAATCAATATACAAAACACATACATACACACATTCGTAATACAGATTTCAGATCTTTAACTTCATAAGGTGCACTTATAATATTAAGACAGTTTTCTTTTTCTCATGGCCCAAAAGAAGATATACAGTGATAATTTATTTCTTCCCACATAGATCACAAGTAGGTGCTGAAGTTCTGACCCTAGCCAAATGCAGGCTGTCAGAAGGCAGTAGAGGCAAAATCATACCTTTCATTGCTCTCATGTATGTATAATAAATATATTTATACAAATGCATTGTCTACTCTTGGACCAATCTATAAACATATGTGCACACACACATGTACACACAATGCACATGCAGTAAATATAGTGCACACAAGCACAGTACACATGCAGTGCAAGCAATAACACACACACACACACACACACACACACACATTTCTAAAACATGTATAAACACTACAATCTAAGCTGAAAATTATTATATTAACCTATTAAAGTATATAAATTAAAGAAATGAATATTCAAAATATTTACTATCAGTAACTACAATTTTGTTTTAGATCCTATATCAAAATCAGGCATAATAACAAAAGCAAAAATAAAAGTATAACAGTATGGGGGCAATGTTCCCTCTAAGGTGCATGGCTCATTATAAAATGCTGCGCAGCAGTTTCAAACTTCTGCGCACAAGTTTTGGTAGCAAGCTCGAACAACCGCCAGTTCTGCGCACACAAGAAAAAAGTTCTGCGCACACAGAAAAAATATTAGAGGAAACATTGTATGGGGGTGTCATTCTCAAAAGTGCTTATTTGCATATTTTAGTATTATAATACATTTGCAATTGCTATATAGCCTCATGCTATCCCATAAAGGAGCTTGCAAGTAGCCCTAAAACATTAAAAAAATCTCCATTAAAAGTATGTGTGTGTGCACAGGCTTCGCTTGCCGGTAGCCCTAAAATTACAAAAAAATCCCATTAAAAGTAAGGTGCATGCATAAAGGCCTTGCTAATACATCAAATCAGACAATTGTTTCACTCAGTTTGCATGTCTCATTCTGGCTATTACATTTTAGCTGTAGTAAATATTGTATTTTGGAATTGGGTGGATTGCATTACACTTTGTAGCTAGCTTTTATTTTTTGGAGTGCCTACTCTAGAAAGATCAAACAACATTTTCTTTCTATAATCCTCTCACTTTTATCCCTTTCTCTTGATCATGTTCTCTCTCTCCCTCTATCACATTCTCTCTTTTCCCTTATTCTCAATCCATCACTTCTTCCATTCCTTTCTTTCATTCCACACCCCCAATTACTCTGTCAACTTTTTCATTCTCACTTCTCTCTATTTTTTCATTTTGGGGCATGTTATATTACATTTATTACCTGGCAATAAAAAAAAAGTACTATAAATTAATTTTACTTTAAACAACATATCTGAAAACTGATATTTACATGAGTGAAGCTGCAGGCAAAAGCTACTGAGTGAAGGCATGATTTGTATCAATATCTAATCACGTTAATAGTTTGCACGACTACAGCCAATCTCATTGGACTGGATGAGTTGCATTTGTTATGCGTAATAAACCAGATTAGGAATTATTATTGCAGTGAATATTTGTCAGGTACCAGTACTTGATAAAGTACCTGGAACACTTTACATATTTGAATATCTATCTATGGTTTATGTGCCCACATACTACTTGGACCTACTTCCCATAAATGAAAATTAACTCCTCACCCATTCCACATATACAGACATACAAAATTAAAGACCCCTGAGCAAAGGAAAGGAGTGATTCTTCTTCATGACAATATCTGCCCTCAAATTGTCAGCAACATAACGAGACATCATAAAATTAGTGTCTGTGTGTGTGTGCGTGCGTGTGTGTGTGTCTGTGTGTGTGTGTGTGTGTGTGCGTGAGTGTGCATATGTGGTCACATTTTCCATACAGTCCAGCTTAAATACCATTGTAGACATTGACCACTCAAAGGGAAAACGTTTTGGAGCTGTAAAGAGAATGTAGCATTGCAACATCTTGAGAACTGAAGGCTGCAGATTTTTAAAAAAAACTTGTAGAGGTATAGAGCAAATGCTAATAAGGGAAACTTTGCAAAAAGTAGTTACAAAACCTAAAGTGTAAAATTTTTACATGAATATCTGAAGTTATTAGTTATTGAGTCTTTATTTAGTGAACAACCCTTGTACGCAGTAGTAAAGACTGATGTAGTAACCACTTAGTTGGCTATGTATAATTCATATATTTCTTTTTCACAAACATTTACTCCTCAAAACAAAATCAGGTCTAGTACTTCACATAATTAGTCAAATAAAACATTTTATACATACTGAAATTAGACAAGGTTTTGCATATACATCTGGGACGGTTTCTGTAAACTGTAAAGCATTGTTTTGGACAGCAATATAAAGATATTGAATTGTCAGTCTTAATTCTGTTTCCTAAACTCATAAACAAAGTCTGAGAAGATCTGAATTATATTCATATTACTTCAGCAGATCATGAGTAAATGCAGATTTTAAAAAAAAATTGTCATCTGCATAAAGAGGGAAATAACAGTTTCATATCATGAATGTAGACAAAAAACCTTATCTGATCTTATTAAAAAGAGTTCTTACCAAAGGGAAAACAATCTTAATTCAATTCAGCTGAATACAATCAAATGACAAAGTGGTCAGTCATATAACTGAAGGAAACATTCCTAATGTTTGTGCTCTATCTAACAATAATAATAATTATTATATTTAAGAAGAAATGTAACTGCCATGATTACTTAATTTAAAATGCCACAAATACTGTTTAAAATGGACAGAAAAATAGCAGTTGTATGCATTTATTCCCAAGCTGTCATAACATTCATTGCAAGAAGTCATGAGAAATGAGGTGTATCACAGATAATTCATTAATTTACAAGGAAGCCCAATGGAATAGGGTGAGAAAAGAGAACAGAGGAGTTTAAAAGTGCAGCAGAACTCAAGAGGACCATGAAGTCCAAAACTGAGAAGTGTTATGTGAAAGAAAGCAAGACATATATAGAAATAATTAAGGAGAATGATTTCACAAAGCAAATTTTTTTAAAAGAAAAAAAACGGGTGCAAAAACTGAAAAAAAAAAGACAATAAAATAAAAGAAAAAAGAGTGAGGGTGAAAGCTGGAATACAAAAACAAAGTTGAGTAAAATAAAATAAAGAATAGTTGTTTTTCTAAAGTGAAAGAAAAAGAATATTTGAAAAAGTCTGGCATAAAATGCAAAAGTTGGGAATGAATTTGGGAGGCATTTAATGCTCTGTTTTGAACATCTGAGCAATGTCTAAAGAAAGAGAAAGGCATTTAATGCTCTGTTTTGAACATCTGAGCAATGTCTAAAGAAAGAGAAAGGCATTTAATTCTCTAATTTAAACATCAAGCAATAATAGAGAAAGAGGATGTCAATGAATTCTCTATTTTAAACATTAAAGCAGTATTGATGGAAATGGGAAGGCAATGTATTCTCTATTATAAGCAACCACGGCACTATTGAATTTTCTGCTTTAAACATTAAACCAATGTCTAGAGAAAAAGGAAGTCATTGACTTTTCTGTTTTAAAGATAAGGGTAATGTCTAGAGAGAGAGAAAGGCATTGACTTTTCTGTTTTAAAGATAAGGGTAATGTCTAGAGAAAGAGGAAGCCACTGAATTTTCTGCTTTAAAAATAAGGTAATATCTAGAGAATGAGGAAGATTATCAGTGCAATGTCTAGGGAAAGAGAAAGTCAATGAATTTTCTATTTAAAGTATCCCTTCAATACTGAGGTAAAAATAGGCAATGAACTCTATTTTAAACTTCAGAGCAATGCCTAGGGGAAGATACTGAAGTCTCTATTTAAACTTCACAGCAATGCTTGGAGAAAATGGAAGATATCTATTTTAAACTTCACAGCAGTGAAAAGAGAAAGGCAGCAACCTGAATTCCCTAGGTCACTGGAGTAATCAATGAAAATCAAGGCCAACATATGAGATGAACATCAAATCAAAAAGTAAACAGCTGCAAATTAAATCTTAATCACACATTTAGTAATTAAAAGATTAATCAAAAGTCCCTGATGCGAATTTCATTATTTTCATCTAGTTCCAGGCGTGGTGCACTGTTGCGAACTGTTGATGATAATGGATTGGCAGGCTTTGGCCCTGAAAGAGCACCTACACTTAAGCTGAAGAAAATGTTAAGAAAAATTTGTGAAATGTGACATAAAACTTTAAGAGTTTACTCAGCTTATAAAAAAAGCAGTAAAACAAAAATCTTTTGATTACATTTTTATATCTATTGACAGTAATAGTTTTCTGGTTGAAATGTTTCCATTAAAATTAATATTATTTGTTGTTGTATAAATAAGTAATAGAAGACAAAAAGCAAATAAAATATAAAGCTGCAAAACATCCATCTGGTGAGTTATATTCTGAATTGAAAAATGATTTAGAAACAAGGTGGTTGTTGTGTCTAGACTCACAGCAAGATATCTTGCATGTGAATCCCACCTAAATCAATTTACAAGTAAATTCTCTTTTTAGTCATTGGATTGTCTCTTGTAGTACCCTGAGTGAAAATCATTAATAGCTGACATAAAAAAATCTCTGATTGTGTGCAGTGTTGCTTGAGTACTCTGAGTGAAAAATGCTTGAAGCATTTGTAAAATATTGCTAAAAAAACCATCTCTGACTGCACTGTGTGAAAGATACTTAATGTGAAGGAGGAATCACATGGACACATTGTCAATAATCACTGTCAAAAATACTCTTTGTCCAAAGAAAAAAAACAAAATATACTTTTAAGCAAGAGGGATTTTTACCTCAGTAAATGCTGAATGTTTATCAAATATAAATATTTCAATTTAGTGCACATAAGTTCATATTAAATGTAAGATTCAAATGTCTATATAAAACTTACATTTGCTTGATTAAACTACTATCTTTACTGTTGAGTATATATCTCAAAGCATCCCAAAATTGGTCCAGTTTAAGTTGATTAACAAAAAGGGATACTTTTAGAAGGAAAACAGACATTATGCATGAATTTCCAACTCTTTGTCCTCAGGCTATGCTTTCTGCTGTACAACTTCTACTGTTATGCTTTGTGAATTTCTCACTGCTATGCTCACCCATTTGTGAACTGCTACCATTAATCTCACAATCTTTGTGAATTTCTCCTGTTATGCTCACCTGTTTGTGAATTTCTACTGTACCCTATTCATTTCAAACACAAAGAGACTGTCAACTAAATTCAAATATATTTTTACAAGCAAGAGAAAATCAAAGATGCTCAATTCTGTAGTCATGTTATATCAGTTAACAGCTTGGAAGTCACTATGATGATGCCAGCTGTACTGAAGAAGGGAAGTAATCAAGTGACTTATAGTTTGTACATCCAACACCTTCCAAAAGCAAGGCAGTCTACATGTTTGAATTTAACCAAAGATCATTCTTTGTATTCAGATTAATAAAGTAAAGATTATACTAAAAAAAATAAATAAAAAAATGAAGAAACACAAGTTTAAACTTTTTTCTTCAGTTTGAATTCATAACAATTTGGAATTATGTTTATTTGAACGGTTCCAAATGTATTTAAAATGATTTTAACAGTCTAATTATTGTGAGCTGTATTCTATACATTTTAAAACTGATTTTAACCATCTATTCTTGATGTATATAAGACTGATTTTAACCTTTTGGGTCAAGTTTCATCATGCATGTTTTTAAAATTGACTCAATGGTCTATGGTAAGCTACATTCTATATGTATTTAAATTAACTTAATGGTTTATGGTAAGCTGCATTTTGTTTGTATTTAAATTTGGCTTAATGGTCTATGGTAAACTCTATTCTATTTGTATTTAAAATCAACTAAATGTTAATCTGTGGTGATATGCATTCTGTATGTATTTAAAATTTATTAATTGTCTGTGTTGACATGCATTCTGTATATGTTTAAAATTTATAGTGAATGTAAACAGTGATGAGTGGCTTTCATTATGTTGAAAACTGATTTTAAGCCAATGAGTTGCAGTCTGTATTATTTAAAATCAATAAAATAGTCTTGTAGTGAAGTACATTATGTATGTATTGAGAGCTGTAAACAATAGATCTTAATGCTAATAGTGGATAAGACTAGCATGGGCAATAATGGTAAAAGCTCTATAAACTCTGTTAATATATAATGACCCCACTAAATCAAAGCATGTGAGACTATACACTTGGAATTTTTAGATGTGTTTTCTATTTAGAACTGATTTAACAGTTTGTAGTGAATTCCATAAATATTTAGAACTGATTTAACAGTTTGTAGTGAATTCCATAAATATTTAGAACTGATTTAACAGTTTGTAGTGAATTCCATAAATATTTAAAATTAATGTCAACAGTATGAGAACAGGTTTTTTCAGTAGTGGTTGCCTTCTAAATGTGTTCAAAACTGAATTTTAATAACATATTTGAGTTACATTTAAAATGTACTGATTAGTAATTGTAATTGTTGCAAAACCCAAACTAAATATCAATCAAGTTTTGGAGAGAAACATTGTAATAAGTCCAGCATGATACATAGAGAAGCAGAAAATAATATGTTGAACTAAAAAATTGTTTGGAAATAACACTGTAAATCTACAAATATGCAAGAACACACACACACACACACACACACACACACACACACACACACACACACACACACACACACACATACACACACACACACACACACACACACACACACACACACACACACACACACACACACACACACACACACACAGAAATGCCAAATGATGGCAAAGGATACACAGATCCAGAATCTGATGCTGGACTCTGGTAGCCCAGTCCTGCTGAGTATGCATTTGTATTGACGTTTGAAATGGCACTAAAAGCAAAATTATTGTCCATCTGAAATCGTCGCAACCACTCCTTGTGCTCAGCTAGTTGGCTGGACGTCGAACGAGGTATTCCTGGTTCCATTAGACTTAGCCGAAACTGTCGTAATTGGTCCCTGAATACAAATAGAAAATAAATGCTAAAGATGTAAATGTTTCAAACAAGCCTTTTGTAGGAAAGAAGAAAATCTGTCCATCAATCATCTTCATACTAATGCTATATATTTTTTCATCTTAGAACTAAGTGTCCACAAAAACTAAGTTATCTTCTCTTGATGTTCCTGATGATACTCAGTTTCCCTATTAAGAAATCAATATGACAGGGTATAACTAGGGTGTATAGGCATATTTTAATATTCATGACTTAAGAGAAGTGTTTCATCCAAAATAGGAATACCTTTCTGAAGAGAGAAAATTTTTCAAGATTGTGGGCAAAGGCATATAATTCTTCCATTTCTTGCTATTGCAACAGTAGAAAGAACTATATAAGTCTTGGGTGATCTGCCTAGTGTTGTCAAGTCCATAGTAGGATGATTAGAAAGATGAATGAGCAAGTTGGGGACAACAAATACTTACATGAGGGGGAGAAAAAATCTACACATTCTTTTATTAATCTGATGTGACATCATTCATTCCATGTACCAGAACACCTCACCTGTTGGTGGAGTCAGGCTTTCATAGTTAATCTAAATAAAATCTTAAATCAACTAAATGGAGGTGATTTAATACATTCAATGCAATTCCTTAGAGATGGTCTTCTGATTTTAATAGACTCATCAGTTCCATTTCCTGTATTAGCTTCCATCATTAACTTCCTGCGGACGCACTCTGTCCAATCTTCCATCATTAACTTCCTGTGGCCGCACTCTGTCCAATCTTCCATCATTAACTTCCTGTGGCCATACTCTGTCCAATCTTCCATCATTAACTTCCTGTGGCTGCACTCTGTCCAATCTTCCATCATTAACTTCCTGTGGCCGCACTCTGTCCAATCTTCCATCATTAACTTCCTGTGGCCATGTTCAATCTCTCATCATTAACTACCCCTGGTCACACTCTGTCCAATTTTCCATCAACTTCCTGTGGCCATACTGTCCAAACTTCCATCATTAACTTCCTGTGGCCACACTATGTTGGTCTGAATCCAATCTCACATCATTAACTATCTGTGGCCACACAGTTCGCCCGAGTCCAATCTTCCATCATTAACTAACTGTGGCCACACTCTGTTGGACTGAGTCCAATCTTCCTTCATTAACCATCTGTGGCCACACTGTTGACTGGAGTCCAATCTTCCTTCATTAACAATCTGTGGTCACACTCTGTCAGTCTGAGTCCAATCTTCCATGACTTGCGTATGGTTTACTGCATAACAGTTCAACATTTACAGGCCACTAACAGCTTAAAATACTAAAAGGAACATATAACATCTGTAAGAAATGTTGCATGCATCTTTATATCATGTTTTAAGAATTTATTACAATTTTAAATTAAAAGTTACAAGGGGAAACATGTAGGTAATGCTTTAAAGCAATGTGAGTTATGAAATATAAAATTAGAAAGAAAAAATAAAATTGCCAGTATAAACTGTGATTTATGAAATAATTGATGCACAATGCTTATTAATAAACTTTATCTTTAAAATGTAATACATATACCAGGCAATTCTTATTATAGTGCTTTGTGAACCTAATACAATTACACCCTTATGATAATAATAATTTAAAATAATGCATTTATTAAATTACAATAAATTGTTCAACAGATTATGCCAGGAAATCAATATTCAGATTAAGTGCATACATAACTGATAAAAGTCAAAATTAAATATTAGGATTAGTACATAGATAACTTATGAAAGTCAAAATTAGATTAAGCAGATAGATAGATGACTGATAAAAGTTAAAACACCTATTAGGATGTGTGGATAGACAGATGACTGATAAAAGTCAAAATACAAATTAGGATTAGTAGACAGATGATAACTGATAACAGTCATCTACAAAACATGAACTGAATGGTTTGTCTTTGTCAAGACTGGGGGGTCTTGTTTGGCTGCTCGATGTATCTCTCTCTCACGAGGAGTCAGCAGCTCATGACATATGCCATAATATGTCATCTTTTAAATTTTGGATTAAAAGACACAAGATAGACACCAGTCGATGGATGAAAAAATGGGTGGAAAGAGATATTCCCAACTCTCCTTAGTAAACATAATGCAATTTCCTTTATTCAAAATTTCACCACAAATTATTGCTCTTATGAAGTTACTGTCTTTGTGCAAAATTCCCATTCTCATGAAAATTCTAATCTCTCCTTCCTTCTTTTATCCTTTTTCTGAGAGTTCCAGAAGGTTCTAGAAGATTTGCACCTTGTGATCTTCTCTTGCTGATGCATGTGTTTCACTACTCAGGCAAAAATCTACTGCGCATTTGCTAACTTTCCTAGTTTTTGCTCATCAACAAGCATCATACATGCACGCACATTTATGAATATAATTGCATTCACTCAATATATAAAATCCTCCTTAAATGTATATATATATTTGTGCATGACATGAAATACGTATACTAGGTCTACACATGTCTGTCTAAACTAAATGAAACTTGGTGAACAAAATAAACGTTTACATTTATTTACAAATGTGTTAGGGTATGTGTGTGCCCTCATAATCACGTTTTTCCAAACAGTTTTTATTCCCCTTACTCCATATTCATCTTGCGCGATCCGTGAAATAAAAATTTAATTTTGGCTCCATGCTTTTCTCATGACAATATTGTTTTAATAATTCTGTCAAGAATGCATTTATGATGCCTATAGTCACATATATAGAGATATTATTTTAAATTGGGAATTAGACGGCTTAAAATTTCTAACATTATAATGGTTTAAAGCCTAATATCATGCATGGTTAAAGATATTAACACTTTATAAACAATAACTAACTGAACAGAAACCTAAAACAATACTAAGAGAGAACTCTATTTGTGCCTGACATTTATTTGTAAACTTATCCTCAGGTCAACACTTAAGAGATCAAACAGAATGAGAACAGCTCATTTTAGGAACAGCTTCTTTCCTCAAGCAGCCCATTGTTTCTTTCTGATTTCAGTAAATATTGCATAACATATACCTAAATATTTCATTTCTCACCCACCTCAGTGATATGAGGCATGTGTAAGGTTATTTAAAATAATTATTAATAATAAGGAATGTGTATAGTTATTTAAAAAAATTATTAACAATGATATAATTATTTATTCTATTATTTACTGGGCATATGATTATATGAATCTGATTGCATTTGACTGTTCTCTTGTGCATTTTATTCAGCCTGCCAAATTGTCACTTGGCAATAAATACGATCTTAATTGATCTTAACTTCTCTTATCTCTCATCTGAATTACCTGATGTTTGTTGGACCAAAACCTCTTGTTGCTGATGGCATGAGAGGACCTTTTGTTATTGGAGGCCTGTGATCTGTGGAAATACAGTGAAGATGCAGTTTAATAAATTAAAATCTTCAAGAGTGTGCACAGAGATCAGTAACTAACAGCAAACACACGCACAAGAAACAGCTGTATGTACACAAACTGAATCAAACAGGATGCCATGGAGCAAAGTTGTGTGCACTCAGTAGCCAATACATGCACAAGAAACAGTTATATGTACACAAACTGAATTAAACAGGAGCCATGCAGCAAAGTTGTGTGCAGGCTCTATAGTCAACAAATGCACAAGAAACAGTTATACGTACACAATCTGTATTAAATAAGAGCATGAGATAAAGCTTCGGTGTGTAGATTTTGACATAATCACACCTGTACATGTATGTGTACTAAAGAGTTATTAGACAAATCTAGCAGCACCCTTACATGTATGTGTACTAAAGAGTAATTAGGCAAATCTAGCAGCACCTGTACATGTATGTGTACTAAGGAGTTATTAGGCAAATCTAGCAGCACTTGTACATGTATGTGTACTAAAGAGTTATTAGGCAAATCTAGCAGCACTTGTACATGTATGTGTACTAAAGAGTTATTAGATAAATCTAGCATCACCTGGTGTGGAGTGTTGTTCACATGCTGTTGTGAATGTCAGCAGTGGTAGACTATTTTATTTTTAAAAGTGGATGTGGTTAGAAATACAAATGGTAGATTATTTTAATATGTAGATGTCTGGTTGGAAATACAAATGGTAGATTAATTATTTTAATATGTAGATGTCTGGTTGGAAATACATGGAGGACTATTTTATTTTGAATAAGTGGATGTCTAGTTATAAATGCCAGTGGTAGATTATTTTATTTTTAATAAGTGGATGTCTAGTTATAAATGCCAGTGGTAGATTATTTTATTTTGAATAAGTGGATGTCTAGTTATAAATGCCAGTGGTAGATTATTTTATTTTTAATAAGTGGATGTCTGGTTATAAATGCAGATGAATAGTTAACCTCACACAGTACAGTTTTTTTTAAAAGTCAGTAAAAATGAGAAAATTTGTATTTGTAAGTTACTGATGGTGTTGCAATATCACATTGTTATTTCAAACATCTTTCTATATTACCATGAAAATTTTCTAATCTTTACCTCCAAAGTATTTATGCCACTTTCGCTCCAAAGACTGTTCTGCTGTCAAAACCAATGTGGAGTAGTCAGCCTTTTGATGTGGTGAAGCCCGACTAAAAACAACATATACTTGACATATGTAGAACATTAATAAATAAATTCTATAACTATAAATAATAAATTTTATAACATTAGGTAAATTTTATAACTAGAAATATAAATAATGACTTATATATAAATATAATTGATGCCTCATACTTTCTTTCTGAATATAATACTGAAAAAATTGTACTTATATGAATCATCTACCCAATCAGTTTCTGGTGAAATAATGTAAGAGTGAAAATGATTTTTGAAGCTCAAGAGAAAATTACAAGTTTGAAACTGGAGAATTGTGAACTGTCAACTCATCACCAATCCCAGTCACAGCAGCCATAGGTGAAGAAGATGGGACATACACAGGAGATAATGGTTGAATCTGACCTGAAAAATCAATAAAGAAAAGTATTAAACATTCATCAAATCACAGTAAAGAATAAAACAATAATAAGAATTAACATACCTGAAAAAATATTGATATTTGATATTTGGCAAGTTAATGCAGAGGCAAATTAATTTAAATTTAATTCACATACAGTTTAACAGAAAATTAAACTTGATTCCACAAAAAGAACAGTAAACTCTCACTTCTATAAAATTAACTATTGTTTATACAAAACAGTAAATTCTTAGTATTATAAGAATTATTAGTATTATTAGTTTTTACTGAACAATAAACTCTTGATTCCACAGAACAGTAAAATTTGCTCCAAAGAAATCTAAACTCTTGTTTCTATAAAACAGTAAACTCTTGGTTCTACAGAACAATAAATTTTTGGTTCTATAAGACAGTAAACACTTGATTTTATAAACAGTAAACTCTTGATTCTATTAACAGCGATCTTGATTCTATAAATAGTAAACTATTGGCCTTATAAACAGTAAACTATTGGTTCTATAAACAGTAAACTCTTGATTCTATAAACAGTAAACTCTTGGCTCTATAACACAGTAACTCTGGGTTCTATAAACAGTAAACTCTTGATACTATAAACAGTAAACTCTTGGCTCTATAACACAGTAACTCTGGGTTCTACAAACAGTAAACTCTTGATTCAATAAAATAGTAAACTCTTGGTACTATAAAACAGTAAACTCTTGCTTCAAGAAAACAGTAAACACTTTTGGTTCCGTAAAACAATAAACTCTTGATTCTATAAACAGTAAACTCTTGATTTTATAAACGGTAAACTCTTGATTCTATAAAGAGTAAACAAAAGGTTGCATAAAACAGTAAACTCTTGGTTCTATTAAACAATAAACTCTTGACTCTATAATCAGTAAACTTTTGATTCTATAAAACAATAAACTTTTGGTTCTATAAATCAGTAAACTCTTGGTTCTATAAACAGTAAACTTTTGATTAAATAAACAGTAAACTCTTAGTTCTACTAAACAAAACTCTTGGTTCTATAAAACAATAAACTCTTGATTCTATGAACAATAAACTCCTTGATTCTATTATTAGTAAACTCTTGATTCTATAAACAGTAAACTCATGGTTCTATAAAAAATAAACTCATGATTCTATAAACAGAAAACTCTTGGTTCTATAAAACAATAAACACTTGTACTTTAAAACAAACTCTTGATTATATAAAAAGTAAACTCTTGATTCTATAAAACAGTAAACTCTTGGTTAAATAAAACAGTATACTCTTGGTTCTATAAACAGTAAACTATTGATTCATTAAAACAGTAAACTATTGATTCTTTAAAACAGTAAACTCTTGTTTCTATAAAACAGTAAACTCTTGATTCTTCAAAGCTGTAAACTCTTGGTTCTATGATAGTAAACTCTTGATTCTATAAGACAGTAAACTCTTGGTTCTATAAAACAGTAAACTCTTGGTTAAATAAAATAGTAAACTCTTGGTTCTATAACACTTTAAAGTCTTGGTTCTATAAGACAGTAAACTCTGGGTTCTATAAGAGAGTAAACTTATGATTCTATAAAACAATAAACTCTTGGTTCCATAAACAGAAAACTCTTGGTTCTATAAAAGAGTAACTTTTGGTTCTGTAAAACAGTAAACTCTTGATTCTATAAACAGTAAACTTGTGGTTCTATAACACAGTAAACTTTTGGTCCTATATAACAATAAATTCTTGGTTCCACAGACCAGTAAAACTTTGCAAAGAAATGTAAACTCTTAGTTCTATAAAACAGTAAACTTTTCCACAGAACATAAAATTGCGGTTCCATACAACAGTGTGTAAAATTTTGGTTCTACACAACAGCATATAAAAGGCATGGTTCCACAGAAAAATACATAAATTCTTGTTCCACTAAATGGTAAACAATAGTTTCAAAAAACAACATGTCAAATATTCATTCCACTGAACATTCTTCACATTTATATTTAAACAATATAAACAGCACAACTGCTAAGTATTGAAAAACCTGACTGTTTTTATGAAAAAAATTTGAAATGCTTTATGACAAACATCTACAACAATCAACATTTCAGCTCAATAGCTTTCATCAGGACAAAACAATATTTAATAATACAAATACTGACATGAGTAAACCTACTTATGTATATAATACCACTTTCTGAGTAGACAACCATTTTGTAGTTGATTTTTGCATTGTTTATCTATAAATTATTCTGAATTTTCATGTTGCATTGAAATGCATATTTAAGTTTATAGCTGACATATATATATATATATTTTAAAAGATAGAGAGAAATCAATTGACTAAATTCCAGAATGAGAGCTATTGGAAAAGAGAGGCAAACACCAGAATGGGTAAACTAGTTTTATATCTACCAGATTTGCCAGAATGAAAGCTATTGGAAAAGGGAGGTAAACCTTGCAACTCCCTGTCTTTGCTGATAGTGGCAAGCACATGAGTCAACTCTGTGTTGATTTTGCTTAGAGTTCGGATCAAATCATGACTGCCATTCCTCCTGTTATTTTCTGTTTGCATGAGGGCAGCAGAAGTTGCCCTTGGTTTAATCACACCTAGAAAAATACAAACAGGGATAGTAAATCATGTATACACATTACATTAATTATAGATGCAAAGTATACAAAAGATATTAAATGCAAATCTTTCAACTCACTTTTATCTTGCAGTCTTCCAAATTGACAATTTTCCCATTCCTCATACAAAAAATTATATTAATTTTTTCCCCCCTATTTTTTTAACAAATAATATATATATATAAAAGATATAAAAGTCTTATTTCAATCTATATTTAGAAATTGAAAATAAAAAACAACAAAAATAATTAATTTTAGTGGGTGAATATACAATTCACTTTATAGAAACAAATGTATTCACTGAATATAACAGACAACAGTGCAAAACTGAAGTTGAAGGAAGTGAATCACAATAATGAATATGGGATATACATTTAAAATGGCAGGTAAGACTGATGTATGGGATATATATTTAAAATGGAATATGAGATTAATGTATGGGGTACAAATTTAAAATAGCAGGCAAGATTGATATATGGGGATACAAATTTAAAATGACTTGCAAGACTGATGTTGAAGAGTACTGAGCATGTATGGGATACAAATTTAAAATGGCAGCATAGACTGTCCAATGCTAGGCAAAGTTAGTTTAATGCATTTCTTACAGATTACAATTTTCAAATTATGAAATTTAAAAAATCTTTAATCATTCCTAAAATCTAATCAAGAAAAGGACATGACCTGGGACCCCTCTTTAATCAGTCCTAAATTCCAAGCAAGGAAAAGGACATGACTTGGGACCCCTCTTTAATCAGTCCAAAATTCCAAGCAAGGAAAAGGATATGACCTCTCTTTCATGGAAATCTAATTCCCTAAAGGACTGAAAACAACTAAAACTATAAAGATGGAGACCAGTGCTTCTAAACAACAACCAAACATTGCTGGACCAAATGTTATTGGTTTATTCAACAAACATGAAAAGTACTGAGGAAGAAAATGAATATTCGCTAAACTGGTACTTAGGGAATGAATATAAATGATTTTCAGCTTTTCTCAAAGATTCTAACTGGTTATCAGGAATGCTAGTCTAACCACTACTTGGACTTAATTATTTTAGTCATAAGCATTCAGTCAAGGGTTGCTTCATTCAAATGTTGAAAAAGAAATGATTAACCCTTTGAACTCGAGATCTCGCTTTAGCGGGATTACCAGAAAATTGGATTTCCCCGGTTGCCCGCAATAGTGGGATGAACGTATAAAATTATATCCCAATATACTACAACATCAGTATATGCTGACTTACCCCAGAAATGAACTCTTCCAAAGATTTTGTGTGTCTGCGTCTTGGTGCGCAAGATCAATGTAGTGTACAAGGCTAAAATGAGTGTAGTGTACAAGGCTAAATATGGCGACGGTCTTTCGATGTTCTGTGTGCAAAGACTATCTGTGCATTCGAATTCACAGCTGCTGTTGGTCAGATTATCATTCCAATAAGGAGTTTTGGCAATAAAGTGTTTCACACATTGAGTGGCTAACTGATTTCACGTAGAAAATTTTAAAAAAAACAATTCTTTAAAAGTGACCTTTTATTGCTCAGGGAGCTTGGGTTAGGGGGGTTTGTTACATACATGCATGCAGGGTTCAAAGGGTTAAGAATATATTGGGTGCTACTATCAGTTCATGAGACTGTGCTGCCTGATTTATTCTTACTACATGAAAAAACAGCTGGGCATGTCTGGAAGCTTAATGTGTTATGATCGTTTTCCTTCAATGCAACATTTGGTTGTGGTTTTCACACTTCAAAACTGCTGCTAGGTGCTAAACTAAGGACTAGGTTATTTGAATTCTTATGCTTTGCTTATCTGATTAGTAAAGGAGGGAACTCAAACTACCACAAGTCATCTGTATGCCCCAAAGGTAAGAATAAGGCCGACAACTCACCTTGTATGTAATTCTCCAGGCTGACATCGGTACTGCTGATTCCACTGCTCTCATCATCACTGAGATCTAAATTTAGGATGCCAGCTGGCTTATAGGGGCGCTCAAAAGGAGAAAACTCATCCTCATCTTCACTCAACAACTTTAAAACCCAAGAAAACCACAACACATAAATGAAATGAAACTTTCACATTAACAAACTATGCAACAATCTTCAGCTAAAGGCTCTTATTGCCAGAGCAACTTAAATTACAAAAAGGTATTTTCTCTGAAAGAATAATCCAACCAAAAATGCCACAGACACAGACACAAAACACAAACATAGACAAAAACACACATACAAACAATCTCATAATTTAAAGCACAAAAATTGATAAAAATACATGCACACACAATTGTATCATTTAAAGCACATAGACAACAACAAGTACAAACAATCTCATCATTTAAAGCACAAACAGACAAAAATTCACGTGCAAATAATCTCATCATTTAAAGCACAAACATAGACAAAAACACACATACAAACAATCTTATAATTTAAAGCACAAACATGGACAAAAAACCACATGCAAACACAATACAATCTCATTATTTAAAGTACAATAATAGACAAAAACACATGTACATACAATCTCATTACTTAAAGCACATGCACAATCACATATATTAAGATATATTCATTCAAGTTTAGAGATTTAATATAGCAAATTAATATACCTAGGTTAATTTTTTAAATTGCATTGTATTAATATGATAGATTCTTGCTAGATCTTTTTTCTCCTGTTTCACCTCTAAATGACAATATGCAAACTATAATATGTCTTTTTAAGTCTTTTTTATGTCTACTTCCTATAATAATAAATGTAAATGAACTTTAGCATAATAAATAATTATGCTTCTTTTTTCATTTGCCTACATCTTGTTGTTGTAGCTGCTGAAGCTTGTGTTCTTTCTGCTGCAAGAGTTGACGACCTGTCTGGACATGTTTCTCCATTGCATCCAGCTGATGTCTTTCTGACTCTAAACTGGCCCCAACTTCTCCAAGAATGTCAGCACCTTGTTCAGAGTTATTCTAGAAATTAAGAACATCATGCTTTCACAAAATTATATTTCTGGAGAAAAAAATCAATATCAAGAAATGAGTGATAAAAGATATAAGTAAGCAATGAAAAATTAGCACTATGAACTTTGAAGTCCCTAACTCATACTTGTTTACAATGAAAGCACTATGAACTTTGAAGACCCTAACTTATGCTTGTTTACAATGAAAGCACTATGAACTTTGAAGACCCTAACTCATGCTTGCTTACTAGGAAAACACCATGAATTTTGAAGTTTCAAACTCACATGCTTGATTAGTTTACCACAGAAATGCAATAAAATCCCAAACTCATATGCTTGTTTTAGTTAAAACAAAAATTCTATGAATTCCCAAATTCACATGCTTGAATTGTTCACAACAAAATACTACAAACTATACTGAACTCACATCCTTGCTCAGTTTACAAAGATAACAATATGAACAATTAAGTCTCAAGCTCACAACATGCTTGATTTGTTTATAGCAGAAAACCATGAAATAGACTAAATCATCTTTGAAATGATTACACTATGAACAATAAAGTCTCAAACTCACATGACTAAATTTTTAACAACAGAAACACTAAGAATTTTTGATACCCCAAACTCACAGATCTCTTTACAATAGAAAATTACAAAGTACTAACATATCTGATTTATTTACAACAGAAATATTATGAACTATGAAATTCCAAATTCACATGAATTATTTGATTTTTGTTTACACTAGAAATGCTATGAATTATTTAATTTTTGTTTACACTAGAAATGCTATGAATTTCCCAAACTCACGTGCACTGTTGCATCCCTTAAGAACTCCTGTCTAGCAGCTGTAAGAGCAGCCTTGCGTCTCTTCAGAGATCGGCGATGTTTTTCCAGATAAGCTTTGGCATGCAAAAGTTCTCTGCTTTCTTGCTGCAACTGTTCGCTTACACCCCTTTGACAAAAAACGTGGAATTGATGTGAACAATAAACTTGTGACTTTGATATGAAAAGCCTGCAAAAAAGACTATTGTGGCTTCATCTATACAAGCTTACATAGAAGCTAGTATCGCTTATCTCAACTCTAATTCTGTTCTCTGATAAGAACTATCCTGTGAAATGTATTGACATTAAATATGTCTATCTGATTGTTGATTTAATAAATTTATTGACCTTCTTATACATATTGATAAACTTATGTTGGAGAAGAAAGTGGGTGGATGGGGGCTTGATAAATATAGATTAAAGACAGATTTGTCTTCTCCTTTACTAAGAAATTTTCCACCATAGGAAATTGTGTAACAGTAATGTTTATCATTAATGTTATGGAAGAGAGAAAACGTTTACAGTGCCCTCATATCTACCAAGTGAAAGAAACCAGTGGTGTCTGCTGGAGAATTATTAATAACATAAATTAAGATTCTCATCACTTGTTATTAGTTATGGATGATTAATTAATTAATAATAGTCATAAGCATTAACTAGATGGCATAGGAGTCAGACTATATTTTACTTCCAAGGATTCAAAAAAAAGTTGTCATTCATCTAATGTCACTGATCCTGTAACAGACCCTTTGCCTGGATCAGATGAAGAGGTCTCCAGGACTCTTATTCATCTTAAAAAGAGAAATTATGCCAATCCTAACACTTTCTTATTTAAATTAGATTAACTGTATAAAATTTTAATATTAAAATGTCTAATCATTTTTGACTTAATACAACTTTACTTTTAAAAATCCAGTATAAATGTAACATTTTTCAACTATTATTAGCATAGCTGTTATATTGCACAATGAATGGCAAAAGAACTGAACATAACAAATTAACAGAAAGCAAATGGATTAATCTCTGTCCTAAGTTAATTATGGAAATTATCAATCCTCAGAGGGTAAACTGATTATTTTCTACATTAAATTAATTAAGATAAAATTTCACCAGACAGCAAGCTGATTATATTCTAAATTAAGTTTATTCTTAAGGTAATTAGCATTCACTAGAAAGTAAACAGACTACTATCTGTACTAAGTTAATAGGGAAATTCATAATCTCAAACAAAAACATTTGTTTATTTTTATTTTTCAGCATGCTCCTAATTTGTTGAGGTAATTGTGAGTAACACAAACTGATTTTTTTTTTACATTGACACTGAATGAAAGTGTCACATTATGATAAGTTTTCAAGGAACCAGTTATCTATATTACTGATTGTATATTTAAAAGAATTATTTTTTAGACTTCTAATGAATAATCATTTAAAGAGTCTGATGTTCTATAAATACCACTGTCGAGGTATAATGTAAAAATAATGTTAATAGATTTTACCATGACTATTGCCAATAAAACAATAATTTACATATTATTCTGACATTGGCCCAATGATTGCTATATTGATAGCAAAGTATGCAAGCCCCAAATTTAACATCCTCTTACAAGTGATCCATACAAGTGATTCTGAAACTGGCTCAATGAATGCTATATTGATAGCAAAGTACACAAGCCCAATTCAAGTATCCATACAAGTGATTCTGACAGTAAAGACTAAGTGAACACATCTTGTCTGTTTCCCCAGGCCAAGAGAATCTGACAGTAAAGACTAAGTGAACACACCTTGTCTGTTTCCCCAGGCCAAGAGAATCAGAAACCAAAGCTTCATCATCTGACAGTAAATCACTCCACAGACCAGCCTGAAAAACACAGTTAATGCAACTCACAATTTTACAACAATAGCGCACATGAAAGAAATTTTTCTAAGTAAAATAAGTTTATCTTAAATACTTACCTGGTATGCAGGAGCATAATACATTCAAACAGCCATAAAAACAAAGACAAAGTGGTCCACCCACCCATTCACCCACACACACTGTTTGCATGGAAGTATTTGAAAAGTTTAGACATTTTGCTAATTTTGTGGACATATATTTAATGAACACAAATACATACAGACTTATATAAATACACAGAGATTTGAACCCAATGCTACCACTCTATGCCAAAAGATTTGAAATAATTACCTACATTTCGATAGACTGTCATAACTGGTTTTGGAAAGAAAGGGGTTGTATTTACATTTGAAATTGTTCAAATTATACTACTTAATATTGCAAAAATCAACATTATCTTTTAATGAAGATGCTTCACTTTACAAGTAATAATTAATTAATTTAATTAGAAAACAGTGAACTTGTAACACAAAACATGTATTTTACTTTTTTAACTGTGATATGCCATGAATAAAAATCACAAAAATCTGGAAATAAAAGAATGTCTAAATATGTAAATATAAATGAGTTTGATATTAAAATGGTAATTTCTTTCAATAAAAGAGTATTACTTATTAAGAGTTTTTAAAAAGTTAAAATGGATAATTTGTAATAAGACTATAGCAGCATTAGCGAAATATTTTACAAACCAAGATAGATTAACTGCATACAATACATTAATAATGAAATTTATATTTTTTCTCAGGGTTTGCACATTTTGTTTATAATTATATAAGGCATATTAAGGCATAATGTGTGGGAGTAAATTTGCCTATCCCTATTTTTAAACTTAACTTTGTATTAATTGTTAAATGTCAAATGACCCAACCTTGGGCACTCCTTATATTTTTTGTAAGTGTCAAGGATGGAAGTAAACAACTCAGATGGAGAATGTGCTAGAAAATTGCTGATGCAATCCTAACTGGATGAGTAGTTTTTTCAGACTAATAGTCTCATACCTGCTAATAACAAATTCATCAAATGAGGATGGGCTGAAAATTATTTTGTTGAAGAAAATCTATATTCTAATCACTTTGAATTTGATGAAAGTTGAGTCCAGTCATAAAGGCTTATGGTAAGTTAATGATAATGAAAGAATATGTTTGCTATTGATCTATGATTTGAATTGGAAATGCTTTATGTAATTGAGCTATTTTTTCTATGTTCAATAATTTGATTATTGTACATTATACTTGTGAATTTTGATTGATGCTACATTTCTTATGCTGTGTGTGTATCGGGTTAACGAAATTGTTGCAGGATTTGTAAACTGAGAATGTTTATAAGAGAAAAAGGAGTTTTAGAGATGAAATATGCCTGAAATTTACCGTTGCCTTAATTTGACTTCTGCAGAGAAGAGCAAGCCTTCTTCCTTTGGCTTCAGACATCAGTGACTACCAGATTATGTTGGTGTGAGTATCCAGTGTTACAATCAAACTTATCAGTAAATGTTGCTGTAAGTTGATTCCTGTGAATTCCATTCAAGAGTCAGAATGGTAGAGATTTGTGCCTGAGTTTGGTCTCGAGGATTCACGAAGATTATTTTGAACATTCCTCATAGTGTGCTTGAGAAGTGCATGTGAAAATTCAGAACATTCCTCCTGATTTGCTTGATAGTGCATGTGAAATTCTAGATGATTCTTCATGGTGTGCTTTATGAGCGCATCAAAGATTCTGGAACAGTTGTGTAATGTGCCTAGAAAGGGCATGTGGGACTGTCATCTAAATAAGAAAGACAGTGACTTGTTGCAAACCACATGATTGTGAGCACGTGCCAGACTCAGCCGCCATCTCTTTATAGGCTATGTACATTGACTTTAATTATTTTTCTGAAACTCCACTCTCATTTCCGTGATGATATCCATGAACTTGGTTTCATATATATATACACGTTAAACTGACAGCTAATATCTATGCTAGGATAAAATGAATGATTGTCCAGCATTAATGAAACATTGTTGTGAAGTGATGTAAAGGTCAACGCTCTTTGATGATATTTTATGTTGTATATTTGATTGTTGATTTAATAAATTTATTGTTAAATTTATTGACCTTCTTACACATATTGATGGAAAGATAGTGGATGGATGGGGGCTCGCTAAATATAGATTAAAAGATGGATTTATCTTCTCTTTTGGTAATACTGTGACAGTGAATATTTGTCTTTAATGTTGTGGAAGAGAGAAAACAGCACTCGCATATCCGCCAAGTGAGAGAGATGAGTGGTGTCTGCTGGAGAATTATTAATAACATAAGATTCTCGTCACTTGTAATTAGTTATGGATAATTAATAATAATAATAATCATAATCATTAACTAGGGTGGCATTGTGTCACACATTCAAAGAGTGAAATTATGATTCAAAAATCAAATAATCAATCATTTCAATTCTTTTCATATTTAAAAATTAAAATCCTTTACTTGATGAAATATAAAATTCTTACAGAATTAAAAAATATGGATAGTGTCAAAATTTCTTAAATTATGGGAAAATACAAAGCCCTTCTTTATTAGAATATTTTGGAACAGTGCTTCTCTTTTTCAAGTTAAAATAATTAAAATTACTAAATAGTCAATGTAGTGAAAATATATTTTAATGTCTTTCATCTCAAATTATTTGCTTACCTTGTAGCCACGAGAAATTTTCCTTACACCTAAGACAAACAAAACATTTCTTATTAGGTCAAGTTGTTATATACAAAGATCTATAGTCTAAATGTGACTGACATTGTTACTTATTAGGTCAAGTTGTTATATACAAAGATCTATAGTCTAAATGTAACTGACATTGTTACTTATTAGGTCAAGTTGTTATATACAAAGATCTATAGTCTAAATGCGACTGACATTGTTACTTATTAGGTCAAGTTGTTATATACAAAGATCTATAGTCTAAATGTGACTGACATCATTACTTATTAGGTCAAGTTGTTTATAAAAAAGAGTAATGTGAATGAGTAACCTCTTTCATTCAAACATCAAAGACTGCCTTACCTTGAAGCAACTCATCCTCTATTTCATCATCAAGACGAGGTGTTGGAGAGGCAGTTAAATCATCCACTGACAGCAATTTGTCATCTGATATTCGAACACGATTACTTCGAAGGGGAACTCGATTCTGTGAATGAGATTCAGCAGCTGTAATTTTTTCTTCTAGTTGGTCAAGCTCCTTTTGACGAAGTTCTATTTTTTCTTTTAACTGTCTGCAAAAGTTACAAGAAAATAGGATCGAGTTATTAGCATAGCCAAGTTTTGTATTTTCCTTTAACTGCCTGTAAGACTGAAAGGAAAATATAAAAGGATCTAATTATTACAGCCAAAGTTCTATATTTTCCTTTAATTGCCTGTAAGATTCAAAGGAAAATGGGATCTAGTTATTAGTATAGCCAAGTTCTATATTATCCTTTCAATGAATGTAAGATTCAAAGAAAAATAGGATCTAGTTATTAGCATAGTCAAGTTCTATATTTTCCTTTAACTGAATATAAAAATTCCATGGACAATAGTATCTAGGTATCAGCAAAATAAAAAATTATTAATCAGTGTGAACATAATGCTGACAGGTTACCTGTTAGTTTGCTTCAAGCAGATCAATTATTTGATTTCTTTAGATATCTTTACCATGGCTAATACTTTCTTCCATAAGCAGTTACTGGTGGTGAGAGAATAAATTTTCACCTTCTTTCAAGCATTTCAATGCTTATTTTTCCAAGGTGTCTATGAATATAGATGAAGACACTTCTCTTTTGGGTCTTTCTGTGAGGTACATTTATCCAATATGAAATATAGGGGTCGCAATAAAGCAGTAATGAACAAGTCAGTAAAGGCAGCATCATGCACTGATCTGGCCTTTTGCGCACTATATTCAGTCTAGAATGTCATGAATAGGGTTTGACAACAGAGCAGCTCAGTGTTCCACCAAGACAGTTATTGCAGCAACAAGAGAAGGTATGCTTGAATTAACTCAATCCTTCTATATAGGGTCAAGAATAAACTGGTTGCCACCCCCAATGGCTCCAAAAATGCACTTGGTGCTGTGTTGGCAAAGGCATCTCATCCTGGGAACAGTGAAACTTCCCTGCAAAAACTTGACTATGTGTATATTTTTCAAATTTCAAGTACAATTCTTTTTTGAAGGAAAAAGATATTGGGCCCCTTCTGTTGAGAGGCCCTCAAGGACTGAGAGTTATAGGGACAGTAGTTATGCCAGTGCATCCTGGAATTTTCACTGTCAATGACAGATGACAACTCTTAAAATGAAGTGATGGTGTAAACTTGTTGAGAGCACTCAATTTTTGTAGCTGGTACAGAGAGCATTTTCAGATCTAGTGAAAATAAAAACCTGATAACATGTGCTATTTGTCAGTTTTGACAGATTTAGCCTGATCGATCAGTACCATGGTGGAATTTGGCCAATGTCAGAATGGGGAAGGGGAGGGGGGGGGCAAAAAGAAATGACAAGCCCCATTTGAAATACTTGAAGAGCCTGTTCATCTTTTCTTACTAATTTTCCAAAATTGCAAATGAGATGTGGACAGATCACAAGTGAGATGTTTTGACTGTATTCTAATCATTAGACTGAATTTACATCTCAAAGAAACCAAAAAAGGTTGACAACGACTGTCTTTCATTATGTATTCTTTAACTATGCATAAAATTCCCATTGTTGCTACCATCCCATTATTATCAACAACCACTTTATTTTACGATATGAAATATTGATCATGATATCATTAAGATTAGAAGGGATTTTAAAGTAAAATAAACATTTTGTATCCTTAAAATATAGACATCTAGTTGGATGATTAAAAAATAAATCTCATCAAAATTTCCCAAGTTGGAAGGCAATAATGAAATCAATTAACATGATTAAAAGAGATGTGCACTCTTGGTTTAATGTGAAAGCTCAATGCAGAAATCACAAAAAAGCCAATCAATTTTACCTAAAATGTTTAGTGTGTTGTTCCTTCTCCATTTTGAGTTTGAAGACATTTTCTTCCAAGCCCTTCTTTTCCACTTTGGCCTCATCTAATTCCTTCCGCTCTGCTTGAATTTCTTCCATTAGTTGTCTACGTTCTTCCCGCATGCGCTCCAGTTCACGGCTAGCTAGGTTGGATCCACCAATAATGGCATCCTTTGAAGCAATAGTATGAACTGGATTAATATCACTAGAGACAACATTAATAAAAGCATGATATCCTTAGAAACAACATTTTGTGATATTATTAAAGAGGTTTCTAAAAGCAATGATATCAGATGAGACAACATAGTAGTGATATTATTAAAGACATTAAAAAGGATATCATTAGAAACAACATAGTAGTGGTAGTATTAAAAACATTACTAAAGAAATAATATCATTAGAGACAACAAAGAAATATGTCATTAAAGACATTACTAAAAACAATAATATCATTACAGACAACATAGTAATATCATTAAAGATAAAACTAAAAAATAATAATATCATTTCAGACAACATAACATGTGATTAATTTACAAAGAAAAAACATTGCTGTTCAGGTGGAGCCTCAAATTGTAAAATATTGTGTAATTACACCCAAACCAGTACATATTTATTGACAGTTGAGGATCATTTATCATGTTATGATATTCACACATCTATTGCTTCATTGATCACGTACACATTTTCAGAGTTATGGGAACCACTTGCATGACCTAATGTATGCTGCCCTTCAGAAGTTCTATACATCTATCTAAAATGCTGCAAAGATGTATACAAAATGCATAAGATCAGAGCCATTTCATAGTTTAATAACTGCCTAAAATGTGGCCTTAAGGGGTTTAATGTCAGTTAATGGTTGGATGGTCCTTTTATATTCTAATTCAATCATAGAACTGTCCGTATCAGTTTCTGACCTTATTTTGGGTAATTACCTTAAGGTAATGATATTTTATCAGATTAGGAATTTTCCCTATATAAGACAGGAGCTATGAACCATATGATAAAAACAAAGATTATCTAGACAAAGATGTTTAATATTTACATTTTGCTTTTTTCATAATTTGAACCAAGATAAGCACCTAAATCAAAAAGTGTGAGAAAAATGAAATCGTGTCATCATTTAAAGCAAAGAGATGATCATTTAAACTCTTTAAAGGGCAGTTTCAGTGCTGTGATAGGAGCAATATTGACTGAAATTTATACATGCAGGGCAGTTTCAGTGCCATGATAGGAGCAATAGAGACTGAAATTTACAGCATAAAGGGGCAATTTCAGTGACATGATAGGAGCAATAATGACTGAAATTTACAGTGTGTAGGACAGTTTCAGTGCTATGAAATTTAAATCTTTTATCTGACAGTTTATATTCTAATACTAAAATTCACCTCATGATTTTTTTCAAATTGATCACGATCTGCAGAAAAATTCTTTTTACGTTCTTCAAGCTTTTTTTCCTGTAACAAAGAAATTGTGGCAAACAAAGCAAATTATAATTTTCTTTATTATTAAAAATAATGAAAATAATTAATGAAAGAATTAAAAACAGATGATAAATTCTTAAAGACACATCATTGTTACTTGGACAAAATTAAAAAACTTTAAATTAAAAAATTTAATATCATATGTTTCATTTTAGTTCTCAGGCTTAGTGTTCAAAGTATTTTTATCAAAGGCTCCATTCCTGACAGAAAAGTGCTGTGTCGTTATAAATGCTATGAGGGCACTATGTCACAATTCCCCCCATCCCCCAAAGCCAGACAAGTAGACACTGACCTGGAAGGTAAAACTTTGGGTGGTCCAGTTAGGTATGTCCTTACAAACAGGTCAAAGGAACTCAACAAATGTTTACAAATACTATTTATATTTATTACGGTGTACTGGTGTGTGTGTGTGTGTGTGTGTGTGTACACATAAATATTATTGACAAAATGTATGGCACAATTCAATACACAACAAGCAGTGTAATCATTTATCATCACACATTAATTATTCAACAGTCGTTCAATATTCAGGCATGAAAAACTAATCACTTGCTATTTCAATCATTTATAAAGAACCAAATAATATTTAATAATAATAATATTCCAAAAGTGCTAGTTCAAATGCTTTTTATCTATCTTGTATTGTCAATGAAATAAAAGGTCTATAATAGAAATATCTTAAGTCTTATAATTGTATATAATATAGCTATATTAAGCTGCTAGGCTATTTATCTCTCCTCTCTCTAGATCAGGAGAGATAACTGCTTTGAAAACTACAGCAAATTTCAAAAGCCAGTCCCAATGGATCATGTATTATATAAGGGACTGAAAGAAAGTGCTCTGTAAACTTTTTGATGTTACTATGTACAAAAACAAGCTTGATGATGACACAGCCATTCTTTTATATTAAAGTTTTAAAGGTATACCACTTGACAAAAGTATACTTTTCTGCATGTAGAAAAAAGGAGACAACCTTGTCTATTTTATAGCCCAGAGAGTTTTAGCTACTTTGTTTCATCATAGAATGATCTCAAAATCAATGAGAACTTTGATTTTTATTTTATTAAAAAAAAAACTCAAATAAAATCCACTTATGTAACTACTGAAACTGCCAGGATGCTTCGCTAAGTTGAAATTAGTGAAATATGGAATTTTATAATATATATACTTGATGTGAACTCTTGTTCACTTGGTTTTTACTTCAGGAAGTTTCTGTGACACATTATGAGTTTCTAGTTTGTGTTAACTACAGACAGCCTTCCTAAGACCACTCACATCATGAGAGAAACTAAATGTCTATTTTTATGAAGCAGCTAGTGTTATAAATAATCAAAAACATAAAGAAATCAAGTGTCAGAAAATAAATGGTGTTATGAGGAATAAAGCTGATAAACAGAGAAAGTACCTGAGATTCCAAAGTTTTCAAAGATTTATCCGCAAATGCCTTACGACGTTCCATGTCTGCCTTTTGCTCCTCAAGCTTCTCCTCCTGGAAAAGAAGTCTTGACAAAATTACTACTTTAACCCCTTCCTTAGAAAAGAAGTCTTGACAAAATTACTACTTTAACCCCTTCCCTAGAAAAGAAGTCTTAACAAAATTACTATTTTAACCCCTTCCCTAGAAAAGAAATCTTGACAAAATTACTACATTAACCCCTTCCCTAGAAAAGAATACAACTTTAGTCCCTTTTACACCTTGAATCATTGTGGTCTTTGAGTTCCTTTAATTTGCTAGCTTCAAAATTACAAGGTTAATAAAAAACTAATGTTATTGTCATCACTGTGCAGACTTATTGCAGGCATGATGTAAAATTGTATGTGCTGTTTATATCTTTTTCCTTCAGTGTTAATTTGTTTATTCTTAATTTTTGTGCTTTGAAATGGCTGACTAATTATAGATACACAATGACAAGTTCTTTCAATTCTATTTGAAGCACTAAACAGAAACCCTGAGAAGTGATGATGAAAACTGTAATAAAGATATGGATGAAGACAAGGAAGTGTGATGATAGCAGTGATAATGAACTAGAGTCTGCATGAATCAGTTTCAAGATTGAACAGGGAACAAGTAAAAGTAAAGCAGAAAAGTAAGCAGTCACAAAGGATGTTAGTACAAAATATTGTCAGTCACCAGTCAATGGAAGGTAACATGAAGAAACAAACACGTCATGGCAATCTAAGAATATGACATTAGAAATGAGAAAGTTTTCTTTTCACCACCACTTCACAAAGATTTATTTAAGTGAAATACTTTACCTGATGAAATATGGTAATTATTTCTTTTGTGAAAAAGATGTTAAACTTCAGTGGTTTCTGTTAAATACACTGTGCTTTATTCTACCACATATTTATAAAATAAAGATGTAATTAAATATTTGACAAGCTGAATAATGACTGTCCAAAAGCAGAAAGCAATGAATAATGTGCAAATCTGTCACCTATGATGAAACAGAAGTTCCACCAGGAGCATATAACTGTGTTTACCCTGAATTACGCAGACCGGAGGAGAGATGCTGATGTCTAATTAAAGTTTAAGAGAAAATTAGTATAACAGTAACAACCTGCTGGTTTCTAAATCTAAGTGTCTATTTTAGTGTACATGGTTTTTGAGCCAAAGTAGTGGCTTTAGAAAGTGTAAATGTGACCTGATTTCTGGGCCAGTGCAGTGGCTTTAGAGAGTGTATGTATGTACAAGCTAAGCAGCAGCACTGGTACTCCTATGTAAGTGGGTATTGTGTATTCATATTTAATCCAGAAAACTGAAACACTGGAAGCGAAATGAAGAATCATGGAAACTTATTATGTAGAGATTTTTTTAATGAATTACAATATCCCAATATTAAGCTAAATAGTCTTAGACTAAACTAGCTTACTCCATGTTTCTACAAGCACAACTCTCTCTCTCAAAGATATAGCCTTGTTCATAAGCTATAGTTTAGCTCTTCTGTCTAGTGTATACACACAAGCCCTAGAGGTTTTACCAGTGATTATTTGTAAAACTGATCATGGAGACCAGTGCCATGTGGCTAATAGTCATTATGCTACTAAAAATTAAGACAGAGATTATTACTAAAAACTAAATCAGAGATTATTATTAAAAACTAAACTTGAGAATATCCCCCCACACCAAAAGAAAAAAGTATATTAGTTACAAAAAAACTAAGAGACAGATTACTAAAACTGCAAAAGTAAATACTACTTATTGTAAACAAGTATATTCCAGTATTTATTGGACAAGAAAGTGCACTTTTCTCCCTGAAAATTCTTCACTCCTATGTTTTTAAAAAGAAAATTGCATACTGTTAGTACAAACAGCTACATTCCTGTATGCTTTGGGCAAGAAAAATACATACTGCTCATTAAGACACGTAAGTGTCACATTCCTGTATATTTTAGAAAAGTACTTACAATTCATTAAGACATGTAAGTGCCACATTCCTGTATATTTTAGAAAAGTACTTACAGTTCATTAAGACACGTAAGTGCCACATTCCTGTATATTTTAGAAAAGTACTTACAGTTCATTCAAAGTGCAATATTCTTGCATGTTTTGAAAAAAACAACATAATGTTCTTCATTTAAAGTGCTGTAGTTCTCTTATTTTGACAATAAAGTGCTTTATCCTGTATGTTTTGATAAGAAACGTACATATGCTCATTGAAAGTGCTTTATCCTGAATGTTCTGACAAGAAAAGTACGTACCTGCAACTGCAGCTCTTCCTGAAAAGCTTCTTTACGTTGCAAATGCTTTTTTTTCATTTCTTCAATTTCTTTTTCATGCTGACGCTGCAATTGTTTCTTCTTAGAGTCAAACTCTTCTTCTAGTCTCATTTTCTCCGACTTAATCTGGATACAAATAGCGGAATGAAAGATTGATAAATAATGAGCTTAAACACTGTTAAAAAATGAAAGAAAAAAGAAGTGGTATATAATTTTTTTTTTAAACTACCCCTTAAGATAATCTGCAAGCTGATCTTCATACAAAGTGAGGGAGCAACAAGAGAATCCTATTATTGTTCTGTTCTGGGATAGATTCAAATATAATCCAGGTGTGTTTAAAAGTAAAGGAACTAGCCCAGTAAATGAAAGCTTAAAGCTAGATATAAATAAGAACAAATGGAGTTACTGATAAACAATATAAAATAGAATAACAATAAATGTTGTTTTAAATAAATATAATTTGCAATTGAAAAAAAAATTCTCGCCATGAGAGGCAGAAATACTCACAAACCTTTCTTATATCTTAGACTAATCGATTGTCTACAAACATTTCTGACATCATGTCTACAAACCTTTTCCTGCATATCAAGTTGCATGCGACGTAGAGTGGACTCATGCTCTTGTTTCAAACGTTCAATTTGGTTTTGGTTACTTGCCCTTAGCTCCTGACGTCTCTCACTCAGAACCTGATCCAACTGAAACCCAAGGTACTTTGGTTATGAAGTGGTACAATGCTAAGTTAATTAGCTAGATTACTGTTAAAAATGCACCAAAAGGCTTATGCTGTGTTATTTATCATAAAACATCCTCATACTACATAATTAACCCTTTGACTTCCAGCCACGCTTTTGAGTGCAGTTCATAGGTCACTATACAAAGAGCTCTGTACTTTTGATTTCAAACAGCAGAGACTGAAGGCATGTGATAGCAACACACATCATTGCAAATGGCAGCTGCCTTTGTTTATCTTTATCTTTCGTTTTTGGTTGATTTTCTTCAATTTTCTTTGGTCAAAGTTATGAAGTGTTGACTTTCTCAAGCAGCCCAAATGGCACCTGCAACACGGTAGCTACTGAAGACACTCATAAAGGCAAATAAGGCTGACTGACATAAAAAAAATACAAGCAGCCTTGACTAAATCACTAGAGATGTGGGCAAAATTGATACTCACATTGAAAGAAGAGATTCTGAATTGTGCAAAGGGCATTTGTCAAAGTAAATTAAGTCAAGGGAAACCAGAGACTTTTAAAAGCCTTTTAATTCTATGACCACTTGGAACCAATTAGAGTAAGTTTGCTGGCTTTACTGTATAGAGACACTCAGTTATTATGGAAAAAATATATTACTGTAAATCAAAACAATCTAATTAAGATTCAATGTAAATATGTTTTCAAAGTAAATTGATAGAAATACTAATACTACATTATAGAATAGAAGAAAAATACAAAAGCTCACCCCTTTGTCCAGATCATCGATGGCTCTTTGTCTTTGGCGTGCTGTCTCCAGTTCCTGCTCTTCTTTCTCTTGTTCTTCTTTTCGCAGAACTGCAATTTCCTCACGAACTCGTTCTAGGTCCTTTTCATGTTCTTCCATCAACTGTTTCTTTAATGATTCAACCTGTTCATGCAGAGTCAATATACTGTGAAAATGAAATCAATCCACCTCGTTTTATTGTGAATTAGTACTCTTCATGTAAGATCAAAGATGAATGATTATAATATGAATAACTTCTTTCCTCCACATGAACCACAATAAACTTGTTATCATGTTTTCAGCCTTGTGAGGATTTCTTCTCCTCACTTTGTTCTGAAGAGGGCGTTCTGCTTGCTGTAGTGTATGTGGAGGTGGTTAGTTCTTTATAATATAGTGCTGGTGGTGGCAGTGTTGTTTTAGATTTTAACTGATTTTTAAGTCTCTGACTAGAGGAGTAGTGTGTTTGTTTCTGTAAATCAATGAATGCTTTTTGGACTACTTTTTCTATTTGTGACTGTGAATAAAGTAGTGGTTGTGTGGAGAGCAGGACTTGTAACAGATTTGTGGTGTCAATGATTGTTTTTCTTTCTTCATTGTATAAGTTTTGTATAGCGTTTATGGTTATATAGTGATTGCATATTTTTGTTTGACTAAGATTTTGTGTTAGAAGTGTTGAATTTAGTCATAATCTAAAAATGGCTTTGTTGTGTAACGCATGCACGCAGATAAAATAGCAAAGTGCTATTGATAAAAAAATCTAAGGATAAAGAAGGCAAAAACTGTTTTACCTGTTCACAATATCGTTTCTCTGAATCCTGTCGTAGCGTCTCCATTTCCTGCAAATGCTTCTGTTGAAGTCGATCCAAGGCATGCCTCTTCTGTTCTTCCAGGTGATCACGTTCACTTGTCACAGATAAATCTACCTAATGTATGAGCACAAGACCATCAATAAATGTTATCATTGTAAAAATTACTCCTTATTAAGTTTTATTGAAAATTCAGTGCAAGGCCACCAAGAATGCAAACATTCTTTCTCAAATAATGAAGAAAGCATAAATCTTTATTTTAATTCTTTTAAAATCATCCTTTACACTGTACAACTAACCTGAGACTGAAGCCTTTCTAATGCTTTACGCTTCTCCTCCTCCAACTTGCCTGTCTCTGTATCTTGTAGTGATGCTACCTCTTCTCGCAGCTTTTGTAGCACCCTATCCATTTGCTCTCTGTCAGTGCAATCAAGAGACAATAAATACTGTATAAATACAAAGGTATAGATTAGAATACTGTACAAATTGTCTCATCAGGGTCATTATTAATGCAATCAAGAGACAATAAATACTGTATAAATACAAAGGTACAGATCAGAATACTGTACAAATTGCCTCATTAGGGTCATTATAATGTAAAACACTTTTTAAAATGGCCTCTACCAAAAGCATATTAATACATGGACATGCAGTAAAAACACTTTTAATAAATGGCCTCTACCAATAGCATGATTACATGAAATACTGTAAAATGATCTCTGCCACTACAGGGACATACAGTAAAAACACGTTTAATAAATGGCCTCTACCAATAGCATGTATACATGAAATACTGTAAAATGATCTCTGCCACTACAGGGACATAGTGTAAAACATTTTTAATAAATGGCCTCTACCAATACAAGTATCAAAACAAAACACTTTATATAAAGTGTCTTTGTCTCTATAAAAACATATACTAAGTAATCAATTATCCAGACGACTTCATTCAAGTTTATAAAGATATTCAGTAAAACATTTGTCTGGAGGACTTCTTTCAGGCTTACAGCAAAACATCTGTTGCTGATGAACTCTGAGATTTATAAAGACAATAAAGTACAACATCTATCAATTGACCTTCTTCATGTTTATGTTCAGAAATATATAGTACAACATTTATCCAAATAAACTCTTTAAGGTTTTAGACATATGATAAACCCTTTATCCAGATGACGTCTTTCAGGTTTATAGAGATATAAAGTACAATATTTATCCCAATAAACTCTTTAAGGTTTTAGATATATAGTACAATATTTATCCCAATAAACTCTTTAAGGTTTTAGATATATAGTACAATATTTATCCCAATAAACTCTTTAAGGTTTTACAATATTTACAATATTTATCCAGATGGTCTCTTTCAAATTTATAAAGGCATAGTACAATACTTATTCAGTATTTATTATTATTATTTAGAAAAACATTTATCAACATGACCTCAAATCACAAGAAATCAACATTAAAATACTCTATTAAATGGTCTCTTGTGAGACAGCTAGAATAAATTTTAAAAAACAACATCCAAATGGGTTCTGCCAGTATAAAAAAGCAAACTAAATAAAGACTAACATATTTTAGCTATATGGCTTTGATATAATAATAGTAATTCCATAATGACTGAACTAATAAAGTTAAAATGTGCACTCCATTCATATTTACAACTAATTATTATTAAACTGATTCTTTGTTTTTAAAATCACATCAGCAATTCAACTGAAAGACAACTCGGCAAATATGTTAAAATAACTCATAGGTTACTGAATGGGCTATAATGTAATAACACTTAAAATTAGTTTAGTAAATTCACACTGCCAGAGCTAGTGACAAAAGATGGGCTATAATGTAATGACACTTAAAATTAGTTTAGTAAATTCACACTACTAGATCTAGTGACAAGAGATGGGCAGGAAACTGTTCATGACAAGATTGTAAACAAAAATTCATACAGTAGGAAATGTCTCTAAATATAAATTTGATTAAGAAAGGAATATCTTGTATCGGGTGTACAAGAGAAACATTAATTTTTTTGAAGATGCAGCACAAAAGGTCACATTTCCTGGAAATGCAGCACTAAAAGTCATAACATTCCCTGGAAATGAAGTATTAAGGTCACAACATTCCCTGGGAATGAAGCATAAATGACCACCACATTCACAGAAATCAGCACAATTACCTATCACCTTGTTATATTTGTATGAGTTTTATGAAAGTTGTGTGTAAACATGTTCTGAACACACGCGCATGCACGCACGCACGCACACACACACACACACACACACACACAGATATACTGAACACAAGATGCAAACACACATATGTACTGAATACAAGAGCACGCATGCACCCATCCATCAAGCAAACCTAGGCGGTCATCTAGGGTGCGAAGGTCTAAGGGATGCATCCAAATAATTTTCATTTAAAAACGTTATTTAAATTAAATAAGCTAATACTAATATATAGAAAGCAGATAAATATTATAGATGAATGGATAGACAGATGAATGGGTGGGAATAGTAAGCTTTTTGGTAGGCAGGGTGATGGATAGATAGGCAGAAGGATGGTATAGAATACAACAGTGGCACAAATTTTAATTCCTGGCTAGGGTGCATGATGTCTGCAATTTCTTCCAAAAATAGGAAACTTTATTATGCACATGATCTACTTTTGATAAAATGGTTATATAGTACATACATAAACACACAAATGCACATACATATTATATATGTTAAAAATCAAATTTCACAAGTACCAAAACCAAATTACCTGTCAATAAATAATGCATAAACCAAAGCAAAGCAAATAAAGAGAATATTTTATTGCATAATCATAAATAAAAAGTGAAACTGCATTATTCCTGATAAAGCAGTCAGCTCAAAGTGAAGACTGTACTAAAGATAGTACGTAGTAGCTTAACACTGCTAGAAACAAAACTGAACATTTTGTGTCAAATGATACAAAATAAAAGGCAAACAGTAAAGATTTCAAAGAAATAAATGGAAAAGCCAAAGCCAAGAAGCATAGTCACTGAAGCATTAATAGTTAATACGGCCAAAACTGCAAGTAATTTCAATAAGGGAAGTGAGGAATAAATTAAACAGGAAAATAAGCACAATGCCTCAACAACAACACAATTTGGGATGAACAATTCCAAGGAGGAGAATGGAACATTTTATCCAGGGTTTACCGCAGCTTTGATTCTTCACTTTTCATAGCTTGCTCGTGTTCTGCACAAAGACGCTGGAGTTCCTCACCATGAACAGACTTGAGACGGCTCACTTCAGCTATATTAGCTGCTTGCTCTTCTTCCATTTGCTTTCGAAGCTCGCTGCGTTTAATATCCATAGTATAGCAGCAAAGCATAATGAAATATACATTAAAGAATGTCCTATTTTAAAACATAATCTTAAATATTAATAAACCAATTAAACCAAAACCCCAAATGAATTATAATACACATATGGTCTTTCAAACATTAAGCCTTCTAGCAAAGTGAACAAATCTCAAGTCAAAATAAAATTAAGGGTAACAGCAGTAGTTTATTTTATATTTTTAAATCTAGTATTAACAGTTAAAAAACTAAACTAAAATGCATGCCATTTAACCAATGTTATGTTTGGATAACAATCAGGATACTTCTTACTTTAAGAAAAGATTCAAGTTGAAACACAATTTTAACTGATATGTCTAATTAATACTAAAAGCCCCAAAGTTTAGTTTTTAGCAATATGATCTATTTGAAAACATATTTAATTAAGACACCCACAAACCAGACAAACTCATTTTAAAGAAGATAAATTCAAATATTTCTGCAGAGTTCTCTTTTATATCACTAAATAATATACTGTTTTACACTAACATTATTAATTTTTGTGTGTGTGTGTGTGTGTGAAACCCCAGCTACCACATTTAATTTATTCTTTATGTTATTCTGTTTTGTCAAAGCAGTTCATTTTAGTCAAGAAAAACCAACCTAAAATTTATTGCATAACTTCCCAACATTCTATAATGAGTCTCAATTCATTAGTGTTTTCTAACATTATCTAAAGACTGCTTACCTCTGCTGCTCTCTAACAATATCTAAAGAGTGCTCACCCCCCCTCCCCCATTCTCTAACAATATCTAAAGAATTAAAGAGTGCTTACCCCTCCTGTTCTCTAACAATATCTAAAGAGTGCTTACCCCTCCTGTTCTCTAACACAATGCATAAAAGTGAACTCTTGTTCTCTAACAATAATATAAAAGTGAACTACTCTCTAATACTCTGTGTAAAAAGTGAATTACTCTCAAACACAATGTTTAATAACTGAATTCCTGCTCTCTAACACAATGTATAAAAAGTGAACACCTGTTCTCTAACACTATGTGTAAAAAGTGAACACATGTTCTCTAACACTATGAGTCAAGAGTGCTCAACTCCTGTTCTCTAACATTAGTATTAAGAATGCTCAACTCCTGTTCTCTAACAATGTGTAAAAATTTAACTCCTGCTCTCTAACACTATGTATTAAGAGTATTCAACTATTGTTTTACACAATGTCTAAAAGTGAACTCCTGCTCTATAACATTATGTATTAAGAGTGCTCAACTCTTGTTTTCTAATACAATGTGTAAAGAGTGAACTCCTCAAATACAGTAAGAGAATGTCAGAATGTATAGAGTGCTCAACTCTTGTTTTCTAACACAATATGTAAGAGTGCTCAACTCTTGTTTTCTAACACAATGTGTAAAGAGTGAACTCCTGTTCTTTAAGAAAATGTCAGAATGGGGGCTTCATGTAATAATTAGTAAGTCGGACACAGAATCTCAAATGTGGGTTCCTGTTGATAGATTGGGGTATGCCAGGTCAGTGCTGATCTAATGTGTCTATGAAAAATGGAAGTAAGCGCTGGAAGGGGTATGGAAGTTGCTCCTTCAACCAAGTCCACAAATTGAGAGGTGTGTATTTATCCTAATATAGAGAGATGATAATAATAATCTCATAAGAGACCTCACTGTTCCAAATAACCTGTTGCAATTAATTCTCGTTGGCAGCAGTGATAACAATTTATCTCAGATAAACTGTAACTCAGATACTGGAGACTCAGATATCCAAGATTATAAAAGTGAATTTTAGCAGTTAAAAAAGAATATAGGTAAATAAAATATAACTAGCGTAACTACATCTAAGATCACTACATACTACTAGCAATAAGACAGGACAAAAATCAGAAATCTCATAAAATGCTAAGAAGCAAAACTATATAACTCAAAGTTTGGAGTTTTTTGTACTAATAAATATGCTTATTAGTTCTGTATAATACTGTTAATTATCAAATTGGTAAATTAAACCTTTTTAAAAACAGTATAAAAACCATTTTACTCTAACAAAACACACTATGTGATTGTAAGAATCTTACATCTTCAAGTTATTTATCTCTAATGAGTGAAATAAAATTGTCATAACATGCCACAACTTATTGCTATTAATATGGTTTTTGCCCTAATCCTTAAAAGTTGCCCCAACCTCACTGTCACCCGTCAAACCATAATTCTCAAATCATAGTTTAATAGTCCATTTAGGCTAAAAAATAAGCAAAAATATGATTTGCATACGTTTGTGCAACACTTAATTGATTCAAATGTCACAATCCTGCTATATTTTGTCAAGTATTGTGTTAAACAAACATGATATGAAAAATTCAAAACTGCTTAGTAGCAGAGTTTTCTCAGAATGCAGTTGTTTTTATGTATAGGATTTGCTTCATACCAAATATCAGATAGCTAATGATAAAAATTAATAAGTCTAGCATAAAATATTCTGAATATTAATCTCATTTAAGAAATGATGAATCAGATTTAACAATATGTGCAATCATAAAAGTAGGTCTCAACAGCAAAAGATGAAGAAAAATATGTCAGCAATACAGTCAAAATGCTGGTCCCAACAAGCATGAACACATGAGAGAAAATATAACTCACTTTACTGAACTGCGATTTTCTTCCTTGATAAGTTCTTCTTCTTTCTGTTGTTTTTTAAATATCTCCTCCTTTAATTTTTTTAACCTGGCCTCTTTGTCCTAAAAATAAATAAAATAGATAAGATAAATAGGATTTGATGTAAAATAATTCTTACCCTGAATATTTATGAATAAATGTCTACAACTAACGGAGGTCAACATATCTTAGATATTTAAATACCCTCAGAGTCATCAGGAATATACATAACACATAGAGTTATGGACAATGCAAGAGCCTGTCTCTTGATGGTGGATGAGCTGATATCCTGCATGTGACGTTGCAAGGTAAAATGTGAAATTATCAGGGAGGATGGGACTACTAAATCTCAAAAGTATTCATGGTAAACTTGTTTTTATATAAAAAGTTCTTTTTATTAAACAACCAGACCACCTTTAACTAGTGAAGAAATGTGTTTAAGAGGAAGTATGTACAAAGTGCCTGAAAGCAAGAGGCTAGAGTTACACTAAAAGCTTAGTTATCACATGGAGAAGATTTGAGCTACTGCGATAAATCCTAATGATGGGTCAAGAATATGGTCAGACAAGTTTCTCAGATAGAACGAACAAATCAAAAAGAGGATTTCCATCCTACCATATTGGAAATACCTTTAAGTGCCATTGTATTTATGCAAGGATAAAATGGATGACACCTTTCTCCTCTCATGAGTTTTGACCAAGACTGGAAATTTGCACAATGCATATTAATAAATGTCTCCAAGGATTTATTTTTAATCCATGAAGGGATGGTATGACATCGTGATATTAGTCTGAAGCTTTTCTACTGCAGGATGTTTAAGGAGAGGATTTTTACTATTATTGTATTTACTACTGAAGCAATATTTGTTCCCCACATATGCACAGGTTTCATTGTTTTTTAGTATGAGTTCTTCTAGGCAATGTAAATTAAGAGATCTAGACTCCCTTTTGAAACTGTTACTGTGCAGAATCAAATATCAGGAGGTTTTTTTTTTTACTTTTTTTTTCTGCTGGCTCTAACAAAATGCATTTAGTGTCCTATAGTTTCAACATATTTTGTTCTACATACAATAATATATGAAATACTTTGAGTAGCCTGAAAACTGTATTTTGTTAGTGCAGGCCTTACATCGAGTAATTCCAGTTTGGCGTTCTCAAGTTCTTTCTCCAGTTTTTGTTTCATCTCTTGCAGAGCCTTTTCATTATTTATCCTCAGCCTCTGTTCTTCATCTTTCAGAATTTTGTCCTGTCCAATTCGTCTGTAGAGAGTAATCCATTATAACAAATTAAATGTGAGTGGTATTAGATACAAATGAATATTTCATAATTAAACTTGACTTTTGTAGAAAGAGTAAAAATAAAATATGCTCTTGAACTAAACACCAGAAAATGATTAAATGAATGACTAACTAGGTACTTAACATATCACTATAATGTTTATTTTATATGAAAGAATATCAAAATATATATATGAGAATGGAATTAGATACACTGATATTAAATACTAAATGAACCATGAAAGCAGATATTTAAGAGAAAAATAACACTAGATATACTGACTGATATTAACTACTTACTAAATGCGCTAGGAGAGGTGATATGAGATTATGACATTTAGAAGTGTGAGACAACTGTAAATCGCTTATAATAAACAAAGACATTTCACATGAAATCAAAGACTTTATGTCACAATATTTACATTTAAATTCATTTAATCAATGAAAGTATATATTAAGAAAAGAAAATATGACAATTTAACTGTTAAAAAATAATTATCTACTACTTTTGATGTTATGAAGCACTTTGGAAGGACAAAAGTAAAAGTTTTCTATTTCTCACTGTCCCTTTAGTTTTGTTGTAAATGATTTATAGAAATATTACAACATAACTCTGCTAGACAATTTTTGTGTTTTGCTTGCTTCAAATTATGGTAATTTTATTGACTAGATGCATATGGATACTACTGGAATGAAGAAACATTAACAAAATATTATTTTTATTATCTATCAAAATTACTCTATAAAACATATGAATCTCAAGAATGTTAGCATACAAACCTGATGATTGCTACTGAAACAAATTACCATATTTTAGTGCATATAACGCAACCCCGCATGAAACACACACCCACACACAAACACACATGTAAAGAAAAAAGTGCAATCCCAAATCTTCATTCTCCTAACCAATATAATTATCTCATTTCAGATACAAAATATCTATCAAGGACTTTGCACCTGTATTTGAAATCAATGAAGGTTGGAAGAGAAATTTAAAAAGAAGCAAGTCAAGCAGCATGGAAGATAAAACTTTTAAGAATTGTATACAAACTTTTCTGCGACCGCAGCCATGTCAATTTTTTTCTTTCTGTCTTCTTCCAATCGATCTAATGGGGACACCTTGCCAGGTCCTGGTGAGTCATCCCGGGCTGTTGACTTTATGGACAATGTTCCATCAAAGTCCTGTTTAGCATAGAGTAAGCATAACTTAGACCATTACAGAAAAATGAATCATTTACAATTGACTTCTGCACCACACCAAGTAGAATATGGATTCTGCTTCTTTAACATATTGCCATAATAAAACTACCAAAAGAAAAAGTACCTCAAGGCAGACAAGCACTTATGAGAGCCACCAAGGATAAGCAATGAAAGTTTCCTGCCCCTGATGTACCAATATAATCCAGAACCAATATAATACAGTAATAACTCTTATTAAATTGCTTTTTGGATGCTAAGCTCTGTAGACTGAACATTTTCTGCCTATTTTATTCTGTGTACATGTAGATTTTGTTGTTTCTATAGTACCCTTTTGACTTTTTGGTCTACTGAATATTGCATTATTTAAAAAAAATGTACATTACTAGATAGTACATTTTTTTAGTGTAAAAGAAATTTTTTTGAATACTTGCCATGTCAACAATTGTATGGAAATCCCAACCTCTTGCTAATTTCAAATGTTACCTTATAAGACTGAATAAAGAATAATTCTGGTTCTACCAACAGCATTCACACTGCTCTTCTTCATTCTAAAGGCTATGTGGATCCATGGTGGCTCTCGATGAGTATGTATGCTCTAAGGTACTTTGTAGTTCAGTTCTTAAAGACATCCATTAAGTATTCAGAAGGAAAAAAAAATACAATTATAAAATTCTTGGTAGTGTTAGAAAGACAGCAAATACTTCACCACACATTTCAAAACCTCTTCAACAAAATTCCATGTCAGTTTATGGATTCTGTAAGTTCTACCATACACAGATTGCTTCATGCTTTTCAATAAGCTCCTATTTCAAATAGAATTCACTTTAGATTTCTAGTTTTATTTTAACAACAAATTGATCTTGCAAAAGAGTTTTTTTTGAGAAGGTATAACACTTTTTTTCCTGTAAAAGAGACAAAATTTGTCTGCATAAAATAATAGAAAAGTTTACAACAAAGCATTTGGGGCATCAATCTTTATCAATGGGAAAGAGAAATTCCGATAAAGCAATATCAGGAATTTTAAAATTTATATCATCATAAATTTATTTACAGCTTGAAATAAAAATATAAAAACAGATAACATTCTACAAATTAATTTATAATTAATCATTGTATAAAACTGATTTATAATCCAATCACGTGTGTGTGTATATAATGAAAAGTAAAAATTTAATTATTTTTCAAATTCAGTCACATTTAGTCTTACATAACAGCAAATATACAATCCACCATAGAATACTATGTACTACATGAAAAAGTTTTCTATAACTAATTAGATATAATTGCATCAGACTATTTAGAAAGCCTTTCAAAACACACTTCTACTAAAACCAAATGTGTATATTTAATTTTTTTTATCATCTAAGCTAATCTGCTATTCTGGCAGAGAAAAATGAATCATACACAGCATATAATATAAATATTTTTTGAAGCATGCATGAGAGTTTAGAATTCTATGTGACAAAATACTCTCTATCATTATTCCAAGGTAAAACAACTCTATTTTAATCTTTCAAGTTAATTAAATATTCTATGAGAATGTATTATACGTAAGACAATACATTATTTTCATCTTTTAAGTTATGAAAAATATTTTGTGAGAATGTATTATACTCTTAAAATATGAACATCAACTTGTTTGATAAAAGTAATAAGAATATATCATAAAATGCATAGTAGGTTAACTGTGGTAAAAACAAAATCAAACAATCTAAAAATACATTTTCTTCTAAAAGAATCTACAGACATTTTTGTTACAATATTAATACAGCTGTTTTAAAATGTTTTACTGTAATGTTAATGTATCACTCTCTAGCTACTTTTCTATTTATTTTTCTAACTTACATTAAACTTAACTGTGGTAAAATCTCTCTCTAGCCACTTTTCTATTTATTTTTCTAGCTTATGCTAAACTTAACTGTGGTAATTTATCAAAGTTATATATGTAAAGTATGTCCGGTGAATGTATTTAATATATCATGGTAAATGAAAAAGCATGTTCCAGGAATATATTAACTGTTACAAGTCAGGGAACAGGAAAAGCCTATAATAACTATTTCAAGTCAGGGCAAATAAAAATAATTTTCCCTGGAATATATTGTTTCAAATCAGGAAATTTGAAAAGCATTTTCCAACAATATTTTAACTGCTTCAAGTCAGGGTAAATAAAAAGCAGAGGAAATGTATTAATTATCTGAAATCAGACTATGTAAAAGAAATCTGTTCACCAATGTATTTCCTCATACTTTTAGTACGGATATATATTAATGTCTACAAACAGAATGTATTTCCTATATGAAATAAAAGTACATGAAATGCTTAAGAACATGGAATGTACTATATTAAAGGTATATGAAATAATATTTCCTTTCTGAAATAAGGGTTTATGAAATGCCTAAGAACATGAAATGTATTAACTATAAGAAGTCAGGATATATGAAATGTCTACAATTGGGAATGTATTAACTATAATTAAGTCAGGATATTGAAATATCTATAAACAGAGAATGTATTAACTATATTAAGTCAGGATATATGAAATGTCTACAAATGGGAATGTATTAACTATATTAAGTCAGGATATATTAAATTTCTATAAACAGAGAATATTTAATATAGAGAAAATATATATAAAACAGAGAAACTTAATATAGTTAAAAATATTAAGTCAGGATATATTAAATGTCTACAACTGGGAATGTATTAACTATATAAGTCAGGATATGTTTAATGTTACTGATGAATTATTTAAATGCATAATAAAACTGTTCAATACATATATCTATTCAAAGTTCAACATATGCAGTTATTTAAAGTGTCATTAAACTGTTCAATATGTTTAGTTATGTAAAGTATCATTAGACTGCTCAATATTTGTAGCTATTTAAAATTTCACTAAACTGTTATGTACTTGTACTTATTTAGACATTAGATTATTCAATGTGCATAGTTTTTTAAAGTGTCATTAAACTGTTGTTCAATATGCATTTAATCTCAGTAGATTGTTCAGTATGGTAGTTATTTGAAGTATCACTGACCTGTTTGATATATGTAGTTAATGTAGTTATTTAAAGCTCCATACTCTGTTCAATATTATTTAGTGTAATTAAATTGTTCACTCTGTATAATTATGCCAAGTGTCATTAGATTGTTCAAAACTTGTATTATTAAAGTGTCATTTGAATGTTCAACACATATAGTATTTAAAGAATCATTAAAATTTAAAGAATCATTTAAAGAATCATTAAATTGTTCAATATGCGAGGTTATTTGAAGTGTCATTAGAATATACATTATATGTAGTTATTTAAAATTAAACTATGCAATATGCACAGCTATTTAAACTTAAAGTAACTTTAGACTTTTTAAGGGGTCGGCAAAGTCTGGCCATTAGGCCAGATATGGCCTAGCTAGTATTCCAGTCCGGCCTAATGCCCCCCACCAATTATTTATTATTGGATCAGGCCTAATTGAAGTGTTGTGGTTTTGTTCCCCTTTGTTTCAACAATCTAAATACAGTTTATTTTTAAAAAGTAAGAAAAACTAAATTATTTTAATTCTACAAGCACTGGCTTAGTTAAAGTTCAACATTAGTGTATATACTCTAGGTATGATTGGCCTAATCAATCCACATAGATAATTTTTTTTCAAATTTTTTCTAACTTTTGTTCATCCCTACTCCTTTTGACCATTTCTGGCCTAGTGTGCCTTCTTGAACCTCCTAAAATGGCCTAGTAGTCCAAAAGGTTTGCTGACCTCTGCTTTAATATGTGTAATTATAAAAAATGTCATTATATTATACTATGTGTATAGTTATATAGTGTCATTAGACTATACAATATATATAGTTATATAAAGTGTCATTAAAATATACAATATATGTAATTATTTAATGTGTCATTAGAATGTTCAATATGTGTAGTTATTTAAAGTGACTTTAGACTGTTTAATATGTGTAATTATAAAAAATGTCATTAAACTATACTATGTCTGTAGTTATATAGTGTCATTAGACTATGAAATATGCAATATATTCTACAATATATGTAATTATTTATGGAATGTTCAATATGTATAATTATTTAAAATGCTATTGGACTACTTGTTCAATACAAGTAGTTATTTTTAAATATAATTAGACTTTGTGTCTAAAGTGTCATTACAGCTTCATTTTAAGTGCAGTTATTTAAGGTTGTCAATAAACTGGAATATTCTTTAAGATAAGAAAAGAATTTTTGTTTATTATTTATTGGAGTGACCAAATAAATAGGTAAGTCTAATTTATATCAAATGCATATCTGTCCTTTTAGCAATCCAGTAAATGAGATATATATTGTGTATTAAAAAGTGAAGACAAATTTAATCAATCATACCTATTCTTAGTCTCAATTTTTTTCAATACTGTAACAGTTTGATATAACTCAACACAACAAACATCAAATTATAATATCCAAAATAGTCACTAAGCAATGAGATAATATGCAGGCAATTCTTCAATAATAGCAATAATAAGTGTTGTTAACAACTCAAATAAATAAATATTCAAGTATTAAATTTACAATGAATGTTAAGAAAAAAGAAGCTTCTTGGTACAGTCAAACCTGATTTGATGACAGCTTGCAAAAAGCATGCATTTGACCCACACAAGTACTCAACCTCATTTGATATCATATATAACTTTAAAGTACACACTACAATACCCTACAACCAGTGCCTCACATGAATACTCATTGTCACTGATATCATATATAACTTTAAAGCACACACTACAATACCCCACAACCAGTGCCTCACATGGATACTCATTCTCATTGATATATAACTTTAAAGCACACTACAATACCCCACAACCAATGCGTCACATGAATACTCATTCTCATTGATAAATATACTGGAAACTTTAAATCATTCCAGTACCTCTCACCAGATAAACTATATCTGAGATCCCGTATACAAATGTTTACATTTTATAGATATCCAATTAAAAACAAGTTTTAAAATATTTGCAGATTGTAAGGAAATATTTAATTTAACTAGCAAATTCATAACTAAAGTACTAAGCCAAAACAGCAATAAAAAAGTTCTACTTAAGTTATGGATCCTGATCCACCCCACCACCTCCTATTATTAAATCTAGCACATACTAACTCTACATCCAGAACACAGTTGTTTCTGCACTAGTTGTGGTCAATCTAACACATACTAACTCTACATTCAGAACACAGTTGTTTCTGCACTAGTTGCAGTCAATCTAACACATACTAACTCTACATTCAGAACACAGTTGTTTCTGCACTAGTTGTGGTCAATCTGCAGTAGTAAAACTGATCTTAATAGGTACTTCATTTCTGCTTTATCAAGTTTGACTGTAGAAGTGAATTAGCAACAGCATCTAAAAATGTAACAGTGCTAAGTCACTTACACCACTTGAGGATATTGACTGTTGTTGTGCCATCTGTGTGAGAAGAAATATAAGAGTGACAGACTGAGAAAGTAAATGAGGCAATGAATTTCACTGCAAAGAAAGTGGCAGAACTCTCATCACAGAGACAGTGGATAGCAACTTCATTTGCAAGAGGTTTGCATAAATTACAGAAACATTCTTTCAACATATAAAACAAAAAGAACAGTTTTCATTTGGGATATATAAATAAATTGTATTGCTTATTATAGAGACTAGTGAGTTAAGCATGAACATGTATGTTAATATTATAAACTTAGACATTATGAGCAAAATGCCAGATATTCTACAAGATTACTGAGGAATAAATTTCATGTAACAAGCTAGTTAAGAGGAAAATTGAAAACAAAATCCCAACATATAATGAGTCTATTGACTGATTCTTTTACTATTAAAATGAGAAACAGCATATACATATCAACTTCAATGCTAGTGCAGAGTAAAATTATTAATCTTACCTTCTCCAGTGAACCTCGAAGAGCTGGTTCCAGATTTTCAATATCCATGAGCTTCTCTGATAGATTCTTATCAATGCCAAAATCCTTGAAATATGAAAACATGCAGAGGATGAAATGTGTAGCCACTATCAGTACATAAAACTTTCTTTCTTTTCTAAAACTTGTTTAAACTTTGTAGCAATTCATTCAAAAATAGGCCTGAAAAACAAAATAAGAACTTTGAGTTTCTTTGTCACTACCAAATGTAGTGTTTACATGTCATGCAGTATATTTTGGCTATATTCAAGCATAATTTCAAACTGTTTGGGTTCTATTCTCAAGCACTAACCAGAGATCCTTACAGGACATCTAAGTGTAATGTAAACAGATGTGCTATCATTTAGATAGGATAACTACAAAATCGAGAACAAAACAAAACACAAGGATATTTCAAAATGTATTCTTCACACAATCGAGATGACTGTAACGAGGAATAATTCAAAATAAACAATATATGACAAAACTTCTGAAGTTGTTTTCTTGCCATCAATATATTTAAGTCTGCACCATTAACAAAATATATTCAACTGAGGTAAATAGATTTCATAACATTTTACACTTTGTGTATATGGCTGTTCTATATGATCTAGCCAGTCATTCACTAGTTGATAATGGACCATAAAGATCAGAAATGTGTCTGCTGACCAAAGATATCAAATTTAGCCAAAAACTTATACTTACTAGGTGACAATGGACCATAAATATTAGAAATGTGTCTGCTGACTAAAGATATCAAATTTAGCCAAAATCTTATACTTACTAGGTGACAAGTGAGCACATGGTTCAAAACAATAAACATTAGTAATAATGATAACTTACAAAATTGTTATAGAACTTACAACATCTTTATAGTCCTCACTGTCTTCACTGTCAGAGACAAGCTTGATTGGTACCATTGGCCCTCGGTCATCTGTATCAGACTCCTTGCAAAAAAACAACAAGAGATTCAACTAGATAAACAATTTATCTACTAAAAATGCAGTGCCCTCTACAAAAAATTTAAATTTTATATATACTCAATTCTCCTTTTATGAAGATTTAATTGACATATCTTTAAGAAAAAAAATAATGTGGTCACTGTTTTACATCATTTTTAATTCATGTGGGAATTTTTTTAACTGAGCACCAAGTGCCAAATACTACAAAGAGGTAATATTCAGTAGTCAGTGAGGAAGAATGTATCCATTATCATGCAACCTTTATAAGAGTGAGAACAATATTCCTGTGTTCAATTTTTGCTTTGCTTTTGCTCAAGGCTGGTTCTAATGACAGAAAATGAGCATTTACATCTAATGATTCATCAGCCCTAGTAGTGACAAAAAACCAACACATCTACATCTAATGATTCACCAATCCCTAGTAGTGATGAAAAGCCATTTACAATGATTCAATAAACAAGTAGTGAAACAAAGCCATCATTCAATAAGCCCTAGTAGTGACAAAAAGCCATCATTCAATAAGCCCTAGTAGTGACAAAAAAAACATTTACAATGATTCAACAAGCCCTAGTAGTGGCAAAAAGCTATCAACACTGCTGATAAATAAATTCAATGAGAAAAGTTTAAATGAGAAAAGTTTTTAACTGTGGGGCCATTTTCAAAATACAAATAGAGAGTTGTTTATGTATGTGTACAAGTTCTTTAAAGAAATTGTAAAACTTGAATTTACCACATAAATTAGATGATCATCTCTGCCAATGGTATCTTTTCCCTTCATTCCCTTGTGTTGAAACCTCTGTCAAAATCAAACATTCAAAATAATATAATATATATATATATATATATATAGTAAAACTTGCTTATTTTTTGACATGAAGACAACCGAAAGTTCTCTTTTAAGGATTATAAAGGATGTGACCAAAATACCTTGTACATCTTTGCAATTAGGAGAGAACTGTGACATAATACAATATGCTCTTCAAATATAGTTTTTTTCAAAATATTTATTTGAACACTAAGTCATATTAGGTAGAACCAATCATAATATAACAGACTGCAATTACAAAAGGATTTTAAAGAAAATAATATTTTTCAAGGTGACTAATAATGTTTTTTAGAAAGAGAAATAAGTCAGTCTTTATGGAGCCCTGAACAGTTCTCTCATGCTTTCATCTTCATTGAGTCTTTATGGAGCCTCAAACAGTTCTGGAAAGCTTCTATCTGTCATTTCATTTGAACAGCTCTAATAAACAGCTATCTATCATTTCATTCTTTAGTGTCTTCATGAAGCCCTGAATAGTTCTATCTTCATGGAACCCTGAACAACTTTGACACACTTCTATCCTCACTCAGTCTTCAAATAACTGGTTCTATTTGAGGTCTTCAAGAATAAGTGATTTTATCTAAGAAGGTCTTCAAGAATAACTGATTTTATTTGAGAAGGTATTAAAAAATAACTGATTTTATTAGATTTTATTAGACCTTAAGAATAATATATTTTATTAGAGAAGATCTTCAAGAATGATTTACTTAGAAAAATGTTGTTTTTACCTATTAGAATCACTTTCCTCCTTATCTACTATTATGAGGTATTACTGTAAGGAGTGCTATCCTGATTCCAGATAAATATAAATTAAAATCTTAACACACACACATGTATGCAAGTGCAAAATCCTATAATGACAAATAGACTAAGGAAAATACTGTGATACCTCATCTTCATCATCATCATCATCATATTCTGTGGAGTAGACAGGCAAACTCATGCTGCTGGTCAAGAAACTGCGAGACTTCATAGATCCTGTAGTAGTATTTAGACTACTCACAACCTGTCAACAAATTTAAAACAAACTTGTTGTGGATATTATTCAATCAGATTACATTTGACAACATATTAATGTAGCCACAATGATATAAAGCTGGTCACGATAGTGTATTACACCTAAAAAGTTGAATTAAATAGATTTCATAAAATTTCACTCAGTGTATTACCCTTGCAGTCTGAAACAATACTTTTAATATTCATCAATGATCTTCTCTGTTAACTGCTTAGGATGATGAATGGGTTTCTTGCCTTGCTTTCTGACGTGTTTAGTACTAGAAACAGTGACAGACTGCTTCGCCATCTCAAACTGATTCTTATTTAATATGTTTGAATTAGAAAGACCGAACTTACATGCCTGCTGTATTCTGACAACCCACAAATTTCAAAGAGGAAAAATTGAATGTTTCAAACATAAATTCTTAAATTTAAATTCTAAGTCACAGGTGATGTCTAAGAAGTTCAATATGAATGATAAAACTGATGCACACCTCATTCGGAAAGGTTTTGTTTAGCTCATCTCAGTAAAAATATCATTCAGAAAGTTTTTGTTGCGCTCATCTCAGTAAGTTTGTGTTCAGCTCACCTCAGTAACAAAAAATATCATTCTTTTTTCAGAAAGTTTTTGCTGGACTCATCTCAGTAAAAGTATTATTAAGAAAGTTTTTGTTGGGCTCATCTCAGTAAAAGTATTATTAAGAAAGTTTTTGTTGGGCTCATCTCAGTAAAAGTATTATTAAGAAAGTTTTTGTTGGGCTCATCTCAGTAAAAGTATTTATTAAGAAAGTTTTTGTTGGGCTCATCTCAGTAAAAGCATCATTCAGAAACATCTAGCATTTCCTCTGTTTGCTAGCAGGCAGCCAGGAGGTCCAGGCACTGACTTGCAAGAGTGTGATTGGGGCACTTCCCCAGCCTTCCAATTAAGATAGTGGAGATTTTTCCATCCATGCAGCAACTCCCCGACTCAGGATTGTTGATATGTATCCTGAATGTCAATCAAGCACTTACAGATTTGAATAAATATCAAGTGTTAATAAAAATTCACAAATTTTCTGTTTTATGTACATCCCAGCCTGTGGTTAAACTCTTGGAACATCTAGATTTACTTAGTTTTGTATTTGTGAGCTGGTGTTTCACAGACTTTCCAAATTGCATCCAACAAGTGTAATGTCCATGAATGCATCTTGTATAATAACATTCCTACAACTGGTACTCCCATGAAGTAGCAATGAATCTCCGGAGATATGTATGATGTCTCCTTAGTGCTACATTATATGTTAGTGTTACATCATCAAAATGGCTAGTATTATATATCATATGTTTAATGTTACATCATGATATTGTTAGTATTTTACACATGAAATATTTCCAAAAGAAACTGCTCTACCAGACTGACTACCATACTTGAAGTGTTGACTGTTGTACATCATGATATGGTTAGTGTTACATCATGACATGGCTTCTATTATACATCATTATATGGTTATGGTAGTATGATATCCTGATATGGTCATAGTTAATCATGATATGGAAGTATTATATCACGACATGGCTAGTGTTTGTACACAACACAATTCCATAAGAAACTGCTGTTTTCTGACTGCAATATGTAAAGTGTCTACTGTTATACATCGCGATAATAGTTAGGGATACATCCTGATATAAGCTGGTGCTATATCATGACATGGAAGTATTACACCATATGGTTAGTGTTGTACACATTAAACATGATACAATTCCTTAAAAAACTGCTCTTACTTGACTGCCACCAAGTGAACCCCGAAGTCCACCCAAGCCTTCAGCTGCTTTCGAGTGGTGCATAGATGGTATCCCCAAACTTTGCTCTGCTTTCAAAGGTCCCAGCTGAAAGGATAGAATGCAGGTTTAAAATATACTGATAGCATTAAATATGGTAAGCATTAAAGTTAATGGAGAGTTGGCCATCATGTGCATGCTGAAGCTCAATGATGTGCCAGGTTGTATTACACTTTTTTATTATAAAGCCATCTCCAGTGCAAAGTGTCAGTCCACCTTCACAACTTAGATTCACACACATTACATGTCAAACTTTCAACTTTTATAATAAATTAAATGTATAAATCAAATGTATATTAATTTATTTTAAAATTATGTGTTTATACATATTTATGAAACTTTGTACTTTATACTCAGATTTCAGCAAAGAATGCACACAACAACAATCAAAAATACAGAGAAATGTACTCAAAACTACAGCAGTATTTAATACATATGGAAATAATCATTCAAACCATTTATCAACAGTCCCAAATATAAATGATTTACTATTCAGAAACTGAATTAAACTCCAGAAAGAATGTGTCAACATATAAATTTGTAAACATGCATCATGATATGGTTAGTTTCACATCCTGACATGGTTAGTATTTTACACATGAAATATAATTCCCAAAGAAACTGCTCTACCAGACTGACTACCATGAAGTGTTTACTGTTGTACATCATGATAATAGTTAGAATGCATTTTTTTGTTTTGTTTAGTTTTTGTTTTTTTATAGTAGTGTTTGTTAACAGTGGTTTGTTGTTGTACTTTCTCATGTGCAATGATAAGAAGACACTCTCCTCTGTTGTATACCACTTTGTAAAGTTGAAGCACAGAGATGTTTTGCTAATCAATCGAGATAAAATAGAAGAGATCTTTTCCCTTCAAAACGAGACAACTCAGAATAATGTCTTTTTGACTCTCTATTTTAGGGTCATGTGATGAGAATTTTTTTTGTTACTTACCACCATGATGTACTATAAATTTAAAATTAAAATATAAATTTTAAAATGGTACACAAAACTGTGAATTTTGCTTTTTCAGCTTTGACACTAAAACTGACCCACTTTTGTTGCAACACAAAGTACTTTTGACAAAGTTTACAAATACTTTAATAAAATTAAGAGAAACAACAACAATACATTTTGAAAGATGAAACATCAATCTTTATTTTCATAAGAAAATGATTGGTTCAGGCTAAATGTGAAGAAAACAGCTCTGTGATAAATCTTAGCAAATTTGCACATGTTTGTGAGTTTTTCGCCAAAATAGTGGTGACGTTGGGACTACCTAATATAATGATAACATTCCCTGCACCTAAAAGCACACAAACACAAAGAGGCCAGTGCATGATAGCAGAACTGTAATGTTTTCAACAAAAACGTAATGACCTAAATCTCCCAACAATTTATTTTTAAAATATACATTTTAAATTTGAAATTAATATTTTAGTTTGATTTTAATATTTAACAACTAGGCCATGACTAAAAGCAAAGAAGTGAAAATTGGAAGATTGATGGATTACCAGTTGTTTTAATCAAAGTAATATTATCAAAACAATAAAAGGTCAAATTAGTATAACAAATTACCTTTCCACTAGAAGGTTCTTTTTTATCTTTCTTCTTCAATAAGTCCTCCTTGCTAAGCTTGCCTTTCTTTTTCCCAGGCCCTGATCCTGCAAGACAGGTAAAAACAGAAATATGTAGCAGAGACTGCTAGAAAGAGATTACAATAATATGACCAATTCTTTGTGAACAATATGCAACTGTTTCGAATATTCACTCTATTTACATGAATCCCCTGGAAAAAAAATCACTTTCATAGATTCTCACAAATTTCAGTGAACAAACTTTAAAACAACTTAAAGTTATCTTCATTTATCCCAGTCTATAATATTACATGCAATTTTTTACTTATTATATATTTATTTGTACAGTGAATAAAAGTTAGCCTACCTGACAAATTCACTTTAAACTCCTAATGCATATATCTCCGCAATTTGATAAAGTAACATTAAACATCTCACTGAAGTAGTTTTAAACACTTAAAAATAATGACCCATTTCAAACTGAATTAATACTTCACTAAATAATTATGTATATGTTACATTACAGTGGCTGGGAAAATTAATAGTTTGTGACATGTACATAAAAACCAATGTCACAAAAATAGGCTCACCTGATACAAGCCCCTTTTAAGATATAAAAATATATTTATTCATGATGAATTTCCTCTCTCTCTCTCTCTCTCTCTCTCTCTCTCTCTCTCTCTCTAACATAACAGTTTTTTTTTTTAAAAATCCTAATTCTACATTGAATTAATTGAATTAAAATAAAATTCTTCATATCTTCAATATCTGGCTTTGGTTCACAAGTGAGTACATGCATCTGCATACAACAAAGCAACTTTGTAGAAGTACCACTAAGTCCATTATTAAATTTTAAATGACTTACAAGCAGCATTACTAGAAAAATGAATACTTACCAGTAGTGTTGCCATTAGAACCCTTTTTACGCTCATCTGTAACCATCTTACGGTAAAACTCATCACAAGGGTGGTCCCAAATACTTTCCCCAGTGGCGAAGTTAAAATAATAGATTTGCCCACTTGTGTCTTGGCTGCAAATGGATCCATAAAATATGTATATGTTTAACAGTTAACATTCTGTAGACTATATAAGTACAATGTTAAAGAATAAAATGGATACAAACAATAAAAACATCTTAACATAAACAATCTATAAACTCCATAAAATGTGTCTTATAAAATGCTACAATATTCATAGATCTTTGTTCTTCTTGTATTTTATTACAGTTTACACTACCTGCATTCTAATACCAGACTTTTTTTTTCAATTTTTTAATGTTATTGTGAGCATTTGTTTGTGTAAATGTGAGAGAGTCTGTGTGAATAAGGAAGTTTAAATAAAATATTAGGGTCTTACTTCAATATTTGTTAAAACTATTATTTTTTTAGTTTGTTTAATATATAGTCATTAACAGAAGTTTACTTAGGTCTACCTTAGATAAGTTAGTAAAAAGATGTTTTGCTAAAGCATATCTACTGAATTTCCTTTAGCTTTTGATTTTATTTGCTAGAGTTACTGTTTCATTTTCTAAAATGTGTGTTACACAAACACAATCATAAACAAAAGTATAAACAAATATATACACATACATAAAATGCAATTAGTTAATTAATTACCATGGTTTCCAATTGTCTGGAAGAGGAGCAACTATACCTTCTCGTGCAATCCACAATAAATGGGGTTCTTTCTCTGGATCAATGCCCACTGTTTGGGCATATTCATATATTTCTGTAACACAGATTTAATGTTTAAAAAATACAACTTAAATTAAACTTTAAAATTATACTTTTAAACTTTTATTTGTGCTTCCTATTTAATAAAATCACTAAGTGTTTCATAAATATAATCAGGGAACAGCTGGTCAACCCTGAACCAGGTTTAAGTGCTTTACAATCAGAGCACATTTCAACAATCAACAGCCAGTAAGTGGGTATAAGTGCTTTATAATCATGACACAGCTCTGAGGGAGTCGGTGGAAGTGTTTTACAACCAGGCACCTCAGAGGGAGCATGTGTAAAAATCAGGGCACATCTCAGAGGTAGTGGGTGTAAGTGCTTTACAAGCAGGGCACATCTAACAGTGGGTGGGTTTTAATCGCTTTATAATGGATATCACTGTCAGTGGTTGACTTTTTGCTGGGAGATGGGCAAGGTGTTAATCCTCCAACACCCCAGGCTGTCTGTAACCATAGGCTAATCCCCCAAACACACCTGGCTGGCCACGTATTAGAAAGATGGAAAATTATTAATCTAGAATAGAAGAGTGATATTTCTAGACCAGGGGTGCACAAACCGCGGCCAGCAGGCCCTATGCAGCCTGAGACAGAGCTCTATGTGGCCCCCAGAGGACTTTTACCATTATTACGAATGTAAAGCACATTATTTCATTATTTGTATTATTTTTTCTACTGAGCCATCCATGTGGCGGCCCTCCATGCACTATCAATTGGAAATTTGGCCCTCTGGTCTAAAATGTTTGTGCACCCCTGTTCTAGAAGATAGCTTGAGCCCCCTGATACTTAGAACCACGTATAGTTATTAAATATTAAATACAACATATAACATATAACATGTAAGTAACACTAATATGTTAAGTCACGCTAAATATCAACAATATATGTATTCAACAAGAAATAACATAAGACAGCATGGTTACAGATAGTGAATAACTCAACAATTCGATTAGAGTTCATAATCACGACCCTGTGATGTCGCAAGAGAAAGTTCGTTTGAGTCCTATGGCACCAACGTATTCAGTTTGTTCTTATGAGCAAACTATACTTGATTTAATAAGAGAACACTGAATGTTTTTGACTGAAATCTAAAAGTACTTTGATTAAAGTTCAAGTGAATTTGATTGAATCTTGACCAAAGCTGTTCAGCTCATTGGTTTTAAAATCACTTAGTTTTGGGGTTAACTGATGTGTTATCTAGGGGGTCCCAATGACATATATAATAATATATGCAGTCTCACAAATGGTCTGTGGAACTATTTCTGGCCTGTGGGTTGTTCCACTCTGGTGTTGCTTTGTGGCAAGCTGAATTTGAAAACCAAGGTTCTGTTCCAGCATTGCTTCACAGCTTAGTGCTCGCTAAATTCATCTCGGATAAAGTGGTTCTATTCTGGCACTGTTTCGCGGTTCAGCGCTTGTCGAAATAAACGTCTCAGATAAAGTGCCAATCTGCCAGTAAAATACACCTAGGCTAAGAATTTATCCTCATGTGTTCTCTGACAGAACACTCTTACTTACATAGTCATCATAGTTCGTACATTTTATTAAGCAAAATATAAAAATATAAAATATACTTATATAGTTAATGTTAAGAGATAAACATGAATATAAGTTAGGAAAGCAAAACCACATGCCTTCAACAGTAATATATACAGAGGATAGTTTCCTGCTGTGTTGATAAGCAGCAGTAACTTATTAAGGCCAAGAGCCAAAATACGTGTCACCACTACGGTCAGCTTGCATTTGTGTTTTGACTGACAAATATTAGATGAGCTTCTAGTATGTTCATTTGCACACAGTTAAGCTGTGCTCTGATTAGTTTGCTAGGTATGTTTCCTGCCCAGGGATAAGGGTCAGCCATTCTATAAGGTAGGTTTACAAATAGCTATTTTTAGAGGAGGATGAGTGTGGGCTACATAAGCCATTATGTGAAAAGTGGTTTATAATCATGGCACAGCTCAGAGGGAGTGGATATTACTATTAGTGTTTTACAATCAGGGCAAAGATGGAGCCAGGTAATGGGTATATCATGCTGGAAAAATCAACTACTAATGCTGGAAGGGAAGGACTCAAACTCTGATCACCCACATGCAAGACCAGTTCCTATACCTCATGGTCAACTAATTTCTAATAAATATGAAAAATAAAAAGTTTATGTTTTATTTCATGTTTTAAACTTATATACATATTATATGTAAACTAAATGCAGTACAGAATTATAATTTGTATTGACTATTGGCATAGTTTTAAAGTCTGACCTAACAATACATGAATATATCTTAATCACCCCTCTCCTGAACCTGTCAGATAACATTTTTATCATTCTGGATGGCCATTGCCCTGAAAGCTAGATAATAAAATTTTGTATCAATGTGGACAGCCATTGTCCTCAAGTTAGATAATAAAATGTTTATCATTCTGGATAGTCAATGTTCTCAAGGCTTGATTATAATAATATTAAATGTCTTCCAATATTATTATAGTAACACTACTAAGCAGAATACAACAGTAATAATTTAAGAGCAATTAGTTCTAATACTATTTATTTTATTTTATCAAGAAATCTTAGAGATTTTAAGAGAAAGATTGAATCCAATAGGATTTTTTAAAAGAAAATTTACTGTAGTGTATATGTGAAAGAGAAAGTGTAAAAATGAAAGAGAGACAGAGATTGAAACTGTGAATTCACAAATACCTTCTTCAGTTGGTATGTAGTTTTCATCATATTCCTCCTCAAGAATCAGCTGATCATTTATCATCCTCATCTGATTCATCATTTTTGGATCCTGCAGTTTTACTATTTCAGACAACTGGTGATTTGCAGTAAAGTTCTCATACTGTGAATTTAAGCACAGTTCTCAAACGTGAAACTGCAAATGTCTGCCAAGTACATTAAGTTTAAATAGCTAGATTTTTTCCATACTGAATGCTTTCGCATTTCAAATGAAACTGATTTGCATGTATGTGTGTGTGTTTGTTTCTTATTATAAATGTAAACCCAATAGATGAGTATGCATTTACAGTAGAAGCAATATTATTAGATTCATTATATTAGTAAAACTAATAAGTAATAAAATAAAACATTTAATATTTAGTTACATATTTACTAATAATATGGTCTAGTTAAGAGTATTAACAAATTATATTACAATGATATACTGATTCTTGACATACATCAAAATATGTATATCATGGCCTTTCAAGATGTAAAATTTTATTTGACCATTTATATTTAGTTTTTAAATAAAAAGAATATTAATTTTATTATCAAATACAATAAATCTTAACAACAACCAGTTACTTTTCTGTGGCACAAAAAAATATTAAAAAGAAGAAAGAAAGTAAAGAAATTTTGTTCTATTCTAGGTCTGTCACTTTTGTTCTGAAACCAAAAGTTACAAACTGTTGTCATTTGCCAAAAGGTCAATGTTGACATGGTTATTATAGCTAACACCTAAAAAACTTTATATAATTATTAATCCAATAAATAAAAACTGGGGGAAAATGTGTACTTTCTTAGGTATTTGAGTCAAAGCTGCTGGGAGAGAATTAGGGAGTTGAAATTTTGCATGGACGCTATGTTTACTCTGGTATAGACATAAGAGTGATCATGGTGGCCATTCCACCCACATATGTAAGATGGTTTATTTATTTGATTCATGGTCAAAAGGGAGACAAATAAGAAGCTGAAACTTTGCATGGTTTATTGCACCAAGTGGCACAGGGGCACTGGGATCCTCAGTGTAAACTAAAAATAACAATGCTATTCATTTAATGTAAATTGTTCCCTGCACCTGGCCAAATCTAGTTTATAATATTAATAATGTCAAATAAGGAAAAACAAAATCTTAATTTAATGACACTTGACAGGCACTAGAAAATCAAGTACAAAGATCACTTAAATACATATGGTTGAAATCACATTATCATGATATTGTAGCTTTATAAATTTGCTCATCCACTGAATACTTTTTACACTTGTAATTCTGACTGAAAAAATGGAACAGAAAGATAAAAATCCATTTCTGATTATATATTAACTAAGTAAGTGAAATGAGAGTTGAAGTACTGACCATACCAGTTCAAAACATTCCAAAAAGTACCCTCCCCATTATAAAGATTGTTTCATATTTTTCACTTTACAAATCAGTTTGTTTACTAACTTTCTATTGGCAATGTGAGGTGACAAAATATTACATTAATAATTTACAAAACTGCATATTAACTACAACAAATAAATTACCATGACATGATCTATACATACAAAGGTCCAACTTTGATAACATCAATGAAAGTCTTGATTTATAGCAAGGATGGAGTGAGAAGTGGTCTCAAAGCTTAAATCAAAATTTATTATTTTATTGTAAACTATCTATTTTAAGTCCTCTGCTATTAAACAGAAGTCAGTTTCCTTTGAAAAATATTAAATCAGGTCAAAAGTCTCTATTAATGTATTATCTGACTTAATTAATAAAAATATTTATGTAATTTATTAATGCAATAATATATTGTGCAAATAACAAATGCTTAGTAGATTATATACTGTTTCTATAAATCTATTTGGTTTACCTGAAGAGAAGACAGTCATTCCAGTGTTACACGTTTGGAGTCAAGTCTGTAATTAATAGAGTGAAAACTGTATATCTGTTAATAGGCTTACAAAAAAAAATTAAATAGCTAATGTGGGTATAGTTATTACTATTGTGGCTTTTTTTTAAAAAGTTAAATAATAATAGATGTGTTGCCTGCAGATTAGTTTAAATACATAGGCCATACAATACAATGTCAAAGGCTTTGTCTTGCAGCATTTAAAATAATAAACAATCACTACTAAATTAGTAAATAGGTATGCTATACACACAAACACTCAATATGTAAATATGTTTTGTATACACATGTTGGTGCTAAGTGAATAAAAAATATAATTATAAGGCAATTAAGATAACTGTTAATATTATTTTGTCTCTGACACTAATTTAAGTTTTACAACTGTATTAGTTATCAATATCATATTAATACCCGGGAACATTCTTCTTGTCTAGGCATGTTGAATATATATATATATATTTCAATGAAAGTATCAAATATAATCAATTGATTTAGGAGCAGTCATGTTATCAGAGCAACTCTACACGAATTGTGAAACAAATAATTTTCATAACTTTCACCTTTTTAAAAAAAAAACAATCAAGTAGACTATTTTAAGGAGAAGACGTCAACAATACTTTTTTCAGTAAATGTGTCCATCGCGACTGTTGTACATCCGGTGAATAGACGCAAGTTCGGCACTCTTTTCATTAGAACCCCCCAAACAGTCGTTTTAAATATATTTGACTAAAACATTTTACTTAAAAAACAGATACATAAAAAAAAATAATACCATTTATTTAACTGTTTACTTGTCAATTTGTTGTTTTAGTTCAGAATCATTTTAATTGTTGTTGATTTTTTTAAAAAGATTTCTTTGAACACATAAACATCAAGTTCATTTCCGGTGTGGAAAATTTTAGGTCAAGGCAACCATAAGTCGTGGTTCGTTACTAACAGCACGTGTGCCTGGCCTAAAGTCCCGGACAGGACGAAACGTTGACACTGGCGCACATGTTATTCAGATGTATCATGTAGAGAACGTTCAAGTAGCTCAAGAGGGATAAACTTCACTAGACTAGTATCGCTCTTTCAAAATTAAATACCTTTAACGAAAAAAATAGTAACATCGACAGATTCAGGGAGAATCTATTCCATTCCACAGGTATTGTTTGTTTTGATGATGCTTTATTTGGTCAATGGTGAGTTTAGTTACACCAGTTAAAACTTTAATTAAAGGTAAAATCCCATTTAATTATTTTAGCACATGGGCTACCCCTAATTTTACACATGTAAAATTTAACAAGGTTTAATTTTAAAACACGCCCTTTGCTCTCATTAATTCTACTTTATGTAATTTATGATCACCTGCTGCTCCTTTGATTTTGCATTGAACAGTGATTTTTTTATTTATGTATACATGTATTTTAAATATCTATTTACATTACGTTATGAACATTTTTAATTGTTTGTGCAAATAAGTACCATTGCGTGTGTTTAAATGTTTGATTATTTCAATTCTGTATATTTTATAAATAAACTAGGACAGTGTACGCATTTATTTTAAATGTATTGTATGTTGTAGGCAGAAGTCATCTATCCTGAGCATGGCAAGTAATAGTCGGCATTGGGTGCGCGTGCTTCACAGCATGGCTGGGGTTCTGTCAGCCAGGCTTCGCCCTCACGTCAGACCTTATAGGTAGACGTCACGTACTATTTCGTACATAGAATTTGTTGAGTTCCAGTAAAATTATGATTTTTACCATACTAGCACAGACTCTGATACATTATTTTCAACATAAGGAAGTGATTCTTTAAAATAATACTGCAGTTGTAGAAGAGTTTTAAGAATCTACAAAATTAGTAAAACTGTTAATTTACTCCTACAGTGTTTCAAAATGGAGCTCCTTTATATATAAAAATTAAAATCATTATAAATATAATGTGTAAAAAGAAGTCACCTCTTTAATTAATTAATTCTTGTGTAATGTTTGAGTGGCCTACATTTTTAGTCACACTTTTTTAGTTAATAACATGTCATTATGTATAATTGTGTTCTTTATGTCATTTTCATACTGTTTGTATGCAAACTTAAATATTAGCCCATATATTCATTAAACTGAGAAGAGTAGGCCAATATAACTTAGTAAGTAATAATTAATATGTCCAATTTTTGACTCATATTCAGAAACCATGAGTTTTAAAAAAACAACCTCCCAAAGAGTCCTTTTATATTGCTTTCAAAGAGATATGCTGGTGACCTAAAAATTTATAACACCCTTTCTATAAGTATAATACTACTTCTAATATGCTTACTAAAATTTGCTTTTTGATTGTCTATTGTTGATGAGTCTGCTTCCATTTGCTTAAGTCTCAGTTTCTAATCCATTTTTATTATGTTATTTAGATTGTCTGCTTCAACTTGCTCAAATTTCAGTTTCCATTGTCATTTTTATTATGTCATTTGGAGAGCACTAAATCTTCAGTTACTCTTGCATTGCTCATCATTTACAATATACAATTAAAAAGGCAGCTTTTACTTCCAGACTTTGAGCTCAGGTTATGACCAATTTCTTATTTGTAACAGTTTTGTTAAAGAATAAATGAACAGGAATCCACCTGAGATATTAAAAGCCAGATATTTCAGTAATGTCAACATTTCTAAATACCCTGGGAAGTTTTAATAGCCATCATCTTAATAAATATTATTTAGTGTTAAAAGTGGAATACAAGCCAAAAGCGTTTGTTCATGCACAGGATGACAATAAGAAAATCGCTAAAATGCTCTGAGCTATAGTCTGGTGTCACGTGGGAGGTCTCATTTAGCCACTTCAGTGTCTCTCTTGCGAGGGGTGGTGCAGCACGTGATGTGCTAGTAATACATTGGATTTTTAGATGTTACAAAAAACACAAGACAGATACACCATTGTTATTTGGCTGGGGGGCCAAATTTATTGTGTCAGGCAAAGGAATGTCTTATTGGCTGTGTCTGCAAGCGTGTGAATATGAATGTTTATGAATACTTGGACGAACGCAATGAAACAATACAAACACGAACTTTTTTGCCCCTTTCAAAACTGTGAATAACAAGGTTTTTTTTTTAGAAAGTATGGCTTAGGTTTTATTAACCTAATGGGGCATCTCTCTCATACAGTGGTAAATTCAATCACGCACCTTTCGAATGACATACACTCTGGGGAGGGGGGGATGAAAATGATGAAATTAAAAAAATGTAAAAAAAAAAAAAGTAAATACAAAATTTCTATGAGGTAAACAATACCACCAACATGAAATAATTCACACAAAAATGTGGATTAAAACCATACTTCAATTCTTTTTACATATATAAAATGTTTATCCCGGTAAGAATAAAATATTCTTTTCCTTTAATCTATGGCAAATGTTCTAAATGCGCTTATCAAGCCTTGCCCTATTTTTCTACTCACTGATTTTGTGAATGTTTGAAGAAGGGAATGCAAAGTTGTAGCGTCACTCACAATGATAATTATTGGAATCGCTACTCTAGACCTCCCAAATGTGGGCTGGGTCTGGTAGTCTTGGCTGTCGCCATAGTGGCAGCTATTGCTGAATTCGCTGGCCTCTGGTAGTTGGCTGAGCCTCAGCAACGTTCTGGCACTGTCACTGTACTTTGGCGAGTGAATGTGACCTCACGCTCATGAATGGAATACCTTATCCACCTGCACTCTGGTCTGAGTAGAATCTGCTCCTACACATTGGAGCCCAGGCAGAGAGAACTGGATGACTCATCTGTCTATGATGGTGTGCAAAGGATGTTACACACAAGGCTGTCTTGAAGCATTGAACTTTTCACTTTCACTACAGTGTATTTACAAACATGTTGCCTCAATGTTTGTGATACTTGGCATTCAACAAATGAGAAGGACGAGGAAAAGAGATATTTCCAACTTTCCCTAGTGGACATGACATAGTTTCCGGTATACGAAGTTTCATCACAAAAATATTGCTCTTTGTGAAGTTACTGTCTTCATGTCACTTTTGCAAAAAGTTCCCGTTCTCATGACATTTATAACCCTTTAGTTCCTCTTTTTATTCTTTCCTTGAAAATTCTGAGAGGTTTGACATTCTTGTGACTTTCTTTCACTGGTGCATGTGAAGTATAATACACGTACTCCACTTCCTAGGCAAATTTCTGGCTTTCCCTGAGAGCACACTGGCTAGCATTCCTACTTTAACATATGCTTTTAAACAAGTGTACTCACATACACACACATTTGTGAATATAATTGCTAGATGAAATTAGATGAACATAAAAACATTTAATGTATATGTACATGCATTAGCACATATGTGAATTCTTACAATCGTGTTTTTTGTCAGTGGATTGTTCCCCTTTGACCATGGCGGTCTAGTGTGAATAGTGAAATAAAATATAATTTTGACTTCATGCTTTTCTCGTGACATCTAGTTAAGGATGTTTTTTTTGCTTCAAGTGCATTTAAGGATTGAAATAGCATGAGACATTCATTCAGAACTCATTTCTTTTTGTCAAGTGTCATACCTTCAGTATGAAAAAGATTGGCTTTTTGGTCCTGAATTTCAGCATCTACTCAATTGTATACATTGTTAATATGGAAAATCTTGCAGAACTTGTTCTTTGGATTGTTTATATTGCAACATCCATTTGGACTATAGCTTTGAAATTTTATATACATTATCAGAACACCTAAATGAGTAAATCTGTTGAAAGAGTTCACTTGTTTAGATCTGGATTCTTCTTTATTTGGTATTGAACTTGAAATCAAGCCTGCTGGATCTGGATTCTTCTTCATTTGTCTTGAAGCCAAGCCAAGCCTGCTGGATCTGGATTCTCATTTGTTATTATGATGAATAAAGAATTCTCAGAAAACATTTTCATGAAAAAGCACTGCAGTTTTAAAAAAAAATCCATTCAAGTGTTTGCATTGAAGTTTGAACTTAGTGCTGGAAAATATTTTTATATTCATTTCATTCATTGAACATTACTATTTAAACAATAATTTCTTTGAATTCAGTGTCTGCCTTGTAAATAGAAATAGAAATATATTTGTTTTAAATTCTTTTCTTATTTTGTGTTTTAAATACTTTTCTTTATTTTCTTATATTTTTTCAAGAGTACGGATTGTTTCATCAATGCTAGGATTTGGAAGTGGCATGTTCAGTTTCTCATTGTTTAAGGTAAAGTGTTTTTTTTCTACAGTAGTTAATTTTTAAATTTTTTTACTTTTAAATTTTCTTTGCTGTAGTATTAAACAGTAACATTTATTTTTATAAATGAAGAATATGACATACATTCAGTGTTCTTACTTTTTAATATATTTATTATTGTGTTTCATAAATGGGTGCATTGCCATCTTTGAGAACAGTCAAACTCATTTGTTTTTATAAATTTTTGATAATACAGGCTATTATGCAAAATCTGCTTTAGTTAATATTCTCAAGTTCAGTCTGTTCTTTGCATGTACTCAACTCAAATAAAAAAAGCAAAAGGCAATAATAGCACAGATGGGCTATCATCATGATAGTGCTTAAAATCACATCACCTCTGCTAAAAACATCCAAACTTCCTCTGGAAAGTTTGGCAGGAAATTTCATCTGGCATCTTTGTTGTGAACTAACAGAAGATGTCAAGAAAGAACTTTTTGCCGCATGTGTCTCACACTGAGTTAAAAGAGGCCATAAACAAATGCACAAGTCTGAATTCAGCGATGAAAATGAATTGGCCACCAGTATGGATCCTGAAGAAGATATGGACTCCGTCATAATTGAAAGATCATTATCAACAGAGGGTGAGCTCAAAAGCAAGGACTTCTGTTTCACTTTATTGGCCAGAGACAGAACTATATATTGGCCAAGTTGTCAGTAATTGCTTTTTAAAGAAAATATGAAACCATTTTTGTAAATTGACTTCTTTTACCATGATATTTATATGGTATAAATTTCACAAAGACTTTGAAAAAATAGCTGGTTCTACCTAAGGGGTGTTGACGTCTAGTCCGTTTAAATGAATTTCTAAAAATACTTTTCTTCCTTCAGTTTTCACTAGCAGATTTTTATTATTTCAGACATCTCCTGCTGAAGAGAGTGTTCATGCACAAGTCAGCAGATGGATGAGTGAACCCGTGACAGACATAGAGCAACTGGAACAGGTAAGCATTCTTGAATTGGACTCCATGTAAATAGCACTTTTGTACTGACAGTTCAGTCCATTCATATATGGGTCATTTTCTGTTGAGTGTACTATTTTGTGACATAAAGTGCAAAAAAATAAATTGGATTAAATCTAATTATTTTACATGTTAAAGTCTGCAGCATTGCCTAATGCTCACATAAAAACATAAGTAAAGATATATTTATAAAGATATAAATTATAAGGTTTAAAACATACACACAAGCTATCTGAAATTTTAAATGCAAAAGGAACCATATGGATATTTACATAAATATATAAGCTCTTTACAATGTTAATCAGTTTAGTCAAAATATATTGAGATTATCAAAAATCTTCGCTATATTCAAAAGTTGTCACTCCAAAAATTTCATTGCAGTAATGTCATCACAACATTCTCTTCGATGGAGTTGAGCTATTTTTCTTTTTTGATACTTAAACTCATCACTCCTAGGCAAGATGAAATGGGAGTTGTCTTTCCACAATATAGTGCCTTTGAAAAGTGTAAGAAGTAGTTCGTAATTGTACATTTATTAAGTGGCATTTTTCAGAACCTCCATGACTCACAATTTCATAGGTAGTTACTGTATATGCTCCAGTTAAAACCTAAATTTTAAAACTTTATAACCTTTCAAAATTTAAGGCTTGAGTACAAGTCAATATAAAAGAAATGGTAATTAGTTAAATACTTTTGACACATTATAGAAGATAATTTTGATGATGCTCAATAACAGTCACTTCTATACTCCATTTTATAAACAAAGACAAGAAAGTGTACAATAGTAATATAAAATGTACAGTAAATATATCTACATGTAGATCAGTGTCCACTATAAATTGTGTTTAGATACAATTACAAGTAATGGAAGTGCTATAATGTTTTGTTTACATATCAGTCATATGATATAACTCTAGGTTTATTAACCTAAACTAGAAATATTCATTCATATTGATATTAGAGTAATGTTTACAGTAAAATACATGACACGAAATTTTTTACCATGATGATTGCCAATATTTTATCTCATTTATCCCATCTCTATTTATTTACTCTGTTTAATTGTTTGTTCATCATTAGTATTAGAATTTTAAAAATATAATGACTTGAAATAGTAGTCCAAAGAATGGATTTTTCTACTTTACCAGGCATATCATCTGCTTATCAATTGATGATTTTATATTAATTACCATATTTAATAAGCTAATCAGATGAGCAGAACAGTTTCATATAATATCAATTACGAAAGCTGTAAATAACAAAATACAAAATTTACAAAGCAACAGTTTTTGTTAGAAAGATACTAGTATGATAAAGGGTTTCGGTGTGTGCTGTCTTTTCATGGCCATTTAATTTTGGTCCAAATATAAATCAAGGCAGGTTTGTTTATTGCTGATCAAAAATAGTAATGAATTTCTTAATGAGCATTTAGAGTGTTTGGGGAAGAAAAAAGTGCATGCTTTATGACTGTCAGTTTGGGAAGAAAAATGTGCATACCTTATGACTGTTTGTCAATCATAGAAAAGTAGTTTTATTTTATGTTGTTTCAGAATTCAACTGACATAAAATCTCGAATGGAAGTTCTAATCATGCGAATACAGGTAATATTAATGATTATTGTTTTTTGTTTGTTTTCTTTGCTTTTTTAATTTGGGGGAGGGGTGGTTCGGGGAGAGTTTTTAGCAGTAGGCAAATAGAATTTTTGTTTGCAGCCAAAGCTAAGTACAAAATATAAATATTCAGGTTACAATTTTTTTCCTGTTTTAGTTAAACATTTCTTGTTATTTTAGTGTCTTCATGTTTATCAATGTAAGAATATATATGGCTCATTCTCTGACAAAATGCAAAAAATAAAGTGGATTAAATCTAATTATTTTACATGTTAAAGTCTACAACAGGGTCCACTTCTCATATAAAAACATAAGAAAAGATAAAAGTGTTGATGTCATAGGAATTTGAAATACATAAAAAGCATGTTTCTTTTGAAAACTTAGGAAGTAAGTTGATGATTTATCTAATTTTTATATTTTGACATTACGTTTAAATTCTTTTCTCTATTTAAAATTATCTACTCTCAGGCTGAGGTTTGCCATGCACTTGAAGAACAAGATGGAGAGAAAAAATTTCAAGTTGATAAATGGTGTCGTAAGGAGGTAATAATCTAACATATAATTGTAACATTTTATAAGAATGCACACTTAAAATTATTGGTCAACTCATAGTTAATGCTTACAATATAAATATATATAAAAGTATTTTCCTTAATGTTAAATAAGATTTTGCTTATGCTCTCTGAATGCACAGTCTCTCCAGTAGAATTTTACAAAGATAGAATTGACATTCTATTCTAGTGCTTTAGTATTAATTATTGTTATATTTCTGTTAAATGTTGAACAACAGTAAAATAATTGTTTCTAATTTTACATGGAACTTAGCATAAAACAGCTTTAATTATCTGAATGGAACATTTTAAATTATTTGAGCTTATTGATAAATAAGGGGGAAAATGTCAACATCTTTATATCTTGGATAAGCAGATCTCTCAATATATAACAGCACAATTGATTATTGACCCAAAATCACTACCAGACAGAGGATCAATAACCTGATGCTGATTGCCTGTTGCAGGCAGTATCTTTACAATGTCATAAATCCATAACAAGGGCAAATTATGCCCCTTTAATTTTAACATTTTGTTAAAGTTATTCCCCCTCTGCTTATAATATTTTGTTTATGAAATGCAGTAATGATCAGTTGTGGGAAACAAGAGAAATAATGTGTGCAAAAGAATAAAGTTTATCCTACTGTTTATCAGATTTATGACTAGCCTCTCAAGATCTGTATTTATTTTTACTACAAGATACACTGTAAGTTGACATAACAGACTGAGAGTTATTCATTGCTGCAGTTTTCAAGAATTGTTTTACAGGTTGAAGTAAATATCGTAGTGTTTGGGTTGTTGTGTTCTTTCGTGATTGACATAGTGAATAAACTGCTATATTTTTCAGGCTGTGATGATCATTGTGGTGTTGAAACTGTTGCGTTCTCCATGAATTGGGGATTAACATGATGTTAGCTGTTTTTATTCAGCTACCATCCTTGAAAATGATATGAATAAGTCAATACTCAGTCTTTGCTTGTCATGTACTAAGCTATCAAAAATTTTATTACATTTCTGCCATTTTCAGCTTAATGAACATTATTTTATTATGATATTGATAGTTTTCTTGTATAGTTTACTTGTTTTTTAGTGTCAGCATTCTTCACTACTCTCACTAAAGATTTGCTTTATAATCAGTAATTTTTATTGAAGTATGGTTGTAAATTGTTTTTAGGGATAGTAATTTGGCATTATATATTAATGCAAGATTCTTCTTTTACAGTTTACTTGGCATTATATATATATATATTGATAAATAATTCTTCTTTCAAGGGTGGTGGAGGAGTCACTTGCGTTTTACAAGATGGCACTGTATTTGAAAAAGCCGGTGTTAATGTTTCAGTTGTGAGCGGAAATTTGCCTCCAGGTGCAGTACAACAAATGCGATCTAGGTGAGCTTGATTATAATTTGGGTATGTTTTGTAAGTTTTGATTTTAAGTAATATTAACACAGATTTACTTCCTTAGAATTTATTCATTACTTAGTATTTACTCTTAAATGATTTAATAAATTTGTTTCATTGATAATCCTGTTTGTTTTGAATGAATGAATAGTATGTATAAATTTACTCATTTGATTTTGAGGTTTTACTTATTTCTTGTTTGACATTAACAAAGTCACTGATTCCTTAATAGTTTGAAATATTATATATAAAGTGTATAGTGCATTTTACAATTATAAGTGTGACTGATAAATAAGACCTACAAAATATCAAAAATATGCAATTTAACTGATAATGCGATATGAAAAGTTTCAGAACTATATAATTTATAAATCTCATATAAAATATTATTATTTTGATGGTTTCTTGAAATTAAATACTTTCTCATATATTAATGCATGACTACTATTTTCAATTAATCTTAATTTATTATGACACTTGCACTTATGAATCTACTGTTTATGTCAAGATCTTAAGGAAACTGATCTATGAAAACTTTTCTCTTAACTGTCATTTCCATTACTTTAGAGTTCTTGAACTTTTGAATATAATGGCACTATCCATTTTAGGGTAGCTTTGGGTTAACGTTCTTTTAGGGTAGCTTTGAGATGATGTTGTTTTGATTATCCTGGAGATAATGTCTTTGCTATGGATGCTTTGGGAACTTATGTTTTTTAACAGATTAGTTTGGGGATAATGTTTTTTAGGGTAGCTTGGGATGAGGTTTAGATTAGCCTGGAAATAATGTTCTTGTTAGGATTGCTTTGGAGTGGTTTTTCTTTTTAGATTAGCTTGGGAATAGTGTTCTTTTGGGGGGGTCATTTAGGGATGATGAGGTTTAGCCTGGAGATAATGTTCTTATTAGGGTTGCTTTGGGGTGATGTTATTATAGATAGCTTGGGATACATTTTTGGGGGGTGGGGGGTGCTTAGGGATTATGATTATTTAGATTAGTCTGGGGATAATGTTCTTATTAGGGTTGCTTTGTGACAGTGTTTTTTAGATTAGCTTGGGGGTAATGTTCTTGTTAGGATTGCTTTGCGATGATTTTTTTTTTTTTAAGTAGGTTGGGGATAATGCTTTTTTTTTGGGGTTGCTTAGGGATGATGATGTTTAGAGTAGCCTGAGGATAATGTTCTTGTTAAGGTTGCTTTGGAATGATTTTTAAAATTTTTAGATTATCTTGGGGGGATAATGTTCTTTTGGGGGTTGCTTAGGAATGATGTTTAGATAGTCTAGGGATAATGTTCTTTTTTAGAGTTGCTTTAGATGATGTTTTTAATTAGGTTAGCTTTGGAAGGAGGTCTTTCAGGAATTTACTCTGTTGAGAAAAAACATCATCAATTCATTACAATGAATGAAAGTATAGAAAATTCATTTTCTTATAGTTTGTTTATACATCATGTTGAGGTCACTTTATTAGAGCTGAAGCCTTTGGTTAAAAATATTAGTGTCTATATGCATTGTTTTCAGCATAAAGTTGTTGCTGTACTGTTAGAAAAGGGAGTAGTTTGCACTGTTTTTCAGTTTCCTTTAATGTTCTGCTCACTTTATTATTTAACTAATCCAAAGACTTATTATTCAGTTTTATGTTCTAAGTACTTTTAAATATTTTATTATTTAACTAATCCAAAGACTTATTATTCAGTTTTATGTTCTAAGTACTTTTAAATATTTTATTATTTAACTAATCCAAAGACTTATTATTCAGTTTTATGTTCTAAGTACTTTTAAATATTTTATTATTTAATTAATCCAAAGACTTATTATTCAGTTTTATGTTCTAAGTACTTTTAAATATTTTATTATTTAACTAATCCAAAGACTTATTATTCAGTTTCATGTTCTAAGTACTTTTAAATATTTTTGCATACATCTCTTAATTTCACATTGTACATTGAATCAAGTATTCTGAATTCAGGGGGAAGAATCTAGAAGGAGATCAAGTGCCCTTTTTTGCTGCAGGAATCAGTTCTGTTATTCATCCCGTAAGATGTGTTTTATCTTTTAAGTTTAAATTGTAATCCTGTAGTCACTGTTAAAAATTCTGTCAGTTGTTAATTGTGTATTGTTTCAGTATTTTATAAGTACTTGGATTCATTCTCTCAGTTTTGATGCATTCCTACCAGCTTTTCATCTTCATTTAAGCTTATTAATCTTGTCATTTTTTGCTATGAATCTTGCCACTCTTAGTCATTTAAGTTTTATAATTAATCTTGCAAGCTTCCATTTTTATATTGCCATTTTTATTAAACCTGTCAATTAATTATTATTTCTGCAGCTTTGCTATCAAATCTGTAAGCTCTGTATTCATCTTGCAAGTTTTGATTTTTATATTTCCAGTGCTTTTATTAATCTCATCAGTTTGCTAGCACTGTTATTAATCCTTTCAGTTCTAGTATTATTTAGTCACTTTTGTTACTAATCCTGTCAATACATACACTGTTGTTAACTTTACAGAAATTTTACTATTTATCTCATCTGCTACCAATCATGTTATCTACGTTATTAATCATACCTATTCAATTTTTTATCTATTTATTAAACTTACCTCATGTTTGACTGGTTTCATTGCTGTTATTTTAGGCTTTTCTGTGTATTATATTATTGGTATGTCATTGTTATTGTTCATTATGTGACCGATCTTAATCATCTTGTAGTCACTGTTTTTTCATCCTGTAGTTATCTTGTAATTTCTATTATTTATTCGTCTTCTGATCCTTCTTAATCATCTATGTAATCTCTCTTATCCTGTAATCTTTCTTAATCACCTATGTAATCTCTCTTATCCTGTAATCTTTCTTAATCACCTATGTAATCTCTCTTATCCTGTAATCTTTCTTAATCACCTTGCAATCTGTGTTGTTTATTCCTCATGTAATCTTTTTTAACTCTTTGAAGCAATTTAGGTCTCAACTTTTCCTGAAGATGCATCATTTAAAATTATTTACATACTTAAAAAAATGAGTGGAAATTGATATACAGGACAGTGCCTTAAATATTTTGTTTTCTGTTAGTAGTGACTTGTTATTTGTAAAATTTAAAAAGTAATGTGTATTTCCAGAAAAATACAAAATAAATTTGTTTATTTAAAAAAGAAAAATAAATGTAGAAACATTTAAAATTACAATTAAATAAATATGCAACGATTGAATTATAGTGCGATGTTTTACTTAGTGCCAATATCGTATATGGGTTCTTCCCAAAATTACTAAAATCACTTGTATAAAAAGATGCTTTCAGAAAAAAATTATGTTACTTAAACATTTTAAAAGTAATAAAAATTAGAAATTATTTTCAATATTTTTATTTGCATTAATACATTCTTTTCCACTATTGGCATTTTAAAAAATTGAAGAGGGTTGTGGTCTAGCAGGAAATAATACAAAAATTATTCATGTACTATTATTAGATATAAACTGCAGAAACACAAAAAAATGTAAATACTTGCAGTGAGAGTTATATTATCAGTTATTCTAATAAAATTTATATTGATATTTGACAAATCTAACGAATATTAAAAAAAATAAGACCCTGAAAATACTTTCATTGAAGTTTGTACTTTATATATATGGGCAAAAGAAATAATATTCTAAAACAGTCTGTATGTTATAATGTATTTATCATTATCTTACTTCACCCAGTCTCAGCGTTGTTTTTTCCCTTCTCACCCATCTGTATGTCATAATCTTATCTTCCACCAGTCTTACCTTTCCTCTGAATTTTTTTCATTAATCACCTACCACATATTGTTGTCAGTCTTTCATTGATAATAGAAGCTGATTGTCATAGATAGTCATTGATGATAGGGGCTGGTTGTCATATAGTCATTGATGATAGGGGCTGATTGTCATACTCATTGATAATATTTAATAAGAGCTTAGTTTCATAGTCATTCATTGATAATTTGAGCCATTGATTGTTTACAGAAAGTTATCATACTTGATTAGATATGTAGACATGTGTCCCCTCAAAAAAATTAGTGAATATTTCTTATGAAGTCTTGAATTTCAAATATTGTATTTATATCTTTTTACTTGCATCTAAGAGAATCTTTTTTCCAGTAAATGGGGGGGATAATGTAGAAATCTAAGTGAAATACATTTGCTCATTAAAAATGGTGTTGTTTTCTTTTCTATTTGCAGAGAAACCCACATGTGCCAACAGTACATTTTAACTATCGCTTCTTTGAAGTGGAGGGAAAAGATGGCACCAAAATGTGGTGGTTTGGGGGTGGCACAGATCTGACACCATACTATTTGGATAAAGATGTCAGTTCTCTTTATTTGACATATAATTAGACTGTATACATCAGTTCTCTTCCATTAGATATATAATTAGACTGTATACATCGGTTCTCTTTTATTTGATGTATAATTAGACTGTATACATCGGTTCTCTTTTATTTAATGTATAGTTAGACGCTGTTTACAGGAGGCCCCCAACTTAAGGCTTAGTTATGTTGTTTTTTTTAATTAAGTCGATTTTTGCCTCCACTGACGTTTTTATTGGCATGTAGCTGCAGTCTTGCTAATGTCTATCATATATTTAACCATTCTCCATGAGCCTGTCTATCGCCATGGCGCAAGACTTTACTTTTGTTATGCGGACAAAAGTAGTGTGGTGCCGAACAGAGCACCATAACTGTGATTTTCGCACCGTAAGTAAATTTTAAATCCATTTTGAATCCAACATAACTCGGGACCTCCTGTACATCAGTTCTCTTTCATATGACATATAATTAGAACTGTATACATCTCTTTCATTTGCCATATCTAGACACTATACACATCAGTTCTCTTTCATTTGACATATTTTACAAATCTTTTATGTTCACAATTTGTGATAAAATAAGATTATGTAAAAAAATATAATGATAGCTGTTTGAGATATTGTTAATTTAATGGTATTTAGGATCATTTTTTAGACATAACAGGTGTGTAATTGTGTGTGAGTAAAATATAAAGCACATTGAAATCTGTACAATTCAAATAAACATAGTCGTAGACAACAAGAAAAAAAACGGTATAATGCAAAATTGGATTTTTAATTTGTTATAAATTGCAAAGGAAAGCTTGTTTTTATTTTTAAAATGCTCGCAAAATGCAACAAATATGAATATTAGCTATTCTCTAGGAAACAGTGGTATTATAAATAATTTGCCTAATTACAACATTTTTAAGAGTAATGTTTTGGCTGTTATTTCATATTTGTAGTAATTATATTTTGCTATGTTTGCACTTTGTAGCTGTATAAAGATATATTTATATGCAGTATTGTGTAAATTTTTTTTAAGTACTTATATACATAAAGACATATTTTAGAATGATATATTTTTATGCAGTAGTGTGTGTATATTGGGTTTAAAATGATATATTTTCATGCAGTAGTGTGTGTATATTGGGTTTAAAATGATATATTTTCATGCAGTAGTGTATTGGGTTTTCAATGATATATTGATATGCAGTAGTGTGCTGTGTGTATTTCCCTAGGACGTTGTTCATTTTCACAAAACCCTGAAGCAGGCCTGTGACAAACATGGAAAGAAGTTTTATCCGGAGTTCAAGAAATGGTGTGATAACTATTTTAATATCACTCACAGAGGTGAGCCCACTCCATGGTTACCTTATTAGTGTTAATCAAACCAAAATCCTGCACAGGGATGAATGAATAAAACACTTCAAGTTTACAACATTTGTGTTTAGCAAGCCAATATCACTTATAGAGGAGAGCAAGTAGATTGCTTCATGCTTTACAACATTTTTAGTATTTTATCAAACCAAAATCCCATATAGGGTTGAGCAAATAGACAACTTCATAATTACACCAATATTAGTAATTTTCAGTATACTTGTCTTTGAAATTTATTATTTATCTTACATAAAGCCGCTGACATTAAAAAATAAAGGCTTAATGTAATCTTAATACTGTCATGTCAGTTTTGAGTTACTCAAGCTTTATAGTTCTTGTCTATTAATACTATGTTCTCTCCAGACTTTTGACTCTATTTTGACAGTTTTCTGTGAAAGCAAAGTCAGAAAAGGTGTTTGCATCAACAGAGTATTAATTAAAGTTTAATTATGACACATAAAAGTCAAGCATAAAGCTTGATAAAGCTTTCATAATCTAGTACAATCTGTGGCTCTTTTCCCATTCATTCTATGATGTTTATACATCATAGAATGTGTAGACTACATATTTTGTCATATGGGGCTCCATATATACCCTTAATGAGAGATGACAGATTGAAAGTAATCCATCTCTTTTGAGAGAAGCTTCAATTAGTCAGTAATCCATCTTGTAGAGAGTTGTCTCCATCAGTCGGTAATCTGCCTCTTGTAAATCAGTCAATAATCCACTTGCAAAGAGTAGTTATCATCTGTTAGTAATCCACTTCTTGCAATTCATATTTGCTACTAATTACCATTTATGAATTTGATGTAAAACATATTGGTTTCTGATTATCTTAACTAAAGACAGATTGTATTGGTTAATTTTCAATCATTTCATTTCAAAGATGCTATTTTTTCCATTAATTTTTATTTTTTACACAGGCGAAAGACGAGGTATTGGTGGAATCTTTTTTGATGACTTAGATTCACCTAATCAGGAGAAGGTCTTCCAGTTTGTTAAGGTAAATTGTAGTATGTTGAAATACACTTTAGTAAGGTGAATCATTCTGTAGAAATACAGTTTATTAAGGTGAATTGTATTCTGCACAAATATATTTTAGTTCAGTATATTTTAACGAATTGATCAGTGATCAATATTTTTATAATATAAGTCCACACTTTTATAATATTACTCAATACTTTTATAATATTTTAGTATGTAATCATTGGCAGATTGACTTACTTGACTTATCTTCTTGGATTCCCTGTAGAACAAAGGGCCTCAACAACATTTCTCCATCTCAGTCTATTCTGGGCAGCCTTTTTCAGTTCACCCCATGACAGGTTGCAGCTCTTCATTTCCTCTTCACAGGATCGTCTCCAGGTAGTCTTAGGGCAACCGACCCATCTCTTTCCCTGGGGGTTCCACTGCAAAGCCTGCCAGGTGATGTCCTGCGAGGGTTTCCGCGCAGGGTGTGTCCTATCCATCGCCATTTACACTTGGCAATCTGCTGGTTGATGGGATCTTGGTTTGTCCACTGCCACAAATCAGTGTTCTTTAGTTTGTCTGTCCACCTGATCTTCAGTATGTTGCGAAGGCAACCATTGACGAATACTTGGAGTTTGTTGGTTAGGGTGTTGGTGACTCTCCAGGTCTCTGAGCCATAGAGGATGACAGACTTAAAGTTGCTGTTGAAAATTCAGATTGTGTAAATGACTCTTTCTTTAAGTCAGTATAAATATGCCACTATAGTATGAAAGATTTGACTTACTGTGCACCTATATAAATCACTAAAACTGCATGTGTACATGACTCTTTCTTAATCCAATATAAATATGCCACTACAGGATAAAAGCATTGACTATTTGAGCAACTATAAATCACCAAAACTTCTTGTGTAAAAGACTCTTAGCTATAATAAATTATCATTCCAGTATGAAAGTAGGGACTGTTAGCCTATATAAATATAAATCACAGATGCGTAAGTACTGACATTTTGTTAGCCTGTATAAATATAAATCACTGCATGTGTAAGCAAAGACTGTATTTTTAGCCAATATAAATATAAATAACTACATTTGTAAGTGGAGACCTTGATTTGTTGTTGTTACATTATATTGACAACTTATCATTTGGCCTAAACCTACTTGTACAGACTTGCATAAAACCATTCCCGATCTCTAAACTGGGATAAAGTTTCACGCTGTTTTGTGAATTATTATACATTTACTGGTATTGCCATGCATATTTACAACCATAGCTTGTCCTTCAGGACTGCTTTCCAGAGATTTGTTATTATTCATTTATTGTTAGATTTCCTTGTAGTAATGAGCATTTGCTATATCAATTATGGATGGCCTTTTTGTCTTATCAATTAAGGGTGGCCTTTTTGTCTTATCAGCTAAGGGTGGCCTTTTTGCTATATCAGTTAAGGGTTGCCTTTTTGTCTTATCAATTAAGGGTTGTCTTTTTGTCTTATCAACTAAGGGTTGCCTTTTTGTCTTATCAACTAATGGTTGCCATTTTGCAATACCAACTAAGGGTTGCCTTTTTGCCAGAGTTTACTTTTCATAATATATGCTGTAATATGGAAATGCACTTTAGATGTAGACCTGTCATATTTTAAATCTGTGGACTAATTTCATCTAATTTACCCAGAGCTGTGCTGAGTCTGTGGTGCCATCATATATTCCAATCGTCAAAAAGCACAAAAACCGACCATACAGCTATGCAGAAAGGTTTGAGCTTATTTTGTTGTTGTTATATAATGGCATAAATTTAAACAACAGATTTTGCCACAAATTGTAATTATTTTTTTAAAGGAGCCACTAGATTAATTATAATTACTCAGTAACTTAGAAAACATAGAAATGAAAGTACATGTATATATAAACTAGAAATAAAGAATAGATAAACTATCTCAGTAAAACCTGATATAACAAAGACTTTATTTTTAATTTAAGTTAGACTGTAGCCTGAGTTAAATGGAGATCAGTGCAACAGTCAGAGAACATCTGTATGCAGAAAATTGGTACCTCTAGCAGGAATTGTCAATACCATTAAGATTTTAGTCTAGGTTATAAATATATAAGCATTTCATTTTACTGTACTCAATCATTAATGAGCTATTCTAATCAATATGGTGGTTCCCTTCTTCATCTTTGTTGTTTTTTAAAAAAAATTTATGATTAATAATAATTAGTAGAGTGTTTCTAACATGAACTTATTTAATTATTTCACACACTTCTCAAACACAATCTCTTTAAGATGAAAACATTTCATCTCTTACAAATCAGGTCACTGGAGAACATTCTTTTGAAGACAACAGAGTTATATTTGGAAACACAACTTTCCCTGTGAATACTTTTACAAGAGAATGAGTGTTTTAGAACAGGAAAATAATATGATGGAAATTTAATATATGAACAATGTTGTCACAATTTTGCATTTTCATATGTCTGTATCTGGTAAATGTGTAATCTACATATGTTATTACCAATTTTACATTTTCATATGTCTGTATCTGGTAAATGTGTAATCTACATATGTTATTACCAATTCATTTGTATATCTTAAGATGCCACTTTCAATCAAATAGTTGTAAATCTGATTTAGTGGCTTTTTATTTTGTAATGCTTCTTTTAGCAATGACAGCTGTCTAAGAAAAAAGTAATATCATTATTTTGTAATGCTTCTTTTAGCAATTACAGCTGTCTAAGAAAAAAGTAATATCATTATAATGTAATTCTGAGCTCTTGTTTCATGTAGGTGTATAGTTTTTTTTTTCTTTCACAAAATTTATCTTCATAGATGTATGTATAATATAATATAGCTTGTCATACCACAAACCTAAATGATAATTTTGAGCCACTCTCTTATATGTTTTCTCTTACAAAACTGATGTCAATTCTTAGCCATACCCTTATATGTATAATATAATTCCATATCTCAGTATTCATGGACATCTGAGTCATACCTAAATGTATATAATATAATCTTTCTTGATCACAATATTCATGGACAAATGAGCCTTATCCTCCAGAATGGTTAAAGGTTGAACCTGACTATTTCAGGACATGGCAACTGCTGCGCAGAGGGCGGTATGTTGAATTTAACCTGATGTATGACCGTGGCACCAAGTTTGGCTTATTCACACCTGGAGCTCGTTATGAAAGCATCCTTATGTCACTTCCACTAACAGCAGTACGTTTTTTCTCTTGGTTGTCTTGGCTTTGACAACCATTTTATTCTTTAATTTATATTAGGTATAACTATATGTTGTATGTTATGTTTAAAACTCGTGTAATAGGATGTACAATTCATGTTCTTTTTACTCACTTATCTTTGTTTCATCTAGAACAGTATATCATAATGGGTTCGATACTTATTTTATTATAGAATATAGCAGCACCAACCAGCACTAATATTGTTTTCCCAGAAGTCTGTTGTGCAGCTTATAACCTTTCATAGGGAACTGCAAACTTGAACCAGTTTCTTAAGTCTTAACAGCTACAAACCTGAACTAGTTTTCTTAATGTCTTACTCTTAGCTGGTGAGATTTCTAAAGTGTCTGCATCTACAAACCTAACCAGTTTTCTTATGTACCTGTTGTATGATACCTGGGTTGACCTATATTCCTGCAATTAGTTCAGGTGCACTTCATCGTCATGCACTAATTCACCTCCCAGTACCAGTGCAGGTGTTCGACTGGTTATTTAAGGGGAAACTGCCTGATATTTATTATAATGACTAATCTTGGTGTGTCATGCCCCAGCAGTAAAACTGTGACATAAAAGAACAATAAGCAAATATGCAACAATGGTATTAACTTTACAACAATACATTTCACTACAATTATAATTGGTGATGCACTAATACAAAAACACAAGACTACACATACACTATAATACTACATTAACAAATAAGCATAAAAAGTTATTAACAATTAAAATTTAAGAAAGAAAAAAAATAGTAAAAGGTTAGATTACAGGATAATATAAGTATCTCTCTTCTCAGACTGGTGACTTAACAAATTAATTGCCTATGTTTGCTGTCCCCTAATCTTCCAATTTGATACAAAAGCATGCTAGACAGACAGGGCAGCAGTCCTCAAATTAAACACTTGTGTATGTAGTTGTCCCACGCACTCCACAAATCCAGCTACATGCCAATAAGTCACTGGTCCACACACACACCACACACCTACAGATGTACTTTTCGTGTTTAGCTGGTAGTCTGTTTCGAGTGTAGAGATTTAAGAATTTGTAGTATCAGCTGTCACCATTCATACTGGTTTCTTTTCTCCAGTACTGTACTGTACAGAAACCCAGAAATATAACAAGGATTTGTCCTAAGTTTCCTTCTAAATTTCTCTTACATTCTCTGAAATAAGTCTCACCAATCTCAGAAATAAAATCATTATTAGAATACTATTGTAAAATACAATACTAAATTTCATTCATACAAGTCAGTATTAAAAGAGTACAATTTAAATCACTAATTTCATGCGTTCACATACGCTCAGTTTTACCATTCAAAAAAGGGTTCAACTTCAATTCTGCCAACTTCTAACCACAAAGGAACTCCCAACCGAGCCCAACATTGCGAAGAGTAAAGTTAGCTAGTTTTCTCAGAAACAATATTATATTATAATCCTGCCCATCTTCCCTTGGTCACCTAACTCATCCACCAATTGAATTTAGCATATTTATCACCCACACTTCCTTACCACTTAATGGACAGCTGGACACCTATAGACATACACACTGGTCTAGACTTTATCCTGGTGATGACTTTCTCTTCAAATCCACTTCCTTTTTTACTGCATGTCAACATCTGACATATAATCCTAATCCCAGTCAGTACACACACACACACACACACACAACTTTCCACCTTTATGCATTTACTATCTGGAAGTGTGTTTCCATTCATTAACAGCACAGGGACTAGACTACAAAATAAGTTATATTACTCTGCTTTTCCAAGTTGTATCGTTCAAATAATAATTACAATTTATTAATGTATTTCAAATTTTGTAATTACTAAGAAATTAAATTCCCATTTCATGACAGTACCATATACAACCTGAACCGGTTTCTTAAGTTACCAACTATAAACCTGATCCAGTTTCCTGATAACTTAAATATACAATTTGAGGCAACCTGGGCTATTCTCAACTCCAGTCCAGTTATAAAACTCTGTGATTAATTAAATTTATGTCTGAGCTATTTTCATCTCAGATCTAGTAATAAAACTCATTAATTAATTAGGTTTGTGTGTAATGCCTATTTTACTTACAGACTTAATAAGATTACATTTTAAGTATTGTAATGCCTTTTCTAGTTACATTCATAATAACGATTAGATATGTGTGTAATGTAATGTCTCTTCTAGTTACAGACTTAATCATTATATTTGTTTGTAAATGTAGTGTTGTTAAGTTGCAGATTTAATAAACATTAGATGTGTGTATAGCATGATGTATGTTCCAATTTCAGACAATAGTAATTAGATTATTGTCCAATGTAATGCCTATTCTAGTTAGTTAATATTAGTGTCGAATTAATGCCTATTCTAGTAAGTTAATAATTAGATTTGTGTACAACGTAAAGTCTGTTCTAGCTAGTTAATAATTAGATATGTGTACAATGTAATACCTGTTCTAGCTAGTTAATAATTAATGTCCAATAATTAAAGTCTATTCTAGTTAGTTAATAATTAGATTTGTATACAGTGTAATGCCCATTATAGTTACTTGTTTTGATGTTTAAATTCATGCCTAATGTAATGGCCTCTGAATACTACAATCATTGTAGATGCAGATGCTTTTTTAAAAAAAAATCATTTGTCATCTAAATTTTGTGCTGTTTGTATGTGCTTAGAGATGGGAGTACATGCATACTCCAGAGGCAAATTCGAAGGAAGAAGAGCTCTTGAAAGTCCTTCGCACTCCACAGGACTGGGTCTGAAGAGTGTCGGAGGTGTGCAGAGTGCCAAAGCAAGTGCTCGCCAGTAACGATGACCAATGAGTAGTATTCACATAATGAATGCTAGCTTTATACTTCAAGCTGACATTTATAACTGACTGGGAAATGCTTAGGCATGCTACTGCTGCTGTTGGAGAGAAAACTTGTAATCGTAATCATGCAGTCTGACTGTCAGACAAGATTTCATGTGTGGAGTGTCTTATAGATGCCCTGGAGATTTATCATAGAGAAACTGGATTTCTTTAATAATAATAATGGTAACTTCATCACCCTTCTAAGTGTTTACGGTACCAGATTAATCAGGTAATAGTATATCAAGATATGTACTTAGTGATATAAGTGTTCCTAATCTTCACCAAACTAAAGTTGTAAGCACTTTACAAGTTAAATAAGCAGTAGTACTAGAAGGTATCTACAAAAGAACACACTGGATGGTTGACTGTATGTGAAACAGAAAAGATCATTAGATTGTTTTGAAGGCGAATAACTTGTTTTGAGAGCTTAAATAGAAGATAGTGCAATTTCCATTCCATTTGCTTATCACTGCTTGATTTCACTTTATGTTCTATTGGGCATTTATTTGTTAATATCACAAATATGAGTATCAACTAGTTCCTGAATATAATTATCAAGGAAATTGCATAAGATTGAGAATTGTCGAGATTTTATTTACTAGAAATAATTGAAAACATGTTACTCTTTTACTCGATCAATGCCTGTGTTACTATTTGTTGATGAGTTTGTTTATCATCAGCTTATCAGGTCTATTATTTTAATGTAAATATTGTTGTTAGATACATTTAAACTATTATCTCTCTCCAGTTTTGAAATCAATGAATTAGTGCATCTACCTTCTAGTTACATAATTTGATGTTCTAAATATACGTGGACATGAAATCATGTTTATGATTTAGTGGCTAACATTCTGCAGATGTCATATATGGGTTTTTGTAGTTTAAATGTTGTGCAGTTTTTTTTTCTCATTTGTTCTCTGGAGCTTTTATATTTCTAACTTTATGATGTGCTTTCTTAAAATCACAAAAGTGATAATTATGTCAATTTGGTGAAAAGCCATGTTTGTATAGTAAAAGGAACTGGGAATTTTTAGTGGTCCAAGAAACTCAGTTTTATACCATGTTTGTATAGTAAAAGGAACTGGGAATTTTTAGTGTGGTCTAAGAAACTCAGTTTTATACCATGTTTGTATAGTAAAAGGAACTGGGAATTTTTAGTGTGGTCCAAGAAACTTAGTTTTTATACAGTGTTTTTATAGTAAGAGGATATGTGAATTTTTTATATGATCTAAGAAACAGTTTTAAACTTGATCGGTATATTTCATTTAGTTTAATTTAAAATGTATTAATCAATTGTATATTATTCTCTTAAAAATATATTGTTAGATCCAAAGAATAAAGAAAGTGCAAACCTTTGTCAAAAATTTATATCTGCAATAAATCGTAGTTTCCCTGAAAGCAAGCAACAAGCAGTCACTTTTGATAAATATATATATTACATATTTTAATAGTTTCATAGAAAAGCCAATTAACAATAAACTTCAAACAGACAGAAATGTATATCTATTAAAATAGTCTGTCGTTTTTTTAAAAATAATTTCTGAATTTCACAATATTTTTCAAAAAGTGATCAGGATCATTTAATTTTAACAAATAAATGAGTGACTATTTAATTGCGGTAATAATATTACAAGAACTTTTATTTTTTAAATATTTTAACAAATAAATGAGTGACTATGTGCAGTAATAATATTACAAGAGCTTTTATTTTTTAAATATTTGTTTGCAAAAAAACAGTTTCAGTAACCTCTAGTCATAAAATAATTGTGTTCATGTCAGGTTTTTGTTTCTCCAGTCAATTTAGTTTTGGTGATGTATATGTGTGATTTGTAACTTTTATTTAAAATGCTTTTGCGTTACAATTTGTTGGGGATCTTGGTGTTTTTCTTTGAATTTTTTTTTTTTTTTATGTCTTGCAACTTCTATTTTTACTTTTTGTATATGATTGGGAATTTATTTACCAAGCCTTTATAGATGAGGTTTTTTGTTTTATATTTTGATTCTTTTTGCATGAAGTTGGTAGTGTTCTTGTCATTGTAAAGTTTTGCTCTTTCGTCCATGACCTATTTGTTTGCTAGTTTATTGTAATAGAGAATGTGTGGAGATGACATTTTATACAGTCAATCCTAATTCTTTTATTTTTTCTTCAGTCTTAATTAGTAGTCATTAAAAATATAATTTTGAAATAGTATTTTCTTTTTGTTAGTGTTTATCGGAATTCCTGCTAGTGGAATTCAAAATAAGAAAATATTTTCCTTTCATGTTTTAAAACTTTGAATTGTTTATATATTTTTTGTCTGTTTATATATTTCTCTGAATCTGTTTTTAGCCATATAAACTTTGTTTTTGAATTGTGAAAATAATTTTGATACTGAAACAATTTGATTAGTTTGCATTTAAAAAATAAAATGTAGTTTGGAACTGTTTTGCTATTTGTTTCTGTTGCGGGCTGCACTGTTGAAATACAACTTGGCTTTTTAAAAAACCCATAAGCTTCAAGATCTTCGATTTTTAGTATGAAAGTAGGAGAATTAGCTTTTTTTTTTTTTTTTTATTAATCCCAACAATTATAAATGCTGTGCTGCCTTCAAATGAAATGTGAAATGCTCATCTTCCATTTTTGTAATGAGATCCATGTCTAAGATATGTTAGAATACAAAATGTGAAATACATCAATTCACATATTGTGGTTGGTATTCCTACCTGTTAAAAGTCAATACTCCGTTTGGTTACTTTTAATGAATTCTCCTTTATGATTGTATTGATTCAACAGAAGATGGTTAGTGTGATTCTTCATCTGAGTCAACATTGACTAAATCATCCATCTTCAAACTAGTTTATATAAGTGTCCCCATAGACTACAGAAGGGACTACTGGGAGTAGGACAAACTCAACCTTAAGATTGAGTTATAATTTCTTATTGCCTCTAAAAGTACTGTTCAATCCTTTGGTCATTATTGGAACTGAACACCTAGCTAAACATATGTTCTGTATGAACTGCAGCTGTAGTGTACTTGGTAACATCCTCTGGTCTTGGGTATGAAAACCTATCCACAAAATCTGTATCATCAAGAGCACCTAGGCTGCACATTTAAACCATACCCACATTACCAAGGATCACAAGCAAAGAATCGAGATCATAAGTGATAAATCCATTATGCATTCCAGTCTCCTCCAAATCTGATATCATTATCCTCCTGTGACAACTATGATGGCCAGTAGCAGTTCCATAACTATAATTGTGCCAATTGTGTTGACCTATTAGATATTGATAATGGATGCTCACAACATTCAGCAATAACTTTTTAATTCATTCACCACTTTTGTCGGGAATAAAATACTACAACTGCCCTGATAGTTTCACTACTGTCACCTGCAAACCTCACCTGACCAAGATAATTGCCTTGCAGATATACAATACCTAATCATCAGTTACCAGTACTATAACCAATTATTGAAACACCTCCACCACCGATGATCTAGTTGTAGTTTTGAGTTTTATTCAACACTGACTGAAACTTACACAGATCAGAGTAAGTAAATATTTGTAGGGATAGTGCAAAAGTAGCACTTCAAGGCCACAAAAAAATTACCCAAACAGGAATGTATAAAGAAATCCTTCCCTGAGGTGATGACAACCAGAACCCAGAGGGTATCAATCACTGTTTCCAAATTATATTGAGTTTTCATTAAGTCCCACACTCCTTTCTCATTTAAAAGAAAGACCACAATATGGATATGAAATAACTGATAACTACATGATCGAATTTAAAGGTCCAACCCCACCTTAGTAAAAGGCAGTCTTGGATACTAAACAGTAGAGCCCTTCCAATTAGAGGATTAAATAATACAACTCTTGTTGTTGTAAGTGCCTACTTAGTGATAAAATCCTTCCCATCCTGAGGATTAATATGCATCAGCTGCAAAAATAATATGGTTATTGGGTAAAATTTGTGGTCTCATTCGCATCCCACCAAGCAATGCCACTTGATTTGATTTTACACATCCTGTTTGAACACAGGTTACAGGTTTCCCTGATAGTAAAGGATTTTTTTTTTTGCCCAAACTAGTGCTATGGCAGCCTCAGTGAAAGTGATTTAGACAATCAAAATTCTCAGTCACATTCAAGTTTCCACTTCATTCCCAACCAAATTCACCACCCAAACCAAATACTTCTCTCACCCTCTCCCTTCAAAACCTGGAACAAATGAGCAATGTTGAGTCAAACAGATTGACTGTACTCCTATCAAAATAATATCATCTACAGATCAAGAACACAGACAACCGTGCCAAGTTCCCTCAAAAATAAAACAATTCCCTCATTCAAAACCAGGGATCTATACCCTCCAACCTATCACCAACAAAAATTCAATCTTTACTGCAATTAGTCAATTCACACTATACCTAACCTAGGTGGCCTTTCAAACCAGTCCCCATCTTCCACAGAACTCACTTTCCAATAGCAAACTCACGACCTAATTCTACTTTAGAAAATGAAACCCAATTAACTCTTTACCTAATGGACACTATTTATAGAGCAGCTGCACATTGACCAGTCAATTTACTTAGATCTGACATCCTACAGACGGGTTTTTATAAAGTGAGAGCAAAGGCGGGTTACTATGTTTGAACTGTTCTATTCCCCACAAAACAAGTCCTAATCAATTTATAATAGTAATAAAAGTTACTCAAAAATTATTTTATCATTCAAAAATGTATATAAAAAAATATCCTGGTTCAGTGAAATAGAATACCAATGATACACGTTTTTTGTTTAAATCTAAAAGCTGATAGTAAGGAATACTTTTTTTTAAAGTAAAAACTAAATACAAGATAAATGGAAAATTGTGTACTCACCCAAATAAAAATGAAGAATCCATACTTTGATAGCTGAATTAATTAATGGCACAGTCAAGAACAAACATATGCAAATACAACACAAACACTCTAGAGGGGTATGGCTGTTTAAAAAAGAAAATAAAAAGCAGAAATGTATATTTACTCTTAATTTGGATCTAAGCTATAAATAAACAGATATTTGTATTTTCTTGTTATTGCATTGTCTGCTTACGCTGCTGTAAATGCAAGTCTCACACATTCTCCACCTGCTTTGTTTACTTCAAAATATCATAAGGAGTGCCCAAGGTTGGGTCACGTTAATATTGGCAATAAAGATATGATCAAGTCCAGAAATAGGGATAGGCAAATTTGCCCTGCCATAGTACCCTAATACTGTTTTCTGGATGCATTTGTATTAATTATCTCAATAAATTTGTACATCAATTTCTAGAAAATAAAAATGTGGCAGAAGACTAATTTTTTTATTTGCAAAGTATGATGCATTAAAGTTGAGTAGAATGCTCAGTTGAAGACTCTCTGACACCATTAATGAAGCAGACAATCTAGTGTCTATACATCTATTACTTCTGAAAAAAGTATGATTAAAAAAATATTTATAACATATAGCCAATGTAATTATTTCTTTATTTTTAAAAATTGAAAATACTCAGTTATGTGCAACCAAAAGCATTTATTGTCTTTGGTATAAATAAATTTACAACACACAAATAGTCAACAAATTAAATATTCACATTTTAAATTTTTTAATTGAGACAAAAGCATGTAATTAATCTTTATATTTAACTCTATACATATGAACATTATCTTGAAACAAGTAATAAATGGTTCAGAATATCAATGAAGCTTACTGGTAAAAAGGTAATGATAATGACCAGTGTCATTTTATTATATCCATTGTACTGTGTAATATACAATACAATGTATCTATGAAACCTTAAATGGCAGAAGTATATGTTAAGTGTAATTTCTAACATAAAGTGTAATGTCCAGAATAATTTTATGCTTAGTAGTATCAATGAAGCCTAAAATGAAAATATAAAAGTCCAGTATAATTTGTAACATCCAGTTTAATGTCCTGTATTAATTGTACTGTCCAGTATAATATCTAGATTCTGTCTAGTGGATTGTATCAATGAAACATTAAAAAAAAAAGAGAGATTAGTATGCTCAGACTAATTATAACAGCCAGAGAATTTCTTAAGATTTATGTCCAATGTAATGTAAAATGTCCTGTAATTGGTCAGGTTCAGTGATTGTAATGTCTAGTTTAATTTGAAATATTCAGTGATTTGTAATGTTGTCAAGATACTAAAATGTGCAACATAATTTTAAATTAGATTTCAATTGCAAGATTATTTGGATTATTTGAAATTGGTAATATACAAATGTTGAAACTATATATAAAAAGTGACTACTCTTTTTCCAATATAAATTATAATACAATGTGAAATATCTAAAGGTTGGTTGTTTTTTTAATACATATATATATTTTTCTGTTATTTAGTAACGGCTATTCTTGTAATCATCAAAATAAGTATTGAGCAGAAGAAACAGTTAAGGTAACCTCAGATATAATTATGATAAATAAAATTTAAATGAGTGCTTGAGAAATCATAATCATAGTGTTGATAACATTGGGGATTAGTATTATTTCTTTACAGGAATGGAATCCTATTACATGTAAATAAAAATAAATACATTCTCACCCTGAACAACTTATAAAAATGCAATAATTAACCCTTGTACAGCACTATAATGCATGTTTATACTGCACACCTTAATAAACACAATGATTAACCCACTATATAATATAGTATTTTATCCTCTCTTCCTTCTGTACACGTTAACTAAATATAACTATTAGTCCTATATAGTATGTGTTCATCCTGTACACCTTATTTAAATACAATGATTATTATAATTTGTTCATCTATACTGAACAAAATGCAATGATTAACCCCCATATAGCATTATAGTGTGTGTTCATCCCACACTTTAAATAAATCCTCAACCCTTATACAGTATTATGATGTGTTCAGTCTGTGTACCTCACAGAGTAAAATGACAAATTTCATATATAGCATTACAGTGCATGCTTATCACACACACCTTACAAAATACAATCATTAACAGGCGAACTCTTGTCAGGTAAGTAATAGAGCATGTTCAACCCACCAGTATTTATTCCTTATACAGGAGATAATGTATATTCATACAATGTATGTGTTAACTTGTACATTTTACCAAAGACAGTTATTAAATATAAGCATACCACAAAATAACAATAACATTTTAATACCATACAGAACAATTTAGCATTAAATGAAATGCACCCCAATAAAATGTGTTACTGACAAAAGAAAACAGCTTTAGCAAAAGTGCTTGTGTGTGTGGCCATACCAAGATAACTACTGTTAGTATTTGTAGCCATTCCAAATTTACTACTATCTACTTGTGACCATACCAAGTTTATTGTCAGTATTTGTGGCTAAACAAAGTTAACTGCTGTTAGTATTTGTGGCCATAGCAGTTAACTACTGTTAGTATTTGTGGCCATACCAAGTTAACTATTGTCAGTAATTCTGGCCATATCAAGATAACTACTGTCAGTATTTTGAAGGTAGAAGAACTTTCAATCCAGTAAACCAATAAAGCTGAATAAACACCCACATTGATGTTTTTATTATTTACATCTGCTCAGCTAGGTACTAAAAGACCAACATAATGTTTTACAATGATTCTGATTAATGACTTGAACTTTATCTGTCAATCAAATTTAAGATCTCATAACTGTGGTCCATGAGTTCTAGACCTGTCTCTGAAATAATTTAAGATCCTTTTGTTTCTAGTACAACACTAAAGGAAAAAGTTATTACAATAGTTTTGTTGAAATGTTAACTTTTCTATTCATCTCCATGGCTAACTTTATTTGTAGTTATAATTACAGTTAATGTTTAATTACTAGCAATAAAAATGAATAATTATTGGCAGTAAAAATGTGTAATTACTGGCTAAAAAATGTATAATTAAGAACTGCATAATTAGTGGCAGAAAAAATATTTAAATTATTGGCAATAAAAATGCATAGTGACTGGCAGGAGAATGTATAATTACTGACCAGAAAAATGTATAATTATTAGCAATAAAAGTGTTTAATTACTGGCAGTAAAAATATATCATTACTGGCAATAAACATGTATAATTACTGACCAGAAAAATGTATAATTATTGGCAATAAAAGTGTTTAATTACTGGCAGTAAAAATATATAATTACTGGCAATAAACGTGTATAATTACTGGCAGTAAAAATGTACTGTAAGAAATAAAGTTATATATTAAATAGTAATTAAAATTATATAATAGTAGACCTTCAGTTAGACAAAGTCAACAGTAGTAATATTATATCAGCACCATGTACAATAATTCATTTAGACTGCTCTATGTGCTGGAAAGTTTCTGTTAAATGTTAAATGTAAGTGTATGCACTTATACCTGCATTATAAAATAAATCTGGAGATTTTCATTACAGCCTTCAAATTAATCGAACTTTCTAATTAATGTTGACAGAATGCAATGGTCCCCTGCGATTGAGCAGATGTAGGAGGAAAAGCTCCAAATAAAATGTTGCAAGATAGGACTTAAATGCTGGCCACTTGAACATAGTGGCCTGGATGTGCCCAGACTTCCCATCACAGCTCGCCCTACTACATATATTTCCAAATCTGCACTATTTCTGATGATGTTTGGAAATCTGTTACTCCATTATTTTTTCTTCTTCTAAATTTTACTTTATGCACAAAATAAACAAGATTATAAATCATTCTACCAAAGCAAGGAAAATCACTTGTTTTTTCAAATTAAAATATGGATTTTCATCCATTTATTTATTTCTCTGGAGTCATGTATAAGCTTATATGGTGCATACTAAAAAGATGCAACTTTATTACAGGTAGTAAATGTTAATTATACTAAATTGTTTTAAAATGTAATATGGTAAAATTTTAGTTAAGGCTAGTTTGTTTGTATTTTTAAATATTAAACAAAGAAAAAGCAGACTATTTAAAAGTATACTTTTTTCATTAAAATAAATGAAACAAAATTTTAAAAAATGAAACACTTTTCAGAAACTCCAAAATGATGTCTTCATTTAATTTTATACCAAAAAAAATTAAATACAAGAAAATTTAATTTTAATAAAATTTGATTATTTATATTTTTGATAGAAATTAAGTCATTTTATTTGGACATGTGAACAAACTCATTTTATGCTTTTAGCACAACAGTCATTCACATCTAACATGAAGTTACTTTGTTTACAACAAATTCTATTTTTGTAATAAATCATAACATACCACTTAAGACAACAATAAAGTAACCCTTATTAAGGTTAGCAAACACATACATGCAAACAAACCATTAAATAAAACTAGCATTTCTCTTGAAATTTTTTTGATACAAAATAATAAATTTTACATAGAACAAAGTTATTATGATCATCTCTGTACACATTGAACACAAGTTTATATCTAAGATTCTGGATACATTAAGCAAAACATAAGATTTTAAAATTTCTTCAACAGGAACTTTTTGATTCAGTTAATAAAATAATACTATAATGCTAATACAAAACAAATAAATAACTAATTTTACCCTTTATCCTCATTAATTCTTCTTTGCACTATGAAAAAAATACTTGTAAAGTTGGATCCAAGGAAAGCACTTTATCTTGCCCACAACCATCCATTCTTGTAATTCATTTTTTGCACAATGATGATCAAAAGTTGATAAATTTCAATTAAAAAATAAAAATAATATCTATTGACTACCTTCACTCCAGGGATTCTAATTATTACAGATGAAACATTTTGGCAAGAAAAACATAACATCTAAAAATATAGCAATCCACAAGTCTAACACTATATTAATCAATTAACATATTGTTTTTAAGAAAGAAGGTTCTGCACTTTAACCTTTCTAATTAGATCATTTATTTAATGGCTAATTTTTTTTTTGTAAGCTACATCTAAACAATGAAGAAAGGCTGAGGGGGAACTGTTATAATACTAATGCAATAAATGGCAACAGTTATCTGACCCTGAGAAAAACTTATGAACTTTGATAACCTCAGATACAACATGACAAAAAAAAAGTCAACAGCCACTGTGCAGCACAACTTGAAAATAAAACACATACAGACGACATTGAGGTATTTGTGGTATGTATGTTTAAATTTACATTTCATGATAATGCGTTTGAACATATTTGAATACTTTACTAAGACAACAGTATGCTTTTAGAATAGTGTGTGATTTCATATTCTAAACAGGCTATTGGTCACAGAGTATCAGAGTTCTTCTGATTCTAAAGAGATTACTGGTTGATCATTAACTAAAGAGCATGATTCCAGATTCAAAATGTATATTTCTTGCTCATTAAAATCACTAGAGAAAAATTTGGAATCTGACAGAGACTAAACAGGCTATTGGTTGATCAAGGGAGAGAATTCAGAGTCTAAACCACTGAGCTATACATAAATGGAGAGGACATTCAATGATAGCAAGCACGCCAATGTGTCACTAACATAAGTTTCAGTTCAACCATTTTGAGAATATCAGTTGGACATGTGCTGAAGACTGTTGGAAAGCATTCATTATTTTTAAAATATGCCTAAGTTAACAATGTAAATTATATAATCATATTTAATTCATTTTATTATAATTATTTTTGTTTTTAGTATTGGGTAAGGATACATTTAAAAAAAAATTTAAAATAAACATTCTTGAAAATATTAATTTGTAACATTACACTTACAGAATTTTACAATCACTAAATGATGTCAGCAATAGTCTGTCATCACATTTTTGTTGAAAAAAATTTAATCAATGTTTTTGTTTTAATTTGTATTTTAGGTTTATTATTTTGTTTTTCAAAATCAAAGTACATACTACATAATCTTTATCCACTATGTGTGTGTGTGTGTGTGTGAAGGCATTTCTTCTGTCACTATTGAAAGTTTTAGTGCAGTTATTTGGGGAAAAACCAGTCACTGAAAACAACAGTGCTGTAGACAATGTGCTGAGAAACATTCATTATTAATAAAATATTCCAGCATACACACGTTTGCAGATATGTTTATATAAATTATACAGACTATATTTTTCTCAAGGTTAAAAATATATGTTAGAATGAGAGAGAGTGTGTGTATTTACTAAAAATAAATATACTAAATGTAATTTCCCCTCATGTTGCTTTTACAAAAAATAGCATATTCTTCTAATTTTGTCAGTGCAAACTTAAAACATAAATAATATCTGAAGTACTTTTGTATTTCACTATAGAATATATTAATATTGGGGAAAAACAATTACGGAAAATCTATAAAAAAATTGTATAAAGTAATAGATTGGTATGTGTAGAAGTGGTTTACAGTTGTGACTAAAAATAAGTCACTATTCATGCATTTAAATGGTTATTAGAAATTAGTCACCACAGTTTACAAATGTGTGCATGTACTTTATTTATTTTGATAGTTGTATTTTGTTAACATGTGGTTCAGCAGATAAACAATTTTAACTAGTCACCACAATTTAAAAATGTGTGCATGTACTTTATACTGATAGAGTATTTTGTTAACATGTGGTTCTAGCAGATAAACAATTTTAACAAAACAATTTGTGACAAGCAACTTTTGTATGGGTGAGGTACAATCTAATTTCATTTAAATTATGGGCCTTGTTTGGGGCACATTTAGATTACCTTAATCATAATAATTTCTTCTTTGATATAGTGTGAATGGGTAAAGATTACAATTCTCAATTTTAATTTGAAATAAAATTTAACTAAACAGATTTATTATTCGTTTACATTTTAAACCATGGATATCAAATCTGATTTTTCACCATTATTTTTTAGTTTCCCTCTACTTAGCCTAATTGACATATCACTATGTAATGATAGAACTTATACAATTAGTACAGTTATGTAGATCTGGTAAGATAAATAATTTTTTAGCCAGCATATAGTGGTAGCCTTTTCATAAAAATGACAAAGCACTTCTTGATTAAAGTATTTATAATGCTAGTTGTAAATTATAGAATCTATCTAAGGAATTTTATTAGATGATTCTTGATATAACTATTTAGTTTATAATATTCAGAAGTAAAAATATTCTTAATATTTTAAGTGATTAAATTAATTCTTTAAATTATTTGGAACCTTAACTTGCAGCATACAATCACCTAATATTTCATGTTAACAATATTCTGTTATCAATTTAAGAAAAATGTTTGTGAATAAAATAAAAATATTAAACAATTCTAGTCATATTATGTACTTTGTATATATTTATGAGGCTATCTTGTATTTTTAAAATCAAAGTACATACTACATAATCTTTATGATAAAATATACACTTGACACTGATCATGATGAGTATGGAAGTGTAATATACAAAACTAGCAAAATATCAGTATACAGACACTAGAAATGGAGAAAATGCTGGTGTAAATGAAACTGGCTTATTCTGAACATGGATAAATCTGGTAACATGGTAATGATTGTTTCATAAATAATACTATTTAATATCACAGTAATGAATAAATAATACTAATTTAAACCATTTCGGTAGTGCTAACTCTATATCCTTCAGTAAACTGTTTAACAGTATCTACAATGTAAAGAAATGGTTTAGATTGATTCGGTTTTTCAAAATTGGACAAGTATTGCAATTACAATGTACATATAATTTAAACAGACTGAGTAAAATTTTCTACAACGTAAGGCTATTGCTTTACATTTCTTTGATAATTATTATCTTAAGTAATAGGCCTGTGGATCTTTCTCTTTCTTGTTTGTTTGTATTGTGTTGTAAATTTAATTATATTTAATGAATTAAAAGATTCATAAAATTGAGTATAAATATATCAAAAACAGTTGATGCCAAATGCACAGTTACCATAGACCAGTGGTTCCCAACCTTCTTGTGCCCAAGAGCACATTCAAATTTTCAGAAGAGTGGCAGGTGTCAACAATTATTTTTGTACTGGACATTCAATAATATGCAAAACATCATATTTAGTATTTCATAATATATGAAGCTATAACATTAAAGAGGTAATTTTGCACATAAAATGTTCATTAAATTATTCATCAATCAATATTTTGCTATTTCTATGTAAATTTGCTCTTTTTTGAATATACCTGAAAGATAAATTAAGTAGTTTTACAAAATACTATCTTAAAGATTCTTCATCTTCTTTATTTTCTAAAATTGTAAATGTTGTTGAACTAGTAATCAAAATATATTTATTATTATTACTTTAACAAAGATAGCCTGTTATGGTTATTTAAAAAATTCTTTGTATCGTTATGTACATTTAGATTTGAATAAACAAACATGTATAAAGTTAAGCACAAAATCATAAGCTCACATTCAGCAATGAATGGAGAAAAGATATTAAAATTCACATGCTTTTTGTAATACGTCAGTATGATTTTTAGCACTGCATTTCGTCAGCAAGTTTTTAGCAGTTGGGGTAGTAAAATTATATACCCATTTGCATCAAATTGTCAAGATGAGCATCTGTATGTAAGTCAGGATCTGTATTTTGCTCATCATTGAGAAGAGAGCTGTACATAGATAAATGGAATTAAAATAAAAAGCTTTATTTGTATCATACATATTTTAATGCAGGAAACCAGATTTCAAAATGTGTCATCTGTTGTGTATCTTTTAGAACAAAATCATTTGAACATTCACAATCTCCTTTTCCACTTCCTTTCTTACTCGAAGGAGACTAGCGGTCAAAGTAGTATGTTACCACTAACTGGCAGGTAAAAGAATTCACAAGTTAATGTCAACTCAGTGATGATGAACTGTTGAAATCTCTTCAAACTGTTCCAAAGATGTTTAATATGTGGATAACCAATAGCAAAGGGCTAAAATCACTTTCACATACCATTTTCTTCATACTTGGGAAATATACAAGAGATTTCATCTTAGTGATATCCACAAGATCCAGTTTTGCTCTGGATGATTTTATAGAACCTATAATGAGTGTCCAGAGGTTGGACAGAACAGCCTATATCAACACTACTTTTCATAACTCATTGGGGTGTATATAAATGCATTGGCAGGCACCATGGCGCCTACAGGCTCTAGATTGGGAAACACTGCCATAGACAATACAATGCTTCAGTATTTTCAGTATGGTGGATGTTTGGCGAGAGCGAATTTGCCCTTATGTTCTCTCCATATATAGAGCTCAGTGGTCTAAACAGGCTATAGGTTGATCATTTACTCCAGGGAGAGAATTCATTTTCTCAACAGACTATTGGTTAATCATTAACTCAAGGGAGAGAATTCAGATTTGAAATAGGCTATAATTTATATTGGTTCATCATTTATTCCAGAGATTCCTCTAGCAGCAGTAAACTATAATTTCTATAGAACAGCGTGTGCCTTGAAGTGAGTTGTGAGATGGGAGGCATGAATCTGCTTTTTTCTCTCAGCTGATCTTGCTTCTTGTATGCTTCTCATAGTGTGAGCACCCTATTGCACTGAGTGTGAGTCTAGAGACTAGTGTAGTTCTGACCATGTGATTATGCCAAATGCACTGAGGTTAGGATCTAACACTCCCATATAATGTTATTTCACTACACAATATTATTCATATTATTATTTATTTATTAGATGCTGTTCATACTGAACACATTTTTAAAATATTAGATTTTTATTCTTGCTGGTTATAATTCTAATATATATATATATATATATATTTTCACAAATAATGCTTTTAAAGTTTAAGATATGATATTTAACGCACAACTTGAAATATATATTTTCATTTACCTGGTTTGTTTTTCTTTTTCAAGGCAAGATTGTTTAAATGATGTTGAGTTAAGCTGAGGAAGGAAAAGTTTTGGATGATGTGGAGTTCATTAATTGAAGATGAAAAACTTGGAGTTTAACTAGAAAAGAAACAAAACAAGCTGACTTTACTGAGGTGGAGTGTAGCATTAAAACACATAGGACTTGACTGTGGTGAAGTTTAGCATTAGAACACACAAGATTTGTCTGAGGTGAAGTTTAAAATCAGAACACACAAGAATATCTGAGGTGAAGTTTAGCATCAGAACATACAAGAATATCTGAGGTGAAGTTTAGCATTTGAACACACAAGATTTGTCTGAGGTGAAGTTTAGCATCAGAACACACAAGAATATCTGAGGTAAAGTTTAGCATTAGACCACACAAGGTTTGTCTGAGGTGAAGTTTAGCATCAGAACACACAAGACTTATGATGGAGTTGAGTTTAGCATTAGAACACACAAGACTTGTGATGGAGTTGAGTTTAGCATTAGAACACACAAGACTTGTGTGATGGGGTTGAGTTTAGCATTAGAACACACAAGACTTGTGATGGAGTTGAGTTTAGCATTAGAACACACAAGACTTGTGATGTGTGGAGTTTAACATTAGAACACACAAGACTTGTGATGGGGTTGAGTTTAGCATTAGAACACACAAGATTTAAAATGTGTGGAGTTCAGCATTAGAACACACAAGATATGAATGAGGTGAGTTCAGCATTAGAACTTAAAAAGTATTGACTGACATGGAGTTTAGTATTAGAGCATAAAAGGGGTGGAATTTAGCTATAGAATACCAAAGACTTGACTGCTCAGTTTAACATTAGCTACAAAGTTAGAACATACAAGATAAGACTATGGTGGAGTTTACCTTTAGAACACAAAAAAAATTGACTTAGGAGGGGTTTACAGAACACTTAACTAAGGTCTAGTGTAGTTAGAGAAGAAAAAGAATTTGACAGATGGATTTTAACTTTATAAAAATATAGTTGACTGAGGTGAAGTTTAGCTTTAGAAAAGATGAGACTTGGCTGAGGTGGAATTTATAATTAGAAGAAAAATATTTGGCAGAATGAGTGTAGCTATAGGAGACAAAAGACTTGGCTAGGGTGGAGTTTGAAAAAAGTGACATTTACATGCTCCCTGAAACCATTAAACTTTAGAATTAAGACATGTATACAAGGTAGACAGATAAAGTAAATTATGTGCTAATTTTTCAATTAAGAATTAAATCTTTATCACATTTCAACTTCTGTCAAGTTAAATTACAATACAAAATTTCCTTATGTACATTATAATAATTTTCCACAGGTAAGACTGGACTGAAAGATAAAATAAATATTAAACAGAGGAATGAAAAGAAAACGTTTTTGTGAAAAAAAAAGTTTCTGCAAGTTTATCCTTTTGTGGAAAAAAATGTTTATACAAGTTTATTTAAGTAACAGTCTAGTGTTTGGATCCAACACCCTGAGTCGAAAACAAAATTGCACCAAATGTATTCTTACACAGACTCACTTATTAGCATATTGAGTGGAGTAATATTAGCAGACCCATTTCTGAAATAAATTACTCCAATAACATTTTGGTTAGCTGGCCAGGCATAAACATTAACAATGATAAAGAAACATCTTGATGGTGCATTATGTACACAACCACCATATAAGTAGCAACATTTATGTAAATGTCCAATTAATCTTTTTCACGTCAAACCAAGTGTTTTCACTTTCCTATCTTGAATTTGTAGAGTGAAGTGGCTCTCAGTAAATAAAAGTCTTATTCCATTTCATGCATAAAACCATTCAGTCATAACTGGTAAACATAGTTTCTTATCCCAATTTAAGAGCAAAAATATTGCCACCTGAAACACAAACAAACTGCAGTTTACATGTGCAACAATTATGTCCTTTGGGTGAAACATTTCAGTTATGTCTACTGAGCATTTGCATTAGTCAAAAGTGCAGGAGATGAAATTATGTCTGAAAGTCTAATGATTAAACTGTTTCAGACTTTAAGAATTGCAATTTGGGCTAGTCACAATAAGAACCATAACCGGACAAGAAAATACCACTGCTTGCATTTTCCTCTTGCCCATCAGTATCCACACAGCCGAACATTTTCCATCTTCTGAGGGTCTATGTCCATCACAGAGGCTAGACTCTTCATGAAGTACTGGTTCACTTCATTCATTGTGTCTTGCCAGCGGCAACGTAAACATGAACAATTGCAATGGGGCCATGGACAACGATCTAACAACTGGTGTCGACATTTTGATTCACTGTCTGATTCTCTTCTGTTGCGGTCATTTTCTGTTTTTGGCCCTGTTTATTGTTGAGACAAACAAGTAGATAAGGGCAATATTTCACAATGTATACAATAAATATATACCATTATAACATATTTGCCTTGATTAAAAATTATATATAAAATATATAATTAAGTTAACAATATTATCACCCATTTGCATTTCTTCATGAATTATGTGTGCTTATCACCCTCTATTAACCAATTTGTAAAGGTGTGCTACCTATAAATGACAATAACTCTTACTCTGTGCTTTAAAAGTTGCATATTGTAATCATCATTTAATAAACATACCTCCATTCTGCACATTTGTTTGGCGAGTCTGCTTTTTCTTCTTCCTTTTTTGTTTCCACTTTTGCTTGGCTTGACCAGCAGGTGGAGAATCAGCTAGTGGTGTGTCATTTCGTGATGACACTCCTGACGGCTGCCTGAACAGCCCATGTGTGGGCAATTCAAATATTATATATCAGTGTTTATGGAATCTTTAATTAGTCTAAGAATTAATGCAATAAGAGGTCATATTATCATTTATGTCAGAAGTCGCATTATCATTTATGAGAAAAAATAAAGACTATAATGAATGAAAAATAAATTCATTTACAAGGGAATTTGATGCAAGACATTATATTATTCAAAGTAGTACAAAGCAGCAAAAACTGTTAACTATGTCTCTGCATCATGGATACTGGATATATGATGTACAATCAAGACATACATTGATAGATTAAAAACATGATTTTATATTAAACAAAAACAGTTAAAAGTAACATTTACCAGAATTAAAGTTTGTTGTAGATTTAAATGCATTCATATAATATAATGTAGTTTTTCTCAATTATTGTCATGCTCTTATTGTTTTAGTTTCATTTGGGATAATGTCAGATTATACTATGCATAGTCAGGAAATAAATTGCACAAATCTAGCTCACATATTCTATCACTAATAAAGGTCAAAGTTCACCTAAGGAACCTTTAGCATATCTTGCTGGCATCAATAATGTCAGAGTACATTATAGAAATTACTCATTTCATACTTTACATGCTTCTGGTCACACTAATAGCCAATGTTTATAATTTATCTGGTCATATTAATGGCTACTATGTTTATAACTGATCTGGTCACACTAATAGCTATTTATTTGTAATTTATCTGGTCACACTAATAGCCAATGTTTATAATTTATCTGGTCATATTAATGGCTACTATGTTTATAACTGATTTGGTCACACTAATAGCTACTTGTTTATAATTTATCTGGTCATATTAATGGCTAATATGTTTATAACTGATTTGGTCACACTAATAGCTATTTATTTGTAATTTATTTGGTCACACTAATAGCTATTTATTTGTAATTTATTTGGTCACACTAATAGCTACTTGTTTATAATTTATCTGGTCAAATTACATGGCCAATATGGATGAACTCCTAGTCATGCATAAGATTTAATATTAGGAGCAATAAATATCATAATGTGGGAATTCCACATTTTGTGAACATTCTTTTCAGTTATTCCTCTACCACCACTTGCTCCTGGTTTTAGGCAGCTAATGCTATTAATATAAAATCCTAGAAAAAAGTTAAAAATGTTCTAAGAACCTGGTAATGAAGAAGTAAGCATACCTGTTTCTTTATAACTAATCATCAAGCATAAGCAATAATAAAAATCGTATGTGCATAGCTAACCAGCAAACAATATATAACAAAAGAATGAACTATAAGCAATAATAAAAATCGTATGTGCATAGCTAACCAGCAAACAATATAAGAAAAACAATCTGTCCAAAACTAACCTGGTGACATAAGAAACACCCGTGTGGGAATGGTGACAGGCAGAAACAGTAGACCTAGTATCTTTTTCTTCCCAGCAATAAATGGACTGTGATAATGTTACTCCATCAATAGACAATTTGTGCCATTCACTGCAAGGCAGACAATATACTGATTAATGTTTTAGTACTCTACAGGCAATATTTTTTGACTGACTTTAAAACTAAGATAAAAAATTGGGTAAAGAAAGAGATCTACATCTAAAATCATGCCCTAAATACTGACAATGGACAATTGAGTTAAAACACCATTTACATAACAGATACTTCATTTGGCAGCACAACAATTAACAAAGAAACATTACATTACTAGCAATTAAAGAGATGTTTTTTATCTCAAATGTAAAATTAATACTATAAATACTAACTACAGAAACCTACTGAAGTATCCAATTATGCACCTCATGAAGAGATTCAGAGATCTTGAAAATTAGCATATAAAAGTTCTTAATGGCTCTGTACAAATATATTTTTCATTGAACGGCTTACTTCCACTCCTCAAGGAATCAATGTATCATCTAGAAAACAAGATGTCTTATGTCGGCTTGATTTTTCAGGCTCATGGATCTCAATATGATTATATTAAACTTTACTAAAGACATATTGTCCATCTACAACCTTTCTGATCCTCTACAGACACATCTCTTTACACACTTTAATGGCCATCTGCAGACACCTTATTACTACAAAATATCGTGATCCTCTATAAATAGACTCCCTGTCTCCTTTTAACTATCTTTGATTCTTTACAAACTTTCACAACCCTCTGTGAACAGATGCCTCGTCTTTTTACAAACATTTACATCTCTCTACAGATGCCTTGTTGTAGCTTGTATGCAATTTATTTTCATATGAGCCTTACTTGATCACGACCATAGAAAAACATGGAATTTGCAGTCCTCTTTCTCAGATGTCTAACTGTAGCCAAAATGGGATTAAAGACTGTCAGGGTCTAAGTAATCATTTATTAAGTAGAGGAATATTATGTGCTTATATATATTTTAGATATAAATTACATAAAAATGTTTTTATATACAAATTTGATGAATGTAATCAGTTATATATATATTCTGTGGTAATGAATTAGGTAAAAATATTACACCTTATCTGCTCAGCAGTTATATTATCAGCTATAAATTGTGTGATAATATATTAGGTAAAAACAACACCTTAGCTGTTCAGCAGTATATAATCAACTGTGATAATGAATTAGGTAAAAATATCATCATCTTACCTGTTCAGCAGTATATAATCAACTATATATTTCTGTGATAATGAATTAGGTAAAAATATTACTCTCTTAACTGTTCAGCAGTATATAATCAACTGTGATAATGAATTAAGTAAAATATTAACCCCTTACCTGTTCAGCAGTACTTCATGGGAAACACAGGCAGGAGCAAACACGGCCCTAGGAAGATAACAAGCAGTGATTGCTGTAATGTATGACTTTAATTTTAATATACTTCTTTCTTGTATTTTATAACAGTTTATGGCTAGCATTTTTGTTGATTCTAGGCGTGAAGGTTTGTTTTATTTATATTGGAAGATCAATAATCATAAATTTTTCTTTTAAAACAAAAACAGAAAAGCACTTTATCCTATATGTCATAGTTTTCATATTTAAAACTTCATTTAAATGTAATTTGTGTTGCTGGCTAACACATTTCATTGGATTCATCATGAAATGATGTTGCTGGCCAATATTTTTCAATCCCATTCACCAGTAATTTGTGTTTCTGGCCAACATACTTTACTGAATATTCATCCATTGAGTACAAATTAAATTTTTCAAGTCATTTGTTTGTGTTTGTCTTTGGTACTAATGTGTGTGAATATTTTTAATTATGATTATCATTAGTGATTAAATTGGAATAAAAATGCAAAATGAAATATTCTAATCATAAATATTTCAACTGATTTATTAAAAGATTACTGCAACTGCAATAATTCCAAGAAAATGTATATAATAATAATTTATTATTTGGTGATGACAATATTAAATGTCACCAAGAAAGTTTATTTTTAAATAATTGCATTATTATGAAAATATTTTATGAGTTTCATTATCAGTTAATTGTTGAAATTATGTAATTACCATTTAAAAACAGCAAAAGCATGTTATAAAAAAAGTTATTTGGCCCAATTTTAATTTTTAACTTTTCCACTAGAAAATAATTTTAGAAAAAGTGTCACCATACATTTAAGTTGTGACACTTTATTGCTGGCACATACACTCACCTCTTAAGAATGGTAAAAATTATGTGAGAAATTTAACTTAAGAAATAAATATTGAGAGTGGGTGGGAGATACAAATGTAAAAACTCACGTTGTGTTCAGCAGTGTGGTTCTAACCTGCTCTCCGAGCTGAAGAAGATAACGCCATTGATCACGGTTAAGATCAAAACCATTACTTTCATCAAAGACATTGTCCACTTTAATTTGTGCTGCATCATATAAATTCTGAACGATGTAAACAGGTGCTGAAAAAAACCCAGAAATGTGAGTTTTCAGAGTTGTCTTTTTACAGTATATTTTAGATGAAAAGAAATAGGGAGCATAAAAATAAGGGGTTGGGGTTGTCTTTTTAACCATATATTTTACACCTGATAAAATCAAGCTCCTTCAATACTGTTAAGTTCATAGACTCTAAACGTTTTAAAACTGATAACAACCTAAGTCAGTTTGGTGTGACCTAACTAGAAAATAACATTAGTCAAATACGAAACATGATAATTTGAGGATGAGGCTCTTACATTCAAATTATTTATACTGACACTTTGTAGCACATAAAATAAATTTCATGTACATAGAAGTTCATCAAAAATGTAAGCACTAAATGCCTAACTATATCATAACATAATCACTCTATTAGTTCTAGTCATAAGATGACCGAATAAGCAGATAAAATGTCTCATCACAGTGCAACAGAAACAAAGTAGTGATGCTTAGTCATAGTGTAGCACCCATGAGTTTAATTATTATTTTGAGCATTATTTTGTATTTGTCTACTGCGGCCTGCTGGCCTTCTTAGCCCATGCTTGAAATCTGACCTCTGCACCGGCAACTAGATTTACAGCTTGGGGTCAGTGAGTTAGCTTATGTGACCCTTTTGTTAGGTGCAGAGGTCTCTGTGCAGGAATTGCTAGTGTAATTATCTGCAGACGAATGATGGTGATTAATGACATGAGGGCAGGTGCACAGAGTATGACAGTGTTGATTGGGTGTGAGGTGCTCCGGCAGCACGCATCTGGGCTGGGAGGTCTGCCCTTAGTTTTTATCTAAGCAATTTCCGACATTTTTCCCAGGCTGTATAAATAGGGTGACAGAACTCTGCAACAAAAATACAGACAAAACAGACAAGATGAGAGGATTGGTGCATAGGATAAACTTAAGACTCCTGGGCCTTAGGGCCGATAGTTAGGTGGATAGTTTAGGGAAAACCTAGACTCCTGGGCCTTAGGGCCGATAGTTAGGGTGGATAGTTTAGGTTAGGTTGTGTGGAAATTTACTGGTTGTGCTGTTGAACAGTATTGTAATAAGCAGACTGATGCAGATGAGCAAAGTGATGAGGAAAGCATTCAAAGTGCAGAGGTAGAGATGCCACAAAATAAACCATGAATGATGCTGACTTGTAATGATTCAGAATCTGAGTCTGGGGATGACATGACCCTGGGTTCCATTGTTGAGAGTGAATTGCAGAAGTACAGAGAAGAACCAAAAATTCTGAAGTCACAAGATCCTCTGAAAGTTAATGCCTGTCGTTTTCCAAAATTGGCATCTTTTGTTCCTACAGTATTATGCATACCAGCCACACCTGTTCCATGTAAGAGACTGTTCAGCTTATCTGGTTATAAACTGTGTGCATCTTTAACTCCTGACAATGTGAAGAAGTTAGTCTGCTTAAAAGACTGGTCGAAATCTATGGAGTGACTGAGTGAACTGAACAATAACAGTAACAGTAGGATTAAATTTGAGTGTCATTTTGTTATCAATTTAGTTGTTTTTATGTATTAATTAATCGTTAATTGTTGTAAGATTAATCAGCAAAGAAATCATTAATCATTAACAGCCATAATTATAATGCTTTCTATTCAGAAAAGAAATGCATCACTAGTTTTTTCTTTACATAACATTTTCAAATTGCAAGTTGTTTTAAAAATACTGACTATTCAGAAGAATCCACATGCTCAAGCTGAATCAAATTCTAGACTATTGTTCAATAAAGAGCAAGCTTTTTTGAAAGTTGAATCTAATTTTAGACTTTTGTGGCCTGTGGGCCATGGTTTGTGCACCCCTGTTCTTGACCATATTCACTGTACCTTTGCATGACAGGTAAGATCTTAGAACTGTTACCACAATGCTTCAAAGGACCATGATCAATAATATTGTACAACTTACTTAGATCTGGTTAAGAGCACAATGCTTTGGAGGACCATAAATAACATCTTACAACTTCCTTAGATCTGGTTAAGAGCACAATGCTTTGGAGGACCATAAATAACATCTTACAACTTACTTCGATCTAATGCTTCAAAAGACCATGATAGGTAACACCCTACATTTTAGAGGTGGTAAAATATACATAGTCCTGAAAGGACCATACTAAACAAGATCCTACAGCACATTTAGAACTGGTAAATAGCAAGGATGATGTTAAAGGACAGTATAATTTCTGGTAGTTGTTAATGGTGGTGTAATTTCTTTTAGACCTGTCACATAAATATTACAGCATTTTAGAAAAAACATATTTATTTAAACACTCAATTGAATTGCTTAGCATTGCTCTTTACATAACAATAAAAACAAATGGAGAATGTGTACGTGATCTTTTTATTTTGCTGTTTGCTCAATTGCAGTAAGTCTGTGTACCTTTGATCTTTTCATTGTTAGTTCAATTGCAATAAGTCTGTGTACATTTGATCTTTTCATTGTTAGCTTTATTGCAGTAAGTCTGTGTACCTTTGATCTTTTTATTGTTAGCTCTATTTCAATAGAACTGTGCACTTTACTCACTTTACATTTTGCTGTTTGCTCTATTGCAATAGATTGTGCACTTTACTCACTTTTCAAACTTGGATAGAGACGATGTCCAAAGTAGCAACGCCATACTTCAGATGGATACTGTGTGCGACAGTCATGAGGTAGGCGTGGTTCCCACATCCTGAAAAATATTCTTTCGTATAAAAAACACAATAGAGCAAATAGTTAAGTTACAAGTATGGCTCACCAAAAATTACATTCAATATATATATATTATACAAGATAATAATATCCAATTCTACTACCTCTTTAATTAAGGTTGTTAGTAAATTTCTTATTCTATTAGTAAATCCCTTGTAAACAGTTAGGATCTATGGAATTGTAATAAGTGACTTAATGTACCCAACGAACACTGATATCATGCAGAAGACATAATTTTATGGCAGTTCTTATATATTTCAACTAATGTTACATATCATGTTGTTGAACTAGTGTTAGGTATTTCAACTAATGTTTCAAATTGCAAATAATGTCATATTACTCAACTATTATGTCTCCCAGCTGTTGTAAGTAGAATTAATTGAAATGCGAAACATTTCAAAGAAATGCTACTTATGATTTCACAAAGAAAACTTGTGTACAATTACTCTTTACTGGACTTTTATTCACAGTTAATGAACAACAAAGTACGTAATCTCCTTTATGATTTCACAAAGAAAACTTGTGTACAATTACTCTTTATTGGACTTTATTCAAAGTTAATGAACAACAAAGTATGTAATCTCCTTTATGATTTCACAAAGAAAACTTGTGTACAATTACTCTTTATTGGACTTTATTCAAAGTTAATGAACAACAAAATATGTAATCTCCTTTATGATTTAGGATACCTGGATCATTTCTTGTGAGTATGAATGATATCTGATCAACATTTAATAAGATCTCGGCAATATATATTTTACATGGAACTGAGAGATTGATCAAGTTATCATGCAGTGATCTTTGTTCAGTATAATAAGTGGACCTGGTCACTCAAGACAGCACACAAAGACAATACACAAAGAGACTGCTCAAAGAAAGACAGCACACAAGGACAATACACAAAGAGACTGCTCAAAGAAAGAGCATACAAAGACAACACACACAAAGACAGCATGTGCACACAAAGACCCCACTCAAAAATACCTCACAAACATGCAAAGAAAATCCTTAAAGACAGACTGCATGCAAAACCAACATACAGAAAGCTCTCAAAACAGTACTCAAAGACAAACATGCAAAAGGAGCACTCAAAAACATTACTCAGACAGAACACAAAGACACAAGCACACAAAAAACAGCACTCAAAAAATGACAGTGCACAAGGGCAACCAACCACTTGAAGATAACACAAAAAACACATGAAGACTGATAAGCACTCCAAGGAAAGTAAAGCAAATTATTTAAGTTATTAAAAAATTATGCTTTAACCGCAGTAAATTTACATTTAATGTCAGAGTTACAAATCCTATTTTATTTTTCTTAATCTCTTTTCAGTTATAAGTAGAGTTAATGTCAAGTACAGTACCTTCAGGAGTGTGCTGAATAGAATAGAAAATTAATCATTTGGGATTGTCAGTTTTAAAAACAAATATGGTTTGTTCATTCAGATTTTATCTTCTCGTTTGTAAAAATTTAAGCTCCATTGAATAACAGTAACATATTTATCTTTCATCTAATTTTTTTCTACAGGATCTAATATTGGTCTGTTGGAGACTTGAAGAAGACAGATCGCTAATGCAGATGTTTATAGTTAAATATTCCAATGGAACTTTCTACACAACCCAATATCAGTCTATTACAGAGTTAAAAAGGAGTTTGTCCCCTTGTCCTCCTTAGACATCCTCATATAAATAATACTTGCATGATTAGTTTTAATATCATTATTGCAGCTCATATATATATATATATATTGTTGCTGCACATCGATATTACTAATTAAAAACACTGATTATAATCATACAAAGTTAATGTACTTCCATGTTATTAGTCATAAACCATTCATATACGATATGATCATGTACTGTTGTATTATTATTCCTTCTTACTAATATACACTATGATAAATAGAGTTACTGTATTGGTATATTATTAATTCTAAATTATTGATATATATATACTGGAGTCCACGCTGTATGCTGACGATTGGTGAACAGCTGTAGGCATTATGACAGGCACGTCCTCGAAAGGGCTCATTGTCAAGGAACCAGCCTGCATCCACAAGTCCACGCACCTGAATTTGCGGTGCACGTGCTTTCACCAGTTCTGCCACATGATCAACATTGACAAGCACACCTGTACCGCCAGCACTGGTCAGAAAAAAGCATCAATATATGCTTTATATATAGTCTTAAACTGTTTAAAGTTTATGGATATTAATTCATTAATTTTTACTCAAATGCACGTATACACACATACATTGTGCTCTTTATTATAGAATACCACATTTTTCATTGTCATTCACATTTCATAGATTTGGTCACTGAATATCAACACCTTTTCAAGAATATCAACACTTCCTTTTGTTTAAAAACTTCCTCAACAAGAAAACTCTATGTGTGTGTGTGTGTGTGTGTTGTGTGTGTGTGTGTTGTGTGTGTGTGTGTGTGCGTGTTGTGTTTGTGTTTGTGTTTTGTGTGTGTGTTGTGTGATTGTGCTTAAGTCAAAGGGGTTGGCAAGAAAGAATGCTGAAATACTTATCATAAGCAGGGTTACTGAGAGCTCTTGCTGACCCTGGGGCCCCATCTTTTGCAAAAGTTTGTTAACATGCAAAAATGATTGCACTGTTTAAGGTGAAAAAAATTTCCTTGTGAAGGACCCTTAAGATGCTGTGGACCCTGGGAATTCCACACCACTAGACCTACCCTCTTGACAGCCCTGAGCATATGGGCCTGATACTCTCTTATTACACACTTTCAAACGATAACTGTTTCCAAAACTTTGCATGTGTATGTGTAGCATATCTATGAACTGTGCTGATGTTCAGAAAAAAATGCAAGTTAGAAAAAAATATTCCTTTTAATAAAGGCAGAGACAAAAAATGCTGTTTATGTATTAAATTATGCTTAATTTTTTAAAAATAAATGAATGAGTGAATAAAGATAAAGTACCTGCTGCCTGTGACAATGAGCTTCTTTGCCTTTCGAAGGCCTTTTTTCATCAGCTTCTTCATGACTTCCTCAATAATCAGAGAGCCCATGAAGGCAAAATCATCACCTGGCAGTCAAAGGCAATCAGTTATTTGCTGACAACATGAGGAACAATGACTAAATAGGAACTCTAATAAATTCTGGATTTTAAATATTTTAGTGAGTGACATCATCAGTCAGAAGTGAGAAAATAACATTGGACAGATCAGTAAACATTGATGTCACAAGAGTGTATGGAGAATTTTATAGGTCCCCCCCCCCATCCACCCATGTAAGGATGGTTCAAGAAGTAGGGGTTAAAGAAACTTATCAAAGACAACAGGTACAAACCACATGAAATTTGTGAAGTGGATAAAACTAGCTTAGTTTAGAAAATAAATAAATAATTATTGTTAATGTTCACTTTGTCAAAAACAGAAAAATATTCTTTATTGCAAGGTTGCTAAAAGCATTATCCTCATATAAAGATATGTATCAGGTGATTTTGCCATCAAGCAAGACTCTTTTATAAGACTTTTAAAATGATAAAAAGAAATGCATATAATTCTTCTAGCCAATTCAACATGGAAATCTGTGAGAGTTCAGTGACAGGCTCAATGAATCTTGTGAAAGGTAAAAAGCACCCAGTTTCACAGAACCTGAAAATGATCATGCTACTATTGCTGACATCCTGAAAATGTGCAGTTTGTAAACCCTTACATTGGGGTGATCTTGCCTTTAAACATCCTCTCAATCTTCCTGCCAATAGATCAGAGTCTCACTGTTACTACAGACTGTAACCAAGAGTTACAATAATCACCATATAGATGCAGAAATTCTGTAGATGGAGCATAATATTCACTCTATGTAATGAGCTGTTGCAAATGCAACACCAATGCACAGTACATTTATAACATCAAATAATCATTGGATGAAGTCAAGCAGAAAATCCAAAATCATTTTGGCAACTATCGTAATGAAAGTCAATATTAGCAGCCATTATAGACTTGACAGTAGCAGGCAGCACACTAGGTCTGATGAGAATATTTTATATACCTCATAAAATTTTAAGCAAACTGAAATGAGGATGAAATTGGTATTAGATAAAGAGACTTTGGTTTATGTTGTGTTCAGATATATATAGATGGGTGATCAAACAATAAATTCCAGACCAGACAAAAGTAAGTGATTGTGAGCAAACTGTGAGGTTGGCTGGCCAAAATCATTTCAACTTTCAGAAGGATGGTGACATTTCAAATTCAAATGCTGGAAAAAGTTGAATATCAATGTTTGCATATTCACATCTCAGGAAATATTCTGATAAAAATGAAAAATTGTGGTACACAAAAAGTGTTCACAAAAATGAACTTTTATATATAAACTATTTACATACCAGTAGTTATCCAAAATAAATTATTAATGACATATGTAAAACTATGTGGTGTTTGATTTTTTTGTTTTTAAAATTACTATGATTTCTTTCACATTTATTAATTTATTATCTGATGTTTCACCAGTGGGGTTGATATCTTCACTAAAAAAAAATGCACACATAAACCCTGAACTTTTATCAACAAAAAACATCCTAAAAGTAGTTAACTGAATGTTGGATCATTATGTACTGAAGTAGTACAGAATTGAAAAGAGAAATAAAAGAATAATGCAAGGAGAAATACAACTTAAATCATGTGAACAAAAAATATTTTGTTTTTAAATTGTAGAAGAGAGAGAGAAGAGAAAATTCCCAATATGAACGAAACATGACAAAAGTCAAGATTTCTAATCTGATACTAAATGACAATTAACAAAATATCAAGAACAATAAAACAGAGAAACAATAATAAAAATGCATCATATACTCTTTGTTTTATTTTTGGTCCCGCTCCAGGAGTCACTTGAACAATAGGGTATCAATCTGAAACCAATAGCCAGACATTTTAAAAATAATGAGCTATACACACTATATGATTTTTATCTACATATAAAAATATTAAGTGATATGTATATTGATAAACATTGTTTGGATACACACACACGGATGGATGGACAGACAGACAGATATGAGACAGACAGATAGATAGACAGACAGACAGACTGATTCAGCAGTACATTTATTAAGCCAATCTCAGGCTGCTTATTAAATATTGTTTCATAACATTTACATCATGGTCAGATATATCTCTGTTATCTTTAGTTACTTGAAATGTTTTCAATGCAGCAACTTAAACAATAACAGAGTCTGCTGTTTGTATTTACTTCTGAAAGTGATTGTGGGTCAAAGGCATTTTGTGCACAATGACTACTGGATATGATAGTGGATTGAAGGTACTTTGTGCACATGGCAAGTGGATCCAAAGGCATTTTTATGCACAATGACTACTGGATATGATAGTGGATTAATGGTACTTTGTGCACATGGCAAGTGGATCCAAAGGCATTTCGTGCACAATGACTACCAAAGTTTTCTTCATGATCAGCATCAAAACACAGTCATCAAGTTTTATCATTCACTTGGTACTGTGCAGAAATATTTTAATGAGATTATACACATCTAGGTGCAACTTGAAAACCATAGTGTCTGGAGCATTCATGAAAAAAGTAATTAAATTATTTAAAGAAAAGTATGACTGCCCCTTTCTTATAAAGAGGAGTCATGAAAGTAATTAAATTATTTTATAAAGAGCTCGACTGCCCCTTATTATATAAAGAAGTAATGAAAGTAATTAAACTATTTAAATAAAGGCAGTAACTTATATAAAAAGTACAGCAAATTACTTATGAGCAGCAATTCATAATATATAAACAGCAACAAAAATTAAATACAAACAACAGCAAATAATATTAACAAGAAGCATATATAAACATTTACAAATTATATACAAATAGCAACACATATAAAAAACATAAAAAATATATACAAATATTAGCAATTTATATATTTGTAGTAGCAAATTATATACAAATTTAAATTTACTTCTTATGCATTATTGTTTCTTTTATTATAAAAACACTGAAGTTTTAAAAAGTATTGTAAAATTTATTCTAGTTAAATTTAAACACAAATTAATTATTAATAAATATTAAACAGTAAATAAAGAAATGTGTGCATGGTTAAAAGACATATTTTTCATAAATAAATAAAATTTACAATTAATTCTAAATAGCTAAAACATTTAAAGGCAGTTATAATCATTTACGTCAAGTTATCGTGAAAGTAATAAGGATTAAAAAATCTCACATCATGTTAGCGTGAAAACAATATGGGTTATAAGACCTCACTTACAATGTTAGTCTGAAATTATTGGTTACAAGATTTACACCTTACTTACACCATGTTAGCATGAAAATAGTATGGGTTTTCCTCTGGGTCAGATGATAGAATTCCAGTACCTACAACAACAGAATTAAACAATCTAGTATTAATAATTAATCATTGTAATTTAAGAAAAAGGTATATAAAACTGTGGTGTATGAATGTAAGACTATCAATAAAAAAATAAAGAAAGGCAGACAGATAGAAAGAAAGAAGGATGTGGTGTATGACTGTAAAACTATCAATAAATCAATAAAAAAAAAATAAAAGGAAGGCAGACAGATAGAAAGACAGAAAGAAGGATATGAGTAACTAGTTAGCCTATCCTACACAGTTCTAATTAATTGCTCTACCCTAAATTATTCAATGTAATTGGATACCCTCCAATGTTCAGTGTAATTATCCTACCCTATACTAGTATACCATCTACTCCTCCATGTAATTAGCCTATCCCATACTGTTCCATGTAATTAGCCTACCCTACAGGGCTCCTTGTAATTAGCCTATCCTGTACTGCTCCATGTAATTAGCCTACCCTACAAAAGTACAAGGCTCCATGTAATTAGCCTACCCTACAAAAGTACAAGGCTCCATGTAATTAGCCTACCCTACAAAAGTACAAGGCTCCATGTAATTAGCCTATCCTACAGGGTTCCATGTAATTAGCCTATCCCGTACTGCTCCATGTAATTAGCCTACCCTACAGGGCTCCATGTAATTAGTCTATCTTGTACTGTTCCATGTAATTAGCCTACCCTACAGGGCTCCATGTAATTAGTGTCTCCTGTACTGCTCCATATAATTAGTCTATCCTGTACTGCTCCATTTAATTTAGCCTAACCTACATTTGAAAAATAGTTGGATATTGTAATATTAATCTATATGTTCTTTGTAACAGATTTACTACGATTTCCTCTACTGCATAAAACTCAGGAAAATTCAGAAACCATTAAATCCATTTAAGTGTGAAGCTCCTTTTAAATGAATGACCAAGAAATTGTTTCTATAGTTTATTAAATTAAACAATAAATTCAGTGGTTTTTCTTCCTTAAAACTCATTTATCTCTATAAAATTTCTACCAGATCTGAGGTATTAGCTCATTGATCCAGCTGCTCATAAAAAATCAGCAATACCTGGAAAGACGTTAAATAATGTGATTGCATGCAAGTCCAAAAGAAGATGTCCATTTTTGACAGACTAGAAGTTTACCCTCTGCAGGCCTTTAAGAACTGACAAAAGTCCCTAATTTAATTTGATCTTCATCACAATATTAACTTTATCCTTATCATTTGATTATATTGTAATATAAAAAAAATGATACATACAATAGCAGAGATTTTAATTAGCAAATATATTTTTCATCTTATAACATAACTAAAAAACCACAATCTTAATAAATAAACAAAATATATCAACATATATGAAGTTTATTTCCTACCTTTTCTATTTCTATGTCTGGGCCGATGCCTAGATTTTAATTAGCAAATAATTTTTTCATCTTATGACAATAATTGATAGAAGATAACTAAAAAAACCACAATCTTAATAAATAAACAAAAAATATGAACATATTTGCAGCTTATTTCCCACCTTTTCTATGTCTGGGCCAGCGCCGAGAACTCATGTAATCTGGCATGACACGATGTCGCTCTGTGCAGCTTGCCTTGTCAAAGCAAAACCAGCCTCCTGTAATACAGCACAGCCTGACATTTTCTCTTTTTTTAAAAAAAAATTCTTTTATTACATTATTATGTACTGTAACAATTAGTTATGCATTACTTTACATCATAAAAAGAGTTTGATTCATATATCCATTGTAATGTGATAAAAGATTAATATAACCATTGCACTTAATAGGTGATTAAGCTATCTATTGCACTGTAATAAAAGATTAATATATCCATTGTACTGTAATAGGAGATTAAGATATCCATTGCACTGTGAAAAAAAATTAATATATCCATTGTAAAAGTATAAGGGAGATTAAGCTATCCATTGCACTTAATAGGAGATTAAGGTATCTACTGCACTGTGATAAAAGATTAATACATCCATTGTACTGTAATAGACGATTCAGATATCCCATTACATTGTGACAAGAGACTGATTCAGATATATGCATTGTACCCTTACAAGAGATTGATTCAGATGTTTAATTGTACTGTTACAAGAGATTGATTCAGATGTTTAATTGTACCATTACAAGAGATTGATTTCGATGTTTAATTGTACTGTTACAAGAGACTGATTCAGATGTTTAATTGTACTGTTTCAAGAGATTGATTCAGATGTTTAATTGTACTGTTGCAAGAGATTGATTCAGATGTTTAATTATACTGTTACAAGAGATCGATTCAGATGTTTAATTGTACTGTTTCAAGAGATTGATTCAGATGTTTAATTGTACTGTTACAAGAGATTGATTCAGATGTTTAATTGTACTGTTTCAAGAGATTGATTCAGATGTTTAATTGTACTGTTGCAAGAGATTGATTCAGATGTTTAATTATACTGTTACAAGAGATCGATTCAGATGTTTAATTGTACTGTTTCAAGAGATTGATTCAGATGTTTAATTGTACTGTTTCAAGAGATTGATTTTGATGTTTAATTGTACTGTTACAAGAGATTGATTCAGATGTTTAATTGTACTGTTGCAAGAGACTCATTCAGATTAGTAGTGGACTAAGAATAGATCTGATCCATATATGTGCTGAACTGTGATAAGAGTTTATAATATAAACATCGACTGTCCTTGAGAATTACTTTAATTCAGATAGACATTTAAAATTGGGGAATAATTTGATTTGACCTCCACTCCACTGTGTAACACTATGGAAAGCTTCCAGATATAGCTTTTCAGATATAATAGTGATCACAGAATGAATGAGATTAAGTTCTACTATTTCAAAGGTATTGTGATCAGAGCTTAATTCATATGTCAGATGTAACTATGGCTCATTTAAAATGCGGTATGTGCTCGACTATTATTTCTTATACTGTGATATGTGCTCTACTATTGTCTCCTGTACTATGAACTTGACTATTATTTCCTCTACTGTGAGTTGACTATTATCTCTTGTACTATTATATGTGCTTGACTATTGTCTCCTGTACTATGAACTTGACTATTATTTCCTCTACTGTGAGTTGACTATTATCTCTTGTACTATGATATGTGCTTGACTATTATCTCCTGTACTGTGATATGTACTTCACTCAGTTTTCTTTGTACTGACTCACATGTCTTGTATTATGTTTGTCTCATGACTTGATATGTGCTTGACTAAGATGTTTTAGCAATGTGTGTGCCTTAGATGTTTTGTACCATCCATGCTTGACTCAAATGTTTACAGTTCTTTGGTACCAAAAAATGTGTAACTCAGATGTCTTTGTACTTTGCTTGACTCAGATGTCTTTGTACCATGTTTAACTTAGAAATCTTGTACTTTGCTCCAATCAGATACTTGGTACAAAGTTTACTTTGAGGTCTTTGTTGTGTTTGACTCAAATGAGGTCTTTGTATTGTGTTTGACTCAAATGAGGTCTTTGTATTGTGTTTGACTCTGATGAAGTTTTTGTATTGTGTTTGACTCTGATGAAGTTTTTGTATTGTGTTTGACTCAGATATTTAGTACTTTGCTACACTATGTCTTGTATGTGCTTGTATTGTATATCTTTGACTTAGATGTCTATGTACTGTGCTTGACTTAGATGTTTTGTAATGCACAACTCAGATATTCTGTTGTGTGCCTGTTTCGTGTCTTTGTACTGTCTAAGATGTGAATTTGGTAGCTTGACTCAGATGTTTTTGTTCCATGCTTGACTTATAATAATTATACAAGAAGGTTCTTTTAACTGACGTTTTTCTATTCATTGTTTATTCTCGCCATTATTTCACTTAAAAAGCAAAGTTTTTTTAAAATGAGAAAAAGATCACCTTTTTTTCTGATTAAATGTTTTGTTGTTTTTTTTTGATTGAAATATACAACTAAAGTTGCCAGAATTCTGAAGTGTGTGTGTGTGTGGGGGGGGGGGGGGAGAGAGATAAATATGATTGCATCAACGAAAAGCTCCATAAAAACTACAGTGACCTGGATATTGCAAACCATTCTGGGTTTGGCACCCGATAAATGGTTGGGGAACTAATCCATGCTAGATTCTCTCTGTGTGTGGGGAATATGATGTTTATCAATACAATTAGCCCCAACTACTCTCTAGGATATCTTTCTATTACTATTAGTGTCATCACCCCATTCATAAATTCTCTATGCTAAAACGTCCACCCAAAGTGCTATGACTCACCTCATCACACACAAGATGAAGAAAGATAAATAATTAACAATTTAATTAGCATCAATCATAATTATGCATTGCATATATTCATAACAAATCAAATATTCAAATATTTTTATTTCTTTCTTTAAGGATTACTCTGAAGTGGTTTGGTTCACAAAAGTATGAAAAGATATTCTGACCACTCTGGGTCAAGAATTAAAAAAATACTCTCGCTCTTTGGGATGGGGCGGAGACCTGTCAGTCTTAGATGCATTGACCGCCATTTGCTCAATTCGGATATGCCCCATTAAAACGGTGTGGTGGGTAGAAAAGGCTATGATCAGTAGATCCCACAGACATGGCCACTACGTTCTAAGCCAGCGGGAGTAGATTCGTACTGATGAAAAGAGCCGACAAAGGGACTTAATCTCTTGCAAGTCCAACAAGAATGGCTGTCGCATCAGACTGACATGGGGTCTTATAACAATATTTAAATTTTAAAAAAATCTAATATAGTGTGTGTGTTGTGTTTCTGCAAGCTTTATCTATACATTTTAATTTTATATAATTGTGCGTGCATTTTTTGTACTGGTTTGTAAGTCGGTATGTTTTCATTCTTTCTTCTGCAGTAATGATCAATATGTTGTACGTGTTAAGTCAGTGACTCCGCTCTCTTTTCAGCAGTAAAATTTAATCTAAATACTTCAAAGCCTGACCCCATTATATTTGCCTGTTTTTACAAGAAAATGATTTTCTATTTTTTCTTTCCTTTAAAAAAAAAAATTCTTTCCCCCCACCCCCCTTTGGCAGTTTACGAATTTGGCAAAAAAAGAAGTTTTTCCAGCCAACTTAAGTAGTGAAAGGAAGAAAGAAAAAAACTTTCCGTAATCGTTTTATGCTAAAAACAAACAAAAATTTACCAAACTTTAAATCTCTGGCTTTCACTTCTTAAGGCGAGGTTAAGTTTCACCATTTACGTTTGTTGTTTTTATCCCCTCTCTCTCTCTCTCCCTCCCCGTTTCCAGCCTTTCTTTCTGCAATTACTCTTTCTCTCCTAACGCCAAACTCTTTTTCTCCAGCTTCTTGTCTCTCAAGTCGCTCTTTTTCTCTTGTCCTTCTTTCTTTCCAGTTTTTCACTCGTCTTTCTCCAGGCTTGCTGTCTCAGCCTTCTCTCTATTTTTATTTCTTCATTGCACTCGCAGTTAAGTGTTTAGTAATTCATCGTTCACTTCTTTCTTATTTACACTCCTGTCTGTCCAAAGTACATGTATAACTTTTCATTAAAGTAATCACTTCTTTTCAAAGAATCATTTTACTATTTTTGCAGTTAGAATAGTCTTTTCCTTATTACAGAGTCCATCGACATAGCAACCCTCTCTTTGCATTAGCGACAAACAGCCAATTTTAAGTGTCAATTCTTTTATGAAGATCCCTCTCTCTCTCTCTCTCTCTCTCACACACACACACACACACACACACACACACACACACACACACACACACACGTATAAATGTGAAATGTCTGATGATATTTACACATTGGTGGATTCTGATATATTAACACTACTACATATTGAGTAAACAAGAATCTAAAACTTTTGCTTTCTAAAAATGTTATCTCCACACCTTTGTAGCCTAACTAACCTAGCCTTTTTTAGAGGTCGGTTGAGTTATTTTTTCCTGGGATGATGGACTTCTGGAATCCTTTACAAGTTACCTTCAAGAAAGACAATCCACTTTGAACTTACCTTCAAGAAAGACAATCCACTTTGAACTTACCTTCAAGAAAGACAATCCACTTTGAACTGCCGGGAGACTTGCGTATGTAGTACCTGCAAAGAGACAGTATAGACATGATATATTAAGCGTGCGTATGTAGTAAAATAAGAGTATATATAGACAAAGTGTTAATGCGTCAAACGTACACAAAGAGAGCACAAGGGCAAGCGTGCGTATGTAGTATTATACAGAGAATAAGGCAGTGAGTGTATAGTATTCTAGATACTAAACTGTAAAGGCAAGCATGCGAATGTAGTACTATAGAGACTAAGTCTACTGAATTGCTTCAAACACTATTCTCTGGTGGAGCAATGCGACTGAATTGAAATGTAAGAGGACTTGTTAGAGGACAGGTCACACGAAAAGATGGAAGTGACAGTGAGAAAATGATCACACACACACACACACACACACACACACACACACACACAAAGTTGATAGCGTGGACCGGGGGACAGGAGGGGATAAGGAGAAAACAACATACAGACGGTCGCACAGGTTTAGTGCCCCACACTGCCCACCTGTTGTGGCTTTGAAGTAGCGGAGAACATCAAAGTGAGCGGTGCCACATCAAAGCTTTTGAGCTGGCTACAGACCTGGTACAGGACCTGACGGGACTGACGTTGCCTGAACTATGCCTAGTCCCTCTTATAGTTTCTTTATGAAATCATGAAACCAGTTGAATCGTTGTCAATATCCACATTTGATCTTCACGACTTTAATTAAGAGACAGTTTCTAAGTAAAATGTTCCATAACAGTCCATTTTAACGACCCGTATTACCTGACAAAAAGTATTTAGAACCCAAATCATGGAAAAGAAAAACGCTATAAAAAGGAAAAGAACACAGCTCATTTAAAGTTTGATTACGCGGCCGCAACAGAAAAGTGATGGTCAATTACAAGGCAGCAAGCCATTCCATGCGGCCTTAAGAAATCACTATCCAATCACAGGGCAGTTAGTACGCCACTCTCCACTCGTTCACGTGACCGTAAGGAGAAAATATAAGCCAATCACAAGGCAGTGTGTGGGCCAGCGCGAAAGCGGCAGAAGCCGGAAGCGCCCCCTTACACTCAATCAAAGTGTGTGGGCCAGCAGCAAAATCGGCTCAGGCCGGAAGCTGCCATCATCCCAATCAAAGTAGGCAACTGGTTCACATGACTACAAGGAGAAAATATAGGCCAACGACAAGGCAGTTAGTACGCCACTCATTCACGTGACTGTAAGGGGAAAAAATACTGGCTGATTGCAAGAGATTTCTATTTTAGTAATTTGAATGAAAACTAAACTGTCAGTATTTTAGCAATTATTGAAGTTGTTCGGATAAGAATAGAATGTCGATGTCACTTTACACCAACTAAAAAAAGAAAGAAAAAAAAAGGAAAAACTCCAGTAAACAGTACAAGGTGTTTTTCTCCACTCTAGTCATATGGACGTCAAAGAAATTTAATTCTGTAATCTCTACTACAATCATATAAACGGCAAAGAAAGTTCTGGGTTAATTTGCTGTTTCCATTTAGTTTTGATTCTGTAATCCCTACAGTAACTTCAACATCAAATAGAATATAACCCCTTAGTTTTAAAGTAGTCCCTACAGCCTTTTAAATAACAAATGAAAATCGACTTCTCGGTCTTCTGTAAGTTCCATAGTCATTCAGAAATAGAAGTTAAAACGTCATATTTTCTATAGTCATTTTAAGATAATAAACACAAAAGTTAAATATCAGATTCCTACAGTCATTTAGGATAGCAGATTAAAGTTAACCCTAACAATTAAAAAAAATCTAGTAGTTTGTACAGTCTGTTGGATTACAAATTCATAACGTACAGACAGTTCGGAAAAACAAACTGAAATTCCGCCACCAGTCAGTTAACAGACAGTAGGCAGGTCGTAAAGTTAGTAGTTCCGTCAGTTATTTTGGATAGCAAACTGAAATTCCGACACCAGATTACTAGCAGACCTACTCACTGAGATGACTCTAGTTAGTCTAGTATGTATGTAGGTAGCAAAGTTAGTCATCCTTACAGTCATCTGGATAACAAGTTAGCAGCCCTTACATTAATCTGGATAACAAGTTAGTAATTCTTACAGTCGTCTGGATAACAATTAGTAGTCCATTATTATTGTTGTATAACACATTATTATTGGTGTATGTACGCAGTCAGTTGTATAACACATTATTATTGATACATGTACGCAGTCAGTTCTTTAACAATTAATGAAACTGTTGAAATTTAATTAGTCAAAAGCTCACAAATCAATCGGATACCAAATACACTGTTGCTATTTTACATTTTAATATTTTTAGTTGTGTATTTAATGCAATATAACATATTTGTATGGGGGAAAAAGTTTATGAAAACAGATTTAGAACCTGTTTTGAAAACAGAGATAGAGTTTGTCATAAAAGTCGAACATTTTAAAAAATAAGTGAAGTGTAATACGAGAGATAAAATGAATTAGAACCTAATAAAAACAGAACCAAAAACAAAACAAAAAAACCAGTAGGAACTCGTTTGTGAAAAACTCAAATTTAAATACATCATTATGAACTTTAAAAAAAAACGGTAACTTGATTTTTTTTTTTTTAAAGACCACATACCTTCACTCCACACGGTCATCCTACTCCTTTCCTTACTGTCTAGGTCTTAGGACACTGAGCAGACGAGACGAGTAAACTTGCAGACGGCCATTCACAGGAATCTTTTAACATGTGAATGTGTTTCTCAAATGATCACGTTAACTAGATGAACAGATAGGTAGGGTGCTATTCGACACGCAAGATGATCACAACTAATTAATATGGGTTCAATGTCACGCAAAATTATCAAAACTAATTAAAATGGGTTCAATATTATTCAAGACGACCACATGTAATTAACATGGGTTTAATGTCACGCAAGATCACAATTAATATGGATTCAATTTCACTCAAGACGACCACAAGTAATTAATATGGGTTTAATGTCACTGAAGACGGGACCACAAAATCTGTTCAATGTCACTGAAGACTGGACCACAAAATCTGTTCAATATCAATCAAGACGGGACCACAAAATCTGTTCAATATCAATCAAGACGGGACCACAAAATGGGTTCAGTATCACTCAAGATGGAGCAAAAAAATGGGTTTCAGTATCACCAATGTCCGCTTTCATCATGTGCAGACTTCAGATCATCTAATCGGGGAGGAGGAAAGAGTAGGGGGAGAATTTTTTTTTTTAGATCCGAGTTGAACGATTCTTGACGTCAAATGAAGGAGACCGGGGTGAATGTTTATTTTAGTCCCCTGAACCTTGTCGAATTGTTATTATAGGTTGCTACTTTTGTATGCTATGTTTATTTCTCATACTGATTTTGCTGTTTTCCCTAGCTTGTGATTTTGTCGAATTGCTATTGTTATATATAAAAGTATTAGTGTGTAAAGGTCTTCAAGTATGTAACAGTAAAAGCAATGGAATATGTAAAGATAGTGATGTATGTGAAAGTTATTGGTGCATGTAAAGTTATTGGTGTGCGTGAAAGTATTGGTGCATGTGAAAGTCTTGGTGTATAAGGTCCTGCTGTATGTGAAAGTCGTGGTGTATGTGAAAGTCTTGGTGTATGAGAAGGTCTTGGTGTATGTAAAAGTCTTGGTGTATAAGAAGGTCTTGGTGTATGTGAAAGTCTTGGTGTATGAGAAGGTATTGGTATATGTGAAATTCTTGGTGTATAATAAGGTCGTTGTACGTGAAAATCTTGGTGTACGAGAAGATCTTGGTGCATGTGAAAGTCTTGGTGTATAATAAGATCGGTATATGCGAAAATCTTGGGAGTATAAGTAGGAATTGTAGGAATTGTGGTGTGTGAAAGTATTTGTGTTTGTGAAAATATTGGTGCATGTAAAGATACTGATGTATGTGAAGATCTTCAAACGAGTACTTTGAGGAACACCCGCCTTAAGAGTATAGAAGAGTGAAGTGTCTGTAATAGGGGGAGTAATGAAATGCCACATACTTTAATGACCAGTCCACAAACAAATATCAAATCAATACCCATCTCCAAACTTGAATATCTCACTTTGTCATTTTGTCATTATAAATTTTCTCCTCGTGTGTGTGTGCATGCGTGCGTGCGTGCATGCGCGCTACGCAAACAGGTAGGCAAATATGGAAATTAATAGTAATAAGCGATTTACAGTGTCTCACGGTGGAGATAGACAGTGCTCAAAATGATGGGTTGTAGCTCTGAGCAATCCTCTTCATAAAATAAATAAAGCAAACTTATATTCTCTCATTCACATACTCTCACACACATACACACACAAACACGCGCGCGCGCATCCATACCTATGAGAAATACAGACAGGCGAATTTTTGTTTTGGCTTGAGATCTTTTTGTTTGAAGTTAATCTGCAAAGGCCGTTTTGAAATTCCTTGGCTGCCAAAGGTTTGCGTGCGACGGGAACTATGCTCTACAGTTTCCTTCAACGCTTGAGGAGGACTAGGTAGGGGCAGGAGAGGGGCTAGAGGGTAGGTTAGAAATATTAGTTATCTATAATAAATCATTACTAACTCTAACATTACCTCCACTCCCCAAATTTCTGTCAATCACTTTGTATTACATTTTGCTGGTTTTCTGTATTGGTAACTTTATAATGACCTAGACAACAACTACTTCCATTCTATTAACCAAGTGAAAAGTACAAACGCGCCTTGAAATAGTTTAAAAAGAAAGAACTATAAGAAATGAACAAAAGGCCATCAGAAATTATCGAAAGAGCTATCAGAGATTAAACGAAAGCCACCAGATATTAACAAAATTCTAACGGATATTAACAAAAAGAACTATCAAGGATTCGCCTAGAAAAGAAATATCAGAATTTAACCAAAGTCCAGTCATGTGAAGAAGATGATTGCTACCATCAGTTCACTGAGGCCAGCAGAAACATTTCCGATGTGACGTCATGTAACAAGCGCCTGACGAAAAAGTGATCCCTTCAGGACGAACACCAGCTTCGCGTTCAGATCCACACCCAGTGGCGTTCTCATCCGATTTTGACATTCGTAGACGTTATCAAATGAACTGTTAAAAATTAGCGAAAGAAACTATTAAGAGATTAAAAAGATCATCAAACAATTTGAGACTAACTAACGACCCCTGGATACTGTCAAAGGAATTATCAGAGACTAACAAACTACCCATGGATAATCAGAGACTAACAAACGCCCCCCTGGATCCTGTCAAAGGAATTATCAGAGACTAACAAACTACCCATGGATAATCAGAGACTAACAAACGACCCCCTGGATCCTGTCAAAGGAATTATCTGAGAGCAGCAAAAGAGGTCACAGACATTATCCAGTTGGTTTAAGTGCCTGGCTTTTATATGGCGCGGTTCTAGTTCAGACTACCATCACAAGAACTGTACAGCAAACTTGGTATCGTCCTACTCAGGTTGTAAGACGCCCATTCTCAGCCAATAACTGCCTGAAAGACACCATGTCAAAGATCACATCTTTCATACAAACCTCCATTATAGGAAAGAATTGCATTTAATAGCAGTCAACAATTGAAGGGTGTGGTTCTTTATGAACTACTCTCATCACTTAGTCAAGAACTAATAACAATTATGAGAGATACCAGAACCAACTATATTATTAGTTTAAGTGTTTTCTATAAGTTTTTTTTCTAGTTAACACTGTTTAATCTTTAGTACGTAAACACTTTGATCCAGTCATTAATATTCGTCAACTGTTCAATCATGTCGTTCACTCGTTCATCAGACTGCTCATTGTATTAGTGTGAACATCTGTCTATGAGTATGAGTGAATGGGTTCGGGGTAAACCATCATCTACCTGACAATGGAGTTGCCTGCTCTTATCCAGTCAAGCTGCAGTGTTATCTAGCGTGAACATTAGCAGCAGCTTTAGTCGTGTTCGCCGATTAATATATACCCCTTCCCCCCTTATATATACCCCACTCACACAAGCACACACCATACACACACACACACAAAACAACAAAAAACTAGACATGATACACCAGTAACAAACCTTTAAAAAAAACCTCTGCACCAATAACAAAACGAAAAGAACACCACTAAATATCAACAAAAAGAGAAATACTCTACAACTCAAACATCAACAAGCTTATATAAAAAAAATAAAATAAAAAAACAGAATGCCGGAAGCAGGCCATTGAAAGAAACAGAGAGATGTTAAGATCTTGGATACATCCAGCAAGTTTAATTTCAAGTGCCATCTCAGCTCGCGAGAAAGAAGTTGTTACATCATAACTATCACAATACCTTCACGTATAATTATTAAGGCAGCATTCTTTCTCACTCTGGTGTCACGTGAGTGAATGTGTTTCACTATTTAAAATGAAGTGGCACTCATTCACCGGGCCGAGTGTGGCAGGCATACGTCACATGACGTTGATATCTTACGGTTGTGGAGGGCGTACGTTATATGACTGATATCGTATATGTGTGTAGCTTGTACACGTTATAAAGACGTTGATATCTTAAGTGTGTGGCTGGTGTACATTACATGACGGTGACAGCCTTAAGGCGCAACTTTTGGCAATGCACAAAAGCCGTTACGGACTAGCTTCGCTAAAATGGCCAACCTGACGTTTGAAACATTTCAGCCGCCACACAACAACAACGGAAAATTGGGAGGTAGGAGGGGAAGCCACTCCGCATGGAAGTCTTAGTCGCACGTGCCGATCGTTTTTTTTTCTTCCACCGGCCGCCAAGTCGCACGCGTGCGTTCCAGCCATTGCCGGGACTGCGAGACTGGAAAAATCTATCTAATCTAAAATCAATTACATAGTTGTCTTAACCTTTGAAGTGAAAAAGAATCAACAACTCTCTAACAAACCGTTTCTTTTCATCTCCACTTCAGACCTGACTGTATGCCGAAGTTATGTTCTACACGTTCACAAGGGATTGATATACAAGAGAAGTGTGGGGAAAAAAATACACTTTAACCCCTCATAAAATACAAAAACATTTCAGGGAAAAAAACAAATTGCTACGGGATCTACAGGCAACGCATTTATTACTGAATTAGTTTTTTTTTCTTTTTCTTGCAAAATATGGTAGTTTGTGTGTGACTGACTGTATGTTTACAATCTCACAATACACATGCCGTTGTATTAAGATATGCTTTACGATACAAATAAGAGATTTTTATTTGCAATACATACTCTAAGCATTTTTTAAGCCTAGTTATGTTGATTAATCATGAATGTCAATTAATTAAAAATAATAATGTATACTCACTATTCCATAGTGATACATAAATGTCTATGCATGACAATACGAATGACTTCCTGTCACACACACTACAATCACGACAATGGAGACTGGCTTCATGTCACATACACTACAATCACGACAATGGAGACTGGCTTCATTGTCAAATACACTACAATCACGACAATGGAGACTGGCTTCATGTCACACACACTACAATCACGACAATGGAGACTGGCTTCATGTCACACACACTACAATCACGACAATGCGGAATGACTTCACTGTCATATACGCTACATGCATGGCAATGTGGAATGACTACTGTACCACTATGCAATATTAAATAGCCTAGCTAATACACAGGTTTGCTAGAACAGACTTCATACTACACGCTTTTTACACGTAGCCTTGGTTCTATAGAAGGCAACGGGGTCGGGGTAGGAGTGTACTAAGATGGTGAGCGGTTCACTTGTGGTTAGAACCACAGAATGTGAGCGGTCCACATGGTGGTTAGAACCACAGAATGTGAGCGGTCCACATGGTGGTTAGAACCACAGAATGTGAGAGGTCCACATGGTGGTGACAGTGTTCACTTCAGTCTGAGGGAAGTCTCTACAAACTCAGTGATAACAATGTTCACTTCAGTCTGAGGGAAGTCTATCAAGCTCACTGATAACTATGTTTACTTCAGTCGGAGTGAAGTGTCTCCAAACTCAGTTGTGACTGTTCACATCAGTCTGAGAAAAGTCTTTCCAAACTCAGCGGTGACGGTGTTCACTTTAGTATGTGGAATTCTCTCATTCAATGAGAACGATGCTCACATTAGTCTGAGGGAAATCTCTCCAAACCCAGTGATAACATTACTCACTTCAGTGGAACGAAGTCTCTCCAGACTCAGTGATAACAATGTTCACTGAGGGAAGTCTCCCCAAAGTCAGTGGCGACAGTGTTCACTTAATCTGATGGAAGTTTCTCCAAATTCAATGAAACCAGTGTTCACTCCAGTCTGAGGGAAGCCTCTCCAAATTAGTGATAACAGAGTTCACTTCAGTCTGACGAAACTCTCATACCTAAGTGATAAATGTTAACTTAGTCTGAGAGAAATCACTTCACACTCAGTGTTGAAAGTGTTCACTTTGGTCTGAGATAAGTCTCATAGTGATGACAGTGTTCACTTAAATCTGAGGGAGGCATATAATGCTCACTGATGACAGTGTTCACCAGTCTGATGGAAACAGTTGTGACAGTGTTCACTTCAGTCTGAGGGTCTCTCTCCAAACAAAAAAAAAAACAGTCTGAGAGAAGTCTCTCCAAATTCAATGATGTCAATGTTCACTTCAGAGCGAGGGAGGTCTCTTATAACTCAGTGATAACTGTGTTCAATTCGGTATGAGGGAAGTCTCTTCAAGTTCAATGATGTCAATGTTCACATCAGTTTGAGGGAAGTCTCTGCAAGCTTGATGATGTCAATCATCAATGTTCACTTCTGCCTAGTCTAAAGAACGCTTTCTCTGGTTACTTGTGCTGGACTTTCCCCGTGAAAATAGTGCAAGTCAAGTTTATTTTGTTCGTCAGACTATTGTCTTCCTGTAGTTTTTCAGTGGCAATATAAACTTATAACTGCGTTCTCTCCGTGATAAAAGTACTTCCCACCACCATATTATATTCATGCCACTTTCTGATTTTCTTTCGACAAGAACATTATGACCAAGGTAGATTGTTTGAGGGCGTGAATTGGTATTACTAGATTTAAGTGCTTGAGTACCAAGGTAGATTGTTTGAGGGCGTGAATTAGTATAACTAAATTTAAGTGCTTGAGTACCAAAGTAGATTGTTCGAGGACGTGAATTAGTATTGCTAGATTCAAGTGCTTGAGTACCAAAGATAGATTGTTCGAAAAGTGAACTAGTATTTAGAGTTAACTTCTAAAACTCTGACTGTTTTTTGTGACTGTAATAAACTTAGAATCTAAACTATAGATGACTGATTACATTTTCATTACCGTAAACCTGTATTTGTTTACTATGATATGTAGCCAATGCCATTCTGTATAGGAGTTGTTAGACTGAAAGATACTTCGCTGTCTGTCATTATAACACTTCTATGCTGGCGTGAGCGCAGGTAACTGGCAACCCACGTATAAATTACTGTTTGTCTCTTACTGCCCGTCATATTTACGTCATACATCTGGATTAAAGATAGTTTCCAGGCGGCCAGGAGCGAGCGAGATGACAATGACGCGCCCACTGAATGACGTCAAACGATTAATACACGTTCTTCTCCTGATAATATTATCGTAATGCATCAACTACAAAGCGCTGACCATGGGGCTACTTCTCTGCAGAACTGAGTTCATAGTAACTCTGCATTAATTCTGAAATAATTGGTTTATTGAATGAAGAGACAAGCCACAATTCAACCAGTTTTAAAACTGTTCAACAGTGTTTTGTGGATCCTTCTCAGAATTCAACAATTTCTTAGTCTGGTTCTGTGGGTCTTCCTTAGACACCAAACACTCTACCAGCTGCTTTAAAATGGACAGCAATTTGCAATCTCTCTATGCATGATTTTAGATTATATCTTTGTCTTTTACTGTAGTTTAATAACGTCAGTAAAGCTTCAAATATTAGAAGCTATTACATTATTATAATTACAATGCGTACACATCAAGAACAAGTCGAAGAGCGAGTTTGGCTTCACTGACTTAAGAACTGCGTACACATCAAGAACAAGAGCTAGTTTGACTTCACTGACTTAAGAACTGCGTACACATCAAGAACAAGAGCTAGTTTGGCTTCACTGACTTAAGAACTGCGTACACATCGAGAACAAGAGCTAGTTTGACTTTACTGACTTAAGAACTGCATGCATGTAGCTTCCTCATGCTCCACACAAAAAAAAAGGGACACAACATTACGAGTAAACAAATCTCACCTACCGTTGTGTACAACACATAAATTTACGAGTCAATAACTACACGCACCCTGCATTGCTACCGTCGTTGCAGGTGACCTGAGAGTGACGCAACCATTTTCTGCGTAGCTGTGGCTTGTCGGAGATGGTGCACGATTGCGTCACTATGGCGATATCTCGCAGCAACTCCTGGCCACGGCCGCCAAGTTGAGAGAGCTTCCTGGAACTGAGGGTAATATCGTTCGAATCCCCCCGACGTTGTGGTGCAGTAGTCGTCGTTGTGATGACGTAGGCTGTTAAGACGTACAGCACGTGCAGCCAATACATCAGTTTTTGACGACATTCCATTCTGATCATAAAAGCAAAAGTGGAACAGAGCTATAAACTAGACTTGTTAAGAAATAAGAGATCTAAATAAATATACTGTTTGTCAAGATCAGAGATATAAACTAAACATATTTAAAAATAAGAGATCTAAATAAATATACTTTTTGTCAAGATAAGAGATATAAACTAAACATACTTTAAAAAAAAGAGATCTAAATAAATATACTGTTTGTCAAGATCAGAGATATAAACTAAACATATTTAAAAATAAGAGATCTAAATAAATATACGTTTTGCAAAGAAAAGAAATAAACAAAACAATTCTTTGATTCGTTTTTATTTTATTTCTTTAAAATAAACAAACCTAAACAGACCTTCTGGCTACATAACAAGTGAACTATTCTTTTTTTATTTGCAAAGAACAGAGTTCATTAAACTAGACATTTTGCCAACAACAGTTTTACCCAGAAAAACATTTAGTTTTTCTAAAATGTTTTTAGCCAAAATAAACTAAATTGATTGAAAAAACACTGACCAATAATAAAAAAATCCATGAATTTTTCAAGAAAATATAAAATGAACCTTTTTCAATACATGCAAACATGCAAAGACACACACACACACACACACACAAAAGTCAAATACGTATGGTGTAAACGTCACACACAAGATGCAAACGTCAGACGTTGAAGATGAAAACGCCAAACATACAAAATATAAATGGCATACATTCATTATTTAAATGTCATATACTCAAATTAATATCCACACTCAGGATATAAATATCATACAAAAGATTCACACAATACACACAAGATGAAAATGTCATATACGCAGGATACAAATGTCATACATAAGATTCACATATATACACAGGATGAAAAGACATCCATACAAGAGGATTTCAAAAAGCATTCTTGGCAAAATACTTGAAATTTTGAAAGTAGGTGTGTTTTCGTTTTTCTTGATAATGCTATCAAAATTAATTTTATAACAAACAAAATTATAATCAACACCGATTACACGCGTTTTCAGACTTGAATGTTTCTGTCCCAAGTGATTAAATGAATAAAGAGCTATTACAGAATCTCCAAACATCAAAGTGTGGTGGAGTAAATTTACCTATCCGTAATTCTAAACTTAATTGTTATATAAATTATTAAATATCAAAGTACCCTGACATTAGGCACTGTTTATGCTGATATTTTAAGTGTCAAAGCTGGAAGTAAACAACTCAGGTGGAGGATAGGCTAGAAATTACTTAAGCAATCAAAACCAGCTGAACTGCAGGATTTGTAAGAAGAAAGAAAGGAATTTACAGCTGAAAAATACCTTAAATTTAATGCTGCCTTAATTTGACTTTTGCAGAAGACAAGCCTTTTTGTTTTCTTTGTCGGGTCAAGCTACGGTAACTACTGTACTCTACTTGATTATGTTAGTGTATGCATCCAGCATTGTCGTCAACTTATCAGTAAACAGTTGATTTCTGTGAATTCCTTTCTGCCAATATGGCAGAAACTGGGGCTTGGGTTTGGTCTTGAGCATTCACAAAGATTATTTTGAATGTTCCTTGCAGTTTGTTGAGTAAACACATATGGAAATTCAAGAATATTCCTCCTGATGTGCTTGACAACACTATGAAATTCAACAATATTCCTCCTGATGTGCTTGACAGCATTATGAAATTCAAGAATATTCCTCCTGATGTGCTTGACAGCACTATGAAATTCAATAATATTCCTCCTGATGTGCTTGACAGCATTATGAAATTCAAGAATATTCCTCCTGATGTGCTTGACAGCACTATGAAATTCAGGACGATTCTCTAAAGATGTGCTTGACAGCACTATGAAATTCAGGACGATTCTCTAAAGATGTGCTTGACAGCACTATGAAATTCAGGACGATTCTCTAAAGATGTGCTTGACAGCACTATGAAATTCAGGACGATTCTCTAAAGATGTGCTTGACAGCACTATGAAATTCAGGACGATTCTCTAAAGATGTGCTTGACAGCACTATGAAATTCAGGACGATTCTCTAAAGATGTGCTTGACAGCACTATGAAATTCAGGACGATTCTCTAAAGATGTGCTTGACAGCACTATGAAATTCAGGACGATTCTCTAAAGATGTGCTTGACAGCACTATGAAATTCAGGACGATTCTCTAAAGATGTGCTTGACAGCACTATGAAATTCAGGACGATTCTCTAAAGATGTGCTTGACAGCACTATGAAATTCAGGACGATTCTCTAAAGATGTGCTTGACAGCACTATGAAATTCAGGACGATTCTCTAAAGATGTGCTTGACAGCACTATGAAATTCAGGACGATTCTCTAAAGATGTGCTTGACAGCACTATGAAATTCAGGACGATTCTCTAAAGATGTGCTTGACAGCACTATGAAATTCAGGACGATTCTCTAAAGATGTGCTTGACAGCACTATGAAATTCAGGACGATTCTCTAAAGATGTGCTTGACAGCACTATGAAATTCAGGACGATTCTCTAAAGATGTGCTTGACAGCACTATGAAATTCAGGACGATTCTCTAAAGATGTGCTTGACAGCACTATGAAATTCAGGACGATTCTCTAAAGATGTGCTTGGAGAGTGCATCGAAGATTCTAGAACAGTTGTGTAACTGTAACTGTGTAACATGCCTCTAGAAGGGACACATGGGATCTCGCCTAAATATGAAAGGCAGTGACTTGTTGCAAAACGCGTGAATGTGAAACACGTGCCGGCGACCTCTCTAGCAAGCATTACTGTCAGTGTTGACCTCTCTAGCAAGCATTACTGTCAGTGTTGACCTCTCTAGCAAGCATTACTGTCAGTGTTGACCTCTCTAGCAAGCATTACTGTCAGTGTTGACCTCTCTAGCAAACATTACTGTCAGTGTTGACCTCTCCAGCAAACACTACTGTCAGTGTTGAGCTTTCTAGCAATCACGATTTTGAGTGTGTTGACCTCTTTTTCAAGCACTACATTTAGTGTGACTGTAAATGTCTATGTCAAGTGTGTAACGTGTACAGACTGTACACAGTATAAGAAGTAGTCATTTGTTAACTCGCTGTGACTGACATATCTAGAACTGTGCAAGAATCATTTTATCTACAAAAAACTGGTTTCTCAAAACAAGTTAGTAAACAAAACCGGATTCTTTATAGAATCCGTTGTTACCCACACAACCCGGTTTTTCTGCAAAAACTCGCTTGTAATACATAAAGTGTATGGAAGTTGTTTGTTTGTTTTTAAAAGACAGATTGTTTTACACAAAATAATTTAAAATAAACACTGACTCCCAAATAACGAATAAAGTGAACATTAAACCTCAAACTAACTTAAACAAGACTCGCTTCTGTGTACAAAATGTTTTGTACTGAACATGACGGTTCTTGCACGCAAATATATTTTGTATTAATCCAAAATATTTTGTACTGAACTTGACGGTTCTTGTACGCAAATATATTTTGTATTAAACCAAAAATATATAGTACTGAACATGACAGTTTTTATACGCAAATATATAGTTTGTGTTAAGCCAAAAATATATCATACTAAAATCATACTAAAAATATATCATGACAGTTTTTTGTAGGCAAATATAATTTGTATGAAGTCAAAATATATTTTGTATTAATGAAAGCAATTGTATACAAAATATATTTTGTGTTAAGGAAAGCAACTGTTGTGTACAAAATATATTATTATTAAGGAAAGCAATCATTGTGTACAAAAAATATTGGCAATAAATAAAACTGCAGGATGCAAAATATATTTGAATTAAGAAAAGCAATTATCGTGTACAAAAAATAGTGGCATTAAATAATGATGTACAGGATGTGGGAAAATTATTATATTCTTCATTCTTCAAACTAGAAAAGAGAAATCACTAATTGTCCTTCAAATCAGAAAACTCACTAACTGTCTTTCAAAACAAGGAAAGATAAATCTCTAATTGTCATTGTCAGGGAAGTCTAGGCAAATTATGCTGTTATGAAACATTATTTTTTATTTTATTAATGTTTCATTAACTATCTTTATTTAATTGTGAGAAGTATATTTCCACTAGTCGGATCATGTGTTAATGGTGTATGTAGGTCGCTCAAAGGGTGAAGGAAAAGGCCATTAACCGGATACGAGATGCCCATATTTGGTCACTTGCATTCCAGATCATGATGAATGTTAATCTGCTAGCTGAGTCCATTTATATATAGCCGTGAATGAATTAAATTCCTCAGACGCACCCATTTCACAGTACCCACAACCAAGGGCAGATAATCGCATCTATTTTGACCACGCACGAATAGTACAAAGTGGTAAATATAAGTTGACTTCTCTAAATTATTGTATTTCGTATTTGTAGAATGTTATGTAAAATATTTATATAGGTGTTAAAAGATTATGTGATTAATGTATTTTTCTCACAGAAGCTAAGTGGCATTAGCGACTGATTGAAATTTTGTAGAAATGATAGATAACATAAGCACATGTATTTGCTATGTTCACGCTTGTTAAACCATTTGTAGCCAGTAGCGCTAACAGAGAGATAAATGATTGTTTAATAAGCATCACTGTGAACTGCTTGCTAATTATATTATATTGAGAAATTATACAATTGTAAAAGGAAATCATTTTATCCATTTGTAAATATTTTATTGACTTAAATTGTAAGTTGTCATGTAAGTTAACTATTAGAGATTGGTAAAGAGTGAGTCTATCACTGCCATCACAAAGCCATACGATTGTTCATTTTAATAGGGTACTATGGAAAATGATGTTATTCATTATAGCCAATCTCGGGAACTACCCCAAGCCCGATGATAACCCTCTGAGGACGACGCCAGGAGTTCTTATCCGATGTTGGCTTGACCGTAACGGAAGACAACTGCCGTGTGACGTCGAGACTCTTGTAGCAGAATAGACAACAGCAGCTCTTCAAAAGACTCTAGTTAAATGTGCTCAAAACGATAAATGAACTGAACAGACCCTCAAATATGTAAATAGCAATCGAGCTAGGCGGTATAGATGAACTCATGAAGTTTCCGCATATTAACTCATGTTCTTTTTATTATGATTTGCTATTCAATTTCATTTGTTATCTTTACCCATTGTTACATAATTTGCTGTAACCAACTGGAAGCTAGATGGGGGCTGAGCCGGAGAAATAGAATCATAGTTCTTAATTAATAGATAAAGGGGAAGATAACGTTGCTAGCTTGGGCACGTCAAAAATCAGGCGATGTGTCATTGCATAATAGCCTGATCTCTGGTATACTGGTAGAAGATAGGTCAGGCCGTCCGGCTGTCGCTATTATTAGAAGTTAATTAATAACCAATATTGATATTTGGGAATCTAAAATAGGACAGTCGTTAAACATAACCAGACACGTGATAGTCCTTCAAACCAGAAAAGTGAAATCACTAACTGTCCTTCAAAGGGAAAAGAGAAATTCCAACTGCCCATCAAACCAGAAAAGAAAAACCACTAATTATCCTTCAAACCCAGAAATCACTAATTTTCCTTCAAACCAGAAAAGATAAATCACTAACTGTCCTTCAAACCAGAAATCACTAATTGTCCTTCAAACCAGAAATCACTAATTGTCCTTCAAACCAGAAATCACTAATTGTCCTTCAAACCAGAAAAGATAGATAAATCACTAACTGTCCTTAAACGAAAAAAGAGAAATCACTAATTGTCCTTCAAACCAGAAAAAATAAATCATTAATTGTCCTTCAAACGAAAAAAGAGAAATCACTAATTGTCTTTCAAACCAGGAAAGGGAAATCACTATTTGTCTTTCAAAACCAGGAAAGATAAATCTCTATTTGTCATTCAAAGGTGACAAGAGAAAGCACTAATTGTCCTTCAAACGCTAAAAGAAAAGCCTCAATGTCCCTTTAAACTTCAAACAGAAATCGCAAAAATCTATTTACTTTCATTGTCTAATTAGGGCTTGTTGTTGTTTTTTTTAAATACCTATTCTTACGCTCAATTTGAACTTGCGGAGTAAACAGTCTCTGAAGATTCTCACTATATATTTTTTTTTATTAATAAAAAAAAAAATATCGCAATTGGTACAACAATTATTTATGATGAATGAAAGGCATTGCGTCTCAAATTACGGTATGTGAGAGCCAACCACGGCAACTTCAAAGCCCTTCTATCTTCGCCGGCGCCTGTAGCTACCTGTTTTGCAAGACAGGCTTGTTAGGGTCAGAGGTTACCACGTCCATGCACTGAAGTCGAGCTACACTGACTGGTGAATGGAATATGAATAGAGCGCAATAAGCACTGGCTAAATAGCAACCTTTGGCTGGGTGTCATCAAAATGTCTGTCATACAACATTCTAGTTAAGTAACGATATGTTTCGGTGTCATCGAAAGTTGTCTTGTACAACATTGTAGTTAAGTAACACTATGTTTGGACGTCGTCAAAATGTCTGTCATACAACATTCTAGTGAAGTAACAATGCATTTCGAGACAGCGGGCAAAGGGCTGTGCATTTAATGTGGCAGGTGACGCGATATCAGTGTGGACCACAACAATGATGACAAAATTTAAATTAAACAAATATTTGATGGCACCTGAATTAGTGTCTAGTACTACAGTAAACTTTAGCTTGGGAAAAAACAGAATGTCTATGTGTCGTGCCGTGTTGGGACCATCGTTACACTTGTTATGATTAAACCACAAGAATACCTGTTAATACAGGTTTACAAGAATAAATATAAATTTATATCAAATAAAATATTACATTTCTTTTAAGGAATAAACAAACAAATACTTTTGTGGACAGTAATTTGCAAATTTGATTAAGCATGTAGCAGTCAAGACTGTACAAATCTACACTTCACATATGTGAAATTACATCTTTCTAACTGTACAGAAGATACGGGGAGGGGGTGGGGGCGGGACGCCAGGGAAGAGAGGAGAGAGAGAGGAAACAGAAGCGTTTGGCTAGCTGTCATAAAATGTGCTGAGGACCGTTCTTTCTAGACACATTCCCATGGTATACCTATAACTTTAGTATATACCCAATGGTATACCTTTAACTTTAGTATACACCCAATGGTATACCTTTAACTTTAGTATACACACAATGGTATACCTTTAACTTTAGTATACACAAAATTGTATACCTTTAACTTTAGTATACACCCAATGGTATACCTTTAACTTTAATATACACCCAATGGTATTCCTTTAACTTTAGTATACACCCAATGGTATACCTTTAACTTTAGTATACACCCAATTGTTGAATATATTAGAATGACGTTACACAGCAGATGTACAATACAATTTCTCATTCCTACCTGTTTTAATGAAGTAACACATTATAAATTAAATATTACCTATTATATTGATTTGAACTCGTTTTAAATACAAATGCTGAAATTATTTAAAATGATATTGCCTACTAAACTTTTACATTGACCTGAAAACAAAAGGTAAATACATATTAATATGAAAATACTACAATTACAGGTACAAAAAACAAAAAGTGAATGCATATTTAATATGAAAATACTACAATTACAGGTACAATTTCTCACAGAAGATCGTGCTACAATTAAAGAAACAATCCCTTTAACAAGGTTGTGCTACAATCACAGGTACAATCTGATAAAAGCGTGAGTAAGGTACAAAGACATCTATAGATACTAATTTTTTCTCTCTTATATTTATCTTCATCATTAATATATTTATTATCTTGCATCTTTCATTGTGTGTTTTGATGATCTTTTTCACTCAAACAAGAATTTCAACGCACTTTGTAATGGAACCAAAAACTGTTCTATCAGAGTAACACCTCAATATAGTAAGCAAATAAGTGTATAACGATTCTATCGTTCCTTAGAGTAGAAAGGTTAAACAACATTTCACACAAAGATCGAAGATAAACAACTAACACAGCGTGTTTAATCAGTCATTTAACTCTGTTCTGATTAATTGCTGTTTCATTTTTTTCAATATTTCAAGATTATTAAAGTACATGGCATGATGACACGGAGATTATATTCTAAAAGACATGAACAATACCTAGCAGTGATGACACAGACATTATAGTCTGAACGACATGAAAACTATCAAGCAGTGATGACACAGACATACGAACTCGACCAAGCAGTGTTGACTCAGACATTACAGTCTGGACCACTTGCAAGAAACGAACTCTACCATCCAGTGATGACACAGGTATAGTGTGAAAGAAACGAACTCTACCATCCAGTGATGACACAGATATAGTGTGGAAGAAACGAAATATACCATCTAGTGATGACACAGATATAGTGTGAAAGAAACGAACTCTACCATCCAGTGATGACACAGATATAGTGTGGAAGAAACGAACTTTGCGATCCATTTAATATACTAAATGCATTTCTAAAAATAGCAGCAATAGGACTTAACCGAAATCATCACTTCAAAACACATTTCAGCTTAAGGTGGAGTTCAACTCAGATCCTCCTTCACCCTCAAATACGTTAATGAAATATTTGATAAAATATTTATGAAATATTTCCAGTCATTGAGATATCTGGGCATCAAACGACAGTAGTCTCTTGTCATGTCACATGTAGAGCAAGAGAGCAATAGTAGAGGTGAAACAGCTCTGTTGGCAACAATCGAAACCACAAAACACTCGTGTTCAAGAGTACTGCCAAGACTTAATGACTACTGTACTATGAGTTCAGCACGCTACCTGCTGCAGAAAAATCAAATGCTGCTTGTTCATTTCATTCGAAGAATTTCTAGAACTCGACACTCAACTCTATCTTCTCCATTCCACACATAACTGCCTGTTCACTATACTGCCTGGCAGTTCACTGCACTACCTGTCTATTCAATCTGGTTGGCTGTTCACTAGAGAAACAGAGGAAGCCTCCTCTCAGAGCTCTTGTACTGAGTAACTCCAGCCCAAAGTACTTGTCCGGCCACAACCATGTACATATTCCGTCTTGACAGTAGCACTCCTTTGTCACTCGTATTCTTAATGTCCCCATCATGAGGACGACAACATGCGTCAATTCTTTTTCATATCGAAAGTCCCGCCACCTGGAACAAACTACTTCTAGAAATCAGTCACACTATAGCATCTGGTCTACTCTGGTGTGTTTTTTGTGTCAGGTCTGGTCCTCCTCTAAGGTGTTGTTCTACGTTACATATGTAACGTGTGTTACATTTTTATTTTTGTACCATGATCCCCGGTATTCAGGACTTACGTCCTAGTGTATGTTTTAATAATATGTTTATTTTGTATCGTATGTTACTGTGTGAATTCAGTGTTGTACTTGAATTATTTTTTTACTGAAAAGACACCATTATGGTACAAATGTCCAAAGGACTGATGAATGCTCTTTCGTGTTAATTTACGGATAAATCATTCTCGTATTTAATTTTATAATTGTAAAACTATTCTCATAATTCTATAATATAAATTTCTTTCTCTTAATATACAAAAGCATGAATTGTTTATACTTAACATAAATTAGAGTTCTTTGACTATAAATTGAGTTCTTTGTTTACTACTGGAAACTAGTAGTTTAGTTTATATTACTTCTATAACGTTACTAACAAATATTTAATTTGCATCACAAGCTATTTTATTTTCAAGACAATTCTCTTTTTGAATCTGTATTAAGCATGTGCACAGATGATGGTTATAATTATCTCTCAAATGGCCGAGTGATTAAGGCTGAAGAGGTGAAAGGGCTGAAACACAGAGCAAAATCATTCATCGAATATAGATCACATGATTGGGATATATGAGTGATGAAAGTGATGAACCATCTGGTGAAATCATCCATCGGATACAGTTAACGTGACAGGGTCTCTGGGTGGTGAAAGGATTGAATAATTGACGTGTTCAACTTAAAGGATTAAGATGTGACAGGGCTTCTGGTTGGTGAAAGAATTGAGAAATTGACGCGTTCAACTTCTAGGGTTGAGATGACATGACGGGACACAGGTGAAAGAGGACTGATAAAAATAATCGATATGGTAGAGTGGGGCCAAAATAAGAAAACTGACTCATTTTAAAAAACATTATAGATTAACTCAAATGATAAAGAGGTGATTAACTCGCTCAGAAAAAAATATGGTTAGTTAGATGTGTAGCCCTGATGAAGAAGTTTCGAAAAAATAAATGTTATTTTTGTAGAAAGGCAACTAAAAGCAAAATATATTTTAAAAATTGTGTTGATACTTTTACTCGCAGAAAGAAGGAAACAACACAGAATGGATAAAAAGAGAGATAAATAAAAAAATGAAGACAGTGTTAAATCAAATCACACACACACACACACACACACACACACACACACGAGGGGAGAGAGAGTGGGGCAAACCCTGACAGAGGGATTTATAGATTTACGTTGCACGCGTGCGAGTGGTAGTTAGTGAGAAGGAATTAAATATAAAATACATTAAGATAGGAGAGAGGGGGGTAGAGTTGTAAACAACACATATTTGGAGAGATTTAAACACACACAGGGCTACAAAAAGAGTAGAGAGAGAAAGATACAAACACCAGTACAATATGAAAATGTTCGACAGACTGTTTGTACTTACCTTAACATATCACTGGGACGTCACAAGATCAGGTCACCATGCGATATATGATCCTGGTGTTGAAGTCAAGTTTCCAGGGAAACGAGTGCATAGTCAGCGGAAATTGGTGTTGTTCCTGTCCACCAGCACAATTCACATCAAAATTTGTCTAACAAAATTAAAATAGTTAGTTCAAATGTTGTAATCCATATTGACGAAACAACAACAAAATACAAAACCACAATACTTTAAAAATATTATGCATTCTGATAAAAGCTGACGTGGAAAACAAGTCAGAAATACGAGGTATGTGCACGAGGTGTGATATGTGTTCTCATTCTATATATATATATTTTGCTATCTATTTTCTCACATACATTATTTTTTTTTATTTCGTCACCAGCCATTGCTCTTCTGCTAGCAAGTGTCAACTCACGACAAGTCAGAAGTCAGAAGTTGGAAAGAAGTATTAATGAAAGAACTTGGAGTGGATGACTAAAGATAGAGAGCCGCCAGTAGGAAATACTTTGAATGGATGACTAAAGTTAGAGAACCGCCAGTAGGAAATACTTTGAATGGATGACTAAAGATAGAGAACCGCCAGTAGGAAATACTTTGAATGGATGACTAAAGATAGAGAACCGCCAGTAGGAAATACTTTGAATGGATGACTAAAGATAGAGAACCGCCAGTAGGAAATACTTTGAATGGATGACTAAAGATAGAAAGCTGAGAAACTGGGAAATGCCTTATAACTTATACTTGATGCCACTTGGTGTCGTTGGTGATACCTGAAAAAATCACTAAATTTAAATACTTGATGCCACTTGGTGTCGTTGGTGATACCTGAAAAAATCACTAAATTTAAATACTTGATGCCACTTGGTGTCGTTGGTGATACCTGAAAAAATCACTAAATTTAATTCAATTTTAATTACGTGTATCGTTGTTATGCAAGTGTATGATTGCATGCTTTGAGTTAAAATGCAATAAGTGCGAGTGCCCCTGACATTACTTGCAGCAGGTCATGTGGACGTAAGCATTAGATGTAAATGAACAGTAGCATGTGTATTGTTCCCTGCAAAATCAGAGTTCTGAGAGAAAATCTGTTATTAAACAGTCACATGACAGAATTAACAAAAAATGAGAGGCTGTGAATTTTAGTCCTTCACATCCAAACTTTGCTGCAGCAAGATCACATTTATGTTACAGGTTGGAGATGTACGTTGACCTATAGTCTGTTCTTAGAATTATATATATATGAAGAAATATTAACTTGTGGTGAATACGATAAAATGATTATTAATTTCCACTTTCTTACAGGTGTATGAAGAATTAAGTTAACATTATTTAACTCTTACTTTCCTTATAAATTTTGACTAGAGTGTACTGGGGTATAAATCTCTATTAAAGCTGCTTTTAGGATGGGAATTAACTAATCAAGGTCAGGAACTCACTATTCAAAGCTAGGATCCAACTATTCAAGGTCAGGAACTCACTATTCAAAGCCAGGATCTAACTATTCAAGGTCAGGATCTAACTAGTGTCAGAAGCGAACGTCAAAGCTGGGACAGAAAGAAAGAATCCTTCCATGTGAAACTTGGTTTATGGAAAACTAATATGATGATCTATTAACATGTGGAACAAGTCTTGGTTTGACCACTTTTTTGATGTATGACAGATCTTTCAGAGACTAGTGCTGGAAAGGAGATTGTTGAGAGATCTGCTGGCGGGCTGATGCTGATAAGATCTTTCAGAAACTGGTGTTGGTAAGAGGGACCTATGAGAGACGTGCTGGTATGGAGATCTATGAGAGACGTGCTGACATGGAGATCTTTCCGAAACTGGTGCTGGTATGGAGATCTTTCAGAGAATGGTGTTGGTGTGGAGATCTATGACAGAATGATGTTAGTGTGGAGATCTATGAGAGAATGATGCTGGTGTGCAGATCTAAGAGAGAATGATGCTGGTGTGCAGATCTAAGAGAGAATGGTGCTGGTGTGCAGATCTATGAGAGAATGGTGCTGGTGTGCAGATCTATGAGAGAATGGTGCTGGTGTGCAGATCTATGAGACTGACGTTAGAGAGCTATGAGAAACAGTGCTAATGTGGAGAGAAGAGAGTGCATATATACTAAGAGCTATGAGAAACAGTGCTAGTGTGGAGAGAAGAGAGTGCATATGTACTAAGAGCTATGAGAAACAGTGCTAATGTGGAGAGAAGAGAGTGCATATATACTAAGAGCTATGAGAAACAGTGCTAGTGTGGAGAGAAGAGTGCATGTGTACTAAGAGCTATGAGAAACAGTGCTAGTGTGGAGAGAAGAGAGTGCATATGTACTAAGAGCTATGAGAAACAGTGCTAGTGTGGAGAGAAGAGAGTGCATATGTACTAAGGTGATGTGCAAACAAAACTACAGGGAAATAATTGTTGGATGATTTGTGTCATTTACTAATTTTGATTATTTTTTTAGTCCCTTTATGGATGGAACAGGTCAATAAACATTTTGATAGCTGAACAGGTTAGTGTTTGATTGGCCAGTAGACTTTTCTTTGATTATTGAAGAGAGTGGAAGACTATAAAAAAAAAGCCAAAAGCCACCTGTATAACTTGTAGGCTGGTTAAGGATTTTTTATGTTCATTAGTGTTTGATCCTAAATAAATATTTATAATTGTGATTAATATTATTTTAGCATAATTAAATTCTAATAAGCTGGTGCACTGACATCAATGCCAGAATGTTTTAATTTATATTAAATTAATTTCATACCTGTTTGTTTAGTCTTTTTGTTAAGCGTAATATATTGTCCCGTTAGTGTCCTATAATTAGCACTGTCCCAATTACCTGGTAGTTAATCTGCCTGGAGGTTGGAGAAAAAGTTGCCACTATAGATAGGAAGAGATCATAGGGAAACTAATTTCCATTAAGTCAGAGGGTTGGTTCTAAACGTTAAAGCTTTCGAGATATGATTTGCTGATATCCGTTTGATTAATAAAAAGCTCTTATTTATTTACCTTTAGAAAAATCTCCTTTCAGATTGGTATAAATACTAATAACATGCTTTAACCTTTAAGGATCAAGCATTCATTTTAAACTTACTTTAAACCAGAATGTTCCAGACAACTCACTAAGCCAATCAATCAAGTGCAGTTCAGTCACGTGAACAAATGTACCAGAAACTCATCTGGAATTCATTTAGTCAAATGCAGCTGACCATTTTGGCTCCCAAATGAAATTTTACAACTAAGACGTATCTACTTATTTTTAAAACTACAGAGACTTTGTTTAAAATTTCTTTTCATTATCAACACGTGCCCTGGGGGGAGCCGTGTTAATTTGATACTAGATTATAAACCAACGTCAGACCTGAATTGATACTATATATAGATCATGGACCAATGTCAGGCTTGATTTGATACTATATATAGATCATGGACCAATGTCAGGCTTGATTTGATACTATATATAGATCATGGACCAATGTCAGGCTTGATTTGATACTATATATAGATCATGGACCAATGTCAGGCTTGATTTGATACTATATATAGATCATGGACCATGTCAGGCTTGATTTGATACTATAAATATATATATAGATCATGGACCAATGTCAGGCTTTTGATACTATATATAGATCTTGAACTTGATTGGACACATATATGATGGAACCAATGTCAGCTTTGATTTAATAATATACTTAGGGTAGGGTACAATTATCAATGTCAGCTTTGATTTAATAATATACTTAAGGTAGGGTACAATTATCAATAAGGAATAAATAAATATGTGCGTGCGAAAATGTGCGATGTCTTTAACAGCAGTTCCTTCCAGCTGATGAGAGTAAAATTGCTCCCTCAGTTACTCGTTTTCCCACAGTCTCACTTGCTCCTTCATTCCATTGCCAATCCCCCCTCCCCCCCCCCCCTCAACCTCGATCGGCGCTAGTCCGTTTTGTCCGAGCAAAGCGTGGCGGCAAGTGCGCGAGTCTTTGATGGTGGCTAATTGGCCCTTGCACACTCACAGCCTGTCCCACGGTCGGCCTTTTGGGCTTTGAAGATGACTACGTTGACAAACACGCGAGTGGCGCTTGCTGCTAGCGGTTCACACAAACTTGACTGGAAGACACTGAAACTAGAGACGGGGAACACAAAAATAACACGCGGTACTTTTTACGAAGAAATCAATATTTACATTATTAAATTTTGCAACCGTGCTTTATAAGCTTCTACTGCTTATCCATCCTTGCCCCTCTCCCACTATCACACACACACACACACACACACACACAAAGTGGACGTGCGCGCGTGTTGTCTTCCCTGCGTCCCGTCTGACCCCTCTCTGTAGTAAGAATTTTAGTAGTGTTCAAATACTATACTCCTTTGTCACACCACGTGTCATGTTTGACTATAAATATCAACGCGAATATTATGCGAAATATATCTATTTCTGATATTGCATCTCATTTCAGCCAAGTACCTGCCATCAAATTTCTACAGTTAAGATAACTAAACTCTTCTATCTTTCCAAGAAACAAGCAAGCAGCCATCTGTATCAGAATCATGTCCGGCTGCGCACGCCAAAGATATTGGCAGCTGAAATTTGAAAAATATAAGGTCGTCCGATAGCCATCGCACCCAAGAGCACACGACTCTCCCCAATCTCACTCCCAGAAGAATAAAAATCGCTCTCACGGTGTTTATTCTCTATAAAATCAGCGAAAGATGCAAAGAAAAAAAAATATTGATTTTAATTAATGGGTTAAACTTATTTACAGAATAAAAGTTAGTTACTAAATTATATGCTTTAAAATAAAATGGAGTCACTCTCAATCATGCTCAAAAATACCATAGTGCTGTTTTAATGTGTAATGATTTAATGTAACCATTCTATCAACTTCCTGTGCATTCCAACAATCAACAGCTTCTGAGATTAACTGAAGAAACACTCGACGCGTTCCAGCTGTTGTAGTTCAGTGGTGTTTAGTCACAGACTGTCCGAGACTTCTGAATAACTCTTAATCATGCGTCCAACAGATCCGATGAACTAAATATTACAACGAATGAATACTTAAGCACTCGTGAACATTTTTGGATTTGCAATTCTAATTCATGCCGTACTGCCTAAACCCGCAATGGCGATTTTCTTTGGTCATGTTTGTCAAGAGTAATACGTTGTCAGTTATAGGAACCGTTGGTAGTGATAATATTTTTTACATGTGTCTTATCTGAAGTCATGTGATTTGTTGACTAAAAACGGGACTCGCGAAGGTTAATAACTTGAGCCTACAACAACGTCCATTTCCTTTTATGTTTAAGATATCTCATGTCTCATCCTGTGTGAACACGTTTACAAATACACAATAAATTTTTTGTCGCTTACGTGAAGGAAGAACATAAGGTTAGTTATTTAAAGACCACTTTCATGTTTGTGTCAATCAGTGTTAAGATTATAGATCATGTTTGTTAAGGTTATAGATACAGGTAAGATTTATTATTGTTTTTTTTATTATATATATATATATAGGTCGTGTATGTTAAGGCCATAGAGCTACGAGTTTTTTTTATGGTTAAAGATATGGGTTAGGTTTGTTAAGGTATAGATATGGATCAAATTTGTTAAGGTATAGATATGGATCAAATTTGTTAAGGTTATAGATATGGATCAAGTTTGTAAGTTATAGAGATATGGGTCGAGTCTGTTAAGTTATAGATATGGATCAAATTTGTTAAGGTTATAGATATGAATCAGGTTTGTTAAGGTAATAGGTCAGAGCCGAGGGGCGTGGAGGCCGGCTGATCTATTCATTATTGTCTTTACAATACCCCTTGAATCGATATGCTTCAACGTGAAAAGGGAGGCTATTAATGCACACTTAGGGCACCACTTGAAGTAGAATTCCGAATGATGACAAGCTACAAACCTATACAAATGCACAAGAAATACAAATGATGACGAACTACAAGCCCATAACAAAGCACAAGAAGATTATCCTTCACTTATTGCATATACCAGACAGATTACAGATCATGGACACTGCAAGCAAATACACCAGACAGATTACCGACCGTGGACGATGCATATATATAGAGACAAATCATGGACATTGAATAAAAATGTACCAGACAGATTACAGATCCTGGACACTGCCTGCAAAAATATATCAGAGAGATTACAGATCATGACACATTGCCTATAAATATATCAGACAGATTACAGATCATGACACATTGCTTATAAATATATCAGACAGATTACAGATCATGACACGTTGCTTATAAATATATCAGACAGATTACAGATCATGACACATTGCTTATAAATATATCAGAGAGATTACAGATCATGACACATTGCTTATAAATATATCAGACAGATTACAGATCATGACACATTGCTTATAAATATATCAGACAGATTACAGATCATGGATGATGCGTATAAATAAGCCAGATAGATTAGTAATCAGGGACACTGAATATAAATATACCAGATGGATAAGTTATCATAAACACTGCATAATTACAAAACATGACTATTCATAACTGTATACATCAGATTATATCTATCACGCGTTAAGTGTTGTTACGGAGCATGTAGGTTATACGCTAGCCGTGCATTTAGAGCTTTGGTTCTTGCCCAGCATTTGTCAAGCCGTGCATTTAAAGCTTTGGTTCTTGCCCAGCATTTGTCAAGCCGTGCATTTAGAGCTTTGGTTCTTGCCCAGCATTTGTCAAGCCGTGCATTTAGAGCTTTGGTTCTTGCCCAGCATTTGTCAAGCCGTGCATTTAAAGCTTTGGTTCTTGCCCAGCATTTGTCAAGCCGTGCATTTAAAGCTTTGGTTCTTGCCCAGCATTTGCCATTGGGATTTCTCTCAAACAAATCTCATTTTTACTAATCTAGCTCATAAATGCTGGAGTTAGCGAATGTGACTAAAACGCGCTCAAATTATTTTTATTAAGTATGGATTAGAAACTGATGCGTTAAGGAAATAATGATGTTGTAACACGTCTCGATACACATGTATGTATTAACTGGAAGAAATTGTCACTGTTCTTACTGTAGTGGAATCACTTACCATACTTTTTACCGGCATCAAATGTTACAGTTCTTCCTAGTATCGTTTCTCAGTTCTTTTCAACATCATTTGTCAGTTCTCATTGTAATCATTCGTCAGTTCTTACTGTAATCATTTGTCAGTTCTCACTGAAATCATTTGTCAGAATTCTTACTGGCATTATTTGTCACTGTTCTCACTAGTTAACGCCACCTCTCACTGTTCTCACCTGGTGTCATTTGTCTTGATTGATTGAATGTAGGGGACGCTTCCGGCTTCCGCCGCTTTCGCGCTATGTCATTTGTCACTGTTCTTGGCGTCATTTATATCTGTTTTTTACTGGCGTTATTTGCCACTGTTCTTACTGGGGTCATTTGTCACTGTTCTTACTGGGGTCATTTGTCACTGTTCTTACTGGGGTCATTTGTCACTGTCCTTACTGGCATCATTTGTCACTGTCCTTACTGGCATCATTTGTCACTATTCTTAATGACATCATTTGTCAAATTTCGTACTGGCATAATTTGTTGCTGTTCTTACTAGCATTATCTGTCACAGTTCTTAATGGTATCATTTGTTAGAGTTCTTACTGGCGTTATTTGTCACTGTTCTTGGTTTACTGACATAATTTGTTACAGTTCTTAATGGCGTCATTTGTCATTATTCTTACTGGCACTATCTGTCACAGTTCTTACTGGCGTCATTTGTCACTGTCTTACTAGCATCTGTCACCGCATTATTTAAAAAAGGTTGCAGCTCAAAGCTGACGTAAATGAGTTCCGTATCAATCATAAATTTACATTCCTTTAAGTCGTGACATTAAATCTGCGAAGAATGCAGCTCTCTAAGTAGAGAATTGACATATTGATGATGTAATGTGATACTGCAGCTCTCTAAATAGTGACGTGACATGATGATGTAATGTGAGAATGCAGCTCTCTAAACAGTGACATGACATGCTGATGTAATGTGAGAATGCAGCTCTCTAAATAGTGACGTGACATGCTGATGTAATGTGAGAATGCAGCTCTCTAAACTGTGACGTGATATGCTGATGTAATGTGAAAATGCAGCCCTCTAAATAGTGACGTGACATGCTGATGTAATTTGAGAATGTAGTCCCTAAATAATGACGTGGCACACTGATGATGTAATGTGAGAATGCAGCTCTCTAAATAGTGACGTGACATTCTGTGACATGCTGATATAATGTGAGAGTGCAGCTCTCTAAAGCGTGGCATGGCATGCTGATATAATTCTCTGCGAATAGTCCAAAAGAATTAAATTAACAAAAACAAATTAAAGTTTTTAAAGTAATTTTTTAAAATTAAACGTATTCAGATAAAGGAAACCTATTTGTAATCAAACTAAAACATGGAAAAAGTAAATCTCTCTCTCTATATATATATACATTATTTTATTTTTTTAATAAAACACAACCATGGTCATTAAAAACAATAGAGAAAAATAACGAAACAGGCAGTGACTGATATACGCACGGATAGAATCTTATATGGCTTAGAGGTTGTGCATGAATACACTGACATCCCGGGGATATAAATATAACTAGTATATATATACGGGATACAAACAGGATTATGTTCCAAATCCGCAGGTGGCGTTGCAACCAGCGCGCTTATTAAACCAGATGTGTTGTCAAGGGTTATAATCGGTAGTGATGTCACAAAGCATTAATTCATTCTTTCATGTATCATGTACGGCATGTTAAATATGACGTACAGTAATAGTAAACAAAATACAACTGAAAGACCCTGTTCACAATGGTATATTTCTATTAACTAACAGTCTGGTACAAATCTATTCATGTTCAATGCCTGCTCAAAACATCACCAATACATTAATCATTACTTCGAGAAATGGCTGCAAATCTGCACTTTGAAGGCGACAGATTTAGACGATGCACAAACCCTGACAATGCAATACCATCTTAATTTTATGTTGCTCTAGTAATTTTTCAGAAGAAAGGGCGAAGCAAAATAAGAATGACAAATTTAAAATTCAGCTGAAGAAAAAGAGAAATCAACGGTCCCACATTTCTTTGACATGTAAAAGACACACATCGGTTGCTAAATGACCCGAAACTTTGAACTGCAGTTTTATTATACGAAAATTAAATCAAAGATATCCTAAACTATTCCACATGTCCTATGTTCATTAATAATTAAAGTCAAAGTAAATGGTCTTACTGGTCATTTGTTCTGATCAGGCATGCTATTTGCTACATTATGAAGATGATCGTACTGAATATTTGGGGAAAAGACCAGTTCTGTCCCATATATACTACTAGCCACAAATGTTGTGAGGTCACATTCACAATAGACGTGCCTTCATGTGATCCTACATGACGTCATATTCGTAATCATACGTAATATGGTCATATTCATAATACATGTGCCTGCATGCGATCCTACATGACGTCATATTCGTAATCATAAGTAATATGGTCATATTCATAATACATGTGCCTGCATGCGATCAAACATGACGTCATATTCGTAATCATACGTAATATGGTCATATTCATAATACATGTGCCTGCATGCGATCCTACATGACGTCATATTCGTAATCATAAGTAATATGGTCATATTCGTAATACATGTGCCTGCATGCGATCCTACATGACGTCATATTCGTAATCATAAGTAATATGGTCATATTCGTAATACATGTGCCTGCACTCGATCAACGTAATAAGGTCATATTAGCAATATACGTGCCTGCACTCGATCATACATAATGAGGTCATATTCGTAATCGTGCATAATAAGGTTATATACATTATTACATAATGCATTAGTAATGCCCACACACGATCATGCATGCTGTGAAGTCATATTCAGAATACATTTGCCAACACAAAATCATATATGCGTGTTGAAATAGTTAACTCTTAAAACGCATGATCGTAAACGAAAGCATTAATTGCATTCAATACTCGCAGACTGAAATCCTGGATATGACCGGACAAGAAAACGTGGAATGAAATACCCCGACGCATAACCGGATGGGATGTTACATAACCGAAATAACGTTGGAAGAAACAAGGGTAATCACAGAAAGTTATATCGCAAAGCGCACACTCACATACTTTAGATAGTTACATGCAGACAAACATATATATACACAGAATTTCACAAATGTTATTCATCTTACTATAATGCGTGTATTTATATAGTCAATTCACATCAAAACCGAACTATTTATTCATCAGATCGTATTAATAATGCGTGCTACTAAAACTTATACATTCCACATGGGGACAAAACTACAGCACTTGAACCAACATAAAACTACAGCAGTTCAATATTGTTTTGCCCAGATCCTTATTGAATTTAAAATAAAACTGGGAGGGGGGGAGGGGCAGATTGCCTTCATTATCGAATTCAAATTACATATTGTAAAACCCTTCACCTAAGATATTGCTTGACTCTTAAAGTGCACTTGCAGCTTTCAAAATTAAAAAGGTTTGATTTTAAGACAAACACAAATACAAAGGGAAAAAGTTTTGCTGTGATCATGACACTGAGAGTGGAATGTTGAGGCTCGTCTAGCAATTTCTCCTTTCAACGCTTCACGCTGCCAAGGTTGTCGACGAAACAACTTCAAAGCGATGCGGGCGGTCGATATCTAAGTTTAGAAGTAAAGAGGTTCTTAAGTTCATAAATTGTTGATAACTGAGAGACAAGCAGTGCCCACAGCCATCCCTGATTGCCATGAAGTAGCGTTTACTTCAGTTCGCAATTAAACATTTAAAAAATAATGTAACAAAATGATATATAAATGAGTTATTACCAGATAACGCAATAAAATTACACGATTTCCATTGATAAATAAAATTAGCTGTCAGAGAGAATACTGTACAATCAGCCTTTATATAAAAGATGTAATTAAAAATAGCCGTTTTAAAATAATACGTTATGATAGTTAAGATTTTTAAAATTCCCAATTTTACTGACCCTAACTGATACTACTAAGTAGATACTATTAATGGGTTGTTCGTTATTTTTAAATGACACTGATAGTGTTAAATATTTAGATAGATCTAATGTTAACTATTTATATATCACTAATGCTGCATGTCCTTTATGATTGTCAAAATATTTAGGTTTAAAATAGTTGCCAACATACATTTATATTATTGCTATATACACAATGATACTTTTCAACACAAAAATACGTACATACAAAGTGACACACACTTTGTCGTACAAAAATACGTACACAAGAAGTGGCAGACACACTTTGTCATGCATAAATTGACGCACACTAACAAAGTTATATATTCTTTTTCACATTTAAAACAAACGTACATAAACGCACCCATTGTCTTGTACGCATAGAGACAGATCTACGCAAATCAGACTCGCTTGCCAGCATAGTCACACCTACAGAAACTCTTTAACGCAAACAGACTGAGCTAAAGAAACATTTTCAATCATACAGAAAGGCGGACCAATAAAAGCACTTTTTCACGCATACAGAAAAACAGACACACCACATACTCTCTCGCTCGCATATATCACACAAATACTCACTCCTCTTCAGGTATACAGACTGATCTGCATGCTCTCATTCACGGAAACACACGCACAAAGACACTTTCACGCATCCAATCACATATACACAAACATGCTGTCTTTGACTCATTCATACACGCATAAAAACACACACACTCTCACGCATGCAGTCACACAAACGCGCACTCTCACGCATACAGTCGCACGCACACTTCCTGGCGCATACAGACCTTAAAAAGCAAACAAGCAATAGCGTGATGAAAGTTTGTTATTGAGTGTCGAGTGCTTCCACGTGTCAGAGATTGGACTCCCGTTGCTGCCCAAAAGCACCTCGAGTCTTTTTCAAAGTGAAACAACAATTCCGTTATTAGGCGGCTATCTCACCTTGCCATCAATTTTCAAGATCCAGGATTATGGCGACACCTTTGAAAAAGGATTAACTCTTCCGTGAACCCATTAGTTCCCACACACACACACCCTGCCATCATGCGTGCTTGACGTGCATTTGCTGGCCTCTTAGTCCGTGTTTACTGGAGATTTTATATTACCATTGTAAGCCAAGTGGACTAAAACGACCATAGAGCCTATAAAGCCTATCTTCATCCTAACGACGACTGTGATTAAATTCAAATCTGATTTAGTCAGTCAGTTGGACCGGAGACCAGTTAGATAATGCTGTGGTAGTCAAACGTGGCGAGTTGGAGTAGCCAGTTAGATAAAGTGGTGATTAGTAGTTAGGAGACAGAAGCCAGTTAGATAAAGTGGTAATTAGTAGTTAATTTGGAGACAGGAAGCCAGTTAGATAAAGTGGTGGTAGTCAAACGTGATTAGTGCTGAGCTGGGAACTGAAGGCCAGTTAAATAATATTATGGTATTATGGTAGTTATTAGTGCTGAGCTGGGAACTGAAGGCCAGTTAAATAATATTATGGTAGTTATTAGTGCTGAGTTGGGAACTGAAGGCCAGTTAAATAATATTATGGTAGTTATTAGTGCTGAGCTGGAAACTGAAGGCCAGTTAAATAATATTATGGTAGTTATTAGTGCTGAGCTGGAAACTGAAGGCCAGTTTATATATATATCTTGGCTTTTAACGAATTTAAAACGACATTTAATTAATTAATTAATTAATATTCAGAATAGTTGTAGTACACAATCATTACTTTTTTCTTGCTCTTCAGTAAATCAGAAAACTTTGTAAAAAGATTCTTCCATAAAGCCATTTTCTGTATTTCTTAAATTTGACAGACATTGCTCACGCAGTTATAAATGGTTAGCCTATTTATCAGTTTGTGATATCACACTTCCGAAAATTATTTCGTCTATGCAATATTATTTATGGTGACTTGTTTCTGTACATTTTGTTTCACATCTCGTTCCAAGGTTATCAAGGTTTAGTATATATTGTTCCCATCACCGAACTTTCAACATAATCCACTTTATAGCGTAATGTAAACAACTGGGAGAACCAATGTATCTCTAACTACAGCCAGCATTGTAAGCCTATGATTGATTGAGTGTAGGGGGCGCTTCCGGCTTCCGCCGCTTTCGCGCTGTGTAAGCCTATGCCGATATTAAACTGTTTAAATACTGTCAACATATTACAAAGTAGGTAACTTTTCGATGTAACAGACCATGCGATTTCCTTTCTCGAATCTGGCTAACACAATGCGAGTTAACAGAAGAGATACCTGTGCTTTTTGTTACTGGCTGAAATAAGCCAGGATAAACTCTCCTGTACTATACCTTTTATTACTGACTGATATAAGACTAGATTAAAAACAACTCTCTGTACTAGACCTTTATTAATGGTTGACACAAGCCTGGATAAACTCTCCCTCTGTTCTAGAACTTTTGTTACTGGTTGACATAAGCCTGGATAAACTCTCCCTCTGTTCTAGAACTTTTGTTACTGGTTGACCCAAGCCTGGACAAAAACAACTACTCCTCTGTACCCTGTGTTACTGGATAAAAACTACCCTCTATTCTTGACCTTTTGCTACTGGATGAAGACACGTGAACTTCAAAGGACTGGATGAAGACACAGGTGAACTACAAAGGACTGGATGAAGACACACGTGAACTTCAAAGGGCTGGATGAAGACACACGTGAACTTCAAAGGGCTGGATGAAGACACACGTGAACTTCAAGGGCTGGATGAAGGTATACACGAACAATAAAGGGCTGGATGAAGACACACGTGAACTTCAAAGGGCTGGATGAAGGTATACACGAACAATAAAGGGCTGGAAGCAGAGACATACGATTTACAGAAATTGACCGCTTACAAAACTCAAGAGCACCACGTTTATTGCTTCACATCTCAAGTACCAAACTAAAAAATCACAATCTACAGAAAACCGGTCAACCGTCGCTAAAACAAAGAAGAAAGCCGTCATCGTGCAAAAGAATCATAAAAATCAAATTCAACGGTCTGAGGATCAAAGGAACCAAACAAAGCCTGTGATCTTGATTGAAGCAGATTCTCAGACAGAAAAGTGAAACTGACTGGCAAACATAATCCTACTGTAAACTAGTAAGAAGACTAAATGAAACTTGAGCTACTACTTAATTGTCACAAATTCCTTCCTTAGCCCCACAAACCTATTGAATTCTAAGGCAAAAATTAAAGTACCATTTTGACAAAGTTTATACAATGAAACAGAAAGAAAAAAATAAGACTACTTCGACATGTTAGGTGCCAACAGAAACGACATGCAGAAAGACCACGAGAAAGAAGAGGAGGCAGTATAGGCGTCACTACAGCCTGTCCTTGAAATTATTCAGGTGATCCAGACGACCGCCACTGGACACCACCTATACCAGCACTAGGTCCACCACCCACTTCGAAAGAAACCACCCAGTCAATTCCGCCGCTAGCCCAACAGACTCAACCGGGATCAACTAATTTGCCCATCTAAAATGGCAAATACAGTTCATCATAACCAATGAAAATCAACAACAATGCAACTTCTTGCGTCCGGTCCCAGCATAACCAATGAAAATCAACAACAATGCAACTTCTTGCGTCTGGTCCCAGCATAACCAATGAAAATCAACACGTCATCTAGTATCCAGTCCAACCGCCAAGCAACACATCATGGGACTGCGTAACCGCTAGTCTACTGCTATCTCTCTCCACAGTCTAGACACTTATCGGTTGTCTACTATGCGGGCTCACCGGCCATTATCGGTCTAATTTACAGACTCTCCGGGTAATTTAATATATATACAGGTTTGTCATATAATATATATATAGGCTAACACCAGCCTACACCACTGGCTCACAACAGCAATCTACAAACTCGCTGGCTAACAATGATCCAGAGGCTCGCCGGCTAGCAGCAGTTTGCTAAACATGCTCACCGGAAGCATTATTGCAACACAAGCTGGAAACTAGATGCCATTGAGCTCACTTCTTTCAAAGCGAATTCGGTGAAAGTTGACAATCAGTTGCACATAAACTATACAGTCTGAAATAATAAAGAAACATCACAAATTTGACAAAATGTGCACATATTCTATATGCAGACTAAAACACTCATCCGACTCTTGAAGCAACGAAACACACCTTTCTTAAATATATTATAAGTTAAAATCAACTGAAGTGACAATCATATGACATTTACGACTTATGGCTTGAGCTAATTATAAATTATTCATTTAACTGAAACCCAAGACGTCCTTCTGTGGTCGTGAGCTGGATGGAGCTAGAAGTGACGAACAAGGCGGCACGTCACACACAAGTCCTTGCAAGCAATCTGCAGTCCAAACCAGTGTCTTGCCGGATATCGGTTTCAAGCGACGAGGCACCAGTTTCCCGTATCAGAACATGGCATCGGGAAGGATGACAGGGGCAGATTACTCTGGTTAGATTATACGTTTGTTGGTCTTTGTAGTGAGCCGCTGTCGCCTGATTGAACATTGGGCTAGCGTTAGAACTGCGCCCAACAGTAGAGCGTTGACGGGCGGTGCGTGCACTCGACTGAGTTCTTACACTCAACACTGTTCTATGCAGATATCTTTGATGTAAGAGTTTCAACACTTTCTTATGAAGGACGATAATTTTTTTTTTTTTTAGAGACGTCAGTAATTTCTTACACAAAGAGCTTAGCTAGTGGTAAGTGGCGCATAACAAAACCATGTCAAGTGTGAAGGTAGTTATGTTCACTTTCTCTCTATGTTAATATTGATTTCACAAGATTTAGTCTGTTTTACAAAGCACATATTTTGGATCACCAATTCGTTGACAACAATTTTGTTTTCCAGTGCGAAACGGAGAGGGGATATTAACTGCGAAGAACGTGCGAATGAATGTCGTTCAGTCAAAGGTCCCAGACTCGCGGCCACATTGCCATTCATGGATGACATAGTAACGATATTTGTATATTGTTTTCCTCAGCTTGTCCTTTAGTACTTAGTAGTACGAGATGACATCTGAACATTGAGTTCAATATTAGACTGCCTGCAAGGTAACGCTGTTCAGACTAAGGTACACAACTCTTGATAGTTAAGAAGTTAAACACTGATACCGACTCGCTTCCTTTATTCAGTGCTAATTTTTATCAGTTTAAGTGCATTCGTCATGCTTGACAAATAACAATACTGAAAATATATCCGACTTAGTGCTTTAATGAGGAGGTCAAGTTGGCCCGCTTGAGGCTGTTAATAGGAAGCATATCCGCTTCAAAATGTTACTGCGCAGGTAAAGCCAGGGTACTCAAAGATGTTATTACGTTTAAAGCCGATCCACTTCAAAGACATCGTTGAGGACTTAAGGTCTTAAGTGTCAGCAAAGAGGTTAGGTGGTCTACTTTAAGTGCCAATAAAGTGGCTAATCTATATTAGGTACCAGTAAAGAGATAAAGTTAATCTATATTAGATATCAGTAAAGAGAGAAAGCTAATCTATATTAGGTACCAGTAAAGAGATAAAGTTAATCTATATTAGATATCAGTAAAGAGATAAAGCTAATCTATTCTAAGTATCAGTAAAGAGATAAAGCTAATCTATATTAGGTATCAGTAAAGAGATAAAGCTAATCTATTCTAAGTATCATTAAAGAGATAAAGCTAATCTATTTTAAGTATCAATAAAGAAATAAAGCTAACTGACTTTAATTATTTCTCTGAAACTCTCAGTTCATTTCATTTCATGATATTCATGAACTCAATTATATATATTATGTTAATTGACTGCTTATGTCTATCCTAGGATAAAGTGATCAATTGTCCTGCATTGATTGAACATTTATTCATATGTTGCATATTTGATGGTTGATTTAATAAATTTATTAACCTTCTTACACATATTAATAACCTTATATTGGAAAAATAGTTGATGGATGGGGGCTCGCTAAATATAGATTAAAAGACGGATTTACCTTCTCCTTTAGTAAGAAATTTTCCACCAAATTTGTATGACGGTAAATGTTTGTGTTTAATGTTGTAGAAGAGAGAACATGTTTACAGCGCCCGCATATCCGCCAAGTGAGAGAGACGAGTGGTGTCTTCTGCAGAATTATCAATAACATAAATTAAGATTCTCATCACTTGTAATTAGTTATGGGAGATGAATTAACAATAATAATCGTAACCAATAACTAGCGTGGCATAGGCGTCACAGCTATTTTCACTTAGTGAATAATGAACTATTTAATGCATAAGGTTTTTTTTCTCTATCCTACACTAGCTGATGCCGCTATATCTATGTTGTTTCGTTTGGTGACACGGTATTCTGTGACGTAAAACAAGGATATCTTCATTCCGCGCGTTCTTTTGCACACTATTCATTTTCTAAATGAGGCGAGGTCACCAATCCGTGCATTTCTTTGGCCTAAAATTCTTCTTTAGCCCCAAATTAGGTCATTTCACTAAATAATTAACATAGCCCTCATACAACGTTTCGGACTGCAAAGTAAAGTCATCACAAATACGTCAATTGTACGTCAGCAATAATTCATATTTGCATTTTCGTACTTTAAAGTCATCACAAATACGTGAATTGTACGTCAGCAATAATTCATATTTGCATTTTCGTACTTTAAAGTAAAGTCATCACAAATACGTCAATTGTACGTCAGCAATAATTCATATTTGCATTTTTGTACTCCAAAGTAAAGTCTTCACAAATACATCAATTGTACGTCAGCAATAATTCATATTTGCATTTTCGTACTTTAAAGTAATCACAAATACATCAATTGTACGTCAGCAATAATTCATATTTGCATTTTCGTACAACATTAGTGTGCGGCATCAATAATTCACTTGCATTTTCGTACAACATTCTTATCTTAGCCTAAATCGTGCGTCGACAATAATGGCACCTGCAGTTTCGCAAAACAGTTCTTGTAGCCTCAATATTGGTGTCAAGAATTAATGCACTTAAGGCATTGGCGTAACTACTGCCCCTTCCGCTCTAAAGTGCTTGGGATCTGTCAACAGAATGGGCCCAATATTTCCCCCTTTAATAAAACGTACTTGAAATTTGAAAAATATACACGTTTTCGCAGGGCGAACGGCAAGCTGATTCTCAATGGGCATGGAGAGACAGTGCAAATGGAAGAGGGGAGGGGGCATTTTAGATATTTATATAGGGTGGTGGAAGAGGAGGGCAACATTTGAAATTACGCAGCTGGCCTACGGTTTTATCTAATAATAGCGTCATCCATTAATACAATTGTACTTTCGTACAATATTCTTTCTAACTAATTAAAATGCTAGCTTCACACATCCATGAACATCTTTCAAACTCATTAATGTGGTAAATTACGCCACCCATGTTAGGAGAATAAGTGCAATGAAATAACTAGTGTACAAAATAAAGTGCGATGAAATGCCCAGTATATATGAATTAAGTGCGGTGAAATGCCCAGTATATATGAATTAAGTGCGGTGAAATGCCCAGTATATATGAATTAAGTGCGGTGAAATGCCCAGTATATATGAATTAAGTGCGGTGAAATGCCCAGTATATATGAATTAAGTGCGGTGAAATAACTATTACGCAGAAAGTAAGAACGATGTATAAAATGTTGTACAGTTAAGGCACTCTTCTTGCATGACTTGTAGAGAACATTTCTTTCTTTCTTGTCGACACTTTGTATAATGGCTACGTGCGTGCGTGTGTTGATTGGACAGCGCTGCACGGGAAGGGGGGGGGGGCGGAGAGGGCTGGATGGCGAAGAAGTGCATGTACTCGACCCTCATACCACACAAGATCACGAGCTTAAAGTCCACTCCGCTGATCGTACCACAACCCCTTCCTCACGCCCGAGTTAGGACAGTCGCTCAGACCGATAAATGCTAACAGAAAAGTTAGGACAGTCGCTCAGACTGATAAATGCTAACAGAAAAGTTAGGACAGTCGCTCAGACTGATAAATGCTAACAGAAAAGTTCTAAACGCTTACAATCATGGCCAACTAAGGTGAACCGTCCGTCAGTCATGAGCTCTGGAGTCGAACCTAGCATACGTTGGAGAAGTATTGGCTTTACCTCACTGTCACTGTGCTGCTCTTGATAATAACTGTATCGTTGATATGCATCTACATCTGGAACAAAATGCTAAGGGGACATAATTTATAAATGGACATATTTTCAAGGCGACCAACGTGTTCAAAATAACGAGTGGGTCTGTTATGTTATTCTAAACACCCCCCCCCCCCCGACACATACACACTTTCTCTAATATAAACCCTTCTAAAAAAAAAAACTAACTTTTCTCTCTCTTAAAAAAAACACCCCTAACTCAAATTTATCTCCAATCTTTACAAAACCCTAACATTTTTCTAAAAAAAACGCGACAGTCAGTTAGGTCTTCTGTCCATTTCAGTCATTTACGAAAACTCAAAATTTTATTAATTAACGTCTAAGAATTTAATTTAATGAAAGCAAGACTGCTCCCAACTACACAAACATTAAATTTAAATTTAAAACACACCAGTCGTAGACATGAAAATTGAAGCCAAGCCACCGAAAAAAACAAAGCTATGCTTGATTTATCTTATAAAAATATAGGCTATATTAGGAGGGTGTATGTAAATACATGCGTTATGTACAGCCTAGTTCTATCTGTGCGCACATTGTCTGCGTGTGAAATCTGTTGGACTGATAATCTATTGGTTCTTTCACCACCACCACCCCGACCCACAAACTCCATACATGTACTTCCAACGTTTTCTGTGGTCCAGTCACGCGCTACCAGAGGCTGCTTGATGACAATCCTAATTATACGTCGTCCCCCCCCCCCTCCCCTTTTCGGGTCTCGCGTCACTAAATGCACAAGTGGAACTGAGGTTTGTAGAAATCAAGCCGTCACTAATTCTTTTCCCTTACATTTTAAGTAAGTTTCCTGATCTGTAAATAGCAACAAAACATAACTGGTTGAAACATAAATTGTGCTGAATACCACTGCAGAGAAGGTAGTTATAATTTATATTCAACAAAGCAATTAAATTAGGCCTATAATTTATTAATTGTAGCAATCGAGCTGGTGACATGTCTCTATGAAAATGTGGCTTATTGCACTTTATTAAAAATGTAAATCAAACGTCTGATTTCAGTTTATATTTAAAAATTAAAGTTACAAAATGTCAGAAACACTGGAAAGTAGAAAAAAAATGATTAAAGTACACAATTATGCCAAGCGCGAGTGACAGTTTAACATAGTGTCATGGGGGGGGGGGGGGGCAACATAAAGTGTGCAAGAGAATTTACTGTCATTGGAAAACATATGATAAAGTGTGCAAGAGTACTTACTGTCATTGGATAATGAACTTAAGCCGGAAATTCCAATGGAAGAGAAGTGTGCAGTCAGTCCATAAAGTAGTCTGTTTCTTGAATGGAAAAAAAGTCAAGTATCTCCCAAAAATGAAATTACCTGTAGCATACCGTACTTGCTGTTGAAATAGTTCAGTTGGAACAGACGTCGAAGTAAGTATATAAATGTAATGTTGTTTTTTTTAAAATCATGTAGATGCCTTTGCCAAAAAATGTAACTGCTCTATTTCGCTTTTTTCATCTTCACTCTGTCAACGTTGGTTGTGTTCTGGGCATTTTTCTTCTCACTACATCCGTGAAACTCAGTTCGCAGCCCACTAGCTCTGACAAGCGTTGTGCGCGCAAGGTAATGCCAGAGCCTGCCTTTCTATAACGCAGTAGTCGGTCACTCATTGGCTAGCGGCAACTTCAAAGCCTATTGACATAATCTTCTAACAAGCTTCACCTACGCTATGCCAAGGAAAAAGAGGGGCGGGGCGGACGAGACAGACTACGTTCATCGTAGAGCTGTTGACGATCAGATACTCGGTATTTTTTTCTTTTTAATCGTTTATGATGAACTGTCATAAATCCATTTAAACGCGAACCAAAATTAGCATGACCTCAATGTACTTTCTGATACCGCCGAAAACGCCAAATTTTCTAAAATAGTCTTGCCTCTTGCCTAAAATGTCAGGCACATTTAGTACCAATACTTGCCTCTTGCCTGAAACGTCAAGGCACATTTAGTGCCAACAGAACGTCAGGCATATTTAGTACCAACACTTTTGCATTTTGCCTAAAACGTCAGGCACATTTAGCACCAACACTTGCATTTTGCCTAAAACGCCAGACACATTTAGCACACACACTTGCAAATAACTTTATCAGTTACAACTATAATTTGAGACAGAAATATTTTAATGGTTTTAGGGAAAAAAAAGTGTTATTCATTGTATCGCTATGACACACACTAACACATAGGTTTTTATCTATGAGCAAGACGAATATATACTTTTGAGTAGCTATGACAAAGAGCAACTTTAGTTGTGAAAAAGACAAAGATTTACTTTGAGTCGCTATAACCAAGACAGAAATATCATTAGTAGCAATGACAAAAGCACAACAATATTTTAGTAACTAATAAGAAAGATAAAAGGAATAGCTTTAGCAAATCAGAGAAAGCGAATTGCTGAGAAAGTCAGAGAAATTCTGAGAAAGAAGAAAAAATGCTGTAAGAAACAGACATTTTGAGAAAATCATAACAAATTACCTGTAGTAACAATGAGGCAGAAATAGCAATACACCTGTGATATCTATGATCGAGACCTAAAAAAAAAAATGCCTATAGTAACTATGAGACAGACACAACAATATACTTTAAATAACATTGAGGAGGACATACCTTTAATAACTATGACAGAGAGACAACAATATACCTGTTATAACTATGATAGAGAGACAACAATATACCTGTTATAACTATGACAGAGAGACAACAAAATACATGTAATAACTATGAGAGAGATACAACAATATACCTGTAATAACTATGAGATACTCAACAATATACGTGTAATAACTATGAGAGAGATACAACAATATACCTGTAATAACTATGAGAGAGATACAACAATATACCTGTAATAACTATGAGAAAGAGACAACAATATACCTGTAATAACTATGAGAGAGATACAACAATATACCTGTAATAACTATGATAGAGACTCAACAATATACCTGTAATAACTATGATAGAGACACACAATATACCTGTAATAACTATAAGAGAGATACAACAATATACCTGTAATAACTATGATAGAGACTCAACAATATACCTGTAATAACTATGAGAAAGAGACAACAATATACCTGTAATAACTATGAGAAAGAGACAACAATATACCTGTAATAACTATGAGAAAGAGACAACAATATACCTGTAATAACTATGAAAGAGAGACAGCTATACACTTGTAATAAACATGAAAGAGACAACAGTATACCTGTAATAACTATGACAGAGACGACAATATAATTAATGATATGAGAAAAAGACACACACAACAATATACCCATAATAACTATGAGAGAGAGACAACAAAATACATGTAATAAATATGAGATACTCAACAATATACCTGTAATACCTATGATAGAGAGACAACAATATACCTGTAATAACTATGATAGAGATTCAACAATATACCTGTAATAACTATGAGAAAGGGACAAAAATATGCCAGTAATAACTATGAAAGAGAGAGAGAGACAACTATACACTTGTATAAATATGAGAGACAACAGTATACCTGTAATAACTATGACAGAGACAACAATATACCTTAATGACTATGAGAGAAAGACACACACAACAATATACTCGTAATAACTATGGGAGAAAGACAACATCGCAACAATATACAACTATGAGAGAGAGAGACTGGCAACAATGTACCTGTAATAACTATAAGAAAGACAGAGCAATATTCTTGTAGCAACTACGAAAAAGACAGAACAATATTCAATGTTTAACATTCAATGATAGCATAGGATCTAAAGTGCTTGAAATATCACTGCTCTACAAATGGTGGAGTAGTGGCTGGTGCAAGAAAAATATTAACAACTAGAAAACAATCCTACTAGTAGTATCACCCATTTTCTAAAATCCATAGTCTGTGGATATCTGATCCGAGATCATAGTATGTTTCCATATTTTTTTTATGTTTTTGTCTCTTGTAACAGCGATATTGATGACTGTTGCTGTCTCTTGTTACAGCGATATTGATGATTGTTGCTGTCTCTTGTTACAGCGATATTGATGACTGTTGCTGTCTCTTGTTACAGCGATATTGATGACTGTTGCTGTCTCTTATTACAGCGATATTGATGACTGTTGCTGTCTCTTGTTACAGCGACATTGATGATTGTTGCTGTCTCTTGTAACAGCGACATTGTTTATTGTTCCTGTCTCTTGTCACAGCGACATTAATGACTGTTGCTGTCCTTCTGGACGTGAGCAACTACACTGTTCAGTTTTCGTGCAGGAGTGACGCGATCTGTTCAAATGTTGATATCCAACGTTTCAAAGGCTGTTTGTGATGTATAAATGCTAATTCTGATGTATTAATTCCGTAGTTCCACACATATTTCTATGTAGGATTTTGTCAACTATTTTTTTACAATAGATGTATTAATTCCTTAGTTCCATACATATTTTTGTATGTAGGATTTTGTCAACTTCTTTTTTGCCAATAGCTGTATGAATTCCTTAGTTCCATACAATTTCTATGTACGATCTTTTAGTCAGCGGACGTATCCCCTTACTGCTCGAATTTGTCACTGTTCTTTCGTCTGTTTTCTTTGCGTGGTCGGCCTTTTGAGATCCTTTGAGATATTCATAATTTTTATGTTTAGTTTACGGTTTTACGCATCAGCCATGAGAGCTTCTGTCTCATATTTGAACCGTGTTTGTCTCAGCCGTCTGCATGTAGTCTGCCTTGGCGATGAACCGATCAGTTCGGGAACATGAACAACTTTCTAGTACTTTTACAGTTAAAACCGTTTCGCCTGCAGTACTTCGATTCGTTTTAAATGTTCAAAGTGTTTTCGATTACAACAATACGATAGAATAATTATAATTACAGTACTTTCCACAAAATACCAAGAGTAGCATCTTGGTTTAAATTAGAAACATTTGAGTTTTTGTTTCAGATTGTTTTCATTTGCGTGACGTCATCACCTTTCCACTAACAAGTTTCTCAAGGAGCATATTATTCTTTCTGTACACGCCATGTTAGATTTTCTCGTACCATTCCACCGCGTGCTTTCTCTCTCAATCTGTTTCCTTGCATCAATCCAATGTGTTTTCTCATAAATACCACCGGTGTATTTCATCATCATTGTGTTATTTCTTAACTATCCACAGACTATTGTTCCCTAACTATCCGAGTGTATCGCCCCCCTAACAATCCACAGCACATTGTTCCCTAACTATCCGAGTGTATCGCCCCCTAACTATCCACATCGTATTGTTCACTAACTATCCGAGTGTATCGCCCCCTAACTATCCACATCGTATTGTTCACTAACTATCCGAGTGTGTCGCCCCCTAATTATCCACAGCATATTGTCCCATAACTACCCTCAGTAATTGTCCCCTAACTATCTCTCTGTATTGTCCTCTAACCTCAGTACATTGTTCCCTAACTATCCTCAGTGTATTGTCCTCTAACTATCCTCAGTAATTGTCCCCTAACTATCTCTCTGTATTGTCCTCTAACTATCCTAAGTACATTGTTCCCTAACTACCCTCAGTGTATTGCCCTCTAACTATCCTCAGTACATTGTTCCCTAACTATCCTCAGTGTATTGTCCTCTAACTATCCTCAGTACATTGTTCCCTAACTATCCTCAGTGTATTATCCTATAACTGTCCACAGTGTATTGTTTCGAAACTGTCTAAATTCTATTGCCTCATAATACTTTCATTTTATTGTCTCGTTAGAATATGCTTCCCCTGAACTCTCCACTGTGAATTTGTTAATATCAATATCGTTGTCTCATATCTACGCACAAAGTGCAGTGTCGTCAATATCCATATCGTTGTCTCATATCTACTCACAAAGTGCAGTGTCGTCAATATCCATATCGTTGTCTCATATCTACTCACAAAGTGCAGTGTCGTCAATATCCATATCGTTGTCTCATATCTACTCACAAAGTGCAGTGTCGTCAATACCCAAACTGTATTGTTTGGTCCCACCACGACGAATGTTTTCTCGTAAATACCTACAATATACCATATTAATAAACTCACCGCGGTATCTCATAAATACCACACTGTTTTCTCGTACCCCCTCCCGTAAGGTTTTTTTCTCGTAAATACCCACACTATATTTTATTGAAACATTCACAGTGCTCTCCCCTAACTACCCATTGTGTTCTCTCGCAACCACTCAAATTTCACTGTGTCGTAATTATCTACAGCGTGTTACTCATAAGTATCCTCAGTGTATTGTCTAGAAATATCCAGTGTATTATAACTACAACTCTGCATTTTCTCGTATATATCCACAGTGTATTGTCTAGAAACTACCAACTGCGTTATCTCATAAATGTCTACAGTGAGTTGTTTCATAACTATCTATTTTGTTTTTCTCGTAAATATCCTTACTGTCTCGTAACTTCACACAGCGTCCTACTCTGTAAATATGTTGTTTCGTACAAACACTGCATTGTATTATCTCGTAAATGCAACACAGTGTGTCTTGTAATTATCCGCAATGTTATACCTCGTAAATATCTATGCTGTCTGGTAAATACTCACAGTCTGTAAGCATCTTACTGTGTTTTCTCAGTATAAATCCTACATTGTTATCTCATAAATACACACACACACACACACACACACACACACACACACACACACACACACACACACACACACACACACAACACACACACAGTACTATCTCTCATCTAGCCATATTATGTGTTTTCTTACTATTTCGTCATAAATTGCATTATGTTGTACTGAAACATAAACATTATTTGTCCCGTTGCAAACCCATTATGTTGTACTGAAACATAAGCATTATTTGTCCCGTTGCAAACCCATTATGTTGTACTGAAACATAAACATTATTTGTCCCGTTGCAAACCCATTATGTTGTACTGAAACATAAACATTATTTGTCCCGTTGCAAAACCCATTATATTGTATAAAAACAAGCCTCATTTTAGTGTCTCCCTGGAAAAGCCACATTTTATTAATCTAAAAAGAAAATGTAATGGTATATTGTATCGTAATCAGTCGCATTGTAATTCTTTAATGCACTAAATAATTTTTGTTTTGAAATAACGCATATTATTATGATTTGTAATAAGCATTTTATGATATTTTATGCGCTATATATGTTTGTTCAAAAAACAACATATTTGTCTTGAAACAAGTCTGATTAAGTTGTCTCCTTAAAAGTCACAATTATTTTAGTTATTTCTCTTAATAAGACACGTTGTCTCAACATTTTAAAAAGAAATGTCGTGTGGTTTTATAAGAGATACAATAAATATTGTTATTCATTAACAAAAAAACCCAGTGTATGTCGACTCGAAATAAGATACAATGTGCTCGTTCTCTCCTAAGAAACACATCACTTTGTCTCTTATTATGTTGTCATCCAGCTATTTGCGTTTTGTCTCAGTCGTTATCTCCTAAGAAACACGTCACTTTGTCTCTTATTATGTTGTCATCCAGCTATTTGCGTTTTGTCTCAGTCGTTATCTCCTAAGAAACACGTCACTTTGTCTCTTATTATGTTGTCATCCAGCTATTTGCGTTTTGTCTCAGTCGTTATCTCCTAAGAAACACGTCACTTTGTCTCTTATTATGTTGTCATCCAGCTATTTGCGTTTTGTCTCAGTCGTTATCTCCTAAGAAACACGTCACTTTGTCTCTTATTATGTTGTCATCCGGCTATTTGCGTTTTGTCTCAGTCGTTATCTCCTAAGAAACACGTCACTTTGTCTCTTATTATGTTGTCATCCAGCTATTTGCGTTTTGTCTCAGTCGTTATCTCCTAAGAAACACATCACTTTGTCTCTTATTATGTTGTCATCCAGCTATTTGCGTTTTGTCTCAGTCGTTATCTCCTAAGAAACACATCACTTTGTCTCTTATTATGTTGTCATCCAGCTATTTGCGTTTTGTCTCAGTCGTAGCAAGACATTTGTTGTCTGTCGACCAGCTGCTTATGTAATCCCTTATGAATACATAGAATAATAAAATATAAAAATAACATGATACATTGGGTTATCTCATAAGACACATGACAATGAAACAAAGCTTATATTGATGTCTCATATAAAGACACTGTAATGTCTCAACACAAGAAAACTATGTGGCCTCTTAAAAAACACATTACGTATCATCTCTGTAGATATGGACAGATTATATTGTCTCTTGCCTAAACACATTATGTGAGCTTCAAATTTTAAAAATTAAATAAATGTTGTTTCTTGTCTAAATGTTCTGTGTTGTCTCTTCTTAAAATACTTTGTTATCGCTTGTCTGAATGCATTGTGTTGTACTAAAATACTTTATCTTGTCACTTGTCTGAACGCATCATGTTGTAAGAAAACAACTTATGGTGTCTCTTTTCTGAACGCATTGTGTTATCTTGTAACAAACACTCTATGTTGTAAAAAAAAAACACTCTATGCTGTTACTTGTTGGAACGCATTGTGTTGTCTCGTAATAAAAACGTATTGTTGTCTCTTGTGCTGACTCGCAGCAAAACATTTTGTGTTGTTGCTGAATGCAATTGACTCTTAACAAGACACTCTATGCTGTCTCTCTCTGAACTCATTATGTTTTAAGAAAACACTGTTTAATGTTTCTTATGTGAACGCATTGTGCTGTAGCAATATTGTCTGAACATACTGTCTTGTCTAGTACAATATACTCTATGGTGTCTCGTATATGATCGCATCGTGTCGACTTATAACGCTTTATGTTGTCCCTTGTAGGAACACATTGTTGCCTCATAACATACACTTTATGTTGTCCCTTATCTGAACACATTATGTAGTAACAAAACTCTTATGTTGTCTCTTATCGGGACGCAATGAGTTGTCTCATAACACGGCACTGTACGTGCTATTTGAACGCAATGTGTTCTCTCGAAACCCCCACCACCACCACCACCCAATGTTTTCTCTTGTTTATAACCCATACTGTTCTCTCGTAACGAAAAGCCATGTGTAGCCACTTGTCTGGACGCATTATGCAGTCTAGCAACAAAACTGTGGTTTCTTTTCTGGACGCATTATGCAGTCTAGCAACAAAACTGTGGTTTCTTTTCTGGACGCATTATGCAGTCTAGCAACAAAACAGTGTGGTTTCTTCTCTGGACGCATTGTGTTGTCTCGTAGCAAAAACACAGTATGTTGGTTTTGGTTCTGCTGCAAGTGATTCGCTACTGACAAATTTCTCTGACTCTGCTCTTATGATTTTTATTCTCTTTAAGCAGAGTTGCGATATATTTGAACAGTATTCCCTCCCCCCTCTCAACTTTTAGTTGTATAATTCATGATTGCTGCTTGCATGCTGGAAAAATCAAACGCATTTCACCTTTCACTTCTTGTCCCCGACTGAAATCCGCTGCAAGGCAAACGACGCCGAATTGCATTGGCTCGCTCACGTAGCTCCACTTTAACAAAAAAGAACTTAAGACGGAGGAAAGCAAAATCCAACGAATGTCAGAAGGCTGATAAAATGCACAGAACAGAAAACATATTAGAGCAATTTTGACAATTCGTGTTTGATTGTTCCAATACAAAGGTGCTTAATCGGTTCCCGCTGAAGTTCAGTCCCTTGAAGGCACGGGTGGTCTTAAGTGCGCATGTTACAGTAGAGCTGAAAGATATCTCTGTCACTTACAAAAAAAAATAAAATAAAAAAAATTATTGGTTTAATGCATTTAAAGTCACGTGCTGGCAGGTTATTTCCAATGGAAAAGGCAGTGAATGACGCAATTTCGCTTTTAATAAGAGGGGCACAGAGAGTTGACTTATTTCATCTTGATCTTCATCTGAACACGACCAAAGTAGAATACTAGTCCCTTGTACCCAGTTATTGACAGGTAAAAAACTAGAGGTGATGAGCTATTAATGACATGTTTCGTAAAGTTATCAAAATTTCACCTCTCCCCCCCCCCCTCCATCTCCTCTATCCTCTCTCTCAATTTCCATATTCAACATATATCTACGCAACAGAACTCGTACTTGGACATACATTGTATGACAAATTGGGGGATTGAAGTGCATATGTAAATGACCGAATGCAACCAAACAGCCGCAGAGGCGCCATCTTTTCCTTTGTGTTTTCGCTTCAAAGACACTTCCTGTAGACAAAGAGGCGAGGTTTCGCATGGTAAAGCATTTTGTCGATTCCAGACTAAGAAGTGTGCTCCGCTGACAGGAATTCTCGACAGGCGGCTCGACAGGAATGCCCGACAGAAGGGAAAACAGACAATCGATGGGCTTTGATTTAAGTCTAACGAGATAAATTAGTTTTCTTGAAGTACAATTCGCTTTATCATAGGTAATCAGTTTGGCATTCGAAGGTTTGTTTTGACTCCAGCCAGTTACTGACAGAGCTAGCAGTCACTACACACAGTAACTATAAACTAGTCTCTAAATATCGGTTTATCTGATTTACTATGACTATTGTGGATTGTTACGTGAAGCAAATGCTAGTAAATATATACTAGTCTGTAAATATCGGTTTATCGGACTTATTATAACAATAATGGTTTTGTTAGATGAAGCAAATTCTAGTAAATATACTATTCTGTAAATTTGCGTTTATCGGACTTATTATAACAATAGTAGATTGTTAGAAAAAGCAAATACTAGTTAATATATACAAGTCTCTACATATGGGCTTATCATTATAGTGGATTATTAGATGAGGTAAATACTAGTAAATATATACAAGTCTCTACATATGAGCTTATCATACTTATTATAACAATAGTGGATTATTAGATGAAGTAAATACTAGTAAATATATACAAGTCTGTAAATATGGGCTTATGGATTTACTCTAGCAATAGTATTTTACTAGAAGAAGCAAATACTTATTTAATGAACTTAGTTTTAGAGTACATTGCTAAAACAAGCAAATACTTATTTAATGAACTTAGTTTTAGAGTACATTACTAGAACAAGTAAATACTTATTTAATGGACTTAGTTTTAGAGTACATTTACTAGAACAAGTAAATACTTATTTAATGGACTTAGTTTTAGAGTACATTACTAGAACAAGTAAATACTTATTTAATGGACTTACATTACAAATACCAACTCTGCATACACTGGTTTAGTTTAATACTATTCAGTGCTAGATCAAACACCTCTCAGTTCAGTGTTAGATCAAACACCACTCTGTTCAGTGCTAACCATTAATTTAAGTGCTAGATCAGACACCACTCAGTTCAGTGTTAGATCAAACACCACTCTGTTCAGTGTTAGTTCAAACACCACTCAGTTCAGTGTTAGATCAAACACCACTCAGTTCAGTGCTAGATCAGACACCACTCAGTTCAGTGCTAGATCAAACACCACTGTTCAGTGCTAGATAAAACACAGTTCAGTGCTAGATCAGACCCATTCACTTCAGTGTTAGATCAGACACCCACTCAATTCAGTGCTAGATCAAGCACCATTCATCTCAGTGCTAGATCAGACAATGTACACTGGTCAGGCATCATTAAGTTCAATACTAGATCACCAGTGAGCTCACTGCTAGATTAAACATTACTCAGTATAAATTGGCTTACTTTAATTTAATAACAGTCAATGCTAGATTAAGCACCTTTCTGCCTACAAGGAATCAATCTCCGTAAAATTAACAAAGTCAACCAGTCGTTTACGAGGCGCAGAGCAGAAAATCCTTTGCGTAGGATTGTGTTGGATGCGCTTCAAAGTATCATATCGTTTGTGGTGACGTGTTGAACAATCATTTGTGAATATCTGTGCAGTACATCCACATATAGATGAGAATTCATTGATTTTTCCAATCGCTTTCGAAATGTCTGTGGGGCTAGGGCTGGCAATCCCTTGTGCAATGTAGCTACTCTTTTCAGACCCAGTCGATATCATGGCTGTCAGTAGTAAATTCTCAAACACCACATTCCTATTAATAAAAGAGATGTAAAAGTAATTTTGAAATCCGCATGAACAGATTTTTCTAGAAGACGAACACCGCAAGAAACACTATAAAAACTTATGAACACAAAGCCTTCGTGTTGTTTTTAGACGAAACTTGCATCGCAAAATGAGCGTCTGCTTCTCTTGGCTGCGCAGTGCATGTTGACAGCATACAAGTGTGTTCCACTGAGCTATGTATAAATGGAGAGGACATCCAAAGAGAAGGGAGGAAGGCTCCACAGGAATCAAAAAAAACCAAAAAAAACGAGAACATCTAAAGAAGATTAAAAGTTTTCACGCAATTCCTGTGGAGCAAAAGAAGTTAATGGAACAACAACAACAATGAAAGCAAGCGCTGCCGATGTGTCGCTAAAGGAAGTGTCAGTACGACCATTATGAGAATACCAACCTACAACTCTGCTGAAGACTTCGTGTTGGAAAGCATTCATTATTTTAAAAATATGACTCATTTAACATTGTAAATTTTTAGACAAATTTTTATAGTCATATTTAATTCATGTTAGTAGACATTTATTATAATAATTATTGAAAATTGGGTAAGGATAAAGTCTTTTCTATTTTAAATGCTTAAAATAAACATTCTTAAAAATATTAATTTGTAACATTACACTTACAGAATACAATCATTAAATGATGTTAACAATAGTTTGCCATCACATTAAAAAACAACTTTGTTGGAAAAATTCTAATCAATGCTTTGTTTTAAACTGTATGTACATATATGTTCAGGTTTATTATTTTGTTTTTCATACTACATACATACATACATACATATTACACAAAATGTATCCACTGATATATATATACATATATGCATATATGTCTATGCATATATGTCTATGCACGTGTGTTTTTGTGTGTGTGTGTGTGTGTGTGTGTGTGTGTGTGTGTGTGTGTGTGTGTGTGTGTGTGTGTGCAGGTGTTTCCTCTGTCACTACTGAAAGTTTTAGTGCAGTTATTTGGGGAAAAACCAGTCGTTGAAAACAACAGTGCTTTAGAGAATGTGCTGAGGACCATTCGTTATTAATAAATATTCCAACATGTATATACACTTACAAATGTGTTTATATTAATTATACAGAGTATATTTTCCCCAAGGTAAAGAATATATATATTTGAGAGAGAGTGTATGTGTATGAAATTTACTAAAAATAAATACACTAAATACAATTTCCCCTCATAGTACATGTACTTAAAAAAAAATAGCATGTTCTTTGTCAGTGCAAACTTGACACATAATTAAAATCATAATTATTTTTTTATTTCACTATAGCATATTATATATATATATATGGGAAAATCAGATTATAGAAAATCTCAGAAATTTATATGAAGTATTAGATTGATATACGTAGAAGTGGTTTACATTTGTGACTGAAAATAAGTCTGTATTGATGCATTTGAATGGCTATTGGATACTAGAGTCACCACATTACAAACTAAAAATAAGTCTGTATTGATGCATTTGATTGGTCATTAGAAACTAGAGTCACCACACTTTACAATTGTGTGCATGTATTTTATTTTGATAGAATATTTTCTTAATGTGATGTAGCAGATAAATCAATTTTTAAAAAGAAACTATTGGTGACAAGCAACTTTTGCATGGTGAGGTACAATCTCATTTCAGTTAAATTATGGGCCTTGATTTTGGCACAATTAGATTACCTTAATCATATGTTTCTTCTTTGACATAGTGTAAATGGGTAAAGATCACAAATCTTAATTATAATTTGAAATAAATTTTATTAATTATAGAGATTTATTATCTTTTTTACATTTTGAACCATGGATATAAAATCTGATTTTTCACTATTAATTTTTAGTTTCCCTATCTACTTAGCTTGACTGACATATCACTATGTAAAGGTAGAACTTATACCACTAGTACAGTTACATAGATCTGATAAGATAATTAAATTTTAGCCAGTATATAGTGGTAGTCTTTTCATAAAAATGGCACAGCACTTTTGGTTTAAAATATTAATAATGTTCGTTGTAAATTATAGAATCATATCTAATAAATTTTAATAGATATTCCTATAACTATTTCGTTTGTAATATTTAGAAGTAAATACTTTAAGTGATCAAATTAAACATTCTTGAAATTATTTTGAACCTTAAACTTGCAGTACGCAATCACCTAATATTTCATGTTTTTAATATTCTGTTATCACATTTAAGAAAAATGTTTGTGAATTTTAGTCACAATGAAAAAATAATTTGTATGCGTTTAAGAAGTATCATGTATTTTTCAAAATCGAAGTACACACTACACAATCTTTATGATAAAAAGCACACTTGACATCGATCATGATGAGTATGGAATGGTAATATACAAAACTAGCAAAATATCAGTTCACGGACAATTGACATTGATCATGATGAGTATGGAATGGTAATATACAAAACTAGTAAAATATCAGTACACGGACACTTGACATGATGAGTATGGAATGGTAATATACAAAAATATCAAAATATCAGTACACCGATACTTGACACGATGAGTATGGAATGGTAATATACAAAAATATCAGTACACAGACACTTGACATTGACCATAATGAGTATGGAATAGTAATATACAAAACTATCAAAATTTCAGTACACGGGCACTTAACATCCATCATTACGAGTATGGAATGGTAATAAACAAAAATAGCAAAATATCTGTATACGGACACTTGACATCCATCATGATGAATATGGAATGGTAATATACAAAAATAGCAAAATATCAGTACACGGACACCTGATATCGATCATGAGGAGTATGGAATGGTAATATACAAAACTAGCAAAATATCAGTATAGGGACACTAAAACTGGATGAAATGCTGGTGTAAATGAAACTGGTTTACTCTGAACATGGATTAAATTTGGCAACACTAATACAGAGTTAGCTCTCACATTAACGATTGTTTCATAAATAATATTAATTAAAACTCTTCGGTAGAGGTAACTCTATAGCTTTCAGTGCACAGTTTAACAAGAACTACAATGTAAAGCTAACTCTATAGCTTTCAGTGCACAGTTTAACAAGAACTACAATGTAAAGCTAACCCTATAGCTTTCCAGTGCACAGTTTAACAAGAACTACAAAGTAAAGCTAACCCTAGACCTATAGCTTTCAGTGCACAATTTAACAATAACTACAATGTAAAGAAATGGGCTAGATCAATTCGTTTTTTTAAAAAAAATTCATCCAAGTATTGCAATTACAATGTACATATAATTTAAACAATTTTTCAAAATCTTTTATAAAGATAGATTTATTAAGTAGACCAAGTAAAATTTTCTACAACATAAGGCCATCGCTTTACACGTTTACATTTCATTGGTAATTATTATTTGAAGTGATAGGTCTGATGATCTTTTCCTTTCTTTTTTGTTTGTATTGTGTTATAAATTTAATTATATTTATTGAATTATAGATTCATAAAATTGGGTATAAATATATCGGTATGCCAAATGCGCAATTACCATAGACGCTACATTGTTTGGTCTATTCAATATGGCGGACGTTTGGTGACGCGAATTTGCCCTTGTGTCCTCTCCATCTATAGATCTCAGTGGTGTGCTCAAGGATGACCTTTGTCGTCTGCTCTGCATAGTTACATTGGTTGCTTCAGACAGAGAGGAAGGTTATCTATCATCTATTCTAAACGTCATATTGATAATAACCATTCACTAATGAAATCAGTGTTTCTTTGTTTCTCATTGATTTTACAACATAATATTTAGAGAATATTTAACAATTTTGGTTCAAGAAAGGAAAAAATAATTCTACAAAACTACAAGTAGCCTACACAACCATCGTGATCTGTTCCTGATGTGATGTCATGTGATTTGGTTTCCTCTTGATCTTTGATTTCAACTGGGGATTTGGAATCTGTTTCTGATGTGATGTCATGTCCTATTGAGAGTCTACCAGTGTGTGTACGTCACTCCAGCACATCAGATAAGTTGTGATCAAGAACCTGACTACAGTGCAGTTTGAACTTGTTCTATGCAGCATTATGATGACATAATAATTATTACTTATTTTTCTAAATATTGTTAACCTTTCTTTTATTAAAATTCTTGTTATTACTTTTTAATCTGTATTTGTGGGTGGTTCGCCTCAGGAGAAAGCTAAAAATAATACATTTTTCTGTGCTTAAATTTTAAAATTATTCATAAAGGGTAGAAGTGTTGCCAAAGAGTGGCAAATACTTTAGGTACGCTCTTGCTATTACACTATTCTGCTGCATCAACAGCAATGTTATGTGATCTTTATCAGCATCACTGTGACATGACTTCACTTCATCAATAGCACTGTGACATGACTTCACTTCATCAATAGCACTTTTACATGACTTAACTCTTTATCAACAGCATTGTTACATGACCTCATTTTATTAACAGCATGTTACATGATTTTGCTACATCAACAGCACTGTTACATGATTTCACTTCATCAATAGCACTTTTACATGACTTCCCTTTATCAACAGCACTGTTACATGACTCCACTACATCAATAGTCTTGTTACAAGACTGCATTACATCAACAGCACTGTTACATGACTTCACTACATCAACAGTCTTGTTACAAGACTGCATTACATCAACAGCACTGTTACATGACTTCACTACATCAACAGTCTTGTTGCAAGACTTCATTACACCAACAGCACTGTTAAATAATTTTACTACATCAACAGTGCTTTTACATTTCCGCTACACTGACAGCACTGTTACTCCTCGCTGCATTAATAGCGCTATGAAATGAATTCGCTACATAGTACTACAAGAGCACTGTAAATTTACATTACGATGTTGGCTCATTATTTCATATCAGCACTGTTACATCTTACTACATATCAACACTATTGCATCTTGCAATATACCAGCTGTTTCCATGGCTATGTATCAGCACTGTGACTGTGACGTTCCAATGTTTCATTGTCTTTCATATGAAATGCAGTTATCTAGTTAATTATCGCTAGATTAGGGATCTACATAGCTCTAGAACATAGATTTAAAAACAAACATTGGTTTGGAGAACAGTCACTTTATTTACTATATTAATTTATTTGTTTATTGATATCTTTGGTGTCTACGTCAAGTGAGTTATATTAATGCTACTCACTTCCTTTTTGCTAGATTCTGTTTGTCTTTTTTGGGAATGGGATATTTGTATTCATTATATTTATTGTTAATAGAGCGGCACTGGGAATGCGTTGATATCATTTCCCTGAGACAAAAGTATTTGTACATGCATAGTATATGTATTGCATGAGTGAGTTTTGTTTCCAAGCTTACCCCAACATGAGTGAGTTTTGTTTCCAAGCTTACCCCAACATGAGTGAGTTTTGTTTCCAAGCTTACCCCAACATGAGTGAGTTTTGTTTCCAAGCTTACCCCAACATGAGTGAGTTTTTGTTTCCAAGCTTACCCCAACATGAGTGAGTTTTTTCTTTCCAAGCTTACTCCAACATGAGTGAGTTGTTTCCCCCCCCCCAAACCTACCCCAGTATGAGTGAGTTTATATTGGAGCAGCCTTATTACTTCGTGTATTTGTAATGTTTTATTATTCTTGACTTGTGTCTCACTTATATTGTTTGTTTTGAACCTGTTGTCTTCTGGATATTGTCTATTGTGATTCTGATGTCTCCAGATATTGCCTGTGTTTGTTTTTGCTTTTTTTAGTTTGACATCTCCAATTATTACCTGTTTTGAGTTTGACATCTCTAGATTTTGTCTGTGTTTAGTTTATGTCTTTTTACTATCACATTTTTAATATGATCCTCTTGGCTACAGCTCAATTTTTCAATCTGAAATTTCTTGGATACTGAACACATTGAATGATTGAGTTTGATTATACTGAACACATTGACTGACAGAGTCAGATATTTTTGAAGGCTGAAGAAATGAAGTGTGCGAGTCCGGCTTCAGTCTGTATGTAATTTGCTTACAACGGCTTAAATTTGATATTCTATTCAATACGTAGCGTGCACACTTTAACAGTACATAGGGTGCACACGTTGTACTCTGTATGTAACGTGCACGTGTTATATTCAGTACTTAGCGTGCACACGTTATACTCAGTAGGCCTACGTAGCGTGCACATGTTATATTAAGTACGTAACGCCCAAATGTCATATTCAGTACGTTATATGACTTATATCAAAGTATATACCTCACCTTAAAATCTTCCAGCAGTACGTAAAACAAATTTGTACTGTGTAAAATTAAACTTTAGTCTATTATTTTCTTTGACCTACATTTTTTTTAACACAACAAATACTTGATAAAAGATTATGCTTATTACTACAATACCTAGAGTTATTTTTTCGAGTTCATCACTCTACAAAGACCTGGAAGTGGGTATTCATTCAGAATGAAACCTCTCAAGTACCATTCTCGTACTCAGCGCTAGAGTCCAAGGCAGGTTCTGTCTCTGAAGACACCTGCCTGGCCCTAGTAAGGGGTCAAAGGTAAAAGAAGAGAGAGATCAAAGTCAGACATCAAAGGTGATCCTATTTGACGTAGTGATGTGGCAGTCGACTTGAAAGGTAGATTTTTCTCAAAGAGAAGGTCCGTGACCAGCCCTACTCACTCTTCTATGCACATCTTAGTCTTGGAATTAACGTATTGGTTAACCCAGATCCATCATGCCATCAGTCATAGTGAAAGTCACTGATTCACATCTTCCAAAATGGTATCTGTAAGGACTCTGAGATGAGTGGTGTTTGGAAACTCTATTGGTTGAAGGCAAGTTGAAAACAACTTGAAAATATTGTTTCGATACACCTCCTCAGATCGTACCCTGAGCTAATTCCAAGAAGCCAGCTGAAGATGCAAAGTGAAATTATTATTTCATTCACTTCTTGCAATCAGTCGACTGATTAACTGTTGTCTGCTTAACCTTCGCTTTCAGTTCTCTTTGATGTCGCGGTCAGTTTAATTTTCTTACATAATGGATTAGAAAAGTAAACTGCATATCACATTAGAATCATTGTCATATCGAGCAACCGAGACTGTAAGTTGAACTGCGGGTATCAGTGTGATATCTGCCAATGTTAGTTGAACTGCGAGTATCAGTGTGGTATCTGCCAATGTAAATTGAACTGTGGATGTCAGTGTGATATCTGGCAATTTTAGTAGAACTGTGAGTATCAATCAGTATGATCTCTGGTAATGTACATTGAACCGTGAGTGTCACTATGACGTCTTGCAATGTAAATTGAACTGTGGGTGTCAGTGTGATATCTGGCAATTTTAGTAGAACTGTGAGTATCAATCAGTATGATCTCTGGTAATGTACATTGAACCGTGAGTGTCACTATGACGTCTTGCAATGTAAATTGAACTTTGGGTATCAGTATTACTGGATATCAGTGTGATCTCTTGCAATTCAAGTTGAACGGTGTTTATCAGTAAGATCTCTTGCAATTTAAGAGTTAAACTATGGGTATCAATGTGATCTCTACAATGCAAGTTGAACTGTAGGCATCAGAATGATCTCTTGCAATGTAAGTTGAACTGTGGGTATTAGTCTGATCTCTTGCAATGTAAGTTGAACTGTGGGTATTAGTTTGATCTCTTGCAATGTACGTTGAACTGTGGGTATTAGTCTGATCTCTTGCAATGTACATGTAAGTTCAACTGTGGGTATCAGTATGCTTTCTTGCAATGCAGCGGAGCGTGAAGCATACATGAAATACTTACAACAGCTGAACTCGTACGTGGCCTGCAGAGTTCGGTCACTCGCGATCAATCACGTCATTGCTGGAAAGGCAATGTTGCGGTGTCACGGGCCTGTCACATCACACACGCTAGAGCTTTGGTGTTTCACTTTGTTGTAGGCTCACAACGCCGCCCTCCCCCCTCCTCCCCGGGTCCTTCCTGCTAAGTGGTCGGCAGCAAAGCGTCTTTATGCTATATGCCCGATTAATCAGAGTGAAAAAAACCAAGATATTTTCTACAAGTGAAACCTTCAAATTAGAATGTTAATAGAAAAGCCTGAATAATGGGTGAGAACTTAAATCTCAAACATTCGTTAAGCCTGCACAGTACGTTTTTCGGCTCCCAAGTATATCATCCGTGAATAGAAGGCATCTGTCGATCTTATCGTAAATATGTACTCCCTTAATTAAAATAAGTCTATCATCCAAAAAAAACCCAAAAAACCCCCCAAAACCCACATATCTTTTCTCACTACCCACTTCATCCGCAACTGAATACTGAGCTGGACTAAAGCCAGGCAGGACACATTTGAGCAATGATATGAGTACCTGAGTAAGGTAACAATACAGTTAACAGTGACAGATATAAGTGAGTAAAGTAACATTTAGTTTTAATAGAAAAATGAGTAGCTGAAGAAAGTAACACTACAGATAATCACTTAAGTCACATTTGAACAGACACGAACAATAATACATACCTAAGTAAGTAACAGTACTATTATTATTAAAAGTTACAATGATGAGTACCTGAGTAAAGTAACATCAATTATTACTAATAATGATATATATGTCAGGGAAGTCTAGGCAAATTATGCTGAGCTATGAAACATTTTTTTTCATGTTGTAAATTGAATATCTTTTATTTAATTTATGAGAATGTATAATTCCGCTAGTCAAATTGTGCGTTGAAGGTGCAATAGTTGTTTACGAGTTAGTGGGATGTAGATCACTCTACGGGTAAAGGAAAGTCTGTTAACCGGATACGAGACGCTCATAGTTGGTCACTTGCGTTCCATATCATGACGTAGTGTTAATCCACTAGCTGACCAGAGTCCATTCAATATACTCATCAATGAATTAAATTCCTTAGAGGCTCATTTTTCACTGCACCCATGACCAAGGGCAGACTACTGCACCCATATTAGCCTCGCACGAATATTACAAGAGTGGTAATTATAAGTTGACTTCTCTAAATTATTGTATTTCTCGTTTGTAGAATGCTATGTAAAATATTTATATGGTTGTTAAATGATTGTGTGATTAATGTATTTTTCTCACAGAAACTAAGTGGCATTAGCGACTGATTGCATTTTGGTAGAAATGATCGAGATAACATAAGCATGTGTATTGCTATGTTCACGCTTGTTAAACCATTGGTAGAAATGATCGAGATAACATAAGCATGTGTATTGCTATGTTCACGCTTGTTAAATCATTTGTAGCCAGTAAGCACCAACAGAAAGATAAATGATTGTTTAATAAGTATCACTGTGAACTGTTTGCTAATTATATTATATTGAGAAAATTATACAATTGAAAAAGGAAATCATTTCATCCATTTGTAAAAATTTTATTAACTTTGAATTGTAAGTTAGCAATGTAGCTAATGAATAGAGACTTGTAGAGAGTAAGTCTATCACTGTCACCACAAAGCCCATATGATTAATTGCTGTAATAGGATGCTATAGAGAAAGATGTTATTTATTACACCCGGTCTCGGGACCCACCCCAAGTCTCACGGAAGACCTTCTGAGGACGACGCCTAGAGTTCTTACCCGATGTTGGGTTGGCCATAACAGAAGACAACTGCAGCATGACATCATTACTGCTGGAGCAGAATAAGACAATTGCAGATCTTCAGAAGACTAGATAAGTGAGCTCAACACAATAAATGAACAGATCAGAAAACAATATATAATAATTGGGCTAGGCTTGTTTATGGATAGGTGACAGTTGTTGACAGAATGTGGATGTGGAGGATGTGAGAAAGACATAAACATTAATTAGCTCTAGGTGTGGAGGATGTGAGAAAGACATAAACATTAATTAGCTCTAGGTGTGGAGGATGTGAGAAAGACATAAACATTAATTAGCTCTAGGTGTGGAGGATGTGAGAAAGACATAAACATTAATTAGCTCTAGGTGTGGAGGATGTGAGAAAGACATAAACATTAATTAGCTCTAGGTGTGGAGGATGTGAGAAAGACATAAACATTAATTAGCTCTAGGTGTGGAGGATGTGAGAAAGACATAAACATTAATTAGCTCTAGGTGTGGAGGATGTGAGAAAGACATAAACATTAATTAGCTCTAGGTGTGGAGGATGTGAGAAAGACATAAACATTAATTAGCTCTAGGTGTGGAGGATGTGAGAAAGACATAAACATTAATTAGCTCTAGGTGTGTTCTTAAATTTGTTTGAGTAAAAGAGAGAGTCTAGGTAAGGATGGGCGTGGGTTTTAGTCTGAGAAAACAAAGCACAAGAATCTAATTCTTTACTCTTTGCAAACGACTCTTCAGGTCAAAGACTGTATTCAGTCCCTCGCTTGTAAAAGAAACAAAGAAGACTCTTGGCTAGGAAAGGTAAAAGTGTGTATATATCGTGTAAATGGTTAGTCTTTATTTGGAATTTTTTGTTATTTTAAACCTGTTTAACTCCGTTTTGTTTCAGAGGCATATGCCACTTTAAATATTTATTTATGTAGTAATTAGCAGTATTTTTAGGATCTGCAATTATGTGTGTTTCGGGGTTTCTGTCTTTCTTCCTAAATCTTATTGTGGTTTTGGGTTACATGACGTGTCCTGTCGAGAGACTGCCAGCGTTTATCTCGTGAGTCCCGAATTTCATCGAAAAGAGACTGAAGTTAAGTCATGCTACGGACAGTGACTCAGTGCAGTGTTGTAATTGACTGAAGTTAAATCATGCTACGGACAGTAACTCAGTGCATTGTTATATTTGACTGAACTCACATAGAGTTAGTTTGAACTGCTAGTGATGAGAAAATAGGACAAGATGCATTTTGCTTGATTCTTTTAAATATTGTTAAACTTTTTCTTTTTTTTTTAAATTAAATTTTTGTTAATTGTTTTAGTCTTGTGTATCTGTTAGCGTAACAACTTTTCTTTTGTTTGTTGTCGTAAATTGTAGTTATTGTCTAAATATTACTTGTTCTCTGTCGTCAACATATCTATTTTAAAATCTATTTCTCAGTCTAACTCTAAATTACTGAATGGGAGCTGTGAGTCAAATTGACGGTGCATGCCAGCATATCAGCGTAACAGCGCTAAGATGGGACAGACGTTACGTGTTACTTGTCTTGTTTAAAGATTTACGATAGAACAGACGTTACTTGTTACTTGTCCTGTTAGACAGTTCTAAGACTGAAGTGACGATAATTGTTACTTGTCCTGTCAGAAAGCGGTATGCTAGAACAGAGTTTACTTGTCGTTACTTGTACTGCTAGTAAGCGCTAAACCAGAACAGACATTACTTGTCATGTTGAAAGTTTGTTAAATTAGGATAAACATTACTTGTCATGTTGAAAGTGTTTTAAACTAAGACAAATGTTTCATTTGGTGATAAAGAGTGATATGCATTAATTTAAAGTGTGCTGAAGAAGAACGAACGTTATGCAAGAGGTCAAAAGTGTGCTGAAGAAGAACGAACGCTATGCAAGAGGTCAAAAGTGTGCTGAAGAAGAACGAATACTATGCAAGAGGTCAAAAGTGTGCTGAAGAAGAACGAACGCTATGCAAGAGGTCAAAAGTGTGCTGATGAAGAACGAACGCTATGCAAGATGTAAAACGTGTGCAAGACAGCACCAGAGCAACGTTTCATATTAAAAAGTGCCAGGCAAGAATAAAAATCTGAACAGTATTATTTTAGAAATCATAAAGCTCAAATTATTGCTGTAGTTCGCGTTAAAAGTGCGTTTTAGTCAACTAAAGTTAAGTGTCATATTAAAGATTTAAAAAAAATGAGACTCATCGCTATGCACCGTGTCGCAAATCTAGACTATATGACACCTGTCGGGACACTAAGCTACATGTTTCATATTGTGTCTCAGAACTAGATTAAAACAAGATTAGTCGGCCGCTGCATATTCACAAGAAGAGACTAAATTTGACGTGTTGCAAAACTAGACTAGACGCTCATTACATATTCACAAAATGAGACTAAATGTGACGTGTCGCAAAACTAGACTGGACGCCGTTACATATTCACAAAATGAGACTAAATGTGACGTGTCCCAAATCTAAACCTGGCTACACGTTACGTCTAGGGTAAACATTACTTATATTGCGTTCACGAGCGCTGTTCTATAGAACACACGTAACGTGTAATGTTACAAAGCTGAAACACACGTCATACGTTCAAGAGCGTAAAACTAGAATCATAACTCTCGTTAAAGTGCCAAGGTATAACAAATTAACGCCAAGTATTTCAGTATTAACCAGACAGGACTTTTCTTTAAACAGCAGCCTTAGTGCCTTTAAGCTAAACAGTAAACCATTTTCACTCCCTATAGAGAAAATAAAAGCGCGAAAGAGGTGAACGAAGCTTTAATGATATCACCAATAATCTTAAGTTGAAAGAATCATCAAAGACTAGGTACACAATGCAGGGCTCGGTGCTAGTAGTGTGCAGTAGCCACACGCTTCAAATGGATTAAAAATATTTTGCTAGATGAAAGAGTGACAGCTACAGTACAAAACTGCAGGACAATGAAGTCGAACGAAGAGAGTACGGCTTTTCAGGTACTTTGTGTCGAGGTAACATCCAAAGCGCATGCGATTAATTTTAATGCGACCAAACGGCTCATTGCTTGCCGAGTCTTCATGCCAGGATACTGAAAGAGGATTATAGATGATTTTTTTTCTTCTGAAAGGATGTGAAGATTTGACGTTAAAAGAAATATTGCGTTACTAGATTTAAAAGCAATTTTATAAATTATAGGTTAAAGTTTGTTAGCTAAATTCAATGTAGCAGTCTGCAAATAATTTGTACTCACAAACTAATTTATTTCAATTTAAAAAATCAAATCACTCAGTTTTTTTTAAAAAAGGTTATGCAAGTAAGAAAGCGTCAAACATAATTGCTTCCAAAATTTGTCATACTGCAAAGCAACAATTTACATTGAGCTATAGAACTGGAAATTTGCCATTTCATAAATGACATTTACTCGTTTACTCTCTAATTAAAAATGGAATTTTTCTACAACTACAACAGCAATTCATATTTAATCATACTGGGCACTGTACTAGACTAGTCAAATTGGTTCCCTGTTGTGTGGGCACTGTACTAGACTAGTCAAATTGGTTCCCTGTTGTGTGGGCACTGTACTAGACTAGTCAAATCGGTTCCCTGTTGTGTGGGCACTGTACTAGACTAGTCAAATTGGTTCCTGTTGTGTGGGCACTGACAAGCTGCACCTTTCAAGCACTTCCAATCGATCAGACATGATTTATAAGAACATAAGTGTTACGTGTAACTAACACACTTTGTCCCTTTCTCAGTTCCTCTGAAGTTCTCGTCATTGTTTTCATTATTTACATCGGTTCTCATACTTGCCTAAAACAATGCAATGTGACCTGAAAACATCACTCTATAATAACTACATTCACAATTTCACGCGTACCAATTATAACTCCACCTTATAATCAATCCCTAACAGAACTCTGTTCAATATCTGTTATATCTATGACACAAGCAGAAGATGTTTTGACCCAGTTCTGATTCAAGAATACTAGATACTGTCTCTGACAATCCTGTATAAATCTCTCTACCCATCTCTCTACCAATCCTGTATAAATCTCTCTACACATCTCTCTACCAATCCTGTTTAAATCTCTCTACCCATCCCTCTACCAATCCTGTATAAATCTCTCTACCCATCTCTCTACCAATCCTGTATAAATCTCTCTACCCATCCAGAACTTTGAAATGTCTATCTTCAGTCAGCAGCTCTGTCTGGGAAGAATATCAGATTCACTTCGATAAAGCATATTATCAGATACTATTCATTATATCGTATTGTTAACTCCATTGCCCAAATCCATTCAGTAAACCATACAATTAAAGTGCTATCAAATACCCTTCATTAAATTATGTTATCAAACACCACTCGCTGCATCATGGATATGAAATACCATTTGCTCTATCATGTTATCAAACACCACTCGCTGCATCATGGATATGAAATACCATTCGCTCTATCATGTTATCAAACACCACTCGCTAAATCATGTTATCATGCACCATTTGCTCTTATTATCAAATTCCAGTCTCTGAATCATGTTATTCACTACCCATCTCTAAACTGTGCTATTCACTACCAATTAATAAAGAATGCTATAATATGCCGATTGCTATAACATCTTTAATGAATATCGGAATTCTCTCTGCTTCTTGAACTTGTTCGTTCTCTCTTCTCTCTCTGCATGGCCCTCTTTCTTTCTTTCTTTCTTTCTTTCTTTCTTTCGTCTTCTTGCTCTTTGTTTCTCCGTCTCTTTATTTGTCTCTTCCCCCTCTTTCTTTCTGCCTGTCTCTCTTTGTCTTTCTCCTACTTGTTGCCACCCTTCTTTCATTTTCTCTGTCTCTGCTTTTCTACTTGTCTCTATTTTATTCTTCAAAGATATGACTGTTCTATTTGTCTATTCGACACATTTATGGCTGTACTTTTTGTTTACTGCTATTCGCGACATGCATACCTGTAACCTTATTTACTGACTGTTTAAGAAGGTATGTCTTGTAGCCCTTGTTTAGGCCTGCTAAAGTTCGTGACAGGTATGACTGTAATGACTGCTCGAGACAGGCATAGCTGTAGCCTTTATTTACTGACTGTTGGGAAAGGCATGGCTGCAACCCTTCTCATATAGTGGGGTACATAAGTTGTCTGTCCTTTCTTAAGGTTAAGTATATTAGATTGTGACGAAAGCAAAACAGTATTAGTGGAAGTTGGCCTGTTCTTTCTTAAGGTTAAGTATATTACATTATGACGAAAGCAAAACAGTGGGAGTGGAAATTGACGAGCAAAGAGAGAAATGTCGTATTTATAGGAAGAAAAACGAGAAATTAACACCGAGCTAACGGTGAACACATAAATATTTAATTCCTACGACTACAAATACTGTCTAGCCTCATATTAATTCCATATGTCTATTACTGAAGCCTCTTCAGATTAGCTTGAAAAGTCAGTTATGTTAATAATCTAAATACAGCAATGCACTCGGGTTTATGAAAGTCTTGCTAAATATTATTAGTAATCACTCCCTTTCTTTTAGCACACGTGTCTATTTTTAGCATTTGTGTCGATTACTGTATCTCTAAAAAAAAATTGAAACTATCTGAGGCGTAGCGGGAGGGGGGTACTTTATAAGAGGCGACAATTTTGGCATTTGTTCGTATAGGTATCATTACTCAAGCGAATGAACTGGGGTGGGGTGGGGCATAATTGTGTAGTTGGTCATGGCGGCACTTTGTCTCTGGACACTAGGATACGCTATATTTTTATCGTATTTTAGTACTAGGACGTACTGTCATCTTTTTATCGTATTTTAGTACTAGGACGTACTGTCATCTTTTTATCGTATTTTAGTACTAGGACGTACTGTCATCTTTTTTTTTTATATATATATATCGTATTTTAATACTACGACATTGGCGATCTTTCTATTTTAAATGTATTTTAAATCTATTTTAAATCTACGATACGCTCTATATTTCTATCGTATTTTTAATGCTTCGACAGAATGTCCATATTTCTATTGCATTTTAATATTGCAAAATAGGCCTAGAGCCCTAGAGCATGTCTATCTATCGTATTTTAACGCTTTGACCTCTACTACATTTTAATATTATAAAATGCCGTATGTCTATCTTTCGTATTTTAATTTTATGAAACACTGTTTATCTTTATATCGTATTTTCATACTATGAAGTACTAACAGTTTACCTATTGCATTTACTGCTGTGTAACGCTGCTTTCCATTGTTTTAAATTCTATGAAAAACTGCCTATTTTCCATCGTGTAATGATACTATGATACACTGTCTATCTTGCTTTCGTTTTTTATATTGAATTCACTGTCCTTGTCTTTTGTTATATTGGAACCTACGAAACATTTATAATTCTATAATTCAAATTTGAAAATGTGTGTGTGTGTGTGTGTGTGTGTGTGTGTGAGAGAGAGAGAGAGAGAGAGAGAGAGAGAGTGAGAGTGTGTGTGTCTGTACTTATACCATTATTTATATGCATAAAATACATTCATACACATGCACAACAGTTAGTTAGCATTTCTATAACAATGGTGGTCACCTGCTCTCTCAACAAGTGTCATTGTGTCAGTATTAACAAGATGTCACGACTCTCTCAACAAGTGGCATTGTGTCAGTATTAACAAGACGTCACGATTCTCTCAACAAGAGTCATTGTGTCAGTATTAACAAGATGTCACGACTCTCTCAACAAGTGTCATTGTGTCAGTATTATCAAGATGTCACGACTCTCTCAACAAGTGGCATTGTGTCAGTATTAACAAGATGTCACGACTCTCTCAACAAGTGTCATTGTGTCAGTATTAACAAGATGTCACCACAATCTCAACAAGTGGCAATGTCAGTGTTGGCAAGGTGTCACCACTCTCTCAACAAGTGTCAATATGTCAGTATTAACAATATGTCACCACTCTCTCAACAAATAGCAATATGCCAGTATTAACAAGGTGTCACCACTCTCTCACTTAATATGTCAGTATTCACATAACCTCACGGCTGTCTTTACTGGTGACAATATGTCAATACTCACGTCAGCACTCACTCTATTAGAGACAATATGTCAGTATTCACAAGACATTACCACTCTGCTAGTGATGACTGGATCCACGGAATGACCTCTTGCCTTTGTCTTGGATGTATGTGTGTGCGCGCGTGCGTGTGTGTATGAATGGATGACAGGTGTTTTAAATGTGAAGACGACTCTTTAAAATGGGTAATTTATATTAACTTCGATCAATATAAAATCATCTTCCTGCAGATGAGATTTAAATGGTTAAAGGAATGCGAAGTAGTTGTGGTATATCAACATCACCCATTCACCCCGTCATTTGACTCAGATATTTATATTTCAGTGTAAAAGCTGACCAGATGTAATGCCTCTTGGCAATGCAAGGCTTCACTATTATAGTCTAGGCCTATTATTCTATTATTATCTCAGTACTTGGGTTGCTGGCTGGGAAAATGATGTTCACTTGCTGGTTGAAAGTGTAGATCACTTGATGACTTAGAGTGTCTGATCACTTGTTGGCTGAAAGTGTGGTATTCACTTGTTAACTGAGAGTGTGCGATACTTGTTGACTGAAAGTGTGTGATCACTTGTTGACTGAAAGTGTGATTACTTGTTGACTGAAAGTGTGATCACTTGTTGACTGAAAGTGTGTGATCACTTGTTGACTGAAAAGTGTGTGATCACTTGTTGGTTGAGAGTGTGGTATTCACTTGTTGTGTGACATATTTCTATTTTAATTGTAACATGTATGTGCGTGGTTGAAACCATTTTTATCTTCCTTGTAAAAGTACGAAGTGAAGTCATTGTGATAGGACTATATTGTCTGTTGCCACTATGTATGGATCGGCGAACTATAGGCTATTGCTCATGGAATTAATAATTGCTATTGTTTCAGAGCAAGTTTTATTTTCCTGATTTTTGTTTTTATATTCCGGATTTGGGTACCATTTTGGGTTCCATTTCTTGGTTGGAGTTCAGTTGAGAATTCCAGGTTGGCTTCAGTTGATGCTGAGTTCTATGGCTATTGAACTCAGGACCTGATGTCAAGGGACACTATTCAAGTGTGACGAGTTATGCGGACAGTCGGCTAGAACATTCAACGACAAACTGTTGATGTGTGAATTGCCTGAGGAAATTCTCCGATAACTACTGACGGAAGATAAGTGGGCGTCTGATAGACAATGAGATCAGAAATTCATGTAACGATCCGTATAAACATTTAAAGACAAAATAGTTAGTCCTAATGACCTTTGTATATAATGTATTGATGTATGGATTCACTATTTAATTAAATTGTTAAATATTAATTTTTTGACGAAGTTGACGAATTATTAATGACAGGAAGACCGAAGGGAGAATTGGGCTTGGGGCCGGACCGCCGGAGTCAAATGTGAATGTCTGTATGCATAATTAGTCATTATTAGGATAACATGCCCAATTCACACAATATTACACAGGTTCATCTGTCACTGTAATTAATATCTAAACTGATAGAATTAATTAAGGAGACTGAAGGGTGAGTTTGGGCAACCAGTCTGTCGTCAGCTTAGGTTAACGTTGAAAAATAAAAATAACAATCTTTAAGTCCTCATGATGAGACAGGGTCTCTAAACAAACATTGGTATGTAACAGTCCATATATAACTACAGTGCATCCAGTTAACTTCACCCCTCCTCTACTAATCACTGTCTCCTACTTCTCCTATATCTCTCCAGTTAACTTCACCCCTCCTCTTCTAATCACTGTCTCCTACTTCTCCTATATCTCTCCAGTTAACTTCACCCCTCCTCTTCTAATCACTGTCTCCTACTTCTCCTATATCTCTCCAGTTAACTTCACCCCTCCTCTACTAATCACTGTCTCCTACTTCTCCTATATCTCTCCAGTTAACTTCACCCCTCCTCTACTAATCACTGTCTCCTACTTCTCCTATATCTCTCCAGTTAACTTCACCCCTCACTGTCTCCTACTTCTCCTATATCTCTCCAGTTAACTTCACCCCTCACTGTCTCCTACTTCTCCTATATCTCTCCAGTTAACTTCACCCCTCCTCTACTAATCACTGTCTCCTACTTCTCCTATATCTCTCCAGTTAACTTCACCCCTCACTGTCTCCTACTTCTCCTATATCTCTCCAGTTAACTTCACCCCTCACTGTCTCCTACTTCTCCTATATCTCTCCAACCACATGCGAGACGTGGGCGGTCGATTGCACACCTGACTGCAAAAAAAAAAGTATCACTCTGAAGGTCAAAGACAAATCATATGCCACACTATATTGCTTATCGATTATGGAAAAGGCAAAATTTTAAAAAGCAAGGAGCGTAATTTGCAGCCCATCACAACACAATTGTTTCAAGTTTTAATAGTATGAATAACAGGCCCTACACATCTTACATTATCTCTGTGTGTGTTGTGTTTAAGTGAAATAAAAATAGTGGGGCAGAATGTTTCGAATGTTTGACGAATCAGGCACACTAGTCCTCCATAATCTCTTTCTATTTGTAGTCTGTTTTTTATAAGGCAATTCTGTGGTGGTTTGTTTTTTAATATTCAATCTATTTATCAAGAAACTGAACCCAAAAGAATGACCTTGGTCATGAGCCTGACACTAAGAATGGCCTCAAACTCTCCATGGTCCTCACATTGTAAACTGTTCAGATCAGCTTGTCCAGTCAGAATTATCTTAACATTTCATCCAGTCAGAATTATCCTGTCTTATGAGCTATCTGTCCAATCAGAATTATCTTAACATTTCATCCAGTCAGAATTATCCTGTCTTCTGAGCTATCTGTCCAATCAGAATTATCTTAACATTTCATCCAGTCAGAATTATCCTGTCTTCTGAGCTATGTCCAATCAGAATTATCTTAACATTTCATCCAGTCAGAATTATCCTGTCTTCTGAGCTCTCTGTTCTGTCAGAATCATCCTGTCTTTTTAGCTATCTATTATGTCAGAATTATCCTGTCTTCTGAGCTATCTGTCCAGTCAGAATTATCATAAGATTTCATCCAGTCAGAATTATTCTGTCTTCTGAACTACCATACTAATTTGTCCAGTCAGAATTATCTTAACATTTCATCCAGTCAGAATTATCCTGTCTTCTGAGCTATCTGTCCAGTCAGAGTTGTCTTAACATTTCATCTAGCCGGAATTATCCTGTCCTCTGAACTACATACTAAATTGTCCTGTCAAAATTATCCTGTAAGCTGAACTATCGTACTAGCTCGTCCAGTCAGCATTATCCTGTCATTATACCAGCTTGTCCAGCAAAACTATCCTGTCAAAACATCCAGTTAGAACTATCCTACCTTCTCTGTCCAGTTAGAATTATCCTACCTGCTCGTCCTGTGAGAATTATCCAACCATCTCATCCATTCACTTGACTCTTAACAAGGTAGAAACTATTTTATGGGTTTAGTTATATTTATTTCATTTGACTGGCACTTTTTAAAGTAGGTATTCATATCTAAATGTGATAAATACACGTAGGTCGGATAAAAACACTCAGCTGAGGCATTTGACAATAATCTCTATTCATCTCTTTCAAGCTTCTCTACAGTGACTTATTTACAGGTTTCCTAACAGTGGCTTGTTTACAGGCATACTTACAGTGACTTATTTACAGGCTTCTTAATAGTGGCTTATTCACAGGTTTCCTTGCGGTAACTTGTTTACAGGGTTACTTAAAGTGGCGTATTTACAGGCTTTCTTTACAGGCTTGTTTATACACATACTGCTTGTTGACAAACTTAAAGGATTGTAAATGCTTACAGTGACTTTTTTTTAACTGAACAGATTTAATAGTATCTTTTTCATAATTTCTTGCATTTCTTATTTTATATTGTGGTTGTTAAATTACCTATCACTGATTTTGTATTTTCAAACAAAATAGTTTTGGGGCATCGTGTATATGCACCTTGGTATGTGTATGAGTGAGTGTTTATGTGAGTGTGTGTGTGTGAGAGAGTGTTTGTGAGTGTAAGAGAGAGTGTGTGGCGTTTTGGTTTGTGTATGGACGCCAAGGTGTGTGTATGTAATTATCTATCTATGTGTGTGTATAAGTATTTATCTGTCTATCTACCTATCTATTTACCTTCCTACCTACCTATCTATCTATCTATCTATCTATCTATCTATATGTGTGGAGAGAGAGAGGAAAAATTGTGACAGGAGAGAATTCACAAGGGAGTGCAAGATAAAAAGACAGTACGGAAAATGAAGAATGTAAATGGCTAAAAACTCTGTATATAGATTCAAGTGAAATTCTTGCAAGGTCCTAGAGTAGGACTAGATATGGCTTACGATCAAAACACCTCTGTCCTCCTCAGACCTCACCACCTGCAGCCTGAGGTGCCTTTAATCTTTCACGCTAGCTCTTCACTGCTTCAAAGGCTGCAAAGTCCAGATACGGGTAAGGGACGATGGTCTGAGATTAAGGTGCCGTAGAGTGCGAGAAGTGCAAGACTGATCAACGAAACTTTGAGGTCTAACCAATGCCCTGCCAGATACTACGTCACCGTGAGTCTGCGAGAGCAATCAAGCCGATAAAAAAAAAATGTGCTTTAAGTTTCTTTTATTCCACATTCCTTTTCATTTCACGTTATTGCAAACTCTTAAGGAAAATAGTTATTCACATCAATCTTTATTTTATTTCAATTGCTGCGAGGCAAGAAAGCATATATTTTTGTTTTCTTTCAAGCATTTAGGACGATATCGTTAAGAAGAAACCACATTAAAAATTCCTTCGCTCGGAATGGCTGATACAGACAGAAAGCATTATAAATGTCCTCCTCCGGGAATGGCTGATACAGACAGAAAGCATTATAAATGTCCTCGTCCAGGAATGGCTGATACAGACAGAAAGCATTATAAATGTCCTCGTCCAGGAATGGCTGATACAGACAGAAAGCATTATAAATGTCCTCGTCCGGAAATGGCTGATACAGACAGAAAGCATTATAAATGTCCTCGTCCGGAAATGGCTGATACAGACAGAAAGCATTATAAATGTCCTCCTCCGGGAATGGCTGATACAGACAGAAAGCATTATAAATGTCCTCGTCCGGGAATGGCTGTTATAAACGGAACTTCAGGCGGAAGAAAACGAGCTCAGAGGGTCTTGTCTTCGATTGGAGTTTATTATTACAGACACAAATTTGGCAGTTGTAAAGTTAGCCGAGTTCCTTTTAATGAGGAAAAAATCCAGTGATCAACCTTGGTCAGTTGGTATGAAAAGTCACTCCCATCACATCTCAAATCCGTTACTAGGCTTGTATAATTTCCCTAACATAGATGGATTATAATCTTAGTGTTATTTAAGTAGGCTGTCCCACATGTATTCGTACATCTACGAAAAGCAAACGTTAAAGAATTTAAATGTCTGTCTTAATTTACTGATTTATAAAGCCGTACATCGATACAAAAACCCAAATCCCTTAAAACATTACAATGTATGAGAGCAGTGAACGGTTTATTAAAACAGAAAGTTATAGATAATTAAGACTAAAAACGTGAGTGCACACCAAAAAAATAATGTCTAAAATATAATTCACAACTCAATAGACAAAAATATCTTATAACTTCTTCCTTTCTGCACAAACAACTGAAGAAAAGAATAAATGATCATTGACAGTTACAATTTCCTGGCATTTTGCTAATGTACCAATGTACACCATTAATATAATTTCACTAGAGAAATCTACTGTATGATCACTTTGAATTTGGAGTGGAAGAAGAGTGACCATGAAAGGTGGTCATTTGTTTGATGAGATAAATAGCTTTTTGGCTTTCATTTCAACGTTTGATTTGAACCTCCTGGTTTACTGTTTGTACAACGCTATTACTGACCATAGTAATGGCAGGAAAGGGCGTGTAAGAATACATTACACTCCAAAGATGTATGGTGGCAAGATATGCTTAGTACCCCAGCAATTTCTGGTGTAGAGAAGTTGTTGGAAATCGCTACATTTATTGTGCCACTTGAAGGAGTTGACACAGCAAAAGGAAGCACCAAGGTTAATTCAGAAAATAAATAGTGGAACAGTGTTCTTTCAATAAGCAGGGAAGCATGTAGAGCTGAAGTAATACAGCTGACAATAAACTTGTGTCTTTGTTGCAAAAGCACACTGAAGGACTATTGAAACAGCTTTTAAACATGGTCATGTATAATATATTATCCCTTATCTGTAAGAACTCTATTTCCATTCTCTGGTAAGAACTATCCTGTGTTTTGTATTGAATTGTGCATTTTATTTTAAGCATAAGACTGTGAATTATAGAAATTATCTGAATGTGGGTTCAATGAAATACTGATGTCAAGTAATCTATATCATTGTATTTGTCATATGTATATTATACATTTATTGTTAAATTTATCGACCTTCTTAAGCATATTGATAATCTTATGTTGAAGAAGAAGGTGGATAGATGGGCGCTCACTAAATATAGATTAAAGACGGATTTGTCTTCTCCTTTAGTAAGAAGTTTTCTACCTACGGAATATTGTGTGACAGTAAACGTTTGTCTTTAAATGTTGAGGAAGAGAGAAAACGTTTGCGGCACCCGAATATCTGCCAAGTGAGAGAGACGAGTGGTGTCTGCTAGAAAATTATTAATAACAAATGAATATTCTCATCACTTGCAATTATTTATGAAAGATTAATTATAATAATAATTATTTTCATTAACTAAGTGGTGTTGGCGTCACAGTATTGTATATGTGAATATGTAAGCACACGAGTATTTATATAAACACGTCTATATGAGCGTGAAATACGAGTGTAAATCTATTTAACAATACATGACAACTTTGGAATATCAGTGGTCATGAGATGAAAGAAAGAGTTTGCAGAGGGCTTTGAGTGTGAACTTCTTTCAAATAGAAATTGAGCAGAGTGGCCAAGATTTGGTCGGGTGTGTTGGAGCAGCAGAGTGGCCAAGATTCGGTTGGGTGTGTTGGAGCAGAGTGGCCAAGATTCGGTTGGGTGTGTTGGAGCAGAGTGGCCAAGATTCGGTTGGGTGTGTTGGAACAATAATGGTCAAATAAATACTTATTATTATTTATTATGGCAAATAATCAAAGCATCTCTCTCCATATAATATGTGTGTGTGTGTGTGCGTGCGTGCGCGTGCATGTTGTCTTAGTTCTCCTATATCAGTTGCACCTAAATCACTTTAACATATAAAGGCTTAATGTCAAATGGCTATCACGAACCAGAAATATGTAGCATAAATGACATGCAATAAATACAATGATATTTGTAAATGGCGATCACCTACTCGACAAACTCCGATACGCAATCGTCATCTTCTTGAATTATTTTCTCTCCAACTTGCACACAATCCATACACCCCCTTTCCCCAATGACCCCTACCCACCCATACCACCTACGCACACAATCCATACATCCCTTTTCCCCAATGACCCTTACCCACCCACTCACAACATCCTCGTGCACACGGTTAATGAACTTATCGACTCCTAAAGCATTAAATATGCCATGGCGTTGGTCGCCGATTTGTCTACACTTAGTACATAGGTCTTATCCAGAAATAGTATCATACGATTTGTCTCCACTTAGTACATAGGTCTTATCCAGAAATAGTATCATACGATTTGTCTTCAATTACTACATAGGCCTATGTCTTATCCGGAAATAGTATCATACGATTTGTCTTCAATTACTACATAGGCCTATGTCTTATCCGGAAATAGTATCATACGATTTGTCTCCACTTAGTACATAGATCTTATCCAGAAATAGTATCATACGATTTGTCTCCAAATAATACATAGGCCTATGTCTTATCCGGAAATAGTATCATACGATTTGTCTCCAATTAGTATATAGGTCTTATCCAGAAAACAGTATCATAGGCAGATACTGTTTCATCTTCCTGGTATGCCCAACATAAAGAGTTGGGCAAAGAGTGGTGAATCGTTTGGATAAGGCAAAAGGGTCGTAGTTTTGAATCATCGTTGATATCTCTCTGCAACATTTGTGTGCTTTGTGCTGTATAGTAACATTTGCTCTCAATTGATATCTCTCTGCAACATTTGTGTGCTTTGTTCTGTATAGTAACATTTGCTCGATCAATTGATATCTCTCTGCAACATTTGTGTGCTTTGTGCTGTATAGTAACATTTGCTCTCAATTGATATCTCTCTGCAACATTTGTGTGCTTTGTGCTGTATAGTAACATTTGCTCGATCAAATGATATATCTCTGCAACATTTGTGTGCTTTGTGCTGTATAGTAACATTTGCTCGATCAATTGATATATCTCTGCAACATTTGATGGGGTTTTGTGTATTATATAGTCACATTAGCTCGATCAATTGATATCTGTCTGCAACATTTGTGTGTTATATATTCATATTAGCTTGCAACATTTGTTTTAAATAATCACATTAACTCGATCAATTGATGTCTCTCTGCAAGCTTTGTGTATTTTGAGCTAATTTGCCACATTAACTCGATCAATTGATATCTCCCTGCAAGATTTGTGTATTTGTGATGTATAGTTACATTAGCACGATCTATTGTGCTTTTACAAAACCCTAGTTCTGTCTCCTGTAATTTTACAGATCCTCTAAATTTGTCTTCATGCTTTTACACACTCACTAATTCTGTCTTCACACATAGATTCAAATTTTCAAGAATTTATTCACATTTTTTCACTAAAATTTCATTAACTCATTCACACAGATTCTATTAAAAACGCCTCGTTTTGTTTATGTTTTCAACAATCTATTCACATGGTTTCATGGCAGTTTCACTGAAATCATTTAGTTTCGGTAAATTAAAAAAATATTTGACGTGGTTTTGGTAAGATTGCTTGAAAAACACAGATATGTGCAATTTTTAAGGTAGTAGGGCCATGTTCCATCACAGATAAAACACTCCAGAGTATGAAAATAAAGTTTTATCATCACATAGTAGTAAAGATTGCCAGACATTGTCAGAATTTGACGTCTTGTGTCCTGTCACTTGTATCCTGACAATACTCTACTTGCACACATGAAATAGTTCCATTACCAAGAGACGCGTCTCTTAATTCATCAGTGTATTTTCTAGATTAACTCTAGTCGATAGTAATGTTTCGTGTATGATTAATTAAAAAAAAACAACGAATCTCACATCAAATATTTCATTTATTTATTTTGTTATTGCTAACCCAGCCGCTAAGCAAATTGGCTAGACATATAGAAGTCTTGGTAGCTTTTAAAAACCTCAGGTGTATTTGGAACTGGAAAGAAAGAAAGAATTAAGTGTGTATTGATAAAAGTAAATATCACTTTTGAAAAATGGAAATAATAAGACTTCAGCTAACCAAAGCGTCTTTGTCATTTTAGATGGATCTTTTACGTTTTAAAACTTGAATTGGCTTTGTATCTCAATCTTTCTGCCCAAGAAAAGTAAAGATAATTAGCACATGAATATTTTAAATTTCTCAAATAAATTTCGTCAAATATAATATCATCATTTATATACTGGTCAGGTGAATGATAACACTCCGATAATCTCCAATATGGATGCTCATCCGGGTCCTAGACGATGTAATGGCTTCCGTAAAATGTCTGCTATGATTTCTTTACTACTATAGCCACATCACAACGCCCCCTGTTGGTCAGTGAGGGAATGCCGGTACCGTGGATGTGTTCAAACCATCCAATAGAGAACGATTTCTGTGAAGCAGAAGAGAACGCTAAGAGAAAAAGAACAATAACTGAGGGAGAAAGAATGAGAGACAAAAATAGAAAGATGTCTAAAAAAAGAGAGAATAATGTCCGAGAAAAAGGAACTGTGTGAGAGAACAAGTATGAGAGAGAGAGAAAAAGAGCGATGTCTATAACAAAACAAGAGAACAAAAAAGGGAGAATAATGCCTGATAAAAAGGAAACTATGTCTGTGAGAGAACAAGAAAAACGATGTCTAAGAGAAAAAAAGAGATGGATGTCTGTTCAATTATAAGGAAGGCGTGTTTCAGCGTGGACGAATGCCAGAGACCGTTGGGATGTGCTTTTGATGTTAGCGATAAAGGTGTGAAACTAACCCGATATGAGCAGGGACGACGGACGATGAAACAGCCAATGCAATGATAAGTAATTGGGAACAGGTAAGACTGACTTCAAAGCTAAGACGTGTGTGCCACGGTCTAACATCAATCGGCAGCTGTGTGTGAAAGGTTGGGTAAATTTTGCCACGTGTTTAATCCGTGGCATTTACGAATAGGTTTTCCTGGTTGAAGCGCTGCTGATCAAGGAAAATTATTGTTGGTTTCAACAATTTCAAAACAAAAAAAGAAACGACCACGGCAAGATAGGGGTTGGGGGAAAAGCATGCAGTGATTCCAGCGTTGTCAGTCGAAACTAGTGGTTAGCTGTTTTCGATTTCAAACGGAAACTTTGTCTGTTGTAGGACAATCCCTATCATGCTGTACAAATAGTTCGCAGGGGCGGTGACAGGACAGGACCGAGATGGCTAATAAGAACGGTGAGAGAGCCGAGTTAAAACCATAACTGTTGGGAGGGTAGAGATTTTTCAAGAGTATGAGGGCAGATATAGCAGAAAAGACTGGTGAGAGGACAGAGTTGAAACCAAGACTGTAGTGAGGACATAGATTTTTCAAGTATATGCGGGCAGATCTAGCAGACGAGACTGGTCGGAGGATTGAGATTTCTCAAAGTGTGAAAGAATGGAGAGAGATTTATCAAGAGTAGTGAAAGGGCTGATACTCTTGACCAGAGTGGTGAGTGGATATATAGTTAACCAGAGTGATGAGTGGGTAGATAGCTGGCCAGAGTTATGGGAGGATAGGTAGTTGACCAGAGTTGTGAAAGAGTGGATAGTTGATAGTAGAATGATGACATTGCAGAGACACATATAGAGTTAAAAGAGGGGTAAGACATTGTTAGTTGGCAAGAGATATGAAGTCAGACATGAAAGACATGATAGATGATTAAGGCGGTGATGGGACATGCATGTAGTTGACAAGAAGTGTGACATTTGGCAAATATTTGTCGTGATAAGTGAGAAGATAACTAGTTGACGTGAGAAGGTAACTAGTTGACGGGAATGTGAGAAGGTAACTAGTTGACGGGAATGTGAGAAGGTAACTAGTTGACGGGAATGTGAGAAGGTAACTAGTTGACGGGAATGTGAGAAGATAACTAGTTGACGGGAATGTGAGAAGGTAACTAGTTGACGGGAATGTGAGAAGGTAACTAGTTGTCGTGAGAAATGAGAAGGTAACTAGTTGACGGGAATGTGAGAAGGTAACTAGTTGACGTGAGAAATGAGAAGGTAACTAGTTGACGGGAATGTGAGAAGGTAACTAGTTGACGTGAGAAATGAGAAGGTAACTAGTTGACACAAGAAGTGAGAAGAGAACTTGTTGACGGGAATGTGAGCAGGTGACTGGCTTACGTGAAGAATAAGAAAACAAAATCAAAATATAGTTGACACGAGCAGTAATGGGGCAGTTAAAAAGGGCAACGATGGGCAGATATTGCTAACGTTAGCAGTAAAAGGACAGATATAATTGACATGAGCACTAATGAGACAGATAATGTTGACATTAACACTAATGAGACATATAATGATGACATGAGCACTAATGAGACATACAATTGACACGAGCACTAATGAGACAGATATAGTTGACTTGAGCAGTAAGAGAAGTAAGGGACATATATATGAGCAGTAAGGAACAAATCTACTTGAAAAGAGCGCTAAGTGGCATACATATTTGAAAAGAGCGCTAAAGGAATATATACTTTTGTAAAGAGCAGTAGGGATAGCTGATATACTTCAAAAGAGTAGTAAGTGAACAAATATTGTTCAAAAGAGCAGTAAGGAACAGATCTAGTTGAAAAGAGTGGTAATGGACATATTTAGTTGAAAAGAGTGGTAAGGGGACATATTTAGTCAGTAAGGGAACAGATCTAGTTTTGTAAGGTGCAGATATATTTCAAAAGAGAAGAGAACAGATCTAGTTGAAAAGAGCAGTAAAGGAACAGATCTAGTTTTGTAAGGTGCAGATATATTTCAAAAGAGAAGAGAACAGATCTAGTTGAAAAGAGCAGTAAAGGAACAGATCTAGTTGAAAAGAAAAGTAAGGGGACCTATTTAGTTGAAAAGAAAGTAAGATATTACATCTATGAGAAAAGAGCAGTAAGACATCGTAGAACTGAGATGTAGTTGTAACATGATCACTGACATAACTTTACCCCTTTTCTTAAGCAGCAGTTATGTTAAGTTGGCGATACTAATTATCTATAATTGAAACGAGAGAAGGAGAAGAAAGTTGTTGACAGGATCTGTGGCAGGGTCGAGATACTTACACGAGTGATGAGAGGGTCGAAATACTTACATGAGTGATGAGAGGGTCGAGATACAGTAGTGATCAGAGGGTCGAGATACAGGAGTGATCACATGGTGGAGATACTTACAATAGTGCTATGAGTGTTGAGATACTTACAGGTGTGGTGAAATGGTCGAAATATTTACAGAAGTGATAAGGTCGAGATACAGGAGTGATGAGAGGGTCAGGATACTTATCAGAGTGACGAAAGGGTCGAGATACTCAAAGAAGTGATAAGCGGGTAAAGATATTTACAGGAGCGCTCATATGGTCGAGATACATGAGTTATGAGAGGGTTAAGATACTTACAGTAGTGATAACAGTGTCGAGATATAAGAGTGACGAGAGGGTCGAGACACTTACAAGTGTTATAAGAGAGTCGAAATACTTTAGTAGTGATCAGAGGTTCGAAATACTTAGAGGGGTGACGAGATAGTCAAGATACAGGAGTGGTGAGAGGGTCCAGATATTTACAGGAGTGATGAGAGGGTCGAAATACTTTAAGAAGTGATCAAAGGGTTAAGCTAGTTCACATGAGTGAGAGGACAAAAATTGTAAAAGATTTGAGAGAGTAAAAGATGACAAATGTGATGACCAAGAGACTGATAAATGTGGTGACAGGCTGACAGTCGTGGTGAAAGAGAGACTAACAAAAGCTGTGGAAGGGCCAATAAATGACCACAGAAAGGAGAGGACAAATAGTTGATGAAGGCTGAGAAATCTATTTGGTGTAGAGTTGACAAGAGTGTTTAGAAGGCAGACAGTTGAAAAAAAATTATGATAATGTTAATACTAACAAAAGTACATGGTGAGCGAACACATACCTGACAAGAGTGGTAAGTGAGCATATCTTTGATATGCATGCTAAAAGAACAAATAATTGACGAAAACTGGTGAAAGGACAAATACTGGTAAGGTGAGAAAGCAGACAGATGACAAGAGCACTGATTGTCATATAATTTACTTGAATGGCGAGAAGACATAACAGAAATGTTCGGGGTGGGGGTGGAGATGTTGAACTGACATATAATTGACAACGTAGTGAAAGGGTAAGGGTAAATAACTGACTAAAATGGTGAGAGGATAGATAGATGATAAGAATGGTGAGAAGGCAGATAGTTAGTTGAAACAGTAGATAATTGACAAGAATGATGATAGCATACAATTGACAACAGTGATGAGAGAGAGCAGGTAACTGGAAAAAAGTTGTGAGAGGAGTGTAATGGACAAGAATGGTAACAGTACAGATAGGTGACATAGTGGTGAAAGAGAGACAGGTGACAGTGGTGAAAGAGACAGGTGACATTGTGGTGAAAGGGAGACAGGTGACAGAGTGGTGAAAGAGAGATAGGTGACAGAGTGGTGATAGAAGGGTGACATAGTGGTGAAAGGGAGACAGGTGACAGAGTGGTGAAAGAGTAGATAGGTGACAGAGGGGTGAAAGGGGGATAGGTGACAAATGTGGTGAGAAAATACAATGAAAAGAATTATTAATAGCTAGTAATTTTAAACATAGATACTGACCTTTTCATCAGTGGCCAGCCTTGAAGAGATTTAGGATGCTACAACAAGGGGCAGGCTTGTAGAGATATATAGTGCTACAAAAGAGGGCAGGCTTGAAGAGATTTATAGTGCTACATTTGGTGGGGGAGGAGAGCGGACAGGTTTCAGGAGATACAGAGCACTACATCATATGCACGCAAGAAACCAACAAAAATTACAATAAGTGTGAATACTGACCTCGAGAGCACTGTACACAAGGGGTAAGGCTTGAAAGGATAAAGGGTGCTACAACTGAAGCAAGGCTTAAAAGATTATATGGTGCTACATAGAGGCCATGGTGAAGGAATATAGGTTTTCATCTAGGAACAGGGTGAAGGGTGTTTACAGCCAAGAGTACAGCTTGCTCCATTGGTGTCATGATATGCTGTTCCAGAATTCTCTGAACGAGAAAAGTTCTGCAGTCCATTTTCTTTCGTAACTGAAAAATGTCTCCATCCATAATTGTCAGGTTTAGTTTCATAGTGAGGTATATACAAATGGGAGCAATAGTTATTACACAATTGTTGTTATTCTTGTACAGAATAACACTACTTCACAAAATGTCAAATGAAATGTCTCAACAGGGAGGTCACTATCTATCTATCTATCTATCTATCTATCTATCTATCTATCTATCTATCTATCTATCTATCTATCTATCTATCTATCTATCTATCTATCTATCTATCTATCTATCTATCTATGTGTGTGTGTGTGTGTGTGTGTGTGTGTGTGTGTGCGCGCGCGCGTGCGCGTGCGCGCACTAACAGATTAAAGACATATGATGGCCAAGAAATGAGTAAACAAACCATTTATCTTTCTGTCAGGATATAGTTACATACCTTTCTCGCATTTCATGCCTGATAAAATAATAAGATCAGTGATTTTTATGTGGAATGTGTTAAGTTTATATATTGTCACTTCAACATAAATGCTATTTTTCTAATCCAAACTTTTATTGTTCATTTTAGAATTACCACTATACTCAGAATTACTACTGTATACTTTGCGTTTGAAATTTAGAACAGAAAGAATTTGAATAAGATTATTTTGCAAAATGTCTGTCATTCAAGTTCAGGTTGATATGGAAACTTACACTAACAAATCATTGCAAAATCCGAGAAAATCGTTATCAGTAAGCACTTGAAGCAATAATGACAAAGAATTTAATCAAGGCATGCGAAGTTTACAAGTGGAGAGTTATACAGTTATGACCCAAATAATAGATGCACTGCGTAAATATGTTAGTTGAAGGATCCGAACATCAGAAATTGAATAATCTTAAGAAGCTTTAATAAATTCTGGTGCCGAACTGTCTCATCCTTGAAATGAGTCTTCGGCGAACTGATGTAATGCTTTTTTTAAAAAAAGCCCACTTTCCTTGACTACTTCGTTGACAAGAAGCAAGCTGATATACTAAGGCAGTCACCTCCCGACAAAAGTAACAGAGTGAACTTGTGGGCTTCCTGATTGACAAGAAGCAAGCTGAAATACTAAGGCAGTCACCTCCCGACAAAAGTAACAGAGTGAACTTGTGGGCTTCCTGATTGACAAGAAGCAAGCTGAAATACTGAGGCAGTCACCTCCGGACTGAAGGAACTTGCACCTGAAGTGACAGCCTTTAAACGATGAAGTGACCTTGAACCTGGAGAGAGCCTTTAATCATGGTGGTGACTTGCAACTGGAGAGACAGCCCTTAGACGTGGTGACATGACATTGCACCTGAAGAGACAACCTTTAAACATGGTGAAGTGACCTTGGACCTGAAGAGACAACCTTTAAACATGGTGAAGTGACCTTGCACTTGAAGAGACAACCTTTAAACATGCTGAAGTGACTTGGACCTGGAGAGGCTGCCTTTAATCATGGTGAAGTGACCTTGACACGATGAGTGGATTCTTCGGGTGCGAAAGCCAGGTGTATGTTTCACGTATTTGACATTTGTTTGTGTCCCTCACATTGATCTTTGCTGAATTTCTAGTACAAACTTGTGAATTATTGGTACAATACTTTGAATTACTCCTACATTACTATGGTAGAAACCAGTGATTTAGTGGCACATTACAATGTACTGGTAGAAATTTTTGCATTACTGGTACAAACCTGTGAATTATTGGTACGATACTGTGAATTAATGGCACAGTATATAAATTACTGGTACAAAATTGTAAATTATTGTTAAATACTGTGAATTACTGGTATAACTGTGAATCGTTGGTGCACGTTTGTGAAATATTGTTATATGTCTGTAAATTGGTAATAGATTTGTGTTCGTCTAAAAATGCGAATAACTGATACAAGTTTTATGAATTTATTATACAAATCTGTGAATTATTGATAAAGTTTGTGAAATACTGGTACTTTGTGAATAACACGTACACGTTTGTGAGATGGGAATTATTGGTAGAGTCTGTGAATTATTGCTGTCGACTTTTTTCTGTAAAAGTTTAAGATCGCAGTATCTGTGCATCTGCCCAGTCGAACTGCTTGGTAGGCCAGCGTTTATGATAAGTTTCTTTTGAGTGTCTGCCAGAACTGAAAACAGTGGATACACCTCCGCAGCCGAATTACTGGTAGAGCCTTAGAGCTGTCTACCCAGTTAATGGTAGGGAAGGGAATAGGGGACAGAGCAGGTGTAGAAAAGGGAATAGGGAACGGAGCAGGTGGGTGTCGATGCACGTTTTAGTGGGTGATCTATGGCACTTTAGCGTGAGGGCGAGACCCTTATCGTCCGCCCCCCAGATCCAACTGCAGAGAGGTGAAAAGAGATCACAGAGACTGCAGCAGCCTATCTCCGCTACAAAGGTTTTCGGGTCAGGAGCACGCTAAGGGTGCGAGACTGCTAGTTAACAAGCGCCAAGTTCCCGCAAAAACCGAGAAAGATGGTGTGTTAGCCTGTGCCTGTCAGTCCTCCTTATGACAGTAGTAACGTGCACTTGTCAATTTTGACTACGAGAATAGTGGCGCGTTATACAACTTCTGCCTATCAGCGCTCAGTCCAAGAACAGCGGCGCGTTATATAACCTCTGCCTATCAGCGCTCAGTCCAAGAACAGCGGCGCGTTATATAACCTCTGCCTATCAGCGCTCAGTCCAAGAACAGCGGCGCGTTATAACCTGTACCTATCAGCGCTCAGTCCAAGAACAGCGGCGCGTTATAACCTGTACCTATCAACGCTCAGTCCAAGAACAGCGGCGCGTTATAACCTACCTATCAGCGCTCAGTCCAAGAACAGCGCGTGTTATATAACCTCTGCCTATCAGCGCTCAGTCCTACGCGAAAGCGGCGGAAGCCGAAAGCGCCCCCTACATTAGCAAGCTCAGTCCAAGAACAGCGCGCGTTATAACCTCTACTTATCAGCCCTCAGTCCAAGAATAGCGGCGTATTAGCCTGCGCCTTTCAGACTTCACTAATAAACTGTTATTGCTATTATGCATAATAATTATTATCAACAGAACAAAGGCAGCTCTTACTGAGAGATGTCACGTGTGCAAGAGACTAACTTTATTAAATAATAACGGCTACATAGGAATTTCTACAATCGTGGGTCAAACGACTAAGTATAATTACTTTAGGAAAGATTTTTTTATGTGTTTATTGTAAACAACTACTATTTGTTTTTATGACTGTATGATTAGTCCATTTCGAAACCCATTTCTTTTTCTTCTGCAACTGCTTGAATCTTTCCTCTCAGTTTATACCACCCTCCCCCCGCCATCTCAAACAATATGAATCACCAAGCTATCCATTTCACAATTTATACCCACCCACTCTCTCATTCCTGTCTCAAACTACTTCAATCGCTCAGCTAAGCCACTCCTCACAAATTATACCCCCTCCCATGTCAAACTGTTCAATTACCCATTAGAAACTTCTCACAATATCGACCTTCCCCTCCCCCCCTTAAATCAATAAATAAAACAATAACTAAACAGGTACGCTAACAAAACATAAGAATGGAGAGGTGTTTGCTTATCTGTTATGTAGCATTTATCTTGTCAAGCACTTTATTTATTTCCTCTTTTTCAGTTGTTTGTTTATCTGTTAATAAATTATATGTCTGTTCAATCACAGTCAATCATTGTATTTACTTCTTTAAATATGTATGTTTATCTGTTATATAACACATATCTAGTCAATCACTGTATTTGCTTCTTTTTTAAATTATGTTTGTTGATCTGTTTTACAAGTATACTTATATATCTAGTCAATCAATTCCTATTATTGTGTATCTTAATTTATTCTTTATTTAAATACTTATTTTTGTTGTTTTATCTTGTTGCTTCATTGTTTCTGGGTGCTGCATTTGTGTTTATTACTGTCAATGAAATGTTGAATATTATTTTCAGTGTCATGTTGAAGACTAAGAACATTTAATTGTTACCAGTGATGTCTTTCGATGAAAGAGTTTGTGATTGTTACTATTGTTACTTTTGTAATAACGTGATCAATCTAACATTTGGCTCAGTTCCAATCATGCTCAGTAACACTTTGATGTATAGACAGCAAACAGAATAATCAGAGAGGCCGATGAGTAAACTATGATGTTAATAAGTAAAAATATGGGTTGAAATAAGTCAAATAGGGATATTGAAATAAGTCAAATAGGGATATTGAAATAAGTCAAATAGGGATATTGAAATAAGTCAAATAGGGATATTGAAATAAGTAAATATAGGGATATTGAAATAAGTAAAAATATGTGGTGTTGAGACAGCTTAAGCTAGGATAATCAATAATTAAAGTCAACACTTTGAACATATGTGTTTAAATAATAGTCTTGCTAATATTAATTAATATTAATAAAATAATAGTCTTGCTAAAATAGTCTTTGAGGTCTTTGTGAGCACAAGTAGAATGAATGCCAGTTTGTGAGTCTGTGCTCTCCAAATTCTATAACTAACATGACAAAACTCAACAAGCACTAAGTAAGAAAGCACATTCCACATTTAAAAAAAAATTAAAGTGGGAATGCTGAAGTAAAGGGGATGTAACTTTCTAGAAAGATTTTCAATCACCCATATGAACAGTAGACCCTAACCACTCTCTATCCCTCCTACTTTGGGGTCATCAACCTTTTGTTTAGGTCCTTGAAGACTGACTTATTTCTCTTTATATATGTTGCACCAAGAACTGCCCTCTCTTTCTCGTTACATAACATTTTCCCAAGAGATATCTGTTGCACCGAGAGCTTCATTTCCTTTCTAGTTACATTTTACAGGAGATATTTCATTTCATTCGAGAACTTCATTTCCTTTCTAGTTACATTTTACAGGAGATATTTCATTTCATTCGAGAACTTCATTTCCTTTATAGTTACTATACATTTCCAAGGAGATATTTGTTGCAACAAGAACTTCACTTCCTTTCTAGCTAAAATACATTTTCCCAAGAGATATCTATCGCACCAAGAACTTCCTTCTCTTTCTCGTTACATGACATTTTCTCAGGAGATATCTCTCAGCAATGCCAAGCTTCCTCTGTTTTCTTCAAAGTCTATTTCTCCTATAAAATAACTCATATTTTCCCTTTCTATTGAAATGTACACTTAAGGGTTTAATGTAGGGTGCTTATCTCTAATCAGGTGAGTTGTTTTTTTTTTTTACTATGATTCCACCTTTGTGAGGTAAGGAAATATATTTAAATTATTTTCATGTAAAAAAGGTAATTTTGTTGTCTTTTGTATTTAACTGTTTATGAATTATATTGTTAAAGCTTTCCTTTCTATAACAATAATTTTCAACTCAAGTTTTACTTGATATACATTTTCTTCTAAAACATTATATTTTAGAAACTTCTCACAATTTCTGGCAGTTTAGGCTAAGTTGTGTATTTACATTTAGAAACGATATCAAATCACTTTATTCACTTATCTGAGTTTGTATATATATATATCTTGTTTTTATAGAATTAACTATGTGACTATATATATCTTGTTTTTATAGAATTAACTATATTAACTAGTTAACAGTAAATGAAATAAATTTATACTTAGATTTTGCAAGCTTCAATAAGGATTAGTGTCCTAGTTGTATGTTCTGTCAAGTGACTTTCTAACTTGTTAACAAGTGTTAATTAGGCTTAGCGTCAGTCGTTGGTCTGTTCTGATGATCAAGCTAGGTGCAAACAAGGATGAAGTATATTATCAGTAGTCGGTCTCTTCTGCCACGAGCGAGTCTATGGGCTAAAAAAGTGCTCATTAGACAGAGCGTCAGTCTGTTATGTCACGTGACTATCTAGCTAAGTGCTAACAAAATATTAATTAGTCTTAGCATCAGTCAGTGGTCTGTTCTGTGCTAACAAGACTTAATTAAGCTTAGCATCAGTCATTGGTCTGTTCTATCACGTGACTATCTAGTTAATATTAAAACGGGGTTAATTAATTAGGCTTAGTGTCAGTTCGGCATACACTACTACCAATCTTATATCTTCCTGTGTCTTGCACTGCCTTAAGGTCAACTCCAAGTTGTTCACTCGTGTGCACCCATTCATTGTCGATACTACAGTAATCCATCACTTCCATTTGAGATTACACGCCTCCGATGACCCGCTGGCAGAGGTCGTATGTACTTGCACGCAGAATGCAATCTTCATTCATGAATACAACATTCATAAATCAATTAAATATATCAATAATTAAATAGATGCTATTCCTGCAGTTCCATGGCAGAGTAATTAGAGCGTCCATCACTATAACTGATATATTCTTGCTTTACAGTGAGTACCTAATAAACGAAACTTTATGGTAATTTAAAATTAGAACAGTATATGCATAAATAGAGCTCGGAACCAATTTTAAGTATATTAGCACGAATTAGAATTAAGATACAAGGCTGAATAGGGCTCTATAATTTATGTTATACAATATGTTTTTCACACATCACACAGTCTCACTACTGTCTCGTCAGGTTACTCTTTAAGTATCTGAATATCTCATTCTTAAAAAAAACAATGTTGTAACACATGTACTGACAAAATAACAAAGTACTGAGAGAATGTACTGCCAACATAGCGAAGTACTGAGACTGTGCTGCCCAACACAACAAAGTACTGAGACTGTACTGCCAACACAACGAAGTACTGAGACTATACTGCCAGGACAACGAAGTACTGAGACTGTACTGCCAACACAACGAAGTACTGAGACTGTACTGCCAGCACAACGAAGTACTGACTGTATATAAAACATAATGAAGTATTGAGATTATACTGCCCAAAAGTACTGACCGACTATACTGTCAACATAACGAAGTATAGAGATTGCATATGTATTCGAATATGTGCAATAGAATAAGATTATCTATATGCGTAAGAAGGTTAATAAATTTATTAAATAAACAATCACAATGAAAGAGACTACTTGACATCAATATTCCATGGACTCACGTTCGGATAATATTACGTTTACAAAAAATAAATAAATAATTACAATTGAACAATAGAGTCAATGCATCTTGAAATGGGAGAGTTCAAGGGACGAAACCATTGTTTGCTTATAGATGACTTTGCATTAAGAGTTATCTATACATTTCATCTTCAGCCTAAGTAATAAAGCCTCAACTCTCCCCATTCAGTTTTGGTGTAAAAACCCGAAATGGTTTGGTTGGGGTGGAACAGTGTGTTAAAAATAAGTGCTAACAATCCCATGCCACTCACCAACAACCCAAAAAGATTATTTTAGAGGTATTAATTTTTTTAAAAATTTGATCTCTAGGCCTACTATTGGCAATTTTCTTGATTTTAACACCTTTCAAGTGTTTCAAATCTCCTTTGCACATAATCAACTCACTCAAGACTCATACATTTGCAACAAAGGGTTTAATTTCTCTCCCTTGCAATATTTCAACTCAATAACACCATAAAGTTGTGATAAAGAGTTTAATTTCTCTCCTTTGCAATATTTGAAATCACTAAAGATTTCTTAACACCTTATAATTGAGGAAGAATTATAAATAAATCCTTCACATCCTTTGAATTAATTCATTATTCTCCTAAGATTATAGTTGCCCAGATGTTTGCTCTGAAACCATGCAATCTTTGATCCAATCCCTACATTACTACTGCCCTATTCTAGGTGCAATACTGATTTCATGTGTTAGAAAATCAAGGGCAGTGTTTCTGTGTCAGAACATATCAGGAATTGTTTCTGTCAGAACATACAGGGACAATGTTTATATGTCAGAACATACAGGGGGCAATTTTTCTATGTCAGAACATGTGAAGGTTTCTGTGTCAGAACACTCTTGAGCATTGTTTCTGTGTCAAAACATACCGGGAAGTGTTTCTGTGTCAGGATTCAAATCTTTTGTTCACAGTAATCTGTAGCTCATGAAATCAGTATTGCACCTAGAATGCATTTAATTCTGATGGAGTAAGCCTGTAGCATTTATGACCACTGCATAAATGGGCAATTCACAATTTTTGTATTAATGAGATATGAAGTTTGTGATCATTTTTGAATATGAACTCTTGGCCATAAATTAAAGTTGAAACCTCGTTTGACTGACCTAGTTCAGCTAAAATATTCCACTCACGGCACAGTTTCAATTCACGGCTTAAAGTTTGCAACTTGCATATATGATGGAAAGCTAATCCTTCTTTAGGCTTAGAACTTTTTTGCATCAAAATCTTGCCTATATTTGTCAAAAACACAGTATGCCTCAAGATGAAGGTTTGTCAAGATTAGGCATGTACAAAATTTGACTGACAATTACAAGACAGGAATGGAAATCAGGCAATTTTCAAAGTTTGAAATGCACTCTGAGATTCAGAAATAAATGTAACCCTATTTTGAATTTTCCAAGAATCAAAGAAGTAGCTTGGACATTAAAGTTTTGAACAAACCAGGCGATTGAAGCTGAATGGCCCAAGAACGGATTGGTTAAAACAGTTTTTGGTAGATGGTGTTTTGCACAGTTTGGGAATTTTACCTCATCTATGATATTTGTCTAGCAAACCAGCAAGTAGCCAAGATTACTTAGCCCGCTGTCTGAATCTGTTAGAAAATTTGGACAGACTTCCTGTCTGATTAATGTCACCTAGATATACTATCTTTAATATGTGTTTAAAATTATATCTTCTCCTATATTTGTGTTTATCTTCTGAAACTTGCAAAGGGTGTGTTGTGAGAAAAGAGGAAAGAGTTTGCATAAGACTAGTTTGTCATCAGACAAGTTCACAAATCACTCCGATTAGTCTGTCCAGGTTTGGTAATAACAGAAAACTGATGTGGCACATAAACATAATTTGTTGCAATGGTAGGGGAGGGATAGCATTTTTAAAGTTCTAATTTCTAAGTTCTAGTTTCAGTGACAAGATTTTCAGTCATAGGAGCATATATAATGATACAGCAACTGTCACAACATCTAAAGATGACACAGATAAACTTGCTGAAATACTCTGGGGTACTATCTCTGCAGTATGTAGTAAAGAAGTTGTTCCGCATTAATGATTCTAATCCAGTATTTGGTAAATTAAAGCTTTCCTAAGACAAGTAATGAACTTTGCCATGAAAGATATAAGCTATTGATAGTTTTGGACTGGCTTTATATGCCATATTTGAATTGTTTAACTCTTTTTCACCAGCACACAAAAACTGAAGAAGAAGAATTTTTGTTTGTTTGTTTGTTTGTTTGTTTAATTACAATAATGAAATTGCAATAAAGTGCAAAATAGTGTAATAAAATACATGAATTAACACTGTGTGGCAACTACAAGGTTCCTGATCAATTAATCGTCAATCTCTATCTGGGTAATCATATCTTTAATCCATACACAAATAAGATTCTTCCACTCAATCAATCAATCAGTCACCGGAGAGGGTCTTGGTCTTGCGGTCAAGAGTGACTAAGTCTGGCCTTGAAAGGTCTATCCACTGGTTAACTCTCCTCTCAAGCGTTACTTGTCTAGAATAGCAGTTTCCACAGAATTATCTTGTCCATCAATCTGTCTATCCTAGCCCTTCCACAATCTCTCATCATGATGACAGGAACTATCCTAAAACATGTGTGTAACCGACTTTCTGTGTGTCATGTCATTGGCAGCCCCCATCTGTCATCTACACATGTACCCCTCTACTACAATAATAAGAATGGATAGTTTAACAATTCAACAATTTTATTAAAGAAAAGAAAAATAATAAAATTAACTCATTTACAATTTGGATAATATTATAACCACACCAAGGCAATATATACAGAGATTTCGGTTTCACAACACTTCTCTCATTAACTCAAAAAATTAGAAGAATGAAAAATAGTCATTAGTTTTATCCCCTAACCAATTATTAGGAGGACACATACACAAATCAAGTGATACCTTTCCTAGAACAATTACTAGGCTTCACAAAAATCAAGCATCAACATTTTCTAGGCTCTAAATAGTCAGAATAAGAATTATAAATTACATTAATCATAGAACAAATACAGGTTGCACACGAGCATATCTATGATTCACCTGATGCTTTGCGCGTGTCATTCCCTGGCCTGCGTGGTCACTGCATCAGCCACTGGTTATCTGTATTAGCCAGGAAATGGTTCACACTGATGAAATGTTCAATGAGTTCAGTTCCATTAAGATCCCAGTTAAGTTATTAATCAACACAGACGCTGTCATAAATTAACATACAGTCCTGTGTAATTCCAGTTCCACAACACTTATTAGTAAACCACACTTGGAATACATCAATTCAATGTTCAGTCACTTCACTTCTACTGTTTGGTACATCTGTTCGTAGCCTGCTCACTCGATAGTATACCTAGTCATACGGACAATCCTGTAGCAATGCTAATTCGCCATAGCGCACCCCTTAGGAAACAGCTTACTGTCACAATCTCCAATTGTGGTTCACATAACCCACTCTGGCATCCTATCTCCTTAGTTCTGGCGTAGTAGTACCTCAGTGACTTCGGACCAAGGCGACATCAGGGCCAAGATCTCCAAGTTAAGATGCATTTGTTGTAAAAGGTGTTCTTGCCTGGACCTTGTTTGCTGGAACTCTTGTCTTTTGTCCCTCGAAGCATATCAGACAGTTGTTCTGGTACTGCTCTTTTCACTGCAGAGGGACTTACGGGACTTGTGAAGCTAAATTTTTCAGAGTAAATTTAATTTCCGCCCAGATGGGGTATTTATACTATATTTGGGTCTCGCATATTAATCTTTCCCTCCAGACATAATCTCCCCTGTGTTCGCCCCTTTGTCAAATAGTCATGGTTGGCTGGCCATACTCAAAGACTGCTCTGCTAGGGCAAGTCTTGTGCCTTTTTTAGAAGGTGACTGTTGCATGCTCTGTGATGTGCGCGTGATTATGCAATCTGCACATTTTTTTGGTGCATCCATTCTCAAAGCATCTGGCCATGCGACTACTTCTATTTGACTCAACCGCTTTGAATTTTTAATCCTTAGTCGAGATCAAAGTTGACTGTCTGAAATTTCGAACACGGTTTTCAACATGGCAAAATTCAGAATGGCTTTTGCAGTGGCTTCATGATTAAAGTTACAGCATCAAAGAATTTAGTTCAGTAATAAATAAATGAAAAGTATTTAATTTCGAGATTTCTTTGTTATCTTTTTTTTGTTGTACTAGCCCGAACAGTTTTATGCAGTTCATAACTAACTGAAAACAGTGTCATCAATACATGTTCTTTGTTTAGTAGTTGTATTTGGTGTGGTAAAGAGTGTCATCAATGCATGCTCTTTGTTTAGTAGTTGTATTTGGTATGATAAACAGTGTCATCAATACATGTTCTTTGTTTAGTAGTTGTATTTGGTATGGTAAACAGTGTCATCAATACATGTTCTTTGTTTAGTAGTTGTATTTGGTATGATAAACACTAAGTTTTACAGTTTATCACTTTATAACTCCATTCTTACTTACATTCCAGTCTCAACTTACAGTTTCCTGCAATGGTATTTATTAGCCCGATACACACACACACACACACACACACACACACACACACACAAACACACACACAGAACAATTTATATAACAATTAGATTTAAAATAGGGAGAGGCAAATTTGCTCCACCACAATATTGTTTTTATGTACAGTATATTGATGAGAAAAATTATGTTATTGTATTTATGTACTTGTGCATGTGTATTTCTTATATTTCGCCAATATTGCTTTCAAGTGTATTTTGTATCTAATCTGTTAAATTACAGATTAGTAAATAGTTATATTTGAAGCTTTATGTAGTTTCAATCAATATTTAAACCAAAACAACATGGGTATCTAATTGAAATTTGTGATTTAAGGAAAGTAAAGAAACACCGCTAAGGCCAGAAGTGTTGTTTTAGTGACCAGTGAAAATCTGACTTGCATGAAAGAACTCTGTCACCATACTATTTTGTTGTACTAGGAATGAGTTGTCACCAACTGTCATGAAAGTACAATTACTTACGCACAGAACTACAGGCAGAAAAAACACATATACCTGCTAAAGTAACCAACACCCACATTTAATGGAAAATACCAGCCAATGGCAGCAGAAGAATCCTTCTCTCAAACTCCAGTAACAAAGACAACATACATAAAATTGGCAGCCAAAACACAGATGATAGCTTTTATTTTATGAGTGATCTAATACCGTTTCTCTATTACAATCTTTATTTATTTTCCCACGCTATATTATTAATACTACACATTAAATTTGCCTTTTAAATCATACCTGACCAACCTTATTAACTGTATGTAGTGTTGCATGAGATAATTCTTTGTGAGGCTTGTTTAATTAGCCTTTTCATCTATCCTATCATTTCTATCTACACTCATTAACTCCTATGTTTGTCCTTTTAAGTGAGTGAGACTGTGTATGTTGTTACATAGTTTAACTTTAAGAGGTCCAGACCATAAGTAAATAGATTTATGAAAATGACCTACATTCCACGCCACAAGTGTGGCCGGTTTCAGCCTGTTATAGTTCCTTGGTAATCGGCTTAAGCCTAACTTAACAAAGTACCCTATTGTTGTTGAGTACATGTGTCCGCTACAGCGCAACTCGTCTGTAGCTAACTTAGAAGTTGGCAGTAGTCTCGAACTTGGTAGGGTCTTGGCAATTGGATCGCCGTCTTCGAAGAGTTTTAGTCGCCCGGGCCTAAAGTGCACTTCTCGTCACCCAGTGTAGATCTGCAATAAGTCGGTTTACCATTGTTAAATATTAGACCTAAAATATTTCCAAAGGAGAGTTTAATTTTCTTGCTTTCTGAAATTATAGTACTGGGATAAACTTCTGGAATGCAAAAGTTTCAACCCCACTATAATTGCATTACTAAGCTGTTATCTAACAATATAATTATAGTGGGTTAAAGATAATTAATCCAAGGTGATAATATATTAGTGAATGGACTAACGTATAGTTTAGTCTAGTCACTGGACAGTTATCAGACATCATGGTTTTAATTGATGCACTCTGATACATACAACACACATGTAAAACAGTCTCTGCTTAGCCTAGTACAATAAAAAGAACTATTACAGTTTAACATATATGATATTAGTATATGTCAAGTTTAGACTTGATGTGGTATTACCCTGGGATCCACCTGATATCCCCATCATCCAGACGTGTAAAACAGTCTCTGCTTAGCCTAGTAGTAGTACAATAAAAAGAACTATTACAGTTTAACATATATGATATTAGTATATGTCAAGTTTAAACTTGATGTGGTATTAACCTGGGATCCACCTGATATCCCCATCATCCAGACCAACAACCCCCAGATCACAACAAAGATGCACAGGCAGAGCAGAAAGAGTAAAGTGATTGATTGAAGTGTACGTTCACTAACCTCCTCCCCAATTCCCCCTCCCTAAAGTGCAATTATGTCATTTAGAAGGACCAAGGAGCCATCAACAGAACCAACACACCAGTCAGATCAGAACACACTCACCTACCAAACCACAGTCAGACCAGAACAAACTCACCTACCACACTACAGTCAGACCAGAAAACACTCACAAACAACACCACAGTCAGACCACAATACATTCACAAACAACATCACAAAGAGACTAATTCTGATGGCTGTGTGACACGCACAGACAACACAACAACCCACAACAATCCACAACAGTCAGTAGAAGCAACTAAACTTCAGCCACAACCACAAAAACCCACCAGAATGGATGTCACTGGTGGACATCAAAAGTAAAAATTCAAATTTAGCATTCATCAACAACACACCAACTGTGGACAACACTCAGTCAATAACATTCCAGCTAGTGGGCAACACTCAGTCAATATAACATTCCAGCTAGTGGGCAACACTCAGTCAATAACATTCCAGCTGGAAGTAAAGGGTTGCAGATAACTGAAAGGGAAAGACCCAAATCAAACTTCAAAACCCCACTGGAACGGACACCGTTGATGGACAACATCAAAATTAAAACTCAGCACTTACAGCTGGTAGTAGCATGACACCCAGAAACATATGACTGAAAATAAACAGCTGACAACATGACATAAAAGTCATCAATGAAAATAAACACTGACATCTAGAAACTCATGACAGAAAATAAACGGCTGAAAACACGACACCCAAAAACTAATGACAGAAAATAAACAGCAGACGATACATCTAATATCTCATGACAGAATATAAACACTGACAACACATCTAAAAACTCAGACAGACAAATAAACACTGACAACACATCTAGAAACTCAGGACAGAAAATAAACACTGACAACACATCTAGAGACTAATGACAGAAAATAAACAGCTGACAACACGACATCCAAAAACTCATGGCAGAACATAAACAGCTGACAACAAGACATCCAAAACCTCATGGCAGAACATAAACAGCTGACAACAAGACATGCAAAAACTCATGGCAGAAAATAAACAGCTGACAACAAGACATCCAAAAACTCATGGCAGAATAATTAAACAGCACAAACACCCAGTCTTACTCAGAAACTGTTTTACGTGGAGGACAGTTGCATCACGGGTGCAAAGAGTGACTGTCTCAAACTCGTTGGTCTAACAATTTACAGTTCTACAATTGTTCGAAATGGTCAGAAATCAGTGAATAAATGGAAGAGGAAGAAAACATCTCTGACAAGAAAAAACAATTGGTGAAGTCACCAGACCGATGCACACCCGAAGTGAGTACAGTGAGAGGAGTAAGTTGCTACAGAGCAATCTGTGGTTGAGAAGGTCAAAGACGAAGGGTTCCTAGCAAACTCAAGTGCTACCACAGCCACCAATTAGGAGGGGATTTTACCAGGACTTTGATTCAAGAGGTGGTGGTGGTTACAATTACATTTAACGTCGCCACTGGAGCTTTCGTGGATAATTTCATAGCATGATGTTTTCCAATGGCATTGCTGACGTCACTCATATGTATGGTGGAATAGGCCATCGGAAATACATGTTCACAAGGTGTCAGAAGCGTAGCTAGGATATTTTGCGCCCGGGGACGCTCTATAAAATTGGCGCTCCCCCCCCTCCCCGTTTAATCACATTTTTCTATTACAATGAATAAGGAAAAACCTTATTTTGGCGCCCGGGGACATATGTACCCCCCCATGCCCCACCCCAGCTACGCCTCTGCAAGGAGTTTTTTAAAAGTTATATTTGCAACATATTTGCCTCAAACGACAATACATTGTTCTGAAAATGTTGGCAAATACTCATATTGGATTGGTGGGCGACCTTAACTGTTAAAGTTATTGCTTTCTGGTCATCCCTGGTACACTAAGGTAAAAAGAGGTATTTTATCCTTTCATGGCTGTAAATTTATTGTATGTCTGAAATATTTTGTTAAAAACTGTCTTAATCTAACATTTTCCTTCTGAAATGATAGGCTGTTTAGCTTCATCGGATTATGCTGCCTTCTGTTAAATGAAGTTATTTTGTGACTATATTTTTTAAAAGTTCTCTTCTTATATTAATACTTCCACACTTTGCAGTAAAATAAAGTTATTTTGTGACTATATTTTTAAAACTTCCTTTTTTATATGAATATGCCTACACTTTATCGGTACAATAATGTCGCTTTGTGAAGATAATGTTTTCGTTCTTTCCTTATATTAATATATCTACACTTATCAGACAAATACTATCATTTAATTACTTTTTTCTCCAGTAAAGTTATATAATTATCTAAGTGTATCTCCTTGTTTGTAAAATATTTAAATTCAACTCTTTGTCTCTTCTGCTGATCAGTGCATTACAGTTGTTAAGACTTTATAAGCACTGTGTAGTGCTTGTCTAACCAACGTCGTGTTATCGGTAAGGGTTAGACCCAATGGATTAGGCAATGTAAAAGCAGGAAGGACATTTAACCGGTACTAATGAGTGAAATCTGATCGATACGATAGGGAATAGCATTTGATTGTTTAGATTGATCAATAGTCAAACGATAGGAACTCGCATTGTACATTTAGATAGATCGATAGTCATATGATTATGACTCGCATTTACTGTTTAGACTGATCAATAATCATACGATAGGGACTCGCATTTACTGTTTAGACTGATCAATAATCATACGATAGGGACTCGCATTTACTGTTTAGACTGATCAATAATCATACGATAGGGACTCGCATTTAACTGTTTCGACTAATCAATAACACTGGGCAACAACAAATTTGCTGTCTAAGATTTTTTGGACGGATTTATGACAGTTTTATTGTGCTGGATCCAAAAATGACATCAGTTTTGTTCAATCAATTCAATTTTTTGATCTAGTTTTGATTTATTGCGACATTATTATTTTTTTTTTTTTTACATATAAGGGTATTTTCTATTCATAAGATGTAAAATTCTTTCTTATTTCTTTAAATAAACAAATTATAATTTGTTTTACATAATTATGAAGAGGTTACATAAGCTAATTTTTGAATAATTGATATAAATGATATTTTTCTTCTTTAGGTAATGAAACGGAATCGGCCAGAAGACATTGCAAAAATAAACCCGATGTATTTTGTTACATCTGCGGCGAATACACCATTGTTCCCAACAGGAATACAGCAACAGGTTTTATAAAGTGTGCTTACCATGCTTATTTTGGTATAAAACTTGGTGATTAGGATAAAGTTTGGGCGCCACACATGGTACGCAAGACGTGCACCGAGAATCTGCGTCGTTGGACCAAGGGTAAGAAGAGTTGTCTGAAGTTTGGAATTCCTAGGGTTTAGAGGGAACCGACAAACCATGTCACTGACTGCTACTTCTGCGCTATTGATGTGACTGGCATTAACAGAAAAAACCGGAGCAGCCTTAAGTATCCTGATCTTGAATCAGCACGTCGTCCAATAACACATTGTGATGAAATTCCAGTACCTGTCCATGGACTTACCGACATTAGTGAAGAATATTTCTATAGTGTTGAAGAATATGAAGAAGAAAAATGAGTGGTTCTTGATGATGATGTTCCAAATCCTTTTTCGCAAAAGGAGCTAAATGATCTAGTTCGTGATCTTAGCCTGTCAAAGTCATCTGCTGAACTGTTGGCATCCAGACTGAGGGGGGAAAAACATCCTTTCTGACAGTGTTCGCATCACCTTCTACTGCAACAGACATCAAGAATATCTCATTTTTTTTCTCTACAGAGAAGGACCTGGTGTGTACTGTACAAATGTTCCGCAACTTCTGCACAAGCTTGGAGTGCCACAGTATAAACCTGAAGATTGGAGATTGTTTATTGACAGCAACAAGCGATCACTGAAATGTGTTCTGCTACACAATAGTAACCAGTTTACCTATGTACCTCTAGCTCACTCGACTACACTGAAGGAGAAGTATGAAGCGGTGAAGTACGTGCTGGAGAAAATTCGTTATGATCAGCATGGATGGTTACTTTGTGTTGACCTGAAGATGGTAAAACTTTTTGTTGGGACAACAGTCTGGATTCACCAAGTACCCATGCTTTCTGTGCATGTGGGATAGTAGGGACAAAACACAGCATTACACTAAGTAGGACTGGCCTCTATGGGAGGAATTGTTACCTTGCAAAGCAAAGAACCTCATAAACAACCCTCTGGTGGACAGAGACAAGACACTTTTCCCACCGCTGCACATTAAGATGGCTTAATCAAACAGTTCACCAAAGCTCTGGACAAGGATGGTGGCTGTTTCGCTTACTTGTGCCATACTTTTCCACGGTTGACCATTGAGAAGTTGAAAGCTGGCATTTTTTGAAGGTCCACAACTTCGTAAGCTAATCAGAGATCCAGAGTTTGAAAACTCAATGAATGAAGTGGAACTGGAAGCGTGGAAGGCTTTTGTTCTGGTCATGAAAAACTTTCTTGGCAACAATAAGGCCAGGAACTATGCAGAGCTTGTTGCCAATATGCTGACTGCTTTCAGAAACCTTGGATGCAACATGAGCATCAAATTGCATTACTTATTCTCACATATGGATCGGTTTCCTGAAAATCTGGGATCAATGAGCGATGAGCAAGGGGAGAGATTTCATCAGGATATGAAAGAAAGGGAAACCAGGTATCAGAGACGCTGGGATGCAGTCATGATGGCTGATTACTGTTGGACTCTAAAGAGAGTCATTCCTACTGCTGAGCATTCTAGAAGTTCGAAGAGACGGAAGTTCATGCCCTGAATTTTGAACAATGATGACCTAATATTGAATTGATATGTACTTACCGTTATCAATGTCAACTATTCAATGTACACTAATTAATGTTTGTAACGTTTAATAAATGAATTGTGTTCAAAAACGATTTTTTACAATTTAAATTATTTTTTTAATTTAAAAACCTATTTTGGAAGAGAAATATTAACAAAATTTGACTAATTACAAAAATGTAATCGATTTAGCTATAAGATCGGATTTTTAAAAATCGAATTAGATATAAAAAAAACAAACAAACAAACCCTGACCTAATTAAAACAACGGATGTAATTTTCAAATTTAGCAGTGCAAAATTGTTCTAAATCAGCTGAAAAATCTTAGACAACTTACAAAAATTAAGACGCAGTGTAATCGTACGACTGAGACTCGCATTTACTGTTTAGGCTGATCGTATAATAATCATACAGTAGGGACTCGCATTTACTGTTTAGGCTGATCGTATAATAATCATACAGTAGGGACTCGCATTTACTGTTTAGGCTGATCGTATAATAATCATACAGTAGGGACTCGCATTTACTGCTTGAGTTGGTCGATGCAATCGGGACTCACATTACTGTTTAGACTTTAGACTGATCGATTCAATATGGACTTCCATTTTGTGCTTAAAAAATCACTTTACGGACTGGTCGATCCGACAGCAACTCACTGCTGTCAAATTAGCAATGAATGAACTATTCCATGTCAGATCGACAGCAACTCACTGCTTTCAATTTGGCAATTAATTAACTATTCCATGTCAGATCGACAGCAACTCACTGCTTTCAATTTGGCAATTAATTAATTATTCCATGTCAGATCGGCAGATATTGAATGAAGGCAGTGGTTGGCGTGTACGGTGTCCCAACAGTTAGGAGCCGATAAACCAACTCAACCAAGAGAAAGAGCTAACGAAACCACAAAGAGTGTTTTGCTTATTAATTCTCATTCAGCTCTTTGTGACCCGACCGCGTAGAGAGGGTAAAACGACTGCATAGAAAGGCTAGTTAATACGACTGCATAAAGAAGCTAGTACTGGGCAATACGACTGCATAGAAAGGCTAGTTAATACGACTGCATAAAGAAGCTAGTACTGGGCAATACGACTGCATAGAAAGGCTGGTGCTCGGCAATACGATTATATAGAGAGGCTGGTTCTTGGCAATACGACTGACCATTGCAGAGAGAGGCTGGTTCTTGGCAATACGACTGACCACCGCATAGAGAGGCTAGTTTTCGGCAAAATGACTTACCACTGAACAGTGTGTTCGTGTTTGTCACCACACAATATTTTGTAGCTTATATAGGCAGACAGTTTAATGTGTGTGTCGTGTGTTTGTGTACGTTTTACGAGTCTATATTTGCTTGTTTTAAAATCTTTTTGTGAACAAGAGAGAGAGAGAGAGAGAGAGAGAGAGAGAGAGAGAGAATTGAAATGGGTAAACTTTTCAACAATAAAAATAATAATAAATACATTGGCCTGTCTTCCTACCATTCCTATCTTTCTACATAGCTGATAAATTTTAAGACCTCGCAGGTCTATGTGCATGCGTATATACAAGTGTGTGTGTATATATAGACTCAAATATATGAACACTAAATTTACTCTGTGTATGTGTGTGTGTGTGTTAGAGAGAGCGAACTGAAAATAAGTATTACTTTACATGGATAAATGTAAAGGTCTTTCATTCATTCCTTTCTAAATGTACAAATTATAAATTAGAATACTACATTTAAAGCAAAAACAATATGGATATAACAGTGACAGACTAGGGAGAGTAAGAGAGCGAACATACAAAAAATACATACACACACACACACACACACACACACACACACACACATAAGAAAGTGAGATCCGGGAAAACCACTGTAGATGAGAGTCAGAACCGGAGAAAGAGACAATGAAGACCCGATAGACCGGAGAGAGACTATCGATTCTTCCATCAAAAGACGTCGCTGGCTTGCTGCTTGTCTCATGGAAAGATACTCATTTATCGTCTGTCCCAGTCAACGTACGGTACGGCTCTATTTCGTTAGAGTGCAGGCTACTGATTTTTGCTCTGGCACCGATAGCAGCCTGACCGTCAGCTGTGCTTTAAAGTAGTTGCGGAGTATCTTTCTCTTTTATACACACACGTGCGCGCGCGCGCACGCAGTGCGTGTATAATTTATATAACATATAGGTGTGTACACAAACATTATATGTATTTTAAAAAAAGCCACAGACCCTTTACTGTTTTGAGGACTTTTTTGTTTTTGTGCCATTATTTAAATATATTCACACGCTACTATATTTTATAATATTCTGCTCATAACAAATATTTCGAATATTTATAGATTTTTGTTGTAGTCACCAAATAAATGTTTATAAACAATACCAATAACATCACTGAATCTTGACGTGGGCAGACGAATTTTGTTCGCACACTCAATTCTTATTTCCCATAGTATGCAGAAGAAGCAAACAGCTCTGTAATATCTCGTACACACTGTTTATATATGTATTATTTATATGCATATTTTAGATTCCTGAGAGAGGATTCTTAAGCTTTTCAATATTCACTGTAATACATCAATTCACCAGCCATTTCCTCATCAACAAGTGGGCTGCTGGGATTGCAATCCGGGTGACTAGCAGCATTTCCCAGCGAACCTGACAGTTTGCAAAATGGCTCTGGTGGGAGGAGATTGGACTTGAACATGGGAATACATATACATAGCTTTTATCATGTCGTCGTCGCCAGCTAACTTGAAAACAAAGAGGTTCACTCTGAGAGGTGTACTTGATGGGCTTAGATCGTCTGTGGGTGCACCTGCTAAAAGTGATACAGAAATCGAAGAGACGCTGCGGTCAGAGCACTTCCACATCTGCAAGGTAGACTATATGATAGCAATGACAGATAATACTGTAAACACTGATCCTTACTCTTCACTGATCGCTTCCGTTTGAAAAATTCCAGAAACTATAAAGACGATATTGTATTGTGTTTCAGACCGTTCGACATGGTTTTCCTCACCATCCGACGTCTGTGGCGTTTGATCCTGTACAGCATATTTTAGCCATCGGCAACAAAAGTGGGTCACTTCGAATGTATCCTTCTGGTAGTGGTACTGTTTACATAAAATTATGTACGTAAACACTGACCTCAAGTTTATTTGTTTATTTTCATGAAGGTAGGTAACACATTTAATTACAGTATTTTAGAATATAATCACTTACTATTAACTTACTGTTGCACGGATTTCGTACACTTTTTATTTGATTTTAATTTTGTAAATTTATTTTTAATTTTTATAAATATGTATACTTTACTCTTAAATGTTCAGTAATAATATTACTATTATGCATTATACATATTTTTGTTACATATATACCATTAGTGCTTTTAAAAAAGCAATATGCTGCTTAATTCACACATTTTCTGCTTTTTAAATATTAAAACGTTTACACTGCTTTAATAACTCTTGACAATATGACATTTACAAATGGAAAGACATCTAGAGTATAATATGATAGGGCACTAGATTAGTAAATTGCGATGAGATGATATGACTACACTTATGCAACTAATTCACTAATTGCAAATCCTATGTATTATAAAAATATATATATACTTTGGAGACTAATGTAATAATTGATTAAGGTGTATAAGAAATATTCAGCTGTGATTTAAAAAATGCACTATGTTTATTGTAATGTGAGTTATTACCATGTTTAGATAGGACATGTTTTATTTTTGATTATCCTATTTTGTTATTCCTCATTCTTATGTTTTCCATTTTTCTAAGTACTGTTTTGAACGTAAGAATTAACAGTAACAAGTACCTTTATCACAATTATTGATGAAGTGTGGTGGGCTTATTCATATTCAAGGGTAGGTAACTGTGAATCTTGCTGTTTATTATTGGTTATCACTTTGCTTACTTCTTTCTGTTCTACTACTCAGTATATATATGATATATATATTATATATATGATATATACACTGAAACTATGTTGAGCAGATAATACTTAGAATAATATAAAACCCCTGAAACATTCTCAAGGAATATGTTTGATTTTTTTTAGTGTTTGGAAGGCTTGGTAGCTGCCCTGAAGGGTTAAACAGATATGTGCATTTATTCTGTTATCTAATACTAATAGTATTTTTAGTAAGTAATAGTATATTTTCCCTATTTTCTTATTGTGCTTAGATTTAGATTAATTTAAAGCTGATAATTTTGGAATTTAAAAAAAAATAATTTTATATCAGTATGTATATATTTGCTGAAAAATATATATTTTAACAGATTTGTTTTGTTGAGCAATCTCAAAATTGCTTTGAACTGACATTATTATAATCTTACAATTTCTTTTCCTAAGTGATGATACCTGGGTATAGTTACATTAGTATTTAAAATTTAGATTTTCATTCAGTAATTTTGTGTACCTACACATTTAATTTAAGGGTATCTCAGGTAAAATCTTCAAATTGCCAAGATAATGATGTATTGATGTATTAATAGTTCATTAGTTGAGACTTGTGATGAATAAATGTATTGACATTTCACTAGTTGTGCTGTTGTGGCTGTGTATTCTGTTTGTTGGCATTTGACTAATTAAATAAGTTAAAATATTTTAAAATAAAGATACTAGATAGCGAAAACCAAACTTGTGGGTTTTATTTTTGGGTCTTTTTTGCATTGCAAACAATTTAAATTTGTAGTTTGTACTCTTAATTCCTCCTCAAAATATGAATTGTGGTTTAGAGGAATAAGGGTGGATTAGTGCCACACATGGACTCATTTCTAAAGGGGCTTTACTAGATTAGTTCTACATGTGAGCTCAGTGTAAATGTGCTTTACTAGATTAGAGCCAATGTGGGCTGAAGTCTGAATGTGCTTTACTAAATACTATAATACTTTAATAGTCACATATGGGCTCAAGTCTGAAAATGCTTTACTAGGTTAATGCCACACATGGACTCATTTCTAAAAGGGGCTTTAGTAAATTAGTGCCTTACAATTACATGGGCTCACTTGTAAAATTAGTGTCACACAGGTCCACAAAATGCTTTTCTATATGAGTGCTTTACATGGGCTCATTTGTAAAATGTGCTTTACTACTTACTAGGTGAGTACCACACATGGATTCAATTCTAAAAGATGCATTGTATATATACAGCCTTTTGTTATGTAAATATGAATTCATTTCAAACACTGATAGACCAATGACATTCAACTCTGAAAAGGTTAGCATCTAAATGAAAATAAGAGCTTTTAATAATAGTAGATAAGTTAGACCTCACTTTCTGTTGTTTAATATAATAATGTAATAATTTAGTAATACTTTAAAAAATCTTCATTACTGCTAGTATAGTCATTTGTCACACTTCACAGACAAAAAATATTAGCTGATGAGGTACAGATTGCATTTGTAACTTCCTCCCTCTTAAAAAAATATTGAGCCCTCTTTTAATGTTCATTTATGTCTTTCACTATTGATTTCAATAATACCTTTCTTATCACTATACTAGCACTTGGGGACTGTATTTTCAGTAGTGGATCCAGGATGGGTGATCATTATGTTAAATTGTAACCTGAAAATTTCAAAACAAAACAAAAACTAATAAAATTTCAAAATTCGATGGAAATATTTTCCAAATGATTTAATTTGAAAATATAAATGTGTGAAACCAGCATTTATAATTAGTTTAAATTAGCCATACATACTGCTAAGAAAGCAAACTGCACATGTGAAATAAATAATTGAAAGAAGCACAGTATTAAAAATTATTACAAGAGTTACATAACAAAAGACCAAGAATTTTATCACAAATAACTAAAGTTTCATTTTGGAAGCATGCAAAATTTAATTTAAAAAATATTTACCTACTTAATTAAAAATACATTTCTTTTTGAATTATGCATAGTGTAAATGGGTAAATTAAATATATTTACTAATTTAGATCAAGATTGAGCTTAAGCATTAATCTAGAAACAAATCATCACATTCAGTTTGTTTATCTCATGAAAACACAACTTTAATTATGTTAACTCGTATATATATATATACATTTTTTAGTGATCTTTTTAAAGAACTAAGACAAGAAGGAAATATGATTTTGCTCTTACAACTAACATAATTTAGGACTTTTCTATTTCCAAACTGTCTTGTGTTAACACAGAAAGGATATTGCTGATAAAATATTTACCATTAACCCTCCACACTTCCCTTTTGTTTTGATGAGGCTATTTCCCATTCTACTATTTGATTGGCATAACAATTTCCACATCTTCTCACCAGCCATTTATTCCAAATTATATTAAACTGGTAACTTGCTATCTTATTGAGAGATGTTCTTTGGTAGTTTGAGTGGGTTTATTAAATGCTTCTGATTCAGATATTGTAAATTCTGATTGATAATAATACCCATACTATACATAGGAATATTAAAATATTGAATAATGAAAGTCTTGTTGATTTTGGCTTCACTGGTTAATTTTATGCTTTGTAATTATGAGTAAAAGTTATGAAAATGTCTCTTAATACTGTGTCTCAACATTTTCAGTAAAAAAAAATAAATTTCAATACATTTTATCAGTGGAAAGAAATAATGTCAGAATCAAGTATATGTTTTTTGTGCCAGTAAGTGAGTAACTGAAATTTCATTCTCTGCATAGTATTTTCATTGTAATGACTGCTCTGGTTCTGATGATGAACTGTATGTCTCACTCTCAGTGTTCATTCTCTGCCTTGCCTGCTGAATAAGTACTACATCAAATTAATGATTTTTCAGTGCTTATTTAGCATTACTTGGCAAAACCTTTGAAGTCTCTGTGTGAACTAATTGTTAACTCAGAATGTTTTATTCATTATTAGTATTACAGTTGCAAGAGATCTTTGGCAGAACAAGATATTCCAATATTAATGTTGCAAGAGATCTCTTAGGTGGAGCAAGTTCTTTCAGCATTCATAATTGTTAGATTTCTTTTGACAGAACAAGTTATTCCAGTATTCAGGGCTATATTAGGTCTCTTTTGACAGAACAAATTATTCCAGTTTTTAGGACTGTTAGATCTCTTGGGACAGAACAGGTTGTTTTAGCATTCAGAGCTCTTTTAGATCTCTTTTGACAGAACAAGTTGTTCCAGCATTCATATCTATGTTAGATCCCTTGTGACAGATTCAGGGCTGTGTTAGATCTCTTTTGACAGAATAGGTTGTTTTAGCATTCAGGGCTGTTAGATCTCTTTTGATAGAACAAGTTGTTCCAGCATTCAGGGCTGTTAGGTCTCTTTTGGTAGAAGTGTCAGAATTTTAAAAATGTTTCAAAAATCTTATTCATTTCTGCCTCTCATGCAAACAAATTGTGTAAATGATACAAGTTTTTCCCAATTAAATGAGTATATATGTGCATATATACTACATGCACAAAATGCAATACTACAATGACAAAAAACAGGAGCATTTTGTTTGATATTTGAACAGTACAACTAAAAACTAAGAAACTGAAAACAGGGAATCAGCATCTTGCTCTCACTCTAAGGTCAACATAAGTGAAACTTAAGAGTTTGGTGCACAAATAAAATGAGAATGTCTAAATATTAAGTCATATAAACAGAACTCATTGTACTTGTGCATATGTATGTGTGTACAAAATAAAAAATATATAGTAATGAGCCTCTTAACTCTCACTAAACCATTCCGAACACTTAAGTAATACTTTAAAAAATAATATTTATTTTTATCAAAGAAAATTTGACAAAAATTAACCATAATTCTTTAAGCTACAATTAATTTTAAAGTTGGAAGTGACAGTATAACTTAATTTGAATATTGAAAAAGCATAATATATAGCACAACATTTCATTGTGTTAAATGTATTTTGTCTTTATGTGCACTTAAAAGGCAGTATTTGATATTATTAGCTGCATGATAGAGCAAGTGCATAAATGTATTTTTCTTAAAATTGCAGCAACAAAGGCATGATGGCGTAACAGCTGTTATCTAGTTTAAGGTTTGAACATTATTTTGCAGCCAGAAGCACAAACATGGCATAACAAATGTTACCTTGTGTGACACTAATGCCACCCTAGTTATTGATTATTATTATTATTAATAATAATCATCCATAATTAATTACAAGTGATGAGAATCTTAATTTATGTTATTAATAATTCTCCAGCAGACACCACTCATCTCTTTCACTTGGCAGATATGCGGGCATTGTAAATGTTTTCTCTCTTCCACAACATTGAAGACAAACATTTACTATCACACAATATTTCTGTAGGTGGAAAACCTTACCAAAAGGAGAAGATATATTCATCTTTAATCTATATTTAGCAAGCCCCCATCCACCCACTATTTCTCCAACATATGGTTATCAATATGTGTAAGGTCAATAAATTTATTAAATCAGCAATCAAATATACATGTGACATGAGGGTAAAAAAATAAAAGTTAGAATTAATAGATTCTTTTTATACCAGCAAAAGATAGACCTTTTGGATATGCTTTACTTCAAGAATTGTTATATTTCAGCAATTGGTATTTGCACAGGAGTTCATCAAAAGATGGTAGATGCCAGTTCATTTGGTTGCAACACAGCAACCAAATGAATCATATTACCATATGTTACAAAGTTAATATTAATGAAAATCACCTTTCCTATGCTTGGTTGCATATAACTTATAATAATAATAACAAAAGTATATATCTTTTAAAGAATGCTATTTATAATAATGTCAATTATTAATCATCTAACAGTAGTTACACAAGTATGGAATATACAGATTTGTGCCATTAAAGTAATTTTTAAATTTAATTGATATTTCTCATCATTATACAATTATATAAGTCATACAATAAAACAACAGTATAATAAACGAATTGGTTACAATCTTAGGTCATGATCATGGTTCAGTTATTGAACAGTTGCAAAACAGTAACCAAAAAACTAGCATCACATGGAAAAGAAGCAAAAATGCATTATACCAGTAATTCAAACTAGAACTGAAACAGTCTTAGGCAATTTAAAACTGTGCAGAAATTATATGGAAAAAATATGTTTATTGAAAAATAGGTCAGTCTTGTGGACAAAAATTAATTGAAAAAATGATGACAACAGCAGTCAATCTCTGGTGCCACATAATAGTTTATGAACATGTTCATTAGAAACAATGTCACCTGTGTAACATATACAAGCATCATAATTCACAATTGTAGAAGTAATTCTCTTCACATAATACATCTCTACATAAAACGCAAATATAATATATCAATAGCAAAATGCATGAAATATTTTAAAATCCATTCTCTTTCAATCAATCCCAGTTAACTCACCATTAAACTAATGGCCACCTTTCATGAACGCACTTCTACCATACCATATTCAAAGTGATTAGAGAATAGAATTATTTTAGAAGGTAAATTTTGATCTCAATTTATTGACTGGTCTCATTCTTGTACATCTTAATCATTGGATAATAAAGTTATCTTCTACTTGGAACTGGTTTATTTTACATCAGCACCTGAGTTGTTTACTCCAAAAATATCATCATAAGCAGTGCCCAAGGTCTAGTCACGTTAACATTGGCAACAAAGATATAATTATTAAGTATAGAAATAGGTATAGGCAAATTTACTCTACCACACCTTGCTTAGGACTTGAACATTACTTGTTTGCAAACCTGGCATTTGCTGAATCTTGATCGAGCTAGTATCTGCTTATATCAAAGGTCTGTTCCCTCTTGTGTGTACAGCACTTTTTCAGCATGCAGTTCACATTATATGATGGGACAAGCATAATTCTTATTTAGATGCATTAAACTTTATAGGAAAGATATAACACTAATGTATTGAACATTCCTGTTTTCAATTGTATCCTTGCTATTATGGGATACACTCTGTAAATAAATATGAGGTCAGGGAACAGTTCATTTGTAAGACTAGTGTTGGAAGTGGTATTAGGTCGTTCAGTATTTTTCTATTATAAAATAATAACACTATTACTAAATAGTGTTAAAAGTATGCATATTGAAATAAAATCTCCTTTGTTTTTATTACATTTTGTGTATTTGGGTGCATGGTGTTTTGATAATACTTTAAAGAAACATATTTTACTCTGTTTTATAAAAAATCAGTCATTATTATAGAAGTATCTTTAGTTACACTCTGCAGGGGACATAACACTAACAGATTAACAGCTAAGTTGTTTATCCCTCACAAGATGTTTACTTATCTCTAAAATGGCTTTTTGAATTGGGAACACATTTTTGGATGCAGAATATAAATTTTAATATATTTTTGTTTTACCATTGCTTAGGTAGAAATTAGATCAATAAATTGATAATGTATTTTGACATAAAAGAATTTATTTTATGTTTGACTCTTGCTATTAAGTTAGTGTATTCCTGTATACCAGTGCTTCTTGATTGGGGGTGATCATACCCCTTGGGGGTGCAAGCAGCTGTTGCCGGGGTGTGTGAGAATTCATCATGGAAGAAAAAGGAAAAGTTTCTTATGTACAAAATCTTGGTTTACTTTAAAACAAGGGGTGCAAGATCGGCTTCCCCAGGGGGTGCAGGGTGAAAAATTAATCGGGAAGTGCTGATGTATACATTGTCAAAATACTTTGGATTGATATTAAGCTGTGCTGAAGTCCTCAGCACTTGCAATTTAGCCATTAAAGAAAACAAATTGAGTTGAGTAAATTTGATACTGATAGTGACTTAAGTGATTTTGACATTTAGTCATCTTGGTATACACTTCATTAACTGATTTAGAGAGTTGCTAAATTGATTTGACATTTAACCTCCCTAGATAACATATTAATTGTTGAGTGACATAAGAGATATTGGCTATATCAGTATATGACATTTGATTGAGTTTATACACAATTTATGTATTGCATCTTTCTCAATTTCATATGCCATGTGTGTCTTATTTATAGGTTTCACGTAAATATAATCACACTGCTGATAATAGTCTTAGCTGATGTAGTGCTAGTTAGCATGTGATCTTAGGCTGAATATGCAAATAAAAATTAAGTTTTGAAGTATTAACATGCACATGAGTAACATGCATTGATCTAAAGCAGAACTGCTAAATACAGATAGCCACCCTGAGTTAATTAACTAAAATCTGTTGTACAAACAGATCTAATGACTCTAATATCAATGATATTGTTTTATTTAAGAAAAAAATTATAATACATGTAGTTTATCATTTGAACATTGGTTTTGTTCAATTGATTGATAAGCACAGGAGTAATTAAAACTTTATTTAGGGTGATTAGAATAGTATTACATTCACAATTACATGCTTGATTGATCTTGATTATACATCTGATTAGCTAAAGTTGAAAATGAAACTCTTGTCATAGAAGAAAGTGAATTTTCTCTTATGCCAGAAAATATTTTTCTGGAATTTGAGGATTAATATTTGTTGTAAATTCATACATCTGTAGATAATTTTCATGTAAATTCAAACATACATATATACTTTTCATATAGCATTACTCTATTAGCCTATTTGCAAAATGTCATATTGGAAAACAATTTGACTCACATATTTTATTTAAGTACAAGAAAAATGTTCACTTACCTTTGAGGTTTCTTGGATAATCTTATTTATAGGTTGCAGTATATTATTTATAATTTTTAAGTATTTGTGATATTGGATTATCTGTATCATAATTTTCCCCATTGTCTTAGATAATTGAGACATAACTTTTTTGAATATTTAAAAAATTTCTTATGTCATTTAAAATCAGTGAACAAATTTACTTAATGCATTTTGTACATCATTAACTCTTTACTATACACTTCATACTCTGTTCATTTCTTATTATACTGATACATAATTTTCCTTATTTGACAGTGGTCTTAGTTTGATCTATTGCTTTTACTGATTGTTTGGTAATTCAAAATATACCCATTCTTGTGTTTCTTTTTCTTTTTCATTATCTTGATCATATTCTTATTATAAATAGCCATATAGATATTTCGCCTCTTTTTCTGACTCATTGACATAATATTTGATCTTTTATAGAATTATTTTTACAGCTAGTCCAGAAAATTGAAAGATATATATTTTACTGTCTGCTTCTTTGTACTACTACTGATAAAACACACCACTCTCTTTCACTTGTATAAATACTATAAAGTGATATTAAAAGAATATGTTATTTCATTTTCTGCCTCCTTGTAATACACAAAACACACAAGGACTCTAACACTCATAGACAATAAGTTATTCATTCATCTTTATATTTTATTAACACAAAAAGTGTGAAATCATCTACAGAATTAAAACATGAAACTGTATTAATTAGTGATTGTTGACTTGTGCTTTTTTATATTAACTATGAGTATGAATCAGACTGGACAAGAAAGATCTCTGCCTTGATGATAATGTTCTGGCTAGTTCTCCCTTAGTTACACTTAATGATGCATACTGATTATATTTAATTAAATTGTCTTGATTTTACTAATATGGTACCTATTGTGCAGTAATATTGTTGAACTGTAACTTGTTGCTACACTTTACATGCCATATATTTTTAAACTAATTTTAATGCAGATATTTTACATAAATTGCAGATTCTTTACAAACAGGAACCTGTTTGTTTGCTTGTTTTTTAAAACAAATTAATTAGCCTTGACTTGCTATTAGTATTGGGCGACCAGGAGTAGATATCCATTGCTCTCACCATGGTGAGGTGGCTGTTTTGCAAATCCTTTTCCTGATCAATGAGGTAATCTCCATTAACATTGTAAATGTTTAGACAACTATTATCTTGGATTCACATCCTCTTGTCATGCAATATATTAATATACATTATGAAAGTAAAAGTCTTAATTAAGTTTCACATCCTTGCACAGTCTCTTATCATCAGCTCTGCATGTTCATGCTTGTGAGTTTCAGGAAGTTCTTATTTTATTAACTATATACTATTAGTATTGCTAAGAACAGATAAGAACAGAAATGATTTAGATTAACACTAATAACACATACTTTTCAATAGCAACAAATATAAAGTTACAATATGAAAAAAAATTTCCTTGATGTTGCTGTAAGCCAGATTTAGCACGTTGATTATAACTTTAAAAATTGACTTTAAGATGTGCAAATTTATTCAATGTTAAATAGAAATGAAAGATATTACGTAGCGTATGTGATCCGTGATTTTAAAAATTAATGTAACATTTTGATCTCATGTTTATGAATGTGTACTTGAACAGTCATTAAAGTGGTTATATGTTATTTGTAAGGTGTGTGTGAATGTGATTTGAAATGAAAATGTTTGATTTGGGGGTTGGTTATCTTTAAAATTGTCAAGACATGGCTTAAGTATACTTTGAGTATACAAAACAATTAATCTTATTATATGTGTTAGGCATTTAAGTTGTAACTTTGAGCATGCAGAGCAGCATTATTATAATATTAGCTTTATGCAGTTTTAAACTTATTGCTTTGTACATCAGAGCATTCAAATTGTAACTGTGAGTGTGCAAAGCTGAAGTTTTTACAATGTTAACTTTATGCAGAATTAAACTGGGTTGTTTTGTGTGTGTGTGTTTGTGTGTGTGTGTGTGTGTGTGTGTGTGTGTGTTTCTTTTATGAGGGTACTTGTCTAACACAGTGAATCTTATTACAATATTAACATTATGTAGTACTAAACCTGTTGGTGGTGGTTGTGGTGATGGTGGTGGTTATTTTTATTTTTAATTTTATTTTTATTAAACATAAAGATATTCCAATGCAGACTTGGTAGTATGCTGTCCACCTTGCTTTTCCTTTATCAGAACTTATATGTGAAGTGTATTTAAAATATCCAGCTTAGTACAGTAAAAGAAAGTTTATTCTCCAGCTTGAAAAAGGGTCATATTTGGATAAGTGCAAATCTGTATAATTAATTGATGAAAAATAAATAAATAATCAGTAAATACTCAATAGTAGTTAATTATTTTATTATTCAAGGCTTGATAGATTGCAGGTTACCAATAGAAAAGATTGATCACTGTTATTAAACAAAATAATTAATGCAATTTAATCATTTTCATGAGAAAATAAGGCACTTGATAGTTGTCACTTGTATTGCTGTTCAAAGGAGCACACTTCTGCACTGCCTTTCATCTGAAGTTAGGGCACGTTTTTCAAGCAAGATATAGGTGGTTGTCAGTGAATTTGGTATGCTTGTCAAACAGAATGTGGACTTAGATATAGTTGGTTGTCAGTGAATTTGGTATGCTTGTCAAACAGAGAATGTGGATTTAGAATTAGATATAGTTGGTTGTCAGTGAATTTGGTATGCTTGTCAAACAGAGAGTGTGGACTTAGATATAGTTGGTTGTCAGTGGATTTTGGTATGCTTGTCAAACAGAGAATGTGGACTTAGATATAGTTGGTTGTCAGTGGAATTTGGTATGCTTGTCAAACAGAGAATGTGGACTTAGATATAGTTGGTTAACACAATAACAGTGGGATTTTGGTATACTTGTGACTTAGATTGGTTGGTTCTCTGGAAATTGGTATGTCTGTCAAGAAGGAAATACAGTTTAGATGTATTGGTTATCAGTTGGGTTTTGAATGGCTGTTAGTTGTGATCTAATATCACTGGTTATCTGAGAGTAAACAAGCTGATTTTACATTTGAAGTATAAACTGATACAAATACAAAGATGTTGATGTTTTTATATACTACTTTAGTGATCTGATGTAAATTCACAAGAGAGAAATATAAAAGAGATTACTAACACAAGGTCTCTACACTGCCTATTTATTCTAAGTGGGTTGGCATGCTGAAGAGGTTCTAAGAGTTTTAAAATGGACAAGTCATTAGGGCAGTCTAATGGTTCAATAGATCTCAACCTTTACATCTGCAACTGGTGGAAATAAAATAATTCAAGAGCAGGTAAATTTTCTAGAAAAAGAGATTCAGTATATTTATTTTTATGACTAGGTCAGTAGGTGAAGAAATTGACAGACATGGTAATTAAATAAATTTTTCTAGTTCAAAAGAGCTATGGTCACAATTGAATGTAGATATGAATGTGAGGAAAAAGAATGACATAGTTAGCAATAATAACTTACCACTCCCTTACACAGTAAGAAGAAATGATTTGATCTCTTACAATCAGGTGTCAAATCAGCATATTTTCCTTCAGCTCCTGATGTATTGAGTTGTGTGTCTATGAGGAACATGATAATAAATTTAAAAAAATCTTAGTAGTATTAGTATTGGTGAAAGAAAAAGTTGCTAGTAGTAGTAGTACACAGGACTCCTGCACAACAATCTTGATCCATTCCAGAGGAATGCTCATTATGTTGACTTGGATTAGAAATTAGGTATAGTCACATTCAGCCATTATGCAAATAAATAAGGGTCTTTAGATTTGTCCATTATGCAGAATTAAGTTATTTTAGCTGGATGTTATGTAAAGGTCCACTTGACTAGTAAAATAGTTTCTAGCATTCAGTACTAGTTGTGACATTTTGCTGGGAGATGGACGAGATGTTAATTCTCCACCGCCCTGGGCCACCTATAACCTTAGGATAATTCTCCAAATACACCTGGCTGGCCACACATTAGAAAGAGGGAAGGTAGATAATTTAGAAAAGGAGAGTGATAGTCTAGAAGATAGCTCTGAGCCCCCTGATATGAAAAGCCAGGTATATTAATTAAATATAGGTAACATACTAAAACACATAATATGAAAGTGAGTCACGCCAACACAAATAGTCTAAGTAACACTGTTAAATATATTCAACAAGAAATAAAATAAGACAGCATGGTTTCATACCATTAATAGTTCAATGATTATAATCATGTTTATAAATGTATATCATTCATAGTCATGACTGTAAAGAGGCTTTAGAGAAAGTTTGTTTGAGTCCTCTGACACTATTGTGTCATTATAGTCTTGCTCATATGAGTGAACTTGTGAGTTTATTCAAGAATTCTGAGTAAACTCTGTGATAAATCTTAGAGAACTTTGAGAGAAGCTGTACATTTGTTGATTTTATGGCCACTTAACTCTGGATTTGCCTGATGTGTCGTTAGGGTCCTAGTGGTTGTTGCAGTGGAAGTGCACATGGTCTGTTGAACTTGTAAGTCTCTGACCCATGGGTCATTCCACTGTGGCATTGCTTCACGGCTCAGCACTCCATGTATGTCAACATCCAAGATAGGTGCTGATCTGCCAGCAAAATACACAAGGGCTAAGAATTTGTCCTTATGTTTTCTCTGACGGAACACTCTTACGTATGTGGTCATCATACATTCTAATATTCTGAGTGAAATGCTTAGCAAATATGAAATATGGTTAGGTAGAAATAAAATTTATATAATACTTGGTTATACAAGCAAAACCACATACCTTCAACAGTGATATATACAGAGGATGGTTTCCTGCTACGTCATAACTGGCAATAAGGGTTGTAGCTGCTATACAGTATAATTATAGCTTATCAATGCTGGGAGCTAAAACATGTGATGCCTCTTCAGTCGGTTGTGTTAGATTGCCAATATACTTGTAGGTTTCTTGTACATTCATTGCACATGATCTATGGTTTCTACTCAGCAAGTGAAAGAATAATTGTGAGTGTCTCCATACCAATAAAGTTTATTATCCCTCTGGAGAGGCCTAAAACCCTGCTTTCCCTGTACTGTTTTCTTCTTGAAGAAAAAGTCACTGTACTGTATTTTCTTGGATCAAATGAAACTTGCATTTAGGTGGGGATTAACAAAAAGGATGGAGTATTGTGATACTAAATGAATGAGCTTGGGCCAGAAACAGCCCCATTGGGAATTAAACTAGCACTTAGAAAATGTGCATATCCTTAACTATTATAGGCAGCACACACCACATAAGTGAGGAGGGAATAAAAAAGTTCCTTAAAGTAGTTGCATTCTTAATACAAATAGTCAGCCATATCATGGATAAACCAACAAATGAGGCTAAAACAACTAGGTCAGTGCCAGTAAAAAGTAAGGATAAAAAGTTCCTACTTTGTGACAGACAAAAGGATAGCAGGAACAAATGGAATCAGCAACAATACACATTAATGTGGAAGAAAGCTGATACCATTTAGAATTACTGCAAATTGCACAGCTCTTGCAAGCCATGCATCATTAGACTGAATGACACTTGCTATACAACAAGTGATAGATATCTCAGGGAGTGTTTTTATTAACTTTCATTGTGGGTTTTGGTGGGGCCCTTCAACCCTGACAGTTTGTATAATAGTGAGTACTTACTTTCTCCTATTGTAGGCACAGTCATTTTATGATAGAAAGAGAAAACCAGTGAACACTGTTTGTGATGCCTACCAAAAAAATCGGTTGGATTTTTTGGACCAAGACTGGAATTCATTTAACCCATAAGACTAAATATGGTAACATTATTTACTTGTATGTTATATTATGTTTGGCTCTAGTAACTTTCAGCATTGTTTAAATATATTTTCTGTTAGCCAGTTATTTATGGTGTTGAATCTATTTCCAAACACATTTTCCAGGGTGCTTTAGTAACAGTGTGTTCTGATGATACATTACATTTATGGAACTATCGGCAAAAGAAACCAGAAATTGTCCATTCACTCAAGTTCCAAAGAGAACGGTAAATCATCACTTTTTCTTATGAATCCTTATTAATTTCAATTCCTTTGAAATATTCTTTTGAACCTTATTCTTAATCCCTTGCCCTAATGGCTATTTTAAATTTCAAAAAGAATGTTGCATAAATTTACAATAATAATATTTATTATCTGTTTAAACCACAACGATATAATTTAATTGTAATAAAGTGATACTAAACATTTGAGTTATCTCCCCATCTGACAGGCACTTGTGTTGAGTGATGCTGAAAGATTTATGTATAGTGTAGGGTTGTATTTCAACTTCATGGCATTAGTGAATGATATGATCATCTTAATTTAGTTGGTGGATTAATGAATGAATAATGGTTAATGCAAAAGAGTGATAAACCTTCACTGTAAAGGAGTGGATAGCAAATGTAGCAATGAAGTTAACAGGAACTCTAGGCATGTTGAAATTTCAATTTTAGACTGAATAATTTGAAGTCATATCCTTTAGGAAAAAAGGAATTTCTCATTTAATTTAGTATTATAGACATCCAGGTATTGAGATCTTAAAAGTAAAATAGAACTTTATAGTATCTGAAAACTAAGGCCTTACAGCTACAATTTTAAATTTTTTATGTCATATAGCTCATTCTCTGGGCAAATGTACCATTTTGTGATATGTAAAAAATAAAGTGGATTAAAATCTAATTATTTTACATGTTAAAGTCTACAGAGGGTCTAATGCTCATATAAAAACATAAGAAAAGATAAAAATTATAAAAATGTTAATGTTATAGTAGTTTGAAATATGTAAAAAGCATCTGTTTCTGTTGAAAACTTAGAAAGTAAGTTGAATCATATTTTACCCGAATTAAAAAAAAAAGCAATATAATTATCTCATTACAAAGAATATATTTTCTTTATTAACCTAAATTATTAATTTAATCTGGATACATATTTATTTAAAATGGAGTATAAAACTATGACTTAGTAACATGGAAACTGTATTCAACTCAATATTACAAAATTATCAACCATCATAAAATAAGTTCTAATTTTCTCAACTAAACATAAAACAGGCTAAGTTATTATGCTGTGAAGACAATATTAAGTAATAAGCAGAGTACCTATTTAAATATAATGTTTTTTAATATATATTTAATATAATAAGCCTAATCGTGATGTTTATATTCTTGAATGTAATTAACGGGTTTTGCTACCCTTTCTAGCTCAAGTTACACACAGCTAGCTATGTGAAACTTTGAAGCCACATGGATATATACATAAATATATAACTATAAGCTATTTATGATGTTAATCAGTATAATCAAAATATATCAAGATTATCACAAATCTTACCAGTTTTGAAATGTCAGGGATTCCAAAAGTTTTCCTGCCATCACTGTCATAGCAATTTGATTTTAATGGAAACTAAAGTTATTTTTCTTATTTGGTACTTAACTCATCACACCTGGTTTAAAGATAACTTTCTGGAATATGGCACATTTGAAAAATGTAAGAAGTTTTTGTGATATTATCATCATTAATTTAAATTTACAAATTTATGAAGTTCTTTGTAGCATGTTAAAGAGGAAATGAAGTCAAATTAATTTTCCTAAAGTTGAATATTTCTGAATATAATGAATGAATTTGAAAAACATTAGAGCATGAATATTTCTGTTGCACATTGTTTAAATGGCTCATGGCATGCATATATGACATGTCAATGTTCGGTAAACGAACACAAGTTTTGGTTCTGATTTATATGAAAACTAAGCATTACAAAATATGTGCCTTTTAAAAGTATTATTTCTTCACAAAATTGACCATTTCCAAATAAAAGGAATATTGAATGTTGATTCAATGTATTATCACTTCTAAGAAAACCTTGATATGGTGATTTTGTTGGATTATTTATAACAATTGAAGAAAATTGAAGAAAATGGCGATATGTATACATATAACAAAAAGAGGTGTCATTTTTCAGTTCAAAATGAATTTGTATTACAAATAATTACAAAGTAAATAAACAGTATTCATGCATCTATCTTATGTATCTCACATTAATTCTGAATATATATGATATAAACACATTATATTTAAGTGTTTATTTTTAAGAAAATACATTTCACCCTTTGTGATATACTTGTGGGTACACTTGCCCAGAGAATGAGCCATATGCATAATTTTATAGGTAAGTTGTAACTTTAATATGTAACTTTATTATGCCAGATTATGTTTTATTTGTCTATTAAATGTGTATTGTATTAATTGATACATATTGCTTGCAAGTTAATTGAGTCTGTTGAATTTTCTTTTTGTCTTACATCTTTTGGAATTATATAGTCTCATAATATTTTGACTAAAAGTGCATTTATCTTAACTTTATTTTATTTTTTTAATGTTTCAGAATAACATACTGCCATCTGCCTTTTCAGAGCAAGTGGCTTTATATAGGCACAGAACGAGGCAATGTTCACATTGTTAATATAGAATCTTTTATCCTCTCTGGTTATGTCATCAACTGGAATAAAGCAATTGAACTGTAAGTCATAATAATATTTCACTTTTTAAAAATAATTTGTTACTTTAGGATATTAATTTTTAAAACATGATCTTTCAGTGTCAGTATTTTAAATATAGAATGATGAAGGTTGGTCATTACATCATAAGTGTATGCCAAATAATTTTTGTTTGAATAAATAAAAAACACTTCCTTACATTCCTTATAGTATAGTTTAAAGAAAAATCAGACTGATGAAAATTAATTCATTATATTTGTAACTATATATATATATATATCAGAGTTGTTTTTGTTGAGCTGATAAAAAGTAATTCATTATGTTTGTAACTATATAATAATATGTTAAAGTTTTCTCATTGGATTGATGAAAAGTAATTCCTTATTTAGAGTCTATATATTATGTCAGAGATTTTTTAGAAGTATTGCTGATTGCAGATGGGTATTATTAGATTGTAAATGCTATGACCACTATAACAACAAAACATTGAAAAGTTAAAAACACATTTATAAAATTATGATAGAAGATGTTGAGACTGTTTATTTTACATCCAGAATGTGAAGATATAGACATTTGCTTTGTGATATATTTTCTTTTTCAGTTACAGATACTATTTTCTATAGAATTAATATCCATTAAATCAGTCATAAGAGATTTGTTTTCATTAGAATTAATTCCCATTAATCCCCTACAAGAATCATTTGCCGTCAGTGGTGTTCTTAACTTTTCCATTTTTTATTCTACAAATCATGGATTATATTTCTTATAATTATATTTAAATAATTAAAATTCCCTTCCCAGATTTAAACAAAATGTATTCTATTCAGCAAGTTTTAAAAATAATATTTTGATATATCTTTATTTAAATTTATTTGAATATTAACAAATTTTAATTTAAAAAAAATTATTATTTTTTTAAAATGAGATAATTGCCTATTCAACATTTCTGTTAAAAAAATATTGTGGTATATATCTTGATATGAATTCTTTTTATCATCGATATTGTTTATGTTATTGTGTTCTTTAAAAAAAAAGTCAAGAATATATATTTTGGGCAAATTGATTTCAGATCTAGAAAAACACATCCTGGACCTGTTGTGCATCTGAGTGACAACCCAGCAGATTGTAACAAGGTACATTTAGTCATACTATTTCTCTTTCAAATTCATGTATGTCCATTTCTGTTATTTCTGTTAAATCTCCAATAAACTTAGGTTTTGTGTTTGTACTGTTTAAGTGGGGATGTGTTATGCAAAGAAGCATTTGTCAGCCTTTAGTCTCACGAAAACATGGTTACAGTGATATGGTATATTTGTGGAGTAATATGCAGACTTTTGCAGAACACATAAGAAATGAATAACAGTTAATCAGAGAATAGAAATAACCACACAGATCTACACATTTTAAAAGTTTTTGTTCATATGTTATTTTGAATGTGATAAGCATGATCACTTTTATAATAATCTTCGTTTACACACTGTAGATATATTAATAAACAACATTAAAGTGCAGCAAAAGAAAGAGATTACATTTATTTCTTATTTGACATAGGTACCAGCCTAAAATGCACAAGGAATTTGTTTGGAATTGATTGCAATCATTTGCTGTCAGATTTGATCAGTCCAGATTAACAAATGAAGATTCTTTTAGTTGTAATGGTACCAAGATGACTCCTTGTAATAATAATTATTATTATTTTTATAATAATAATTTCTTTTTACAGTCATTTATTTTTATTTGGAGAAAGAGCCATTTCTAAATTGAGATGTTTATATTGCTGTGGATCTTAAGTTGCAAACTTGATGGTAAGGTTAATGTTACAAATAAGTGGTAGGCTGAAAGAGGTGTCTTTTAATATTCCTTCAATATTCACAGTTCACATGTTTATTGATATGTTGTTGGGTGAACACATAATTTGGTGATGTGTATTGACAGTATTATAGTATTTACTTAAGAAATTTTTAAAGGTATTTTCAATGGTTTATGTATTGAATGTTTGGTTTTGATTAATACATGTTTGCAATAGTATGTATTAGTCTTTTATTTAGTTCCCTCCATTTCCATAACTCCAGAATAGATCTGTTGTTTAAATATTCTACATAAAGAAATTATGGGTTTGAAATAACGGGTATTTCTTAAATTAAATTAAAATTAAAATAAAAAAATTAAATGCTTAGTGAAAAATCAAGGGCAATAATCCAAACCAATACATTTTAATATTTTAAAGTATTAAATCAACAAAATGAGATTTTTCAAATAAGAAAGTTTCTATTCATATAGATAAATGAATTCATGCAGTTATATAAAGATAAATTGTTTTTCTTTGATGTTGTAAAATTGCTAATCTTAGTTCACATATACAAAATATTCTGATTTAGAGCTTCATGATAGATAAAGGAGACAATTTCTACTACTATTAAAGCATAAATACATATAACATTTTCCAAATTTTTGTTTGTTTTTCTTTCAACTTTATATGTTATATAGGAAAGTTTACAATTTCTTTTTAATGCAGTCATCATTAGAATTATTGGGTGGGATATAAATGTAGTTTTGTGTATATAAAATTCTATCATCCATGTTTAAGCTAAGTTCTAATTAATTCTTCAGTAAATTCTAACTGCATAAAATGAAAACATATTTTCCACCACTTGTTAGGTTGTTTTTAAAGCATTTTTATCTATTGATTAACTAACTAGATTATACCTACTCCAACTTTAAATGTGTTACAGTCTTTAATAACTTCCTGTTGCCTAACTGTAATTTTTTGTAAATTGGCTGTTTATTTAGTTCTTCTTTGAGCTCTAAATGCATTATTGGCATAATGTATGATTTCTTTACTGAAGGCGATAGCACAATGTAATACAATGAAAACAAAGATGGTGGAAAGGGCGAGGTTACAGGTTCATTACAATGACATATTATAAAAATAATAAATAGCATAGTTTAAAAAAATGTATTATTTAATCTTATTTATATATGAAGTGTGTGTTAGAGTTAATTTATTCTTAAAAAATCTCTAAATTACAGCCTCTGAAAGTTGTAATAAAAAATACAGAATTCCATATGAAGAACTGTTGAGTGTTAAGCATAAACTGCAAGTAGATGAAACATATGTAGGAGATATATTATACTCTATATTTTACTTAAATTCTTCATTTTGATGGCTGTTTTTGTCTGACAGCTGTTAATTGGCTTTGAATCAGGAGCCATTGTTTTGTGGGATCTCCGCAGTAAATCTGCAGAAAATCGCTTCACTTCTCCAGAAGTAAGTTGTATTGTAAGGAGTATTGTAAGTAAAGTTTATATATTTATAAGCATCTTTCTAATTAAATTTACTTATCGAATTTTAATTCTTTGTTGTTTATAATAGATTTTCTTATTATTATGCACATAAAGTGACCAAATAAACTTTGAAATAGTGAGTAAAGTTGCTTTTTACTATGGTTCCTTATTTATTCTTAGATAGGATTTCACATTCTTTAATTGTAAAGCTATGGATCCTTATTTGACCTGGATAAGACCTTTTCTTCAGCTTAAAAACTATATGTCCTTATTTGGCCTGGATAGGACCTCCTTTTCTTCAATGTTCAAAACTATAGGTCCTTATTTGGCCTGGATAGGACCTCCTTTTCTTCAATGTTCAAAACTATAGATCCTTATTTGGCCCTTGATAGGATATCCCATTCCTCATCTCAAAAACTGTAGAAACTTATTTGGCCTAGGTTAGGGACTTATCCCTAACACTTAAAAACTGTCTTCCTTACACCACAGGACTTTTTTCCATTTAAACACTGACCAATAATATTAGTTCTGAAATATAATGGCTTGCCATATGTAAAAGAGTTTGAGAAAAATGAATTAGTTTAAGCTAAAGATACATGTTGCTTTCATACAGCTTTCTAAATATATGATTTTAATAGGCCCTGCGCTCAATTGCTTGGCATCATGAAGGCAAGCAGTTCATATGCAGTCACTCAGATGGCAGCTTGACAACCTGGAACATCAAGATGCCTCACAAACCTATCAGTGTTCTCTTGCCTCATGGTATGTCATAACTAATAGTCATTTAATATATAGAGACAGGCAAGTTCCAAAGATATACAGGGAATCAGAAAACCAAATACCAAATACATTATATCAAAATATATAACAATATAAACCAAGTACAATATATCAAAATATATAAACAATATAAACCAAATACAATATATCAAAATATATAAACCAAGTATAATATATCAAAATACACAAACAATTTAAACCAAGTACAATATATCAAAATATATAAACAATATAAACCAAGTACAATATATCAAAATATATAAACAATATAAACCAAGTATAATATATCAAAATACACAAACAATATAAATCAAGTACAATATATCAAAATATATAAACAATATAAACCAAGTACAATATATCAAAATATATAAACAATATAAACCAAGTACAATATATCAAAATACACAAACAATTGAGCAAAAATTAAAAAAAGCAAAAACAAGAACATATTCAGTGACATTATGATTTTATCTTATGATTCGGTGTCTCTATGCAGCCGGTATTCCTAAGTTACCTGCTTGTTATACATTAAAGTCACAAGTTTGTTTATCAGATCTGTGTTTTCTCTCTGTGCTTTTTTCCAATATCTGTCTACATATAATTGAATGTAACTGGGAGTGAGTTATATACCTCTCCATTGATTTATTGGGTTTGACCAGTCAAGTCAGTTTGTGAATGTGTTGTACTTAAGTTAATTAACATTAAGTTAATGAATATGACACACAAAATCAACATTGCATTCACATTCACCTGTCCATTCATAACAGTCTCTCTGTCTTAGTATTTATTTACATACACTTGGATGTTTTTCTAAAATATATTTTAAGATGTTGCAGATAGTATTTAATTTGTTTGCATTGGCTTGTCTGACTGTTTATGTATATGTGCATGTATACATTCCTAGATAGTTTCAAAGCAAACCTCCTCACAAAGAAAGAGATTAATTATTTTTGCAAAGTATCATTTAGTATCTACAAACTAAATGTTACACTTTTGACTTAGTGAGCTAAATAAAGCATTTGAATTCGAATTGTGACCCATATTGCCAAGTAAAAACTACATATATTTATTTGACTGTTGACAAAAGACTGCATACACTTATTTGACTTTTATATAAATTTTTATAATTTTTAATTATAATTCTTTATAATTGTTATTTTCCTTTTTTTTTCCAGCAAAAATAGGTTCTGATGGGAAGCAAGAGCCATGCAAGCCAATAACAAAAATTGCCTGGAAATCTGTACGAAATGGGTACGTATCAGTCGACAAAAAAATGTTGTATAGGCAGATTGTATAAGAAATACTTTTGCTGTAGGAAATTTACTCCAAAGAATATGTATTTTTTAACATTTTACTTATTCATCAGTATTTTAATATGTATTTGTAATTAAAATTTGTTTTCTTCCATGTTATTACCAAATTCTGGAACTTCCTCAATTTTGCTTTGAACTATTATCAGGAATATATCATTACTTAATTTAATAAATCAACATTATTGATATATTTTACATTATTTACATAAAATAAAATATTTGAAGTTATTGACCCATTTTTGACAGCAGCTACAATGTATGTGTGTGTGTGCATGTGCATGTGTGCATGCGTGCGTGTGTTTGCATGATTGAGATACTTTTTTTTATTTATTCTGTATTCTTATTTACCTGTACTTGATGTAAAACTGAAGGAAACAAAACTGTCTTTTTGCAGTGAGGATATTGTGATATTCTCTGGGGGTATGTCCTATGATCGAGCTGGTCGTACCCCTAGCATTACTGTCATGACTGGAAAGAGTACTACAGTATTGGAGATGGAACACAATGTTGTTGACTTTGTCACTCTCTGTGAGACTCCCTGGTGCAACGGTTAGTGTTTCATTAGTTTTTATTGTGCATTATTACTTTTCTTTCTTTCAACTTATCCTTTTTGTAACATAAATAAGTGCCACAGAAATGCAATGTTGAAACATCTGGTGGAATATATCATCTTTAAGGAAGAAAATACTAATTACAAGACTTGTAATATTTAATTATCATATAGAATTGTTAGTGAAAACAAGTTTAGACATCATTGATCTAAACATTGCATTAATATATCTGCCATCTTTTCATTGCAGTAGATATCTTGTGGCACTATTTTTCACATCAGTTTTCATGTTGATATTTCAAACACATGCACTCATACATATGCATGTATTCACACACACACACACACACACACACATACACACACATTTATTTATTCTTTAAAAAATAAATCAAAATGAAAAAAGGATCATTTAAAGATATTGAAACAGCATAATAATTTATATAAAGGCATAGATGTGTAAAACTTAAATAGAAAGAGAAAAATCCATTTGACTATCTTGATAAAATAAACAAATTAGTTGTTTAAAAACATTCTTACATTAATATTAATAGAACAGAAGTGTTTAATTTTGAATTGTTTAATAATAAAGTTAACTTTGATGACTTTATTGTTTGTTTTTTAATTCTTCGATGTTTCCTAGCAAGTTACAGTATAGACCCTAGTAGATACATATTTGTCATGTTCTTAATCAAAGTTATATCTTCTTACCACAAATAGAATTATTGATAAGCTCATTGAATCTATATCTTTTTACTTCTTTCTCTCTTTCTTTATTGATTAAGATTACTGTCTATTCCAGCAAAATATGTCACCTTAAAAGAAAATTTCACATAATTAGTAAGAAAAACTGACTTTTACATTGCAAAAGATTGTCTGTTATAGCAGTATTGTCATTGCAATTTTACCAGTAATGTTACTTAATGTAATAATACATTACTCTATACAGATATCTCTGATTATTTTTTTTTTAGTAGAATATTGTCAACTTGGGGTATGCTTGTTTGGAATACTTGCAGAATTGGTGTGCACAGAATTCATATGACAGTTAATGTAATTTTGTTCCCCTTATTCTACAGACAAATCACTCATACAAAGTAGTATTGCTTGTTATTGTAGTTCATATTCTTATTGTTGCCATCTTGCAATGAGACTCTTTTCTCTAGTCTTCATTCAGCATGCACTGCATTCTGTCTTTCTTCACTCAGAGCCCATGATCTGTTGTGAACTAAGTACCATGGATTTCTTCTTTAAAAAGAGAAGTTTTTTGTGTAATTGATGGTGGAATTGAAAAAAATAAAATGTTGGAGTTTATGTAATGTACTTTAAACTACTTCTAGGGGAAGAAAATTTTATAACAATTAGGAAGACACCTTAGACTTGGCAGTTATCAACTATGCATTAGCAAATGAATGTTTTAAAAATAAACAATTGCAAATAATTAATAAATAGCATATGTGAAGACTAAATATGGAAAGTTTATACAAATGCACATAACATTAATTTATAAATGATTTATAAATGCATAATTGCATTTCCATATTTACCAAATATTTTATGCTCTTTTGCCTAGATTTTGCTAACTCTAGGTCATAAAGTTCATTTTTTTAAAAAACAACCATTTAATTTTAATTTATAATTTTGCTATTGCAGAAAATATTTGCATGTAAAAGAAATACATTTATGTAATCATTGTATCTTTTTTGGTTTTTTGAACAATAATTAAATTGAAACAGTGATATAAAGTTTTTGAGTCTGGAGATTGGAACCTGTCCTATGTGATTCACTGTATTATTATAAATACATTAGTAATATGTACAAAACTTGAAAATCTTTTATAAACATGCTTCTCAAAACTGTCAAAAGTTTACTTTGCGTTATTGAAAATTATCCTTTGAAAAATTTAACATTTGCTGGGTGCTTCAGGAATACATTCATCACAGTTGCCAAGGGTATTGTGTATATTATTTGAAAAAATAATAATGTGTGTTAAATGAATAAATACTGGTTTTTAAAAAAATTGCATTTGGCAGATTTTCAAGATCCTTATGCTATTGTTGTCTTGCTGCAAAATGATCTTGTTATTGTGGACCTTACATCACCCGGGTGAGTGCAATTCTCATATATTTCCATTGTCTTTGCTTTTAATTTTCCTTCTTGCTGAATAATGAATACTAGGTGAATAATGAGTACTAGACTCTAGGCCACATCTTGAGATATATCCATAAATTTGTTTTATTGCCAGTGAATGAGATACAACATACAAAAGTGTTGAATCTCACTATAAATACCAAGAAGTTTTAATCGGAATGCAGAATAAAGTTAGTAATATGTATAAGTTGAACCACTACTATTGTTGGAAAAAGGTATTATTTTCATTTAATGGCAAATCCTTATTAGTTCATTTCTCACTTTCTGGTTTTCACATAATCAGTCTGTGACTTTGAACCACTGCCATTTGTTTCCTTCTAAACTGTTTGTTGGTAGGCATATAGTTATTATTTGCTTCCCGTATTGATACAGAAAAAGTGTTTTAACTCTTGTGTATTGAACAGTAATAGCACTGATGTTATTTACCTACAATTCTGATCTCAAACAATACTTAGTTTATACCTATCAGAACATTTTAAAGATCCATGATTCAGTGAGTCAGGTTTTAATTTGATGCATATATAGCTTTTATGAATTATTGACATTTTAAAATGTCAATATTTATAATATTTATAACTGAATTATATTTAATATTATATTCCATATTTTTTTTAGCTTTTAACAACTGTTAAAAGTTAACTTGAAATAGTGATTTTTTAAATTTTTTTTTAAGTAAACCAAAATAAGAATATGCCCCTTATTTATTCTGATCATTGATTTTTTAAAAAATATTTAAGAAATAAATATTTATTATTTTTTGTAGACCCACCTTACTTTGCTGTACAATATCATTATTCCTATAATAGTGGCTGTCAGAAATGCTATAAAAAGTAAAGAAACAACTTTTAGCAGTTGAACTGTTGACGAAAATGAAAGGGAGGTAAGTTTTGAGCTAGGGGAATTCTTGTGGAAAGTGTATATCTTGTATTATCTAGGTGCTATGCAATATAAGTGTGCCAAGAAGTGCTGGGAATGCTGTCTATAGGGCTGGGCTCATTACATAGCCACTTCAATATTAGTATATTATTTTACAGCTTTTTTAACTTAAATCATAATGAAAAACTGGAAATTGACAACAATAACCTCGAGGATTTACAAATATCACTAAACTTGACATATTTTAAGTAAGATCAGGAAAGTTGTGAATATCAGCACCAAGAATGTTCTGTTTATGAAAAATCAAAATACAAAAGCTATATAAATTTACAGTATATATTAAAACAAGTAACATTCTTTTAAATTGAATGTTGCCTGAGTGAGCAAAACATGCTTTACATTAGTGTTTCATCTTAACTGCATTTGAAACAACATCCCTTACAGTGATAGAGCTCAAAACATTTTAGCTACTTTGTTTATATGGATGATATACATTAGCAAAAACTTTAATTTTTATTATATGCGACTTTGTATGACATTTAAAAAGTTGAAATTACTGAAATATTTATATTGATATATATATATATATATATATATAAAAGTTATTTTCTGTTTACTTGATCTTTAACTAGATGTGCCTTGGTGTGGATGATTAAATGTTAATCTTTAATTATCTCCACTCTCCCTCCCACCCTCAGTAGCATAATATACCAGAATCTCTACCAGTCACTCCCTGTTTGAATATTCCCAATGTCTTTAGTATTCTAAGAAAAAGAAATTTGAGTGTGAGGAGGTATCTCAATTTATCTAACCAACATTACAGAAAGGTTAATTCTAAGTTCTTATGGTTTTGTCATTAAATTGGAAATTACAATATTGCTATATTTGTTTCTATTACAGTTACCCCTGCTTTGAGAACCCCTATCCAATGGATTTACATGAATCTCCTGTCACTGCTTGTCAGTATTATGCCAACTGTCCAACAGACCTCATTCCAGCCTTTTACTCAGTTGGTTCCAAACAAAAGAAGACTGGTTTTAGTGAAAAGGTAGTCAGATTTCTTGATGCAGTATGCTGCTGTGTGTGTGTGTCTTTTATTTCTTTCAGGTATTGCAGTTTGTTGAATTGTAAATAATCTCATACTGGCACATAATCTCATAATGTACAAGATAATAATCTCTCCACACCATGTTAACTGAGTACTTTATCCTCACTCAGTTAATTGAGTACTTATCCCCGCAATGTTAATTGGGTACTATATCCTCACTATGTTGAGTACTTTATCCTCACTATATTAATCGATTACTGTGTTGAGTACTTTGTCATTATGTTAATCATAAAACATAGAAGGGTGCACACATACATTTTCTTAGGCCCTTAGGTCATCTTATCAGTAGTAATAAAATCAATGAAATATGTGTAAATGCAATGATACTATATTTACTCTAAATTTCAATATAAATAAATATTCATTAGATCCACATTTTCTGACAGTCATTTATTATCATTAGGAATTCTCTGTCACAAGTCTGATAAAAATGTCCGACCTGATGACCCACTTGCCTTGTTTACTTCAAATTTGAATTTTTGAAATCCTTGACTCCTTTGTTCAAAGCCTCCTTTTTCGAAGTGCTTCTAGAACAGGTCAAGATGTTATGTAACTTTAGGACCTTTGTCCGGTTCTCGAACCAACCACATGCTTCGCGAAACAGTCACGTGATACGCAACATGCTCTTCTATATATGTACCTACACGCCTCCGCTCCGTCACTGGGAGAAACACATTAGCTAGGTCCATTTCAGCTAACTCCGGTCACGAGGGGCAAGCCGACAAGCCGTTGAGAATCAAGATATCATTCCGACTTCTCACAAAGAGATCGGTTCCTATCGTCCATGCCTTACCTCGTCTTGCTTCGGTTCTGCTGGTGAACTCTACACTGAGGGTCCATGTCTTTAAAGTTCAAGTTCCCTAACTACATGAAAAGGAGCGTCTTTCCTTAATGCACCACGTGCGTCGCTAGAACGGGACTGTGAAAATAGACTGACTGACCTAATAAAGAGACCAGGCTGATACAAGCAATCCAGCTGAGTACAATCATAGTGTACAAATGTTAAACGAACAATTGTTGGCAATTTTGTGACAAGAATCGAACACATGCGCGTAGAGATAGAGCAGTAGACTATTCGCGTCGTCTTTGATTATTGTTAATTTGTTAAACTTTATTAAATCTTATTTTTCTTGTTAATACCTCTTAGTAGTTAATTAATATGCATGATAGACCAATAGATTCTTAGATTTGAATGGGGGCGAATGAGCAGAAAGTTGACAACGAATGCGTATTAAATTAGAGGGATTTAACTGTTTCAAATCTAGCTAAAAGTTCGCAGTTTATTAGTTTGTAAATTTGTCGTCTGAACTACGAGACACACTTTTAATTAGTCAAATAATAAATTGAGCATCCAGTCTGCATAGAATATGAGAGAAAGAATTAATTATATTTAAAGTCTTTAATTATTCTAAGCAGGGTCTTTAAATAAATACTGGAAACGTAACAAGTGGGGGAAATCTCGTCCGTGGATTGATATGTATTAAATTGTAACATTTTTTATACATAGGGCGTATCATAAACCTAGAAACGAACGAACAGAAATTGCCAATTGTTCTTTTGATTTTTGTATTACTGATTTTCTTTGCTTTTGTTGTGACATGTGCATGTATTCTTTTGCAGAGTAGCGTGCATGTTTAATCAATGTTAATATGTTTAAGCGTAGTTAAGTGTTTAATATTGATTATTGAATGATTTATTTAGTATTGTGTTACTGGATACTTCATTGTGAGAAGTCGAACGTGTTATACCGCCAGCTAGGAGAGTTACCGGTAGTAACAGACTTCGGACTATTATATTTAGGGTGCTAGATATAATGTGTAATGTTGTATGGTAGGAGCCGTGACATTACGAAAGTCTTGGAACAGCAGACACTGTGACAAGCAGGTGAAACGTGTAAGAGTTAACGCGTAATTTATTTCGGAAGGTGTTCTGAATAAATTCAATAATTTTTGTAAGGTCGTAGCCTAAAAGTTATTGTGGGATAAAAGCGGAGTTTTATCGCCTACGGTTAGATACACAATCACGAGAGATATTTATTGTAGCCAGACGCGCTAAATAAATAAGATGGACATTTCGGAATACAGACAGGTTGCCACAAACCTGAGAGAGGAAGGTTCAAAGCTTGGATATATAGGTGAAGAACTAAACAAATATGTCCGAGCCGAGTTCGAGAAAGAGAAAGCGAAACGAGAGTTGAAACGGATCGAGTCACGGCGACTCGAGGCTTTGAAAGAAGCAGAGAGAGAGAAAGAAAGAGAGGAACGCGAACGCGAAGCCGAAAGCAAAACGAAACAACCCGAGTCTGAACACGAGAAAGAGTTAGAACGAATAAAACTCAATCACGCGTTAGAAATGAAACAGATCGAGTCAAGGCAGGCCGAGGCTAGAGAAAAGCTAGAACGCGTTAAGGCCGAGATGGAAAGGTTAGAGATAGAAGATGATCACCTTACGACTTTGATAAATCTAAGGATTGATGAACAGAAGAACAGTGTAGGGAGAGTACAGCTCAGGGAGATTCTAAAACACGAACAGAAGATAGGCATATCACTAGGCTATAAAAGTGAAACGCTACGTAATTTCGTCTTGCTAGAACTCAATGAAAAGGAAATAAAACACAGGGAAGAAATTAGATCTTCATTAAACTCACGCGTAAACCTTACGAAGGCGCGAGTAAAGCAGTTGTTTGATAGAGATTTCCGATTCGAAGGGGACTGGATGGAAATGAGAGAGAGCGAAGTTCTAATAATAGTAAGTGAAGTTGAAATGCGAGACCTAACGTTCGAAATTAGAAAGTTGAAGAAAGAGAAGCTAAGGCTTATCGAGAGGAAAGAAAGTCTAGAATTAGAATGGTTGTGGACAGAAATCGAAACAGAGTCTAAAATTGCTGGGAAAGGTACTGTTGACAAATTACGACAGGAAGGTCAGGCCGTGAACTTTGACTTGCCGAGGTCAAACACCGCGAGCGTGGAGACTGACACACAGAAATTAGTCGCGCTACCGAACACAGCAGACGAATTAGACAGTTTGATTGAAAACAAAAACAAATGTTTTGACGAAACCATTACAGTTCAACCTGCTAACCAGTTTACAGAAACAGTTAGCGCACCACCAAAGCTTGATCTTGAAACAGAGACAAGAAAAGACACTGTTGTTAAGGACTTAATAACACGTGTAGAATTTGGACAAACACATACACCGCCGTGTACGTGTGACACCTTGTTTGACGGACTGAATGCGCATGATAAGATAGAGGCAGATTCTATCAGTTGTGTACCGTTAAGGTGTGATGAAACTTCTAGCAACACAGTGACTGATTTTTCTGACAGGACAAATATGCATGAGAAGATAGAAACGGATTCTATCAGTTGTGTATCGTTGAAAGGCAGTGACGCATCGACTGAGTCTACTGACCGAACTGAGAGAGAGAGTCATGAGAGTCATGAGAATGTGCTCGCTACGAAGACTGACATCGGTAGATCTCGATCTCCGGTGATTGACGTAGGTCATGACGTAATTTTGGAACACAAGATTATTGCGTTATGCGAGGTTTCGAGTGCTAACACATTGACAGCCAGGGAAACAGAAGTATTTGATCCAGATGACAGCATAGGTAGCATTACAGACGGAGACAATGTGCCTATGAGAAATTCATTTACTTCAGATGACATGACAGTTGTCAGAGCTGAGACAGAGTTCTTTTCCAAACGTGACATGGAAGAAGATATAGCCGAAAACTGTACAGGGACGGTCGACGATAATGCATGTGTACTGATGTGTATGCACGCAGTTGTCGGAGACAGGGCAGAACTGTCTGCAGATAAATCACTTAACGGAATTAGTGACGTAGACAGAAGCCACGGTACAGGGACTACCTTTATTGACTCACCTGTTGAGATAAAGGAATGTCATGAGTACGTACCAAAAACTGAGACAAGTAGAAGTAAGGAGGAGGGGGTTTCATTAACTGATAGGTTCCTTGATTCACTGACGAAAAGTGCGGAGTGTAATCCTTGGTTGATCAAAAACACAGTACAAATGAGTGACGGGACTAGATCGATAGACAATGAAAACCGGAGTGACGGACTGATAACCAGAGTAGGTGGGGCATCAGGACTGTTACTGACATCAGATGCAGAAATTTATGATAGAGGAAACAGAGGGAGTGTAGCCTACAACACACAGGGAGTAGACATGGTGATGTTATTCAGTGTATTAGAGACAGGTAACATTCACTACCAGTTGGTGACTGAAACTGACAGAATTTCCACCATAGATTCTGACGATTTGATGAGGAGACACATTGAATTAACTAAGCCAGTGGAGACAGACTATGTTAGTTCAATAAACGGTATGGTCCAGGGGAGACAATCAGTAACTCTTGGAGAGTTTAAGACAGAACCCTTGTTCATACAACCACAGGAATCTGACTTGCTAGCGAGTGAGTCTGACCACACAGGGACTAGAGAATACTCGAGTGGAGAGTTAGACAATTCTAGAGTCACAAAAGAGACACAGACTTATGTTGTCAAGGAGAGAGACAAATTGACAGACATAACAGTCGAACACCTAGTTGTGAATGGGTTAAAACAGAAAACAACTAGTGGGATGAGGTATTTCACTTCAGTCTATGATAAGATCGGGAGAACAGAACCTCCAGATTTAGAGGGGAAGTTAATGTTGCAATTCAGGTACTTCAGAGAGACTGGTAGCCGCGACAGAGCACATTTGCGAACCTATGACGTTAGACTAGATGCGAAATGGACCCATAGTAGATCTGACGCCATTCCGACGAAAGACGTTGAGTGCATGCGAACTAGAGACGTTCAATGTGTACACAATGACGTAACTACAAATGCACGAAACACCAAGAGAGCAAATTTCCATTTGCGTGAGCTCAGTGACAAGGCTAAGAGCGATAGATTTGAAATTCAGACTTCGCATAGTCAAGGCCACGGTGACACTGACATGATACGAAACGTATCGAGAAGTTTGAAACTGTTAGACAGGGTAGAGACCAGCCATGCAGAAACTGACACTACCAAAAACATTTTAAACTTGACAAGTACTTTGGAGAGTTTTGAAAGAGATCATGACGATAAAACACTTCAAGGACGTACTTACCGGACGAGAAATGAAAAGTCTAAACTTGACATGCAATATATTGCACCTCACAGTGACATTCTGACGAACAGAGTAAGAAAGAAAGAATACATGTCATGCCGTAGACATGTTGACACACATGGACGATGACGTGTATTGGGATTGGGACAGAACTACGAAGATTGTGCTAGGCAGGATAGTGCAGCAGTAGGAATAATGATTTGGTATCTTCCTTGAATTTTCATTATTTTCTTGTTGTACCGTAGTTGGTGGTTGTTACTGTGAATATGTTGGACATTTCATAAAACTTGGGACAAGCTATAACACTGATTGAATTGTGTTGGTGTTATAACTCTGAATATGACAGGTAGACTGATAGATGGTTCATTGAGTTGGTAATTCATAAACTCTGATATTTGGTTGATACAGGAAATCAATATCTGGAACTTTTCATAGCCTGCATATTGATAGTGTTGTTCATTGGAAGTCAATTTTTTTTGATCACACTATTGTTGGATACGTATTCAGTGGAATTGGTTGATGTTGGATTTCTATTCTGAATAATCTGGTTAGATCAAACTAGGTTGTGTGTGAACTATTGATTATTGGGACAGATAGTGAAATTTTCAGAACATGTTATTCCATTGGATGGATGTCTATTCAATTAGACTGAACTTTTCTTAAATCATTTTATTTGATTTTTCTTAAATCGTTTTTCTTTGATTTCTTGAAGTGAGAAATATTGTATGAGAGTGCCGTTAATCGAGAGTTGATTTCTCTGCCGCGTTACATTATTTCTGGTTATGTTGAAATTTTTTAATTGTAAATTTTTTCTTCATTGTGGACTTCTACATTTTATCATACATAATTTGTAGGAGGCATTTTATCTTTGGTAAGATAAACGCCTCAAAAGCAAGGGGGTGTCACAAGTCTGATAAAAATGTCCGACCTGATGACCCACTTGCCTTGTTTACTTCAAATTTGAATTTTTGAAATCCTTGACTCCTTTGTTCAAAGCCTCCTTTTTCGAAGTGCTTCTAGAACAGGTCAAGATGTTATGTAACTTTAGGACCTTTGTCCGGTTCTCGAACCAACCACATGCTTCGCGAAACAGTCACGTGATACGCAACATGCTCTTCTATATATGTACCTACACACCTCCGCTCCGTCACTGGGAGAAACACATTAGCTAGGTCCATTTCAGCTAACTCCGGTCACGAGGGGCAAGCCGACAAGCCGTTGAGAATCAAGATATCATTCCGACTTCTCACAAAGAGATCGGTTCCTATCGTCCATGCCTTACCTCGTCTTGCTTCGGTTCTGCTGGTGAACTCTACACTGAGGGTCCATGTCTTTAAAGTTCAAGTTCCCTAACTACATGAAAAGGAGCGTCTTTCCTTAATGCACCACGTGCGTCGCTAGAACGGGACTGTGAAAATAGACTGACTGACCTAATAAAGAGACCAGGCTGATACAAGCAATCCAGCTGAGTACAATCATAGTGTACAAATGTTAAACGAACAATTGTTGGCAATTTTGTGACAAGAATCGAACACATGCGCGTAGAGATAGAGCAGTAGACTATTCGCGTCGTCTTTGATTATTGTTAATTTGTTAAACTTTATTAAATCTTATTTTTCTTGTTAATACCTCTTAGTAGTTAATTAATATGCATGATAGACCAATAGATTCTTAGATTTGAATGGGGGCGAATGAGCAGAAAGTTGACAACGAATGCGTATTAAATTAGAGGGATTTAACTGTTTCAAATCTAGCTAAAAGTTCGCAGTTTATTAGTTTGTAAATTTGTCGTCTGAACTACGAGACACACTTTTAATTAGTCAAATAATAAATTGAGCATCCAGTCTGCATAGAATATGAGAGAAAGAATTAATTATATTTAAAGTCTTTAATTATTCTAAGCAGGGTCTTTAAATAAATACTGGAAACGTAACATTCTCCAGGGTGCTTTTATTACGGAATGGAAATAGACACAAAGTTTGCCCCATGTTCATTAGTTAATTTCTTCATAAATAAGTAAATCTTTGGCAGGTTGTCTTTTTATTTTTTATTTCCTCAGTTAAACTTCTCTATTTTCAATTTTACAAAAACAGTTTAGTTGGTTATCTGTTTGCTAAACACTCATGGAGGAGCAGGGAGAATTGTGACCAATTATGGTAGTTTTCTTTTCACCCAATAAAGTGTGATGTCTATTAATCTATAACTTTCCTGAACATATAGGTCAAATAGTATGCATGCTGCCATAACTGTTATAAAACAGATTTTTGGTAGGCAACCTCTGGCTTTCATTGTGAACACTATAATCTTATAACAAATTGCTGGCTTTTAATATTGTTTCCTTAAACTATTAACTGTGAATAGAAGCACTGTGCACTGGGTGGATGTACATTCAACTGGAGAAAATTAAAAGAAGCGTTAAATCAAGCTTGTTTTGAATATTTACCAATCAAATGAATGCCATCGGAGCCACACATCAAGAGACAGTGGTTGTCCTGCTTTGTAGCTGAAAAATCATCTTCATTGATTATGCATGCTGATAAAAATCTTGCCATTGACAACCCTATACGAGAGTTATATCTTGGTTATAAATTAAGATAGTTATAAAGCATCAAGTGCTGATGGTGTCTAGTGACAATGTGGTCTGCTGCAAACACATAAACAAACATACCAGTCAAACTTGAAAAAAAAAGGTCAGTGCGGCAATTCTAACCCACTAATTGTCTCTTTAACATGTCTTTTTGAGGATTACATCTTACTTTCAAAGTATCCAAGTTTTTTTTGAGATTCTGAAAATGACTATAACTTCTAACAAATATCTCAAAGTGAATATAATTCTCAGTAACAAATTCACAAAAACTTGAGGATTTACAAAAATATCACCAATCTTGATATATAAATGTAAGGCTAGGAAAGTTGTGGATAATTGTCTATAGTGGCTTCCATTTTCATTTTCATGATTAAATATCATTAGCAGAATGAGTTTTTAAAATATAAGATTATAAGTTTTGAAAATGTTGGTTTTAGCTCTTATTTTTCAATTAAAAACAGATTATAAATCAAATATATGATAGAATTATCTTCCTGTACCCATTTCCTGAAAATATCTATTTTATCTTAAAATTTAAATTAAAAAACATCTTTATAACCATTAAATTGAATAATACAACTGTGTCTAATGAAATTTATGTTTGCTCAGTAAGTATTCCATATGATTAATAAATTTTAATCATACATACTTAATCTTAGTACTTAATTTTCTGTGGTTCTAAATATCATCAGATTCCAATTTTTCGAACATTTTTTAGAAAATTGTTTGCAACTCAATAAAAATTTCAAATAATTAGAGCAAATCTGGTAGCTTTAACATTTAAAACTAGTATATTAAACTGTAGATTGACAGGATTCATTACAGGTCATTTTCATTGTTTCATTTCAGTCTTGGCCCATCAATGGTGGACAATGGGGAACAACTACGGTCAGTTACCCAGAGATTATTATTACTGGGTAATACATCTTTGGTTTTTGCATATAAATAAATAAACACACAGTCACACACATAATTAACAAAGTTTCCACCTGAATTATTTTTTAAGAGTAAGGTAATTTTTAAATCAGATTTTATAATGGTTAAGATATGTATACCAACTTTGCTTCATTACAATAATTTTAACATTATTTATTTAGCAAATATTTGATCCAGTGGAACGTGGCATACTTGGCAAGTGACTTGGCATATCAGACAGTTGGCAAGTGCTTCTGAATCATAAGACTTGTTATCCCCCCGCCCTCCTCCCCTTTGATGAAGCATGTAGCCTTGCTCCCTATTTTGTCCTGTACCGCATAGACCAGTTTTATGGTGTGCAAGAGTGGCATATTCATTTCTTCATCAACTGAGATATGCTATCTTATTGTTGGGGGTTGGTAAGAGGGATGCTGTTCTGTGCTACTAATCCATTGTGGACAATAGTCAAGAACTACGGTTGTTGTCATTTCTCTCATACTGAACTTAACTGGCTGAATAAGCTGTCAGGCTCATATTAGTAGAGCTCCTTAGTGTGTCGTTAGTTAACATTGAAAATCACATTGGAGGCCATGGTCAAAGGTTATTCATTTGCATTGTTCTATTAAATTTTTTTAAAGTGCACTTGAACATATGATTTCACCCAGTGTACTTGAACTGTACTTAAAGTGTACTTGAACATATGATTTCACCCAGTGTACTTGAAGTGTACTTAAAGTGTACTTGAACATATGATTTCACCCAGTATTTCCACCTATAATTTCCACTAATGCTTATACTATATTGTTCATCTATTTCTATGTGACTGTTGCATTTCTGCCTTGCTTAGGTAATTATGCGTTGTTATGCTAACTTCTTCCTGCATACATTCAGCCAATATAATTTGAACAAATTATACAAGTAGGGTATGGTTAAGAATAATTTTTGGGGCCACCGCAAGAAGTACATATGGAGTCATCCATTTTGTAAAATCCTTTAATGGCATTATGAAATTTTAAATTATTGAAATATTGTTCATTATTAATAACTTGTTTAATTGTAAATTTAAGAATATTATTACAGTTCAGCAAGACAACCCATTTTTTCTTCTCACTGTAGAATGTAAACTAAACTTACTAACTAACCAGTAAGAATCTGCAATGACCTAAATGAATGTTCTTAAGGCGATGTGCGGGTCTGTAATTTAGTGATTTTGGTAATTTTTGTGTGTTTAGACATTTTTACATATTTGGGCAATAAAAACTATCTTCTTTTCATTTCTAATGGTTATTTAGTTGAAAAATGTCTCTAATATGCTGTAAAAATTATTTAAAATAAGTAACCCACATGCAGAAGTTTTCAATCGACTTCTAAAATGATGATTTTCAACACTTGACAACGCACATTTCTAGCAGACGACATGATTATTGTCGCATACCGTTGTGTTCAGCATTTCCTCGCCTCTCTAATAAAAGATTGTCCTTCGGGATTTCCCGTTTTATTTCGGTAACAAGACGTTCGGCCTGAACACTACACAAGCACAGTGCCTTCCATGTATGGTAGTGTGACGTGAAGGCTGCGATACGATTCGCTTGACTAGGTCACGTGGTACTGTCATGGCGACTGTTTACATGTGCAAAAGTGACGCTTAGCGAAGTACATGTGAGTGAAAATGCCTCGTACAAAGCAGTCAACACGTAATTTAGCGCCTAAAAGTAAGCAGAATAGAAAGAAACAGTTGCAGAATCTATGGGGAGCAAGAAAGGAAGCAAAATTAGCCACAGTACAGCAACAAGTGACATCTAAGTGTGCACAAGTCGAACCGAACACTTCGTGTTACAAACCATTTACGACAGACAGTTTACTTGGTACAAAAACAATATCACAGTTCAAGAAAGACGCATACGAAAGTTTGGGTAGTTCTTGCAGTCATGTCAGAGTCAATGACAATGGGAAAGAGAGTGTAGAAATTCAAGATGCAAAGGGGCATTGTTGATTTCAGAGAAGTGGAGAGTCTTGTTGGCAGTCTCTGTTGCCCTCAGTGTAAAGGTATGAATCTCTCGCTAGTGACTCCAAACCGATGCACGGTTTTGCTGTTTATGCTGAAGTCAAGTGCACTGTATGCCAAGAAACAATCTATGAAAATTATCTTGCCTCCAAGGATACACAGTCAAAAGTATTTCACAAAACCAGGCAAGCCGTTTATGCTTTAATAGTTTGTGGCATGGGCGCTAGTGCTCTGAGAAATTTTTGTGAAAATTTAGATTTGCCTACAATGCACCACAAAACATTTCATCAGCATGCAAACAAAATGTTTAGTAAAGTGGAAGACTTTAGAAATCATGTCTTTGGAGAGACAGTAGCATTTGTTAGGGATATGCATTCTAAGCACAGTGGACTCTTGGTGTTTTTCCAACAAGCAATTGCACGACATCAGCTCTCAAGCCCCCACCAGAGGTTCGTACACACACCACCAAATGAAAACAAATTAGCTGAGCACCTTCTACCGATTTACAACCATCTCACAGAGGAACATTTGCTCAGTAGGTGTTGCTCAGGAAAGATATAGAATGCAAATGAAAGTTTACATAGCTTGATTTGGTCCAAAGACAAATTTGCCTCAAGAAAGTGTGTGGAGTTTGCCGTCATAACGGCAGTTTAACTTTTGAGCTGCTGCTGCCCACAGTGCCAGGTTCTTTGGTTTTCAAACAGGACATCATATGGCTAGGCTTTGTGAGTCAAGAATGAGGAAAAGACTTAACAACAGCACAAAATATGTTAAAGACAAGGCCATAAAACGAAGAGACAAAGTCAGGGCTGCAAGAACCCAAAGACAAGAAGAACTTAATCAGCTGGAGGGTGGCCCAGCCTATGGTGCTGGATTGTTCTAAGGTGACACAATTTTCTTTCTAAAAACACTTTTTATCAATATCTTGTGTTTAATACAGTTGCCTGGTAAAAATGGTGGGTTAAAATTGTGTGTGAACACAAGTAATGAGGTTTTGAAATAAGTTTTCTCACTTTTCTTCGTTTTTCCGCTTTTGCATATTTTTACACTGGGGAATTGAATATTTTAAAATCTATTCAACTGATCTCTCTGAAACTTTACACAGTCAAACAACTCACTCCAATGCACATACTTACCATTGGATTTTGGTATATGTACAATACTTTTGAAAATATGACATTTCAAAGAAATAATTTACAATAAAAATATGTCGCTTTTACCAAAAAATTAATAAATAATTTTCTATCAAAAATATAGACTAAACGAATGGTAAGTATGTGGACATAGCAATACTGTAGCTATGTGCAAAATATTTAAAAGAAATATTTAATAGGAACTGAGAAAACTTGTTCCTAAAATTTCAATATGGCGGATGTTTACACATGGTTTCCATAGCAACCGCAAAGCCAACCATCAAGTTCACTCTATTTTCACATTCTATTTACCTCTAGTACTTAATACAAAGCAATAAAATCAACTATGAAGTAATATTAAAAAAACTAGATTTTTGACCCTCACATCGCCTTAAGAAAATTGCTCTATAAATAGAAGTTGTCAATTAAAGAATTAATGAGAAACACCAGTCTTATTTAAAAATTTAAATGTATTCATTAGTATTGTCTAGTAGATAGTTTGTATTGCAGTTAGATCTTTATTTGAAACTTAAAAAATTTTTTAAAATATAATTATTGTTTTTTTATTAAAATAACCAGAAATTGATTCAAATATATGACAAGAAACAGTGGTGGTGGTTTTTTTGTCTTTTTTAGTTGAGTCCATTCTTTGAAATTTGGGCCTGTTCCAAAAAATGGTGATTTCAGCATATAGCTTGATGAATAGTTTAATTGTATTATTTTAAACTCTCACTTAATTTTGTTTATCCAATTCACAAATTATTTTGTGTTGAGAGATACAAACTATAGTCAGAAATTAAATAATATTATAACATTCTTTGATGGCATTTCTTGTTTGAAATTGAAGGCATTGTATGATAGTACACTTATTTATTTACTTATGTTCCACATTCATAGAAGTCAATGTTTCTTTGTTCCAGTCATGCAGATGGCTCACTAAAGTTTTGGGATGCATCTTCAGGTTTGTACTTTTAAAACTAAATAATGTCTTTAATGACATTTTTCTTCACATATGCAGAATAATGTTACCTGGATAATTTTCCCATCTTACAAACCAGGTTAAGAAATTACTTCTGTTGTAGACTGAAAATGGAAAATGATATCTAATCTGAGATCACAAAAAATGAATGCCCACCTATCTTTTAGTATAAATGAAAGAGATTTAAATTGTATCGTGAGAAATCTTAGTCATTTGACTTGACGAGTAGACATTTCCACATTGGTGATATATCTTAGTAATTAATGAAATTCCATTGTTAGAATTTTCTCAGATAGGAAAAAGTCTGTAAAGTCTGCCACAGGATCAGTATTAGTTTTGTGCTGCCACCACAGTGACATTGGATGAAGAATAAAACTTTTTGGACTTTATAAAAAGAATATAATAATCTTTCAGTTTATCTTGAATCATTGGATGAAACATAGCCCTATGTTTGTGATGACAATGGCACACAAACAGGATGAGCATTTTATCAGAACAGTGAAGTGATGGTTAAAAAAAAAATAAAATGAATATAAACTTTCAAACACACTATCCTAAATTATAATAGTTTCAGAGATAAGTTAATCTAAATTAATACTGTGCATGATGCTAAGTTAAAATAGTTTCAGGCATAAATTAATTTACATTAATACTCTGCATTATGTTGAATTATAATTGTTTCAGGTATAAATTAATCTAAATTAATACTCTTCGTTATGCTAGATTGCCATAGTTTCAGATATAAATTGATCTACATTAATACTTTGTAATGCTAAATTGTAATAGTTTCAGGTATAAGGTAATCTAAATTAATACTCCATATAATTATAAATTATAAATTAATAGTTTCAGGTATAAATTAATCTAAATTAATACTGTGTGTTATGCTAAATTATAATAATTTCAGGTATAAATTAATGAAAATGAATACTCTGCATTGTTCTAAATTATAAGTTTCAGGTATAATGAGATCTGCATATCAGTAGAGATGAAAAAATATCATCAGGTCATTTGAACAAATTCCTTGTTAAAATATAAATTTTACAGCTGTTGTAATTTTTTGCAAATGAGATTTATAGTTTACTAGTAAGTGCGTATACTTGTGACACTTTCTTTTTCCTCATAATTTTCTGACGATCATTTTCAAAGACAGATCATGACCGCTTTCAAAAACAAGTGCATTCCATTAGTTTTAGAGACTTCCAAATTGTCTGTTGACAAAATATTATCATCATCCATTGCCAGAGATGTTGAATTGCCTTCAGTGTCAGACTCCATCCTTAGGTAAGCTGGCCAGTGAATGCAAAGGAATGGTAGTGAAAATCATAGGAAGAGCAGCCAAAATAATGTACTGGTAAACCACTAAGTATAGAAGGGTTACTGTGTGATTTTATTTTTTTATGGAAATTTATTAGCAGTTGAAAAGTAGTTAATTCCTTTTTAATAGTTTTTTCTGCTATAACATATGCACATAATACATGTGCACACATGTACATTCACATTGTATGCTATCAGAAATGAGAGACAAAATCACTAAATGAATTTCGGTCTCTTTCCCTGCAATTCCATGCACTGAGTAGAGTTAGCATGTGACTTCTTTGGCTAGTTTAATGCAATACACACAACTTCCCTGTTGTATTGTACACCGATTAACAAATGACTAGCTCAGCTATTTCAAATGTTCCTGGATATCTTCCTTGCATATTTTAACGAAAAGATTGGAGCTACATTTTAATATAATTTTAGAGGGTCCATTTTGAAAGATCCTTTGCTATTGTGTAGCAAAATAGTATTTTATTTCAGTAATATAAGTAATGAAATGAACAATTTTCTTTAGTTGTATAAGTTTTGTTTTGTTTTAGAATTGAAAGATTTAACTTAAAAAAGACTTTTTAATACCTATGATATCTTGCATTTTATGAAATTTCAGAGCACTTTAGAGATATTCAGGACAAAACAATTACAGGACTTCAGTATATCAATGATTTGAATAGTGAAATGAGCAAACCTAGTGAAGTATATAATTAAAAAATTTATCTGATAGAGCCACCATCTCTATGTAAGTGTATAATGTAAGACCCATTCCAATTGTAATTTTAGTCCTGTTTTGGTTAGGTACAACTTATTAATTCTTGCTCTTTATCTTTGTTAATAGAGTGATTGAATTCTGTTAAATGCCCAGTGTGTGTTGTTAACTTTCATTCAAATGCAGATCCAAATACTTGTTCTTGCAGTATCTCTTCAGATACTATACAAAATCAAAACTGCCAAAATATTTGAGAAGCCAAAGCGGTGTGGTGATGCACAAGATGAAGACCCATTTGCCATACAGATCATCTATTTGTGTCCTGAGTCACGCGTTCTGTGTGTGGCTGGGGCAACACATGTAATGCTTTTCCGTTTTTCCAAGCAGGAAAGCAACTTAGAAACCCCGGTATGTTTTACATTGGATTGACTTTTTTCTTTTTGTTATTTCATATTGTTAATCAGCATTTTAAATTTATATTAAAAATTTATAATTTATCAAGAATGTTAAATTTTATAGAAGTCATTATCAGTAATAGATGTGAAATAAAAATGTTAGTAATTTACTCCTTATAAATATGGTCTTTAAAAAAAAAATGTGTAGTTTTAAGTCAGAATATTTTTTCTTTTCTCTTTAATTAAAAAAAAATACATACATTATTTTATATATGAAAATACCCCACTTATACATCCTTCAAAATGTTTTTGTAGTAATGTACAGAATTTTAAAATTTCTGTCAAAAATCATACATCCAAATTCGGGTATTTTAACAGGTATTTTTTTTTATATTATATGCAAATAGTTCCTAGTTAAGTTTTTTTATTATTAGTTTCATCAGTAACAGACTTTTGACTTGTGTATATGGTTTGTTTCAGTTTTTATTTTTATTATTAACTAGTGTTAGGACTTTCGGTAATTCATTAAATGGATATGTTGATTTTAAAGTTCACTTATACAGTTTTGTGTGTGTGTGTATGTGTGTGTGCGTGTATTGTCAGCATTTTGCCCTCCATATGTTCCCATTTTGTACTTCATTTATAAAAAATGTAGTGTTTGTGTTTTTTACTCGTTTTGGTTTATTTGAAAGTGTAAATATAGGAAGTCCCTTCATACATTGTTTCACTCTAATTTTTGAGGAATCAATCACAAAATTTCTTCACCTATCTGTTGCCTTGTTTTTGACAGTTCATTTTAATATAGAAATGTAAAAGTAGAATTTGATGCTTTATTACTTCACAGCATCCATTGCTTCTTCTTTCTATTATGTCCTCTCAAGAAGGGTAATGTTTGCTCATTATTGACTTATTTAGATTTTTAGAGTTGAATGGTACTTGTACTCTCATCTGTACATAATTCTTGCCATTCATGTTTGCAAGAATTCAAGATATGTGGTTTACCTTTTGTAACCAATTTGTCACCTGTTATTTCTTCAGTTTAGTGTATGTTTTCTTTGTCAGTGCAGTGAAACCTCTGCTTTAAGTGGAGTTTCTATTTATTTGTTTTTCTCATACCAATTTCAGTTTAATCACTTTTTTTTCTTTCTTTTTTTAAATCCTAAATGTCAGATTTTAAAACTATTTCTTAAATCAATTTTGCATCCAAAAATTATTTTTAATTTATGCAGGTTTGCTTGCTTATGACTTCAGTTTTTATTGTTTTTTCCCTTCTTTCTCTTTTACTTAGACATGTTTTTAGTATTTGTTCTTTTTTTTTCCCCTCTCTTTCAGTTATACTGTTTTCAATGTGTGTTTTCTTCTCCTCCACTCTTTCAGTTATATTTAATGCCTCTTCTCTCATTTTTCATTTACTCTTTTTAGATTTTCTTTTCTTCTTCTCCCATGTCTCTCTCTAAGTTATTAAGGGACTGTTTTCTTTGTTTTTTCTTTCAGTTAAACTGATTTTAATATCTCTTCTTCTTTCTCCTCCCTTTCTGTTATAATATTTTATGTGTTTTCTTTTCTCTATCTCTTTGAGTTAAGCTGTTCTGTTGTAGTGTTTCTAGTGTGTTTTCTTCTTTTCTCTTTCTTTCTGTTTTACTGTTTCTTCTTTTCTTTTTCTTTCTAGTGACTGTTTTCTTCTTCTTCTCTCTTTCTTTCTGTTGTTAATGTCTGTCTTCTTTTCCCTCTCTCTCTTTTTCTTTTAGTTGTACAGTTTTTAATGTCTGTCTTTTCTTCTTTCTTTTTTTTCTCCCGTTATACTGTTTTAAGTGTCAGTTTTCTTCTTCTCCTCTGCTCTCTTTCTCTCTCAGTTATACTGTTTTCATTGTCTGTTTTCTTCTCTCTCTCTCTCTCTCTCTCTCTCTCTCTCTCTCTCTCTCTCTCTCTCTCTCTCTCTCTCTCTCTCATTTCAGTTTAGTTATATTATTGTTAATATGCATCTTCTTTCTCTCATTTTCAGTTATTTTGTTTTTAGTGACTTTTTCTTTCTTCTTCTCTCTCTTTTTCAATTGTACATTTTTCATTGTCAGTTTTCTTTTCTTTTTCATCTTCTTTCTTCTTCTGTCTTTTTTCTTATTCTTTTGGTGTTAAACTGTTTGTAGTCCTGCTTTCTTCTTCTCTCTTCTCCCTCTCTCGTTTGGTTATACTGTTTATAGTATGCTTACTTCTCTCTCCATGTATTTATAAAATCCTTGATTCCCACATACTGTAGTATTTCCACTGTTGGTGAAAGATTATTGAACTTTATTGCTGTAAAATGTTTATTGAGTTGCTTATTATTATAGTATGGGTTTTGTGTGTGATAACATTATAGACATGATAATTGCTTCTTATTTTCAGAGTCTAGAATTTTCTATAGTATATGAGATCTATGATGATCTTGAGTCCCCTGAGTTTGACTACCCCAGCTTGCCTAACCCAAGTCTTGGGATCACAGCTCAACACAGCAGCAGTATGGGCTCCTACTCTTCCAACACTTCAGACAATGCCAAGGTAAGAGAAATCAAGGTTATAGTAGATATTTTATTTTATATATTTTATTTATATATATATATATTATTTATATATTTATTTTATTTTATATATTTACAGTTCTTAGGTATAGAGTAATGGTGTGCTGTATCTGACATAGAGCCCCATCCAGTATCATACTAACAAGCAGGGGAAAAAATCTTGTTTTTTATTTACTCAATGACAACGACAATATAAAACTAATAAATATATAAATAAATATATATGTATAATAAGAAATGTGACTACATGTAATATGAATTTACAAATATACTATATATGAACTTTAAAATTCTCACCATTCTGGCTGAGAAAAAAGATCTGTCTTCAGAGCCCTCTAAAAATGACCATGGTCTCTTTGTATGTTAGTTCACAAAGCAGTACATTTTGGGCAGATGGATTCTGATAAACAAATGAATGTTGACTGATTGACCTATACTTTGCTTTTAGAATGTTGAAAATGCATGCATTTGATGAGGAGTATACACATGCAAGATAAGATGGATATTTAGGGCTCAAGACAATGAAGCTTAGCAACGAGATGAGATTTTGTGTTGTATTCAGCAAACTTATTCGTAGTACATCTAAAATGATTTTAGTTGCCGTGTTTTGCACATTTGAAGGATCTTTATAGACACACTGGTAGACAGAGAGAAAAATTACAGTAATCAAGGTGAGAATTACAAGTCTACGTGAGAGAGTGTCTTTGAATACACAATGGAGACCATAGAGATGAGAGTTACAATAGTCTAGTTGAGAGAGTGTCATTGAACACACAATGGAGACCATAGAGGTGAGAGTTACAATCAAGTTGAGAGAGTTCCAATGAACACAAGGATTTTTTTGTAGCTCATCTGTCAGAAACTTAACATTAGTGTTGATTTGTCTCAGCTCCAGGTATTTTGTCTACAAGTATTGAAGATAACTGCTGTTGTAGTTAGAGAGAACTGTCAGAAATGACTCGCAGGTTTCTAAGTGCTGACTAAATTTAGTGGGAGTGTCATCACTATTCATTGGTAGAGGTAAGGATTGAAAATCCTTTTATGGAAGAACAAGTATGGTTTCAGTTTTATCTTCATTTATTTTAATTTAGTACTTTCATCATCACATTAAAATACATTTCTCTCTTTCTTTGGATGGTGAAAGTGTTTTTATTTGAGAAACTGGATGGTGACATAACACTGAATAGATGAATCTATATAGAGCGGATTGACGTATGGCAGATTCAAAGTTACGGTACTCTGGCCATACACACCATTATAATTTAAAATTGCCTTATGGCACAAAAGTCATAGTTATGGAGCTGGGTTTGGTGCTACATTACTTTTATCCACACATTGAGAGTAAAGTCTTAAATGTTTGTTTAGTGTTTTTTATGCATAGAATGGTTAAATATATGATATACATTAGTGTGAATGCTGCTACATGCCACTAAATTGTTTTCTTTCAGGACAAATATATTAATAATAATACACTGAATAAGGTACTTGATTTTATAAAAATTCTAAAACACTTTATAATAAATACACATATTGTAAATTCCAGGATCAGCAATGAAAATCAAGCACACAAACAGAAATTGTATGCTATAAAATGCAGGGTATTTTAATTAATCAAAAGTAAATTTGGAAATTGTCCACAATGGATGTCTTTTGTTACTGCTTATATCACAGGAAACTTTCATTGATACTTGCATGTCCAAAATTAAGTAGTCTGAAGAGTAATCTACACATATTCATGTCCCTGATTTTAAAGATGTACCTGTGATTGTTTATTTTTTTTTAAATTCTACTGATTGGATTAATAAAGTTGGCTTGGAAAAGTAGGTAACTGCCATGTGATAATCAACAGCTATCACCATCATTGGATAGTTTAAATAACATAATACGGCTGTGCATAAGTCTAAGACTTATAGAATGGTATCTAATAGACCTAGTTTGCCTAGAATTTGGTGATTCAGAAAAGGATAAGGTTTACATGACGTCTTAAAAATTGAAATTCCTTATGTTTCAAAATTTATTTATTTTACTAGAAACCTATTGTTTTACAGGATTGCTTTGTTACCTGTTTTTATTTTACTTTTTTTGTCTGTTCGATCTCATTAAATCCCAGTCATTTTAGCTTTCTCATGTACTTACATGGAAAATATTTCTTTGTAAACCACATTTTAGTGAATGTTAAATCTCTTGTCATTCACCAGTTTTTCCTGTTCATATGATTTGTTGGATTTCATTGAATCCCATCGCTTTATTTTGTTAAAATTTGATGAAATGGTAATCTTCTGCTTCTAGTAATTTTTAATTTTGTTGTAATGCCTTTTAAATAAGTAAGTTTAGCTATACTGCAGATGATTTAATAATATGCATTTTGAATGTACTTTGTTCATCAGTTGCATAAGCTATGAATAATTAATTATTTATATTAATAATTAATATTAATATTCACATTTGTTGTTTATTGCGAGCAGTTTTATGAAATAAAAGCACATTTTCTTTTGCATTTTATAATAAACTGAAATTTCAATTTGCATTCTGCCTGTTTTTTCTCATTGTCTATGACTATGTTTATTTGAATGTGGTTTGAATTTTCAGTGTGGTTTATATTTTACTAAACTTGACAAATCACACTTTCATTACATCTAAAAAAACATTGATTATAAATGATGAATTACCAGTATCTGAAAAGGTATTAAAGCTATCATTATAATTTTTTCTACACAATCATATTTCTTAGAACAATCATTTTGAGCATAAAAGATTTGTACAACAATAAGTAGGAAGAACCGAGTGGGACTTTACCTACTCGTAGAATTTTACTACAAACAATTACTCTCTTTTCTATAAAAAAAGTTGTTTATAAAATATAAATAAATCATTTGTTTAATTGTTTAATTTGAGATGTGAAAGCACAGTGTTTATTTGAAAAGAGGCCACTAAAATTATAATTGTTGACAGTTTGAAATGATTATCTCTCTAGGCAGAACAGCTGACAGCAGTGAAAGTGAGACATGGGCTTCGCAAATGGCCAGCAGGTTATCAGCCAGATTTGGTGTGTATCCTGTGCTATGTAGAAGGAGAGCCACCTGGCAGTATTACTGTTATGTCAGTCAACTCTTCCTATGGACTGTAAGTCATTGAAAATGGTCATTACAGATGCAATCATTGTTGAATGTCCACTTCATTAGGTTGTCATTTTAAAATGTTATTTGCTGAAACATTTTTCTTCATATTTTTATAAATTCACTAGATTCTTTGTTTAGTTAAATAACTTGTTGCTTAAATTTTTGTACCGTCTGCAATACAGATCAAATTACATTTCAACTTTCTGTATCTTAAAAAATACTGGGGAATCATATTAATCCATAGCAGGCCATGGGCAGATTACTTAGATACTGATATGGGAACTGGGAATTCCCACTTGTTGCACTAAGAACTACTATAGATATAACTAATAATATTATAAAATAATAATATAAAACATTATATTCTGTATCCAGACTGGAGGTTCTTATAATGGGTCATAACCATTTTGAGTTGTTTAATCGAACCAGAAAGTGTTTTTGTGCAACTTAATTCTTTTGTTTACTTGTGCATGCATAAAAAAAAAAAAGGCTGCTAATTGACTGATATGAAAATTATTAGCAAAGAAAGATGTCTGAAAAGATATATAAGAGATTTTATATATATAAATAATTGATAAAAAAATATAATTGATAAAAAAGATAATTGATTGAAAGTAACAACTGTATGGTGTAGGAATTAGTTTGTGTTAATAACAAGCATAATGACTTTAGATCTCTTGAAAATATATGAGAAAATATAAAGCACTTTGAAAATCATTTAATGACAGCTGCACATTTCAAACTTTGTACCATTGGGGCCTTCAATTTTTTACTTTAACGAAAGATAATATTTATTTTGTTATTTCCAATCATAGTGAACATGACAAGATTCAAAACACTGCATCTGTTAAAATTCTTGCATGAATACCAAGGAAATGTTTTGAAAGCAAACTTTGACTTGTGACCAGTATTCATTTGCTTATCGTGGTTGGTCTACCTGAGTGTTTTGCCTTTTGAGCTGGACAAAGAGACTGTAATCATTTATGAAGAATTGAAATACTCTAAGACACTTATGGGGAAAACAAACATACTTGTGAAGCAAATCTTTAAAACAAACAAGTGAATGGACTGATACCTCTAAATGATGTTTGTTTTTCTGAATTTTTAATATTTCATATATTGAATGCCTTATTACAAATTATATAATTCACAAACAAAACATGAATGCATTGCAATTGCTTTAGTCTAAAGTGCTTCATTACTATTACTGTAATTTGTAGCAAATTATCCACATAAACTTGTAATTCTCATAAAGAATAATACTAGTTTTATGTCATAAAACATTACTTTTTAATATCAACATATTTACATTTTTAGACATCCAGTAATTTACAGTAATTTTTACCAGACATTTTTTATATTATATAATACAATTTTTCTGTATAATCACCTAATCTCAAAACATTTAGTCCATTGTTTGACAATTAAAAAAAAATTGAGATGCCGTGTTTGAATACTTTCACATATTGGTCATATGTAATACAGCAACTCTCAGTGTCTGCCACAAACTTTACGAAACCTAATTCATTCGAGGATGATTTTTAACTGAAATGCAGATGATGTATCACTTCATCAGTAGTCACCCATTGATTATCAGGAATTATGGCATGGCTTGGTTCAGTGTTTCCTCCATGGTGGACACAGACAAGCTTCCTGATTGTGACACTTATGTGACCATTTTAGAACATAAATACACACTCCAAAAGTGTGCAGTGGATATCTACCTTTAGTAAACCTTTAGCACACAGAAATTGTATCTGATGCATAGAAAAGTGGAGTTTATATTTTAACCCTATAACAATGATACACAAATTGATTGGTCATGTTGAACATATTTTGCTTTCATTAAGGATTTCATGCTTTTATCTGTTTGCAGCTTTCTGATGCACCCTCACCCTATATATATTTCTGAGGGATGTAATAAAAGACTATTAGTAATATAAATTAATCTTTTTTTTTTTCAATTTGCAAGAGATTTGCATAGTAACAAATTGAATAATCTCCCATAACAGCTGCTCAATCAAAACTCCATTTTTGTTCATGTGTAAAAGTAATATCAAATTACCAAAGGCTAAAGTGTAAAAAAAAAAATAAAAAAAAAAGAGATAAACAAACAAGTTTTTCATTGCAGACACTACTTTGTATATGAAATATAAAGGCAATTCCATTTTAGTACATAAACTGACAAAATCAAAGTTATTTACACATCATTTATTCCATTAATTAAGCCATCTGTTTATACAGTTCCATGATGATGACCACTGTTCCTTCAAGGAGTAAGATGTTTGTCAAATAGTCTGCAATTATTGATTTGCTGTCTTTCAGGATAGTGGGGTTTTTTAAAATCATTTTATGACTTGGACAGTGGTTTAAAAAAACCCTCAAATTAAATCATTTTATGAGTTAGTCACTCACAAATTATTTGATTATAATAAATTCTGATTTTGTTTAGTTAACTTAGTTTTCTCACATAGTTTCAGATTTGAATCAGAGTAGATAGTCCGATTAATTATAATCTTGTTTTAGTGGTAAAATATCTGACTGTATGAATATCAATTACCAGCCTTCTTATGGTACTCTCTACCTAATTTTATTTAAAAGACTCTTTATTAATTTTAGACGGCAATCCTTATATTAATATCAGATCCTTAGTGGATAAGCACTAGATATCTGACTTTAATTTTAAATTTTAATTTAAAATTAAAAGATTTACATTTATTGATTATTTTTAGTATTATTTTAAGTTAATAAAATTAACTTAATATCATTGTTAATTTTAATGACTTAATTTTATTATCATTAAGTGAAATAATAATTTAAAGTAACCTTTTTTTTCCTCTATGATGTAGTCTTTTACCTTACAAGTATGAATAATAAGAACTTAAGCAGTTAGTATTATTTTGTTTTTTCCCCCCACTTGTCTTATCTTTATTATTAATTGTACAGAATGGCTTTTGGAAATGAATCTGGATTGGCTATTGTAGACTTTGTTCAAAAGACATGCCTATTGAATCTTGGGACTCCAGATTTATATGGTAAGCAGGTTGTTTACTTTTCTTTTCTTTTTTTTTAATTCTTTCATATTGTACCTCTACTCCTGCACTGCTGTATCATTGAGACAATCTCATTAAGTTTTCTCTTAAAATATTTTGTATTTCCACTGGACATTAGCAGTGCTATGCAAATATATTTTCAATATACAACAGAAATATATCACTCTTGATAATTCCAAGTTTTAAAATGCCAAGTCATTTAGATCTTTAAAATCAAGCATATACTCTAGTTAAAGTCTCTTTTGTAAAGATCACTATCTTTGAAAGAATTAATGTATAGCACCAGTAATGGAAGCAAAGTATTTACTTATTCAGTATCATTTTGTCATGAAACTTTAGCTATGAATTGATTTCTGACCACCACCAACCTTAAAACTGACACATGATCAGCAGTCAAGAAAAAAATTGATGTGGCAGGTTTGTAATTTAACTGTATGCATTTGAAACTTGTTTCCTTTTTCCTACAAATTTGACTAAAAGGAGCTTGATTCTATTATACAACACATTGATGTCAATTTTCTTATTTTTTCCTACAAATTTGACTAAAAGGAGCTTGATTCTATTATACAACACACTGATGTCAATTTTCTTATTTTTTCCTACAAATTTGACTAAAAGGAGCTTGATTCTATTATACAACACACTGATGTCAATTTTCTTATTTTTTCCTACAAATTTGACTAAAAGGAGCTTGATTCTATTATAAAACACATTGATGTCAATTTTCTTATTTTTTCCTACAAATTTGACTAAAAGGAGCTTGATTCTATTATAAAACACATTGATGTCAATTTTCTTATTTTTTCCTACAAATTTGACTAAAAGGAGCTTGATTCTATTATAAAACACATTGATGTAAATTTTCTTATTTTTTCCTTCAGTGCTTCTTTAACAAGTGATAAACTGTGATTCACTAGATCTTCATCCATGTAAAATTTGGGCTAGTCTTTTAGTCTAGAAGAGATACTGTCACATACAGGGGTTTTATTTAATGACCCTGTCGCAGTATTAAAACTCAGAATTATTAATTGTGAAATTTATATTATATTGACTTTAATACTGATGACAGCACTGTGGCCTAACCTACTCTTCACTCTATATTAGACCTGTTTGTTGGGACACTCAGTCGTTTCATAGCAACAAGATTAGTTGACATGCCATGGGTTGGCATATTCTGGCCCAATCACCAGCCATCTCCCCATTTTGGACATTCATACAAATGAATCAAATTGTGGGTTTAAGATAACAAGAAAAAGTAATTTAATAGTAAACAACGAAAGCAGAACAATAGCAAAATTTGATTTCTGAATGTACAGGTCACCAAGACCACCTTTTTACTTCCTAAAGCCAATGTTTGTTTATCTGTTTATTGTTCATTCAGTCAGATTATGAATTCTGCAGCTCAAGGTAACTTAACTCTACTGTCATATAGATAGAGGTGAATCCACTGTGTTCTTGTTACTCACAAATGTACCATTCTTCCTTTATAAACACTTTTATAACATGGAACTGCTTAGAATAACAATAAACAGCATTTTTGATAAAATAGTAGCAGTATTATGAATAGAGGTAATGAATGCCATTATCACAAAAATTTTTAATCATGGACTCTGTATTTGACTGTCTAGAGTTCTTGTGTTCTAGGCTCAATGGACCCATATCAGCGAGCACCACGATCCCCACGTAACAAAAAAACTCCTAATGATGAAAAAGTTCAAGGATCAGAGGATAGCAGATCACCTACCACAGAACAGGTGAGCTTTAGATAACATTATAATTTTCCTTTACATTATTTTCTTTATCATGTTAAAATAATAGCGAACCTTTATTTCCATTGTTGAGTATGTTATGTGCACCTACCATGTTGGTCTCCCATAAATTAATGAATAATTAGGACAACACAACAAATGAGGACAACACTTTCAGAAGACTGGTACGAGCCCTCAGAGGAATGAATGCCTCACAATTATTGAACAAAGACAAGACAGATACAATGATTACAATTGTGAATTTTACACTAAGTGCAGGTGATAAGAAACGACACAAAGATGGGTGAAAAGTTAACAAGAATTTATGTAAAATAAGCAATAAAATAAAATTAACAACAATAAAAGTTTTCAAATTCCCACAATTACAATTTCAAAGTGTTTATCAGTTATTTCAGAGAAAACTTTAGCCTATCTAAAGTCCTAGTTTCTCTCCGCAGGAAGTCTACTAAGTTCATAGTTTCTCTCTATAGGAAATCTACCAAGTTCATATTTTTTCTCTATAGGAAGTCTACCAAGTTCATAGTTTCTCTCTCTCAGTTTCTTTTCCTTTCTTTATCCTATTTGACTTTTATAAAAGTGACAGTTTTTTGGTAATATGACCTTTAGTGTACTTGACTTAATCAGTCACCACTGGTGGAGTCTCTTAGCTGTCACCGGTGCACTTGTGTTTATGACGTGTCAACCACAGACCACGTCACAGATCTAGTCTAGCATAGATTTCTTGGCTTCTCCACTAGGAACAACCAATCAAAACTGATGTACAGATCTTTGTACAAAGACCAACAGACTGAGATACCAACAAACCAACAGACCAACAGATGGATGGATGGATGGATGGATCCTGCAATATAATAAAGGCAATAATCAGAGTGCTAAGTAAACTGGTAGTAATCTTGTGTCAATGGCTAAATCTATTTTCTCTGAACACAATTTCACTAAGCTGAGAGAAAACATGACTTAGTTATATGTGACAAAATATTCTGTTTATATTCTACACAAAATCTTAATAATAAAATTCATAAAACAAAAGCACAAATCTTTCCCCATTCAAAGTTTAATAAGTTTAAGTGAAATAAAGTTAAATCTTGTGATTATAAAAGCCATTGAATGTGCGTGCGTATTCAAGGATGTTTGAGATGAGAAAATTGGATTGCCATTTATCCATCTTCTATAGCTGTTTCTCATTTTATGATTAACACTTGCATATTACATAACATATTTGAGTATAACCAGAAGCTAATGAATAAAAGTAATTTCCTACAGCAAACTAAGATAGTGTTGATACCCAAGTCCAACTAAAAATTATTTATGGGCCATAAATGATTGGGTGAACTGTAAGATTTATCAGATATATTTATGGATTTCCTTATTTTAACATAATATATTCTAATCAAAGTATTATGTCCTATTGTTTGTAGTTTATTTTTTTTTATGTACTCAACATTGCATACTTATAATTCTGATACATGAATTTGTAATATCCTGTCATTTGAGTTTTAGGGTTTTTCAACACTGGACATTTTAATCCTGATATACTCAAGTTGTATGTAGTTTTAGGGTATATTTAACACTGAACATACTATTACAAAGACATAAAAGTATTATATCCTATTATGAGTTGTTTTAAGATGTCACTTTGTACTTTAATTAGGTAGTCCCAATAATTATTTTAGAATATCTGTTCTCATGAAATAAGTTTGTGTACAAAAAATTATGATAACTTCAATATTTTTTGAGATAGCATTAATTTAATTTTGGGTTTTTCTATAGATATATTGAAATTATGATTTTCCAAGTTACAAATAAAAAATAAACCACACTGAAAAACAGTCCAACAAATCTAATAAACATAGTCATATACAACAAGAAAAAATAGATATAATGCAAAATTTATTTTACAGTTTATTATAAATTGCAAAGAAAAATGGGCTTTTGTTTTATAAAATTGCTTGCAAAGCACAACAAAAAGGAACATTCGAGGCATCATACCATATGCAACTAATGAACAAAGTACATCCAAAATGCATATTATTAAATCATTTACCATGTAGTTACTGCCTATTTTTTCCCAAGGGCATTGCAAAAAAAAATTGAGGAAATTATTGGAGGTTGAAAATGACCATTTCAGCAACTTTTAACCAAACAAGAGCATTAATACAGAAAACATAAACAAGCAAACTGTCATATCTCTGAAACTATGAAACTATATATCATACAGAGTTGGTTCACATATCAAAATGATCAGCAAACTAAACTCTGTGTATATGTTTAAAGATTATTTCTGTTTAATCACATATTAAGTTAAATTTTTCATTTTACTGTATAAGTTTTATTTACAGAGAAAATTAAAACTGATAAATGGTCATATCTCGGAAACTATACATAACACAGTTATGGTTTACATATCAAAATGATCAGCAAACTATACTTGATCTATATGTATAAAGATAATTTCTGTTTAATCATATATTAAGTTACTTTTTTTCATTTTACTGTACAATTTTAACTTACAAAGAAAATTAAAATGGATAAATGGTCACAGCTCAGACAATATAAATAGAGAGAAAAGAAAAAAGAAAAATAACCCTTAAAGAATGTTCCAGGTTCCAAAGACACTTCCTTAACATATGCATTAATATATAGAACATTCCGTTTGCAATTGAAATTATTACTCTTAGTTGTCTCTAACTCATTCATTGTCTTTCATTTGGCTTTTTTTTGGAACCAATTTTTTTGTCCATTCTATTTGTTTCAGCTTGTAAAGGCCATAGTATAGAATTTTAAGACTATTATTATTGTCATCCAAGCTGCTCATGCAAGTTTTGAATTGTTAATTAATGCTATAATTACTTACTTTCAGGACTTTTCTTGGGGATAGACAGAGTATCAAGTTGCCTTCCTCCTTTTCATCACTACATCACTACTATCATCATTATCATCATCCATATTCATATCTTTTTACCCTTAATGACTTGCCATAGTTATTATGGAGAACTGACTGAACATACACTATATAAATGATAGATGGAAATTGTTCAGAGATCAGAATTTTGTTAATTTATTTTATTCTTCAGAACTTCTAATTCTTGGCACTAGATGGTGCTATTCATTCATAGAAATCTCAAATGAGAATTTAATGTTTGCCCATTCAGAGTTTCTTAACAGTTGTCAATAGAGTCACTATCTATTTGGCCAAATGAAAAGTTAACTCAGACAATCATGTTTGCTGCACTGTGTGTAATTTCGATTTCTCATGTAGCCTTCTTGGCAAAAATAGTTGTAAGCACTGTGACAGTCTAAATTCCAATTGGATTATATTGCACTGAAGTAGCAGAGTGAGCTCGAATCATTTGTGGTTCAAAAAGGAATGATTTAGAGGAATAGCAAAACCATGACAAGTACTGAAATCACGTTGTGATTGCAAAGCATAACCCTCCTCTGGCTGCTGCCAAATATCAGAATTATGAATCAATGTTTCCTGATTCAAAGATTGCCTTTACAAGTATTCATCTACTTGTTTATTGATTATTTCATACACTGCAGTATAATGCATAAAAAGATGATAATTTTGCCTAGTACTGAAAAAACCCAAAACCATTCTGAAATAGTAAATCAGCATATATTGTTAATAAGTACTATTATAAAAAGCTGTAAACACTTTCCAATATTTACAAGTAACAAAGTAAAATGCCCAAAAGACATTATAGATAATGTATTTATTATTAAAGAAATGAATTCACATGCAATTGCTACAAAACAAAGAAGGATAAATGAGTTTTTGCTTTTGGGAGGTGATAGTTGCCCTAATGTTTCAGTAAGTCAAGACACTACAGTTGTGAGATATTTAAAATCTAGACATAATCATTCAAAAGTCATCTACTATGCTAAAATATATATTTTTTAATGCCTGATTAGAGATTGTATTTTAAAAAATATAATTAAGTATAATAATGCACACTATTGTTCTAGTCAAATGGGAGATAAATAAAATGTATTATTAATTAATGTATTATTTAAATTTTGCTTTTAGTTTGCTTATTGTTTTTAATGATGAATATTTCAGTATCTTTTTAAAATTTCTTTTAATATATATTTTTCTTTCAGTATTTTTTTATAAACATACAATTACATATTGTAATAATTTAAATTATTGAGGTTTCAGAAGGATTTATTATTTATTATTAATATCATTATTAATTTCTTGTCAAATATAAAGCCAAATGCTGCAGTATCATATTTTCTTCCTTTGATTTTAAAAAAAAGGATAAAAAATTGACTTAAAAACCTTTATATCATTATTTTAAAATTCCCAAATTCCTATTTAGTTTGTGTTGCTTTGTACATTTTTCTTATGGCTTTAGTTTTATTAGATTGCTTTATTGTGGATATGAATTTCTGGTAATTTTTCTAGATTATTTGTTAAACTGAGCTTGTGGGAAGGAGAATCCATATTTATTATGAATATTTGTCAAACTTTGTATTTAATTTAATTTCTCGTTTATCTCTTTTAATGATTGACTTTGTTGTTTGTAATAAACACTTTAATTTAGCATCATGTTTATCAGAAGCTGTTCAGATGACCATGCACATAAATGGAATATTAATACATATAAGTCTCAGATTATTGGCAGATTGATTTATCATTACTGACATAATATTTTTGGGATATGTTTATTTGCAGGTTAGATTTAAATTCATCCTCTTTATAATAGTTTTAATTAACTGTCTGGTACTTTCTAAAATCTTATAAACATCATTGGGAGAAGACTTGTATGTGTTTACAAGTTAAGCACACAACTTTTATGCTTTAGTATATAATAAATAAAGCACATATAATCCACTTTCTCTTGTATTTGTCATCTTAAATTTTGTTCTGTTGAAGTTTTATTATATTGTTGTAGGCATTGCCATAAGAATCAGAAATGTGTATGATCTGTATCTAAAAGTTATGTTCTGGTGTATAGGATTTTGTCCATTTTGAGTGGAAAAGAAAGCTAGGGATTAAACTAAAGTTCAAACTTCAATAGTAACATTAAATACAATACACTTGACACACTAAGACATCCTATATAATGCCAGACAGAATTCCTTTTGTTCTACATAATAAAATAATATTGTTTTGTTTTGAAAATTGTAGTTTGCTGGGGGAAAGAAGTGAAAATATGTTTAATGAAGTTTGAAGATGATAATAAATGAATTGTTTATTTTTAAAATGCATTGAATAAACTTTTAAAAATATATGTTGGTTGAAGTATTTAAAAGAAAAAATACAATAAATGAACTATTTTAAAGATTATGTATTGGGCTTACTTAAATTGTTTGTGTTTTCAAGTACATTGCTAGCTAGTAAAAAATATAATTTATTCAGTATTTTAATTAGTTCTGCCTTTGTTAATAAGTTTAATTCTTTTAATGTTATATTTTATATATATATATATTTATTTATTTAATGCTTGCTGTAAATCTGCTTATTTTTCTTCATACTTTTATAGCTAATTCTTTTACATTTGCAAGAGGATATGGTTTAATTCAGTAGAATGCATGCCAGATATATTAATTAGGTTAAAAATCATCCTAATATATCTAATCTCATTTGCTTTGTCTCTCTGGCCCTGTTTCTCTTTTTGCCACTCCATCCCAATCTCTCTCCCTTTCCCTTGCCGCTCTCTTTTGGTCTCATCTCTTGCTACCTTTTAAGAGATTTTATTAGAATAACGATGTTCATCATTACTGATGTTCAGTGACTTATTTGAAACTGCATGATTGTGAACGTGTGCCATCTTTGAAAAGGTTATGGGCATTGACTTTCATTATTCTACATTTACATATGATATCCATGAACTTGATTATATATTTATGTTAATTGACTGCTAATGTCTATGCTAGGATTGTCGACTGTTAATCGAACATTGTTGTGAATTGATTATATTCATATTGCATATTTGATTGTTGATTTAATAAATTTGTTGACCTTCTTACACATATTGGTAACCTTATGTTGGAGAAGAAAGTGGGTGGATAGGTGTTCACTAAATATAGATTTTAAGATGGATTTATCTTCTCTTTTAGTAAGAAGTTTTCTACCTATGGAAATATTGTGTGATGGTAAATGTTTTTCTTTAAAGTTGTGAAAGAGAGAAAACATTTACAGTGCCCTCATATCCACCAAGTGAGAGAGACGAGTGGTGTCTTCTGGGGAATTATTAACAATAATAATCATAACCATTAACTAATGCAGCATTGGCATCGCAGTTTGCATATAAATTATAAGGAACAAAGTCCTTGGGAATATGTGTGGGTTGTTTTTAAAGAAAGGAGGATTTATTAAATTTATCACCAAGACTACAGTTAACTCTATAATAAAAGTTGATTAGATGTTTCATGCAAAATTTGTTATTGTAAAGAAATTTTCTGTTTGATTGTTTTCCATCCTTTTTTGCTATAAATTAGGCAGTTTTATTCTTTATTTGTTTGGTTGGTGGTGGTTATGTGTGAAAGGGTTTGTTGATTGTTTACTTATGTGATAAATATTTTATATTAATAGATATTCACTCACAAGACACATGCATTAATAATCATTCTCTTGGATTATTAATAACAATCACCCTCGACAGGGTCTTTGTCTTTGTGGTCTGGAGTGAAGTCAAGCCCTGTATCGAATTACCTCCCTTCCCAGGTGTTACTTGACCAAAGGCACTAGCTGAACTATCATGTCAGTTAATAAGTCCTTTACTTTCGCCCCACACAACTCCAATTCCAGTAACAGGGAACCTTTTCCTGTGCGTGACCGTCTTGTCATTAGTTATTACATCATTTGGCAAGTCCCCACCCCTGTTCCCGCATATTACCTCCCTTAAGAATCGAACTAGAGTGAAAAGGTAAAATTCAACAATTTATTAAAGACTAAAATAATAAACAAGAATAACTTTACAGTTTACAATAATATCGTCAATCACACAAGGCACTGCATATTGCAGATCTCTCTGACGCTTACAGAAATAAGCTTACTCAATTAGAAAAATTAGAAAATAAATTATTAATTAATTCCATCATCGTCATCAATAACTCAGTCCCTACGCTGGCAAAGAATACTGGATACAGATGCCAAGCCTCGAAACAGATCTGTATACACACTTATCGTCCGACTGAATAGTCACAATTTCCAACACAATATATATATATATATCAGTTCACTATCACTTTACACAAGCTTAAGTGCAATAAGCAGTCCTGCTTATTTTCCCACTCCCTTTCCGATCATCACATGAACAAGCATGAGACTGTTAGTCAGAAAAACTAATCATAAAGGAACTGGGTTAGATTACATCAGCAAATTCTAGCATATTTACCTGACAAAAAATACCATCATAAGCAGTGTCCAAGGTCTGGTCACTTTGACATATAACAATTATATAACAATTAAGTTTAGAAATAGGGATAGGCAAATTTACTCCACCAGAGACAGTATTATACAAACGCTGACTCATTTGACACTAATTTGACAGTATTGTACATATGCTAATTCATTTGAAATGTAAGAAGCAATTGATACAAAAAAGATTAAAATGTTTTGTAAATTCATGCAAGTAACAGTTTCACTCAGTCAGTAATTGGTGTTAAATGTTGTTTTATTTCTTTATTGGATGGGCTATTTTATTTTGTTTTGTAGTTTTTATGTTGCTAATATATGTATTCTGGTTTGTTTAATTTAAAATAAATTGAAAAAGTAATGCTTAAAACGACAAACTCTTATCACCATACTCCACAAATAAAGTTAAAGTTTTACATTTGAAAGGCAAATATATTCATAATTAGGTTTATTTATTAGTGCATATTGCTTTATTCATGTGTTAGGTCACATTGGGCTTTTCTCCCATTTATTTGCAGTTTTTGTAAACTTTCAAGATTTTTGTTTGCTTTTAATGTGCATTGTGGTTTTGCTTTTTGGATGTTTTCAGTTGCCATGTGTTCAAAGTCCTGTGTCAAAGACCCCTCCTCCCCAAATACCACCACGATCAAAACACAAACGTGCTAAACAACTACAGTCCATCAACAAGTATCAAATGCAAACCTCCAAATTTACATCACAAGATGAGTCATCATTGCAACTCCAACCTGCAGCTGGATTGGAGGACGAGAGGGATAGTGTTTTCAGCTCACTTCAAGAGAAGGGAGACAAAAATAATAATCCTGCACCTTATACAGTGCCTGAATATATAGGAGAAATAGAGCTAACAAATGAACAACTTCCTAGTCCACTGCCACTGACAGCAGCAAACAGAAAAGTTCAGAAAAGTATTAGTACAGGTAGCATGAATTTAGCATCATGTGACCACAAAGTTGAGGTCTGCAAAACTCTATCTGATGATTTGACAGCTTTGGAACAGAAAAAATATGCTGGAAATATAACTCTTAGACGTTCTTCTTCACACCCATACTTAAAGAAAAAAAGTTTCAAACTGTTCACTGTTACTAATTTGCACAAAAAGTCTGCCAAAGGAAGACAATGGAAAGAGCCTAAAGGTGGGATTATAGGTGGACAGGCTCTTGAAAAAAGAGAACAAGTTGAAGCCTTGCAAAAGGCTTGTGAATTAGATGATGCTTTTGTCTCCTCTAGTACAAATAGCTGTCATTTGGAGAGCAAAAATACAGAACAATCTGAATCACAGCATAAAAGCTTTTTTCGTAGATTTAGTGGCAAAATTAAATCCTCTCTAACAGGAAAATCTAAATCAGGAGAGTATGATGAAGAAACAGATATGAAGTTAGCCCGAGAAAGACTAAAAAGCATGAGAGAAAAAAAAGTTGAAATTATAGATCTGAGTGATGACAACCTAAAAAAGCCTATCATTCGAAAACTGAGCATTGTGGAGATGTGCCAGCTCAAGAGACTGGGTATGTATTTGTTATAGTCCATTATGTTCATCATTGTCATTTGTTTCCTTTGCTCTTGTTTCAGGTCATTTTTGGGGTTTCACCTAATAACTTGATTCATTTGACAACGGTTCAGCTCTTTGTGCAGGATTATCTAATGTATTAACATTTAACTTACTTACCTTTCTTTCAGGGTGAGTTCTCCAAATGAGCTAAAATATTGCAATCAGAGTGACGTGAGACTTTTAAAAATCTATAATGTCATTTTCTGCTGCCTGGGCAATATGGTAATTTACTTAGAATTTAGACTAAGCTAATCCTGCATGTTTAGAAAGATAGCAACACACTAAAATGTGTGAAAATTCATACCATTTTATCCATTCACTTTTTTATTATGCATTAGAAAAATATTAAAAAGAAAAAGATAAATTGTCAGTGGAATTTTGAAATTAAACAGATGACTGTAAAACTTGCATTTAAATTAGACACTAATGTCTTTTATTGTATTTCTGACTGGTAATGAACTCTATGCCAGTTACTTCACATTTAAATAACAATTAGAACCATTCAGAAACTAAAAAAAGTAAAATAAAAACACCATAATGCACTGGGCTTTTTGAGAGACACTATACAACAATTTACAAAATTTTTTATCTACATATGTTCCTCTCTCTCTCTCTCTCTCTCACTCACAAACACACACACACACACACACAAAGTGTGTAACTATATTAATCTTAAGAACAGTACAACTAGGTTAGTGTATATAAATTATATCAAAAGTAACATGCAGAAATGATAAAATAAAATTATTGCATATTGCCCAGGCTTCAGTTTTTGGCTGGGTTTTTTCCTATTTTTAACCATCAATTTTTTTAATTTATTTGTTTCCTTTTAAAATTTTTAATTTACTATAGTATTTACCATTGAGCTGGTAGTGGTTTCACAGATTACTGTTGTTGTTGTTGTTTTCATATATAATTTAATTCCTGTTAAAAATGTGGTTTAATTTTCAGTTATTAGGAGGTGAAGGCATGGGTTATTTTGTTCTGAACCTGGTGTGTCTATCTCACAAACTAGTGTCCAGCTCACTTTGGTTCTTTGTGCTAATAGTTTACCCCCATTTTTCTGCTTCTTTTTTTCCAATTGGTTTTCATCTAGATAAACGGTCTGTGTTTGAGTCCTACAAGCTTAAAGCAAAAGAAACAGCACCCCCCTGAGTTGAGACGGACAAAATCACAAGGTACTTCAAGCAAATTTCCAAAGGTCCAGAGTCTGACATCGATGGACGAGTGGACTGGTGGAGGTGCAGGAAAGGCTTATTTTGTTGGCTGGGCTTTGAGCTGTTCATGTTTGTTCTTTTGTCCTCTCAGCAAGTGTTTCCTCTTACTACCTAAAAGTGCAGTGTTGAAATGATTGTATCCTGTGCACTTTACTTCACTTGATCTCTGAGTACAGAAATGATTTACTGACTGGATACATTTTCCATTACATTTTTAAAAAAAATCCTTATTTATACTAGAATATTAGGAATGAAAAATAAAACTTTTACATATATTGATTTGTAGTGGAATATCAAGAATGAAAAATTGAACTCATTACATGCATCTTGATTTGTAGCAGAATATCAGGAATGAAAAGTTGAACTCTATATATAGCTTGATTTGTAGCAGAATATCAGGACTGAAAAGTTGAACTCTATATTTAGCTTGATTTGTAGCACAATATCAGGAATGAAAAATAGAACTTGTTAAATGCATCTTGGTTTTATTGATAGCTAGGTTTTAAATATGTATTTATTGTTAAGATAAATACTAGTATAAGATAAATATATAATTTGATATTCTTTTCAAAATTCTTCATTTTCTGTTCTTAACCATAGATTATATTGCTAAATTAGGTCAATGCATCTTTATTTTAATTAGAGTAAATAATTAAACAAACTATGAGCTTAATTTAAATAAAATGGAATTTTAGTCATCTCTTGTTATCTCTGCTTTATCAGTATTTCACATAAATATGGTGCAAGTATGCTACTTGTTAGATACAAAATTCTGGTTCCATATATAATTACATGATAAGATCCATGACTAGCATAACTAATTTGATTTTTTTTTTTAAATTACTTTCCAGCTTGATGGTAGTGCAAAGTAGCAAGCATAGTGTGCTGTTTCCTCTGGCATAACTGCTAATAGTTTTGCACTACATATTTAGGGTTTATCATTGTATACTTGGGCAGTTTGAATAAAATGCCTCCTTCCTAATTCTCTTTCTTGTGGACAAAATAGAAGAAAGAAGATTTTAATGTCTGTATGGTCAAAAATAATTTTCTAGAAAGGGTTCTGATTTTTTTCTGGCCTTATTATGGGCAACCTCATTGTAAGTTCTATAAACTACTATAGATAATGAGTAATAAATACATCATAAGCAGAAAAACAAGTACAGAATACACCTACTGTAGATAACAAGTACAAAATAAAACTACTGTAGGTAACAAGTATAAAATAAAACTACTGAAGATAACAAGTACAAAATAAAACTACTGTAGGTAACAAGTATAAAATAAAACTACTGAAGATAACAAGTATAAAATAAAACTACTGTAGATAACAAATATAAAATAAAACTACTGATGATAACAAGTACAAAGTAAAATTAAAGAATCATCTAAATAACTAAAAATGATTTTTCTTAAATTATGTAATACAAAAGTAGAAGAATCTCTTTTTATACCTAGCCCTTGTTGAATACGGACTATATGCTTTTAATTATTGTGTGTTATTATAGAACTAATAAATCATGAATTTGTTCTTTATTTTACCAAATTTCCACTTCAATTTAAAATATTTTACCCACTCAGTGTCTTTAAGTAGAATGCGAACATGAATGCATAGGATATAATTATTAACTATCATCATTGCAAGCCAGGCCTTTCCCTGCACTACCACCAGTTGCTAGCTCTTTTAGCACTGACCACACTGTCTGGCCTGTTTTTGTTGTGTTTGCTTGTTCAATTCTGGCTCTGACCAGATTGGTTGGCTTGTTTTAATTGTGCTGAATGACTTCTTCATGGAGCTGTTTACACCCAGTCCATCCATCATCTTTGTTAACCTGTCTACCATTTATTATTGTTTACTTCACTTGATGCTGTGCAAGTAGCTAAATTCATGGGAAAACTATGCCCAGTGATTTGAGTGGCATCAAGTTGTACCCACTGTGTTGTATACCCTTATCTGTTTTTATTTCATTAGTGGGTGTTTTCTCTCTTTAGTTTTTATGTTTGATGCTTTATTTGATGAGATCTCTGTGTTCTGTCTAATTTGGGATGATAGTCAGTAGTATCTACCATATATATATATTTATTAAAACTGAGTTTCTATGGAAGATGTGCAATTTCCATCATTGAATTTTTAAGGTATATATGCAAACCCCATCACCCTTAATTTATTTTTGTTATTAACTTTTACTTCTTTTTTTTCTAGATTTTGAGTTTATTTTATTCTTGCTCTCTTCATAGTGTCTATCTGAGTGTAGCCCCAAATGCTTGTTTATATTTTAATTACTGCTAGAGATGTCACTTTAATATTTTAATCTCATCATGTGAAAATTAAAAAAAAATATTTAAAAAGTAATATATTTGCATAAATTAACATTGTTTACATTTTAAGCAGCAGTTAATTTAATTTTTTTTTTTTTTAGCAGTTACCATATTCTAATCAAGATCTTTATTATACCTTTATTATAATTTTAAAATTTAAAGCTTATGGAATTTTAATTCATTTCATTACAAGTAAACCTAACTACTTGTAGTTCTTTATCTTTAGCTAACCAGGCTTGTGTTTATGTTTTTGTGTTTTGTTGTTGTAATTAATTATTATTTTTTTATGATTTCAGAATTTTAAAATTTAAAGCCTGAAGCACTTTTGACCATATTATTATTATTATTATTATTATTATTATTGTTGAGACTGTTTCTCTGATTTAAATTGATTTTATAAGAGATTGTTTTGCTAACTTAAAGTTGATTACAAAGGAGATTGTTTTGCTAATTTAAATTTGATTACAAAGGAAAATTGTTTTGCTAATTTAAAATTGATTATAAAGGATATTGTTTTGCTAATATAAAATTGATTACAAAGGAGATTGGTTTGCTAATTTAAAATTGATTACAAAAGAGATTGCTTTCGCTAATTGAAAATTTATCATTTTATTCATAAATATTTTATAAAATATCTGTTAATGGCAGCCTGTAAGAAATAATCTGTTGTTATTTCATTTTATGTAAAATATAACATCAGCATGTGCCTTGATAAATTTTTATTTTTACTTTTGTATAAACTCAACAAAACTCAACATACTTTATATTTGTAAAGCAGTAGTTTATTGATGTGTATCTTATTACCAGTGCTTTGTGTGTGTGTGTGTGTGTTTTTAACTGGTAGATCTCTTACAAAACTCATGACCCCTTTATATTTCATTGTAATTTGTTTCATATTTGATCTTAGGTTTATCAGTTAATAAGATATAATGACAAAAATAATATACAGTGCCTTTGGTAATGTCTCTTAATTAAATATTTATTTATATGCATTAGTTTATTTATTTTTGCAATTTATCATTTATTTATCATACTTTTCATTTTTGTTCTAATACTGCTTACTTTTTCTAATGAAAGTTGTTTTGATTTCTTTTTAAGCATTTGTTAGATGACATTTTAGTTGCAACTGTTAGTAATTAATTAATTATAAATATGGCACTTTAACAATTTTTAATTATATCCTTATTTTATAGTTAATCTTATACAAGCAATAGGATCATACAAGTTATTTATAATCCACTTTGTATTTTATGTTTTTGTAGAATTTTCAGATCTTTAATTTTTTAAATATTATCTTATACTTATTGTTACCTTAAAAATATATTTATTTATCATTCTGAAGAAAAGATGCCAAAGAAATGTTTTTTTTAGTTTTAGTGGTGTGTGTGTGTGTGTGTGTGTGTGTGTGTGTGTTGTGTGCTGTGCATGCATCATTCATATGTATAATTTATTTTCATATATAAGGCCTATTTATTTAATTTGTATGCTCAGTTTATTTATTCTCTTTTATTATATTTTGTCTGGCAATGAAGGATTTGATTTCTTGTAGAAGATAATTTTCATACCTGATAGTGTTACCAATTTATCTATTCACTGTTGAGGGATTGGTTTCTAGTAGGAAGTCACAGTTTATATCTGATTATGCACAGTTTTCACTTTTATTTTATTTATTTTTAAATATGTGAATAATAATGGGAAGAAACAGCTTATCCAACTAATGTCACAAGCAAAAGAATTGACTTAAATTCTGTCTGCAAATGTGAAACACTGATGACCTTACACTCAATTTTTCATTAATAGATCAGAATTCACATTAAATTTGTTTACACTTGATCAAACACTTTAGAGCTATGTTGAGAAGAGAGAGAAGTGGTTTTGAAAAGGCCTAGTCCAGCTTCATATTGGTCAATCATGAGGCAGTGCATTTTGAACATGAGAAATCAAATGCATGCATTGATGACAAACATAAAAAGTATGATTTTCTAATTTTGATCAAAATATATGTTACTTGTATACTTATACAATTGCATAATGTTAACTTTTGTTGGAAATCTGTAATTCTTTTCTTTTCTTTTCTATTAATTGTGGCATGGATTAGATAAGAATGATGGCTCATCATTTTCCCGGTCACGAAGCTCCAGCATATCTAGTCTAGACAATGTCACAAAAGAAGCAATCCAGTGTCTTGTCTTTGCAGATTCTTATACTCGAAAAACAGGTATGTTTTTTGAAAACATTTTCTCTTTGTTAATGTTATTTTAGTAATGATTTATTAAGGCATTTAATCTTATCATAAATGCATCCTTATTTAAAGGAGACCACAGGACAAATTAAAAATAAAGTTTAAGATCATGCTAATCAAATCCTGGCCCTGTTGCAAAATTTACAATACCAAAATCTAGGATTATATTTAATAGAATTTTAGAAGCAATCTAATGTTGCGTGCACATATGCACCATACATACACACACATGCATATTGTGGCGGAAAGGGGGTTTCCTCCTTGTGCGTCTTGGTAATTAATAAATAATTTATATTAATATCTTTCATGCCAATCGCTCACAACCTCCTTAAGGGTCTTGTGCGGTCTGAGAGTGACTAGGTCAAGCCTTGAGCAGTCCGTCAGTCAGTGACCATCTCCCAAGTGTTACCTGTCTCAGAATAGTGACTACACTATATTATCTTGCTAGTCGGTCTGTCACTATTCCGGCCCTACCACAAATCTCTCATCGCTGTCAATGATGGGAACTATTTTAAAACATGTGTCTAGACCGTCTTCTCAATTGTCTTATGTCATTGGCTGCCCCCACCCATCATTTACACATGTACCTCCGAGAAATGAAGGAGTAAATAGTTTTAAAGAAAACAATTTATTAAAAAGAAATAAAGATAACAATTTCAATAAATTTACATTGACTTCAAATCACACACTAGGCAATTTCGAAATCACAAATCTCATAAGACTTCCAGAATTACAATTAATAAAAAAGATATATCAATGCAGTTTTAGAGAATAATTATTAGAGAATTTCATGTGACACTATGATCCAATTTAGTTAAGCTTACATAAACACTTCTCATAAATAAGCCAACTACATAGTCAACACTTTAGAAAAATACATAGAAGAAATTTCATAGAAGAATCAGACATAAAACAAGGAATGAAAATCACAGAAACATGTACAGATTACACAGAAGGTTCATGTAATTGAATCACCTGATTACGGCCTTGTTCAGCAGTAGCCTCGTTCTCGGCAGGTTTGGTTGACAATTGAACATCTCGTGGTTTAGCCCGCCTGGTGACGTTAAATGAATGTTCTGTACATATAACACTTTGTCCAAGAACAGTTATTACAGTACATGGAAAAATCCTTTCACTGGCACTGAATACCACACAGTCAGAATTATCCACAGTATAGTATACTCCTTTCACTGGCACTGAATAACACAGTCCGAGTTCACAGTATATTATACTCCTTTCACTGGTACTGAATAACACAGTCCGAGTTCACGCTGGTTTGGAAAGTTCCTTGTTTATTACAAGTGAGTCAGGCTCACGCACGCACCTGCTGCAGTTCACTTCGTAATACTGTCTCCCTTGTTGGTCCCGGTACATACGAGTCCAAACAAGAATCTACTCCACACTGGCCTTTAACACATTCAGCAGGCTGAGTGGCAGTACTGTTGTCAACCCAGACAACCAGACAATGAGACGCAATGGAAAACAACCCAGGAACCAGGAGAACGATGAAACGTAAAACAAAACGGCTTGGAACTGCAATAGATAATGTAATGGCGCATATCAGGATCATGCTTTAAAATTCTGCAATCTGTACTTACATTTCAATTTCTCATTACAATTCCCGTTAACAATTAATTTATCTGATTCTTTCTTTAAACGAAAATAAAGCATCATAGATTAAATTCGTTATAAATATTTACAAGAAACATGATTCAACATATTCAAAAGTAAATGTTAAAATCAGTTACAATGCAATTTCTATATCGGACATACCTTTCTCTCAGTTCTAACCAATGAGCCGTGCATGGGACTCCAAAGATGTGTAAAAGAGTGTAGAGAAATTTGGGTCTGCTCTTTTATGTATTTTCAGAGGTCATGGAAGCTTCTAGAATTTCTTAGCCTCTGGCTACTACTTGTTTTGCTCCCTGACTCCTTTCAAAAATAGTCATGGCTGAGCGCACGCACATAATAGACTAAGTGAGATGGATGCCCAAAATAGTTCCATGTTATGTAAGAATTAATGGCCCCTGACTTCAACTCCTTTCAACTACGGTTGTGGGTCAGCGTTGTTTATGCCAAACAATTCTACTCAACCTTGAATTGTGAACTTCAAATCAAAATTTGGAGTAATAACGAAATTAATTAAAGATTAATTAAATTAATTACGTAAGTGTAATAATTAGCATTTTTCCGTTTACACATATAGACACACACACTAAAGTACTGCTAAATGTGATCAATTTCTATTTGTATAATGCACAGGCAGAGCATTTAGTAAATTTGTACCCACATCTCTTGAACATTTTAATAACAAAAATGTAGATTTATTCCACTTAAAAGATAAATCAGAAATATTTGAACCTTGTTATATATTTATTTATATGCATGAATCAATTCAGTATCACAAAACTATTATAGTAGCATCATTTCATGCACCCACACTGCAAATGTTTAAGTTGTAATTATTTGAAAGAGTGTCATACGTGCCAGTGACCTCACCTTATGGTAAATAAAAACAATTAGGTCAAATTCAAATCATTTTTGTATTGAATTTAATAGAATTTTTTAGACATAAGTGGAATGCATTAAATTGCAATATGTATTGGATAAAATGAGCACATATAATAAGAACATATGTGATGCTGTCTTGGAAAACCCAGCTACAGTCGCTAAAACTGATTTTGTGCTACAGCCATTTGTAGTCATTTACTCCCCTTTAATAGTCCAGGGAGGTATGCACTTTAAAAAATGTATAGTAAAAAACTATCTGACATAAATTAAAATGGTTTTTAAAAAATAAGCATGAGATTCTGAACGTATAGTAAAAAACTATCTGACATAAATTAAAATTTAAAAAATAAACATGAGATTCTGAACTTTAATAAATTATAAAAGGACCCACTTTTGAATTTTTTTCACTTTAGCTACAGCCATTTGTAGTCGTTTACTCCCATTTGGTAAGTCCCGGGAGGTATGTACTTAAAAAAAATGTATAGTGAAAATACTATCTGACATAAATTAAAATGGTTTTTAAAAAATAAACATGAGATTCTGAACTTTAATAAATTATAAAAAACCCACATTTGAATTTTTTTACTTTAGCCAGGTTTTTCCCGACAGAATCACATATGTTCCTATGATGTTCAAGATCTTTTTGATGCCAGTTTGTTACTAACTTTGATAAATGGTATATACAAAACATCAATAACAGCATTGGTTTTGCACAGAGAGCTATGTACATACTGATGAGCATTCTGGTAAATCTTGATGTCACGTACTCATTACTCTTTGTAATTTGAGCTGATAAAATTATAAAATACCAGAACATACCATTGCTAGAAAAATACATATTTGTAATAATGAAATCAATCATATATATGATTAATAGAAATGTGATCAGTTGTAGATTAGATCCCTGTTTTACTATCCTCTGTTAACATATCAGTTAGACTATTTTAGTTATCATTGTTTTATTACAGATAATTTTACATGTCCATGTTTATGGGTGGGTACCAGTCTTGGCTCTGTTATTGTCATAAATCTTATCCTGCCTGGCCATAATGGAGATCATCGATTGCAGCAACCAGTCATTGTTTCTCCTAGTGGTGAGCTGTTTTTTTTTCTATTCTCCAATTGATACTACTTGATTGCTTGTACAAACTGAACAGTAGTCGACATTTATATTGGAATGGAGTAATTTGAGGAATTTGCCAGTGTGAAATTAATTTTTATAACCATTTCTATATAAAATTTAGCTTAAGAAACAAAGAAAGAAAGATGACCTTCTTGTAACATTATTAATTCAACACAAAATAAGTAACTTTACTTAAAATGAACATTACAAAATTATGGGAATTATAGTAAATAAATTAAATCTAAATATTGAAACAAATTTTGTCAATTAATTAATAAATGTAATATAATTAATTCCTTAGACTAAGAAAATCTGTTTGTGATAGTTTATTAAAAACCTTACTCAGCCATAACCACTCTTACTCTGCACAGTATTTCTGATCGGCTGATTTGCTTAGCCTGACAGCCCAAGATAGGTGCAGATATAGTAATGTTGTGTGCAGATTCTAACATTTTATAAATAAAAGCATCTATGGAATGCCTAATGATATGCTAAATATTATTATATAAACCCAGGTTCTATACAACAAATCCTTGCCAATTTGGAGCTCATTTTCAGGATATAGTATAATCTGGAAAGCATGATGCTTCAGACCAATACATCTTTTATCAAATGCACCCCTTACTATTTTTTTTTCCCCTTTTTGACTCACTTAGTCATATGCTGTTGTCAATGTTCATACCATAAGAATCACTCTTGATAATTGAACCTTTAATAATTAATTTTTGTACCTCCTACTTGGTGTTAGAAGCATGAATAATGCTCCCACGCCAACTAATCCATATTGTTTAATTCACTCCCCTTCCCCATCTGTTTATTCCTGATTATCAAGGTTTCACTGTGTGCATAATTGCATGTGTGTGTGTGTGTGTGTGTGTGTGTGTGTGTGTGCGTGCGTGCGTGCGTGCGTGCATGTGAACTTTTTAATTTTATTATCAGACAGGGGAAAAAATTGGTTTTGTTCTAAAACAAAATCTAAAAATTAATTAAATTAATATTATGAATTTGATATACTTTTTCTTTTTCTTTGAAAATATTTGTTTAGATTATTAAAATTGTATATCCGTTAAACAATAATTTTAATTCATTATATGAAAATGATTACTCACATTTCAGGTACAATATTTCGATTGAAAGGTGCTATTGTAGGCATGTCATTTCTTGACTGTAATGGCATCCTTATACCTAGCATGTATGATCAGTGGAAAGAGTCTGGCAGTGTAAGCAGCAATACTGGTCATTGGAGAGAAAAAGATAATAAGGAACGGGAAAAAGAGAGAGACATTAAGGAGTACCGAGAGGACAAAGCACTCAAAGCACCCAGTAAGATCCATATTAGCAATAATCATGTGATTTATTTTAAACAAAATTTCAGAATATGTGTTCTGGCAAAATGAGTCCTAAAATAGATTTGACACATCCTATTAGAAGTTTTGTCAACTACTTCTCTTTAATTTGATCTCAGAAGTTTACTCATAACTTTAAATTGATTTACTTAAAAAAAAGTTTGAAGTCACTAGATGTACTAGATACTATTTTGAGTAAATTAGATTCAAAAATTAGTTTATCTTTGTTTATTACCTAAATTGCACAAAAAATGTTACTGAAATTGTACAACTAGTGTTTGTTGCCATTGGTTTTATACTGAGGTTAAGATATGTCATTCTATTGGCGTTTTATTGTTGTATAATTGTTTTGAGAATAGACCATTTGAAATTATACAAAACATATTATGATGTTAGTATGAAATTTTTAGTCATACTGAAATTATTAGAAATAATTACACTTTTAAGAAGATACCTAGATATAGCAACAAAATTTTTACTGAGCTGCACTTTCTTTTCTTTAACTTTATTCCTGATAAGTCATATTAATTGTTGGTGAGAAAATCTTCGTATTAAAAATTGGGCAATTCTCTTGAGCAAATTATTCTCATGACAGAATTATATACTATATAGAAAATTGATTAGCTATAATCTATATAGCATAGGTAAATCATCAGTACATTATAAAATTTATCAGCATTAAATCTATACAGTATATCAGTAAATCAATAGTACATTATAACATTGATTAGCTATAATGTGTACAGCATAAGTAAATCAGTACATTACATTGAAGTAAATCATCACTGTATTATAATATTTATTAGTTATTTTATTTTTATTCTTTTTATTTTAGAATTGGAGATATATCAGTTTTTAAAATAAATACCTGCTTTCACCAGGGCAACTGTCAGTTTCCACAAAGCCAAAGATCTCCCCAACATCATCTACAGAAGTAACAGACCGACAGTTTGTCATCATATGTTCAGAGAAACAAGCTCGGGTAAAGTCTTTACTAAATCCTGTAAATCAGTTTCATTGTGGTACAGTTTGCCTTTATCATCTAGTTATCGCATATGTTCAAGAAACAAGTTTTGAGTACTCAATATTCATATTTCAGTGAAGTCATTGCAAATGTTTTCTTCATTTGGTAATATGATAACTGTTGTGATGTTTTTTTATGCTCCTATAATGCTATATAAACTGTAATTAAACCTTAACAAACATATAATAAATTAATGGAAATTTATCATTAAAGTAATAGAATATTGGTTCAAGATATTTTTTATTTGAAATAAATATTACTTTGATATGGTAATAGTACATTGTGTCTCAATGAATTCACATCTAAATGTGATTTTGAATATGCATATTAAAATATTATAGCCAAGACTAATATTTTGATTGAATGGAATTGTTAAATTAGGTAAATCAGATTTGTGTAGGGTTACAAATTTGCAAATCCTTATAAACTATGAAACTTTGATGAGGTGCTCTAAACTATAGTGATGGTTTGTCCTGTTTGGACAAATAATATTTGTTTGCATGCAACTAATTCAGTCAAAGATATCATATTATTTTATATAACTGCATTGAAATATGGCTCCTAAACATGCCTGTGGGCATGAATGTTAATTATCTCTTACACACTTGCATGCTCATTTCATTATGTGTTCACATCTGTTCCCCCTATGATCAGTAATTCAAAATGATTACATGTGCCTCTGTCCTTACTGCCCGAGACTTATGAAATGTTTGAAGGCTTTGTTGAGACAAATGAAAATTCATCCATTAAATGGGATAAAAGTGTTTAGGGTATAACGGAGAAGGGTATAGCATAACTGTTCAGATCTTTGCATTTATGAATTTAATTCTTAAAAACATACCCAAGTGAAGTGGAACAAAGAAAATACTAAAATTCTAATAATACAGTTCTAAGAAGAATGATCAAAAGCTCTTTTAACAATGAGGATCATGTTTCTGTTGAGCTTAATAAAATCAGATTTTGTTTTACAAGTTGACAAGTCTACTGATATAAGTGGTAAAGAACAATGCTGTGCACTTGTTTGTTTTGTCCAGGGAAATGAAATTATAAACAATTTTTATGCAGTATTTTTAAAAGAGAGGTTAAGATTTATTTCATGCTATGACTGACTGAATTGGGTACTTTCATGGTTTTCATGGAAGTTATGTGTGGATGTTCACACAGATGACACCCCATCCATCATAGATCCATCAAAGTTTTGTTTCAATTATAAAGAGCAAAATGCAGATATAACCTACCCATTGCTTTCTGCATAGGAAGCCATATTGGACAAACAGTGGGACAGAACTGTCATATTGGTCATTTGTTTTACATCAAATCTCTTTTAATTAGTTGATAAAACTGTTGGTTCACAGTACATGTATTACTATTTAATTTTATGTACAGATAATAGTGGTTATCAAAGGGGTGGGTGGGGGGAATATGAACTCAGGCATATGAAAAATGATATGAAGGAAATAGCAGTGAACATGAACATCTCAGCAGTGAACTGGCAGAAATATTGAGGCACATGAACATCGTGAATAATAGTATGCAAGAATGAAATTAAGGCTCCTTATGTCTTAGAATAATCTACTCTCATTTAAAAAATTTAAGTCTGATTAAACAGAGTTTAGTGGGATAGTCTTGATATTTCCACTGATACCCATAGACAAAGTAAAAGACATCACCAACTTTGTAAAGGAGCATACAGAAGCATAGTAGCACAGTATCCAACATTGTATCTATTGTTGATTACAAAGAGGTAACTGGAAATAGGTAGATCCAGCCTCTATATGACGATAGCCGACAACTACTAAATTCCGAAAAATTTACCATTTTTGTCACAAGTGCTGTGTTTTTGTTCCGTATTTATCACACTTGTGAAATAGTTTGTTGAATAAAACTATCTTCCAACTTTTCATTAATGTATTTTTTATTTCTGAGAGTGAGTGGAAGCGTGTACGATCGCATTAAATTAGGTACAGTAGGCGTGTTTCGATAGTGTGGCAAAAATCTCAATCACCGGTTTTACCATCGTGTTTTGATATACCTTGCAAACACTAAAACGGGTTCCGCTACGATTGTCCAGTCAGAATGTATCTTATATCAAACTAAAGAAAAATGAATGTAGAATGCAACCATGTTAGTTTCGAATCTATATTTTTATTTTTATGTATGTAAAAGTTGATTGAACTTTTTTTGCATGGTTATTTCTGAAAATGTAGATTTTTTTTATATCAGAAGAAAGTAGAAAATCTCTTCTTTAAAATGGTATATAGCATGACAAAGTGGCATTTTCATAGTGGAACCCATAGAGCAGGAAAATGTGCAACCCAAGCATGCACTAAGTAAACATAGGACTAAACATAATTGAAGCGCATGATCGCCATGGCGTTGTCGGCTGTGCTTGTTTCTCTGCTGCGAAAGTAATTCACTAAGTTTAATTAACTATAATTCATGCAGTTGTAAAAATATTTTAATTAATTATCTGGATAATCTTTTAAGGCTATTTGACGGAAATAAAGATCATATCTGAACAGACGTCATTGCATTCGAGATTGTCATGGATGTGAGCGAGAGTCTACAAGTATAGGCCTTCTAAACAGTCGTTATTTATCATTTCTGCTGTAAATTTTATTAACAATGTTTGATAATATCTATCAGACAATGATCACACATTGATCCTAGATCGTTTTTCCCCACAAAAAAACTGGTTTATTAACTAAGTTATGATGGATCACGAATGACAGCCATTTAAATTAATTAATCATAACGGGTAGCGCCAATAGCAACAGCCTCAAATATGCATTAATTATTTAGTTTTTGTGAGGCTATACCACATCATTGTATCTTTTAAGAATTGATAATTAGGTTTAATTATTGTTAGGGTTCATTTTACTTGTAAAAATTTGCCAAGACTTTGAGGGACCATGTTTCAGAATACATAATACTACTGTTTTTATTTCAACCTGCCACTTGGTTTCAATCAGCCCTCCACCCTTATTTTTCAATAATCTTAAATTTTAAAACATAAGACATTAATAAGTGCATTTTAACTACAAATGTCGGCTAATTTTAAGTTGTTATTTCATTATAATTACTTAAACAAGTCAAATGGAACTCAAAATAAGCAAAAAAAGCATTAATATGGTTCATTTTCAGTGTTGGCTCAAAGTGCCATTGCTCAATTTGTGTTTTTTTCTCATTTTTGAGAATCAATAACTCAAAAATTAAGAAATCTATTGCCTCAGAATAAATCAGGCTTCATGTCAGCATTGGATACATGAGGTATGCAAAAATTTAGCTCTGTCAGATAATCAGTTTTTACTTTAGGGTGATGCAAAAATGGTAAAGTGAAAAATACGTGTAAAAAGCATTTTTTTCCCATTTTTGAAAATTGCGTAAAACAAAAGTAAGAAAGATTAAGCAACCATTTTTTGTAAACTGACTTCTTTCACCATGATTGTTATATGGTGTAAATTTCATTCATTTCCAAAAACTTTGAAAAAATAGCTGGTTCTACCTATTGGATAAGAAACACAGTTATGCCTCTTTTATCTGATTGACATTTTACAATAATTGAAGAACAGTTAAACTTCTATTTCATCTGACCTCAGTCTTCAAATGAAACAAGCTTATATACCTCTAGGCACATTTTGGATGAGTATTCTAAACTTATGAAACATCCTTGTAGTAATTTTGATGTAAGTTTCCAACATCCTCTTTTAAGAGTTGGAATTTTCAACATTTACAAGCATTAAATGGAAAATAAATGTGTTGAATGTAAAATAAGAGTCTTTTCCTCTCAGTGTATCCTAATATCTAAGAAACCACCCTAAAGCACCAAGCTCTTGCATCATATTAAAATAATTTTATTAAGACAAGTACATTATATATATAAGTACATTACAAGTACAAGTATATTTTATTTTACAAAAATAATATCTTGTGTTTGGATTAATTGTGTTCAGGTATATGTTATAATTGTTTTAATGTTTTTTTATATTGAATTGAGAGCAGTTTTCTTATTTCACAATAGCCCCAAATTATTATGTTTAAATTTTTTAATCTGTAGAGTAACTCTCCTTTTTCACTGGGTATGTCAGCCACAAAATTAAAATTATTTTTTAAGTGTGTCATGAGTTCAAAAAGACTGAGAACCACTACAGAGATAATAGCTATGATAAATAATTATAGCAATAATTGTTGCACTATTTTTATTGTTGTAATTCAGCATATTATAAAGCATTATATTAGATAATGTAATAATTTATCACAAGAGTAATTGTTACACTATTTTTATTGTAGGTGATGTCTCTTCCTTCTCAGACATGTGCATACAAGGTGAAAGTTACTGAGACATCTTTTGTAGTACGTGCAGAAATAGTTTCACTAAGGGGTAAGTAATGAATAGTGTTCTTAAGGAGTAAGTCATGTACAGTTTTGTATTGTGTTCTTAATCAAAGGAGTAAGTATGAATGGTGTTGTGTTCTTATCTAAGTCGTAAATTGTTTTGTTTTGTGTTCTTATCTAGGGAGTAAGTCATGAATGGTGTTGTGTTCTTATCTAAGGAGTAAGTCATGAATTGTTTTTGTATTGTGTTCTTATCTAAGGAGTAAGTCCTGAATGGTGTTGTGTTCTTATCTAAGGAGTAAGTCATGAATGGTGTTGTGTTCTTATCTAGGGAGTAAGTCATGAATGGTATTATATAAATGGTTTCTTATCTAAGGAGTAAGTCATGGTATTATGTTCTTATCTAAGAAGTAGGTTATGAATGGTGTTGTGTTATGTTCTTATCAAAAGGTTATGGATGATGTGGTATTATTTAAGGAGTAAGTAATGAATGATGTTATAGTGTGTTCTTATCTAAGGAGTAAGTCATGAATGATGTTGTGTTGTTTTCTTGTCAAAAGGAGTAAGTTATGAATGGTGTGTTGCATTGTTTCGAAAGGAGTAAGTTATGAATGATGTATTATGTAAGGAGTAAGCAATAATAGTTTTGTAGTGTGTTCTTATCCAAAGAGTATGTCATGTATGGTGTGTTGTGCTCACATCTAATTATAATCATTAATGGTGTTCTAATCTAAGAGTAAGTCATGAATGATGTATTCTGTATTCTCAACTATGAATGGTACATTCTTATCTAAGGGTAGTTTGTTAATGGTACTTGGTTCTTATCAATGGGTAAATCACAAATAGATATATTCTTATCTAAGGGTAGATTGTTAATGGTACTTGGTTCTTATCAATGGGTAAATCACAAATAGATATATTCTTATCTAAGGGTAGTTCATAAACGACACCCTGTTCTTATCTATGGGGAAGTATGAACATTGTATTCTTACCTAAGATTAGGTCATTAATTGTTCTGTGTTTTTATCTAAAGATGGGTGTTGTATTGTGTTCTTATCTAAAGGTAGTTATAAATGGTGTTGTATTGTGTTCTTATCTAAAGGTAGTTATGAATGGTGTTGTGCTCTCAACTTGAATGAAAAACATATTTTTTAATTACAGCTTAAAACAGTGAATCGGTGACAGTCAACATTCCCTAATATATTTTCCCTGTGTGTGTGGAACTGGCAGTTGTTTAAGCTTGCTACCAAAACTTGTGTGTGGAATTTTGAAACTGCTGCATAGCATTTTCTAATGAGCCACGGAGACGTGCATCTTATAGGGAACATTGGTGACATTAATCTCTCTCTCTCTCTATGTATATGTATATGTGTGTATCCATCTATCTATCCCTCCCTTCCTTAGTCTTGCTGACCATTGGGGCACCACCTATGACCTAACAACCAGTTTCCTCCATTCCATTCTGTTCCCTGCTAATCTTACAGTATTACTCAGTTTCAGCCCTGTCCACTCTGAGATGTTATCCTCCTATCTTTTCCTCTTTCTTCCTCTCCTTCACCCTCCTTGCACAGTATCTTGCATTAATTGTCTTGGCAAGCACTGTTGATCATGTGACATGCCCATACCATTTCATTTTGTGTTTTTTCACAATGGCCAATAACTCATCATAGGGCCCAATGGCTTGTCTAATTCTGTTTCTCACTTCATCATTTGTGACCTGGTCTCGATACGAAATGCCAAGCAACCTTCGAAAGCATCTCATTTCAGTAGCTTGTATCCTCCTTTCGAGATCCACTGTGAGGGTCCATGACTCACACACACACACACACACACACACACACACACATATAAATGTATGTATGTATATATATAAAATAAAATTTTTATTTTGGGTTTTTCTGGCTGAAGTAAAAAAGGTACTGGACAGATTTTGATCAGACTTTTTCTGTTGTATACCTTAGTTTCCATAGAATCAAGATAGACTATATAACAACATGCTATCCCATAGGGAAGTTCACCAATAGCCCTAAAACTTTGAAAAATTTTCATTAAAATTAAATGCATGTGTGCAGGCCTTAGCTTATATGTCACTGTGACTCATGTTTCACTCAGATTGCATTTGTCTTTCTGGATATATAGTAAATATTGGATTTTGGATTTTGGTGGGTCGCAAATAATGCTGTATAGTTAGATCTTATTTTTCAGTACCTCCCAGAAGGAGATCAAACCTTAATTCAATTTCAATGAATGTTATGTAATGGTAAAAGGTTGTGGGCAGCACACCTACATAGAAATCTTATTGAGGTGAACATATTGACAGGGTGCAGTAAAGGAAAATCAGTGTTCATCTCCTGATGAATATCCCTTATTCTGAATAACTTCCCCTTTGAGTGTAAATGACTGCAGATCCCAATGAGCTTCTGCTTTGTGATGGCGCTTAATAAATCGCAAAGACAGATATTGTAGAGTGCAAACATGGTCCTTCATTCCAACTGCATCTCACAGGGACAGCTATATATCATGAGCTCTGGGGTCAACAGTAGCAACAATTTCTTTGTTTTCACTCCAGATAACAAGACCCACAATATTGTATACAAAGAAGCACTTGGATTAACCTTTGTAAATTAACAAAAATTTATAGTTAACCATCTATATTCTGCTGACATTATGCAAATGAAGCTAGTTTTCAATAAAAGTACTCTTACCTGTCATAAGTGATGAAATTAAAAATAAATTATTATGATGAATGTAACAGTTGGGTCGATGCATGGCAAAAGTTGGAAAATTGCAGAATCTGTATAATGACAAGCATAATTTTTTAATTTAATGCTCTTTTGCAATTTAAGAAATTAAACCCTGTTAAATAACCACATTATTCAAAATTTTTATAAGCACCAAAACAATTTACTATAATGCTTTTATTTTGCAAGATTCTCAACATTTTCATAACCAAAATGCTAATGTACATTGAGGAATTTTTCATCACTGTTTCATTTTGAAGTGCTGTAAACAAATGTTCATTAAGATCAGAGGGAACAGACATGAAGATCTTTGGTGGTCACCTGTATATTCATGGATACTACAAACAACACAACAATTGAGGTCAACCACTTCTGGTAGCTTGTACAAACCTCCAGAGGAAGAGATTCCTCACATTTAATTCGATAAAGACAAATCTTATGATTACAAATGATGAATCTTACACAAACTGAAGAGGATAAGAAATGACACAAGGTGAAAAAATTTATAAAATATTTATATAAAGAAAAATAAACAATAAAAGGAAAAAAACAGCAATCAATATACAATATTATGTCTCACCTTATTTAATGTTTCACAGGAGTCAGTGTAACTATGAAGTTCCCACAAAATCTTGTGTATATACACCAAGAAATGAGTTTTATGAGTGTTTTCTCATAAATTATGTTTTAGTAATTTTGTTTAAATATATAAAATAGATAATAATAATTACAAAACTAGCTATGATGCCAATTTAATTTATTTTAGAAACAAAAGTTGATCACTTCAGCTATCTATATTTTTTTGGTTACTTTTCAGACAGTGTATGTTTGATGTGCTACATTGCTAATGGACACATTGTGGCATTCAGTCTGCCAAGTTTAAAGCCATTGTATGATGAGGATTTTCTACCTCTTACTGACTACAGGTAAGAGAGTATGTTTGTGCATATGAAATATTTAAATATTTTATTCAGTCTGTACAGTTCAGTGCCATGGTCAAATAGATTTTCAGTGTGGGGTGTTTGTTCATGTTCATATCTGTTGCATTCAGTCATCTGTTAATTAAAAACATTGTTAGATGAAATCTCTCTCTCAGTGTGGATTTGTATGTTTAATGTTATTAAATTCTTGGTCGCTTTCAGTCTCTAATATTGCAAGTGTCCAGATAATTAATGAAATAACAAAGGAAAGGTGTTTTTGTTTACAAGCATTTGTTTGTATGTTTTAATAACATTTGCAAGATTATAATAAAATAGCAGCATAAGTAGTTAATATAACAACAGATATACAAACATCTGTTTAGTTATGGCTTAGGCTCAAATTTTTTGTGTACTCCACCCGTTTCACACCAAACATCCAAACTTTGATCATTTAATAATTAATAATTACTTATGCATATTCAAAGACAAATGTATACATGCAAGTAAATATAAACACTCTAGAGGGGTGTAGTCTCAAACTTTGGAGTCAGAGTCAGGACATTTTTATCAACTCCTCGACTTAACTACACAGCCCTGCTTCTTACCGGAATACTATATAAATTGTATGTTAAGTAACATAAGCCATCTTTGTAGATCTTGATAATAATAACTCAGGTTATTTATTTATGGTAGTTAGATTACCAATAATGAAAATAATGAAATTATTTGTATTATTTATTCAGCAAAGTCAGATTAATCATTAGTAAAATAAATTACATGATTTTATATTTCAATTTGATGCCATATTTCCTTAATTAAAAGTATTTGTACATGTTTATATTATCTTTATTTCTTTGCTTTTCAGGGTGGCACGCACATTCTGCTTCAGTAACAATGGTCATGCATTGTACTTGTGTTCTCCCACAGAAGTCCAGAAAATTACTTACTCTGCTGAAATTGCGTAGGTTTTATATTACATTTTAAAAATAATTTGCACGCATATTAGTGCTTCTTTTAGAAAATATAATCGATGCATTTAAACACAGATTAGCCATAGCTTGATATATCCTAATTTCTCAGTTATAGTTATCTAACTATGCAAATTATCTATATCTTGATTGTGTATTTATTTGGCAATGCTGAATTTCTACGTCCTGATTTCCTTGTATATCTAAATAATCTTACAGATTATATATATCCTAATTAGCTGAATATTATTTGGCAATGCTGTCTGTGTCCTGATTTCCTTTGTATATCTAAATAATCTTATGGATTAAATATATCCTAATTGTTAGTTTCAAGTGTCCTCTAGCATACTGTAGAATGTTTCATCAGCCACTGTTCTCTCGAGACTAATTTGGGTACTCCTTCACCATATTAGTTTCCTCAAGCAGAACAACAATTAATCAATTTCCAGTAACTTCCTTGTATCAGAAATTCCACGATATATTCGAGCATACTTTGCCACCATACGTCAAACAGAGTGCAGTGTATCCTTACACTTACACACTGAGAGTAGAGACTTCTTGAATCTACCATGGCTGTAGTGGTTTATAAATCAATAACTGGAAAATTTTAGGGGGAAAATGCTGCTTCTTCCATTAAGTTAATGGCAACTTTTCATGACTGGACCTCTTCCACACCAGATTGAAAAGAGATTAGAAAATACATTCTTTTTGTCAGGTAAACTTTGATATCATCCAATTGGCTGGTCTCGTTCTTGTAAATCTTAACCATTGGATAATAAAAACTACTCGTCTAAAACTGGTTTAGATTACATCAGCAAATTCTAGCATATTCTTTACCTGAGTTGTTTATTCCAACTAAAAGATATTATCACAAGCAGTGCCCAAGGTCGGGTCATGTTAACATTGACAACAAAGATATAATTATTAAGTATAGAAATAGGCAAATTTACTCTGCCACACAGACATATCTTGTTGATAGTTTGTTTCATGCAGATCCTACTTCTACTATTACCTGTTTTTTGTTTGTTTCAGTGAAAATCTGAGTGAAATGCTTGGAGATCTTTTCCTACCATGTGACACACCAGAGGCCCCAAAACAGGGTTTTTTCAAGAATCTTTTTGGTGGTGGCTCTTCTAACTTGGATAGAGAAGAACTTTGTATGTTGCCTTTCTATGACTTCATACGAATGGTTATTATGTTAAATTTAATTCATGAATGAGTTATGATGTTATATATATGCTGTAAAGGGTCCATAGATAGGCCCTGGGATTTGGGGGGAAAGTCAAAAACAACATAAATTTCAAAAATAAATGTTTTGCAATACACGAGCAACCCTCAAAATTCCACTTGCAAGCTCACAATTTGTGAGTGGAAAATTTTTATTTGCGATTTCAGAAAATAAGTAGGGTAAGGCAATATTTTTTTCACAAGAAATCATTTGATTTTCTATCTACTTTTAATTATTATTTAATTACTGGCAATCAGTTTAACTGGTGTTTTAGGTTAGATGCGAGCCGCGATTGCCCAAAACATCGAATTATAATAACAGTAATAATGTACTTATACGCTTTGAATGTGTGCCATGCGCGGGGCAAGAGGCATGCATTTTTAGAGGTATATCCACCCCTTTGGGTGTATTGTCTACTGTGCATCTGTAACAAAGTAACTAAAAAATATTCTAATGAGTTCAGATTCAGAAGAGTCGATTGCACATAGCCAATGTGGGTATCATGTGTTGTGTGTTACTCTCTGTGCACTTTGTTTTAGGTTCATTCTTTTTTATTTGGGAGTTTCTCTGTGCACAGATTGGCTTTGTTTTAGGTTCATTCTTTTTTATTTGGGCATTTCTCTGTGCACAATGGAAGTGGCACATAACTCATGTTTTGTCTGTTTTTAGAAATGGGTTCCGGTCAGTTTTTAGTTTAGTTTTAAAGTAAGGTTAGGGTTAGTATTAGCTGTAAATAAAAAACAGAAAATAAATGCATATACAAAAATTGCTTTTATTTAGATTGATATTTTCATTAACTTTTATTTCCTCATTTAGTTTTTGTTTCTGCTATTTTTTTTTTAGTGTAAATATTGCAGTAAAAATATCATCAATTAACACTTTGTATGTACATGTAAATTTGGTCCTTTGAATTTATGTATACATGTTATTTTAAACACAACAATTGTGTGTAAGACATTGAGACTTCCAGTTGTATGTGGACCGCCTTCCTTTTCATTTAGTGTTCATTTAAATCTTCATTGTCTTATTTGTCACACACTTCTGTAGCTAGTTAAAAAATCAAAAGAATTAAAATCTGCAACCTAATAACTGACAATAAAGCAGTAAAAAAATTTTTTTTAAAAAGTATTACTGAAAACAATTGCAAGGAACAATCATTGCCCAGCATAACGTAGCAAGTCAGTGAATCTGAAAAAATCTCTTCTTGAAAACCTGATGGTGTTGTACCTTGACAAGTGTACTGTGAGTTGGAAAAGGTTGAAAATCGCTGAGATATTTGACATTTTAGTATCATGGAGCCAAATGTTAATGCATACACTGATATTTCTGTATGTTTGCAGTTAAATAGCAAACTAAAATAACAATAAATTCTTATCTTGTATATTAGGTCAATTTTCTTTGCATTATAATTATTATATTTAATTTGTATTAACTGAAAATGAAGTAGATTTGATGTAAGGTAGGTGAATCTGTGGTGCCTATATGGAAAACTGCTTGTAGTTTAATTACATCTGGTTCTCAGTTTACACAGATTTCATTTGCTTGCTTTTTGATTGTCACTAATTTTATCCTTTTGAAAAATGTACTGTGATATCTTTGGGAATAATGTAGTGTGATCTGAATGCATAAAATATGCTGGGATATCTCTGAGAATAATGCAATGTCAATGAAATGTTATATGTAACTGGCATTTCTTTTGGAAATTTGTAGTAAAATGAGTGTTAAATGTACTGGGATATCTTTTGGAAATTTGTAGTAAAATGAGTGTTAAATATACTGGGATATCTTTTGGAAATTTGTAGTAAAATGAGTGTTAAATATACTGGGATTTCTTGTGGAAATTTGTAGTAAAATGAGTGTTAAATATACTGGGATATCTTTTGGAAATTTGTAGTAAAATGAGTGTTAAATATACTGGGATTTCTTGTGGAAATTTGTAGTAAAATGAGTGTTAAATGTACTGGGATATCTTGTGGAAAATCATTGTGAACAGTACATTTATTACAAAACTGGTTCTATTCCATGCTGGAATGTGATAATTATCAAAGCAGACAGTGGTGCAGGGTATGTTGTTAATCAGTCTTTTGTGTGTGGTCACTAACAAAGCAGCTAGTTGTACAGGGTATGTTGTTATGCAATCTTTATCTTTGTGAGTGGTCACTATCAAAGCAGCTTGTTGTGCAGGGTATGTTAGTTGCTGCATAATTTTGTATCTGTGTGAGTGATGTTTTTTGTGTTAGTATCCCATTTCTTTTGTGTTTATAACTAACTTTTGGCTCCTATCATAAAAAATGCCATCTGCCTGGTATCTCTCAGCACAAGAAACTTCCAAAGGTGATCACTATTAGTGAGAAATTGTACATTGTAAGTGGAAGGAAAAGCTGTATGTATCTATTAGGTTTGAGGCATCCATTTTCATGAACTGCAAGGCCAGCTTAAATCAAGAAATATTTTTTGTTTTAAACAAAAAATAATTAAAAGAGTTGGTACTTGTAAATTTTCCCAAGCAGGTTACTCTGCAAATAGATGCTATACATTCACTTTCTGTCACATCAAACTAGATGCTATATATTTTATTTTCTATCACAATAAACTTTGTGTGTGTGTGTATGTGCAATATATCTTATTGATCTGTAGTTGGTGAGACAAGTGGGAAAGCATCTAAAAGAAATGCAAAACATTTTGTGTGTGTGTGTGTGTGTGTGTGTGTGTGTGTGTGTGTGTGTGTGTGTCTGTGTGTGTGTGTGTGTGTGTGTGTGTGTGTGTGCGCGCGCGCAATATATATTGTTTTCTTTGGTCTATAGTTAGTGAACCAAGTGTCAAAGCATCCAAAAGTAAAGTGTGTGTGTTTGTTTGTGTACACAATATATCTTATTGTTTCCTTTGGTCTGTAGTTGGTGAGACAAGTGGTAAGGCATCTAAAGGACTAGCAAAACACATTCCAGGAGCAGGAGGCATGCAACATTTGCAACAGCAGACTGGGGCTGTTGGGGGCGAGTTTGCTCGGACCCGACAGGTTGATTATATTTTTTTATTATTTCTTTTGTATTGTGGATGTGATTGTGAGGGAATACAGAAAATATATTTTGTATTCTTAAAAGGAATATAAAATGAGTTACTATGGAAAATTTCAAAATACAATTTATGTTAGTGATTCTTACCCAAGTCTTGTGGAAATTAACTTTACTGACATTTTCAACTGCTGGAATCAAGTAAATAATTATTGTTAGTCTCAGTTTACTGTAAAATAAAATAATGGCTAAATTTGAAGCTCTTAAAATGAATTTTATAATATTTATTATCTTTTCTAAGTTTATTTTTCCAGCCTACAACCAGATGATAATGCTATAGAAGATGACAGGTTCTAGCTCATGTAAGCTAAGGTTTTAATTTAGAGACTTACTTCCCTAAAAGAGAGAGAAGGCATTGGAAACCTTAGGCCAAGGTATGTTCCTGATTACCATATAGGTTAGGATTATGCCAGGATTGTGCTCTTTGTATACAGGTTAGACTTGTCAAGCCAGGATTGTGCTCTTTGTATACAGGTTAGACTTGTCAAGCCAAGATTGTGCTCTTTGTATACAGGTTAGACTTGTCAAGCTAGGATTGTGCACTTTGTATACAGGTTAGACTTGTCAAGCTAGGGTTGTGCACTTTGTATACAGGACAGACTTGTCAAGCCAGGGTTGTGCACTTTGTATACAGGTTAGACTTGTCAAGCCAGGGTTGTGCACTTTGTATACAGGTTAGACTTGTCAAGCCAGGGTTGTGCACTTTGTATACAGGTTAGACTTGTCAAGCCAGGGTTGTGCACTTTGTATACAGGTTCGACTTGTCAAGCCAGGGTTGTGCACTTTGTATACAGGTTCGACTTGTCAAGCAGGGTTGTGCACTTTGTGTACAGGATAGACTTTTCAAGCCAGGATTGTGCACTTTGTATACAGGATAGACTTGTCAAGCCTGGATTTAATTCTAGTATATTGTATTTAAAGATTCATACATTATGGCATCTAAAAGCATGTTGGCTAAAGATCTTGCAGCTGGTGCTCAGCCAAAGAACCAGAAGCACATAAATGATTATATTTCTGAATACAATCCCTCTGTGGAACAAAGACTCAAAATCAGTTGACGTATTATGGACGTTTGAGAATGTACCAAGAAATGTTTGAGCAAATTAGGAGACAATGGCGACAGTTGCCAATCAAATAGTTTTTAAAAAAATAAACAACCAACCAGCAGCAATCATCTGCTCAATTTGAACACTTGCACAAACTGGCCCATACTAGAGCCAACCACTTGCACAAACCTGGCCCATAATCTCTTTAGCTGAAATTCTACTCTGATGATGCCTCACTAGTGTTGTCATGGGAAGAGGAAGAATAGTCATCACAAGCATGTACATATACTAAGCCACTATTCCTCATTTCATAGTTCATGATATGGGTGTGATTTTTGCTTTTTTATGCTACCATCAGAATTGGTCCCCTACTTACGATGTAAAACACATTTAATTAATTAATTGATGAAATACTTCTATCATGATTTATCTAGAAGTCACTCGTGTTTAAATTCAGGTAAAATAACTCTATTGTTATTTTTTTTAAATGGTTAAATTGTCATCCATCTAGCTGCCCAATCTTTAGAATATAAGGGTTAATTAAAATATTTCCTTTATAATTTTGTTAAATGATAATTTCTTTCTGTTGTTAGTTTTTTTTGTGGCCAAATGATTAACTATTTCTGCCTTCTTGACAAAATATATGCAGTTGGTGACAGAGCGAGGGGAAAAGCTTGGAGAGTTGGATGATCGATCTGCTCAGATGATGAGCCAAGCTGAAAACTTTGCCCAAGCAGCTCATCAGGTTATGCTCAGGTACAAAGACAAAAAGTGGTACCAATTCTAGCATTTTTATACATAGTGGACTCCTTTCTGCCAGTTTATTGGACTCACTCTTTCCAGTATTCCTGGAGCTTCCAATCCTCAACTGACTCAACTTGGATCCCTTGCAGCCCTCTTTACCATGCTTGTTGCCTCACCTGACTATTTCCAGGAATCTTCCTCACCATTGAGGAACTGTGCTGCTCCAATGGAAGCCAACATATAGATGCAAATTAGGATGGAGTGGATTTGCATTATCATGTAGGCCTGGATCAATCTTGGCCACTGACTAGATGCATATATTTGACATCTAGACTTTGTGTGCTGACTTGATTTAACTGCTCCAGGACCTTGATATTAGCTGATATGGTAGTAACACACACTGTTGTTTTGCAATGGATGGTGCACTCTCTTCATATGAAGACAAAAGCAAGCTCCGTTGATGGAAACAAACTGAAGAGCAGAGAAGCATTGAAATGTTTTGTTTTAAATCTTAGTCCAGCAATTTGTGGTTAAGAATACCACTGTGAATATTAATCCCTTGATGCTTCACCTATCATGTCATCATGACACTCTTGCCTTGCTTGTCAGCGCAAGATTTGCTGCTTTGTTGATGTAGCACCATGCTATCTCATTCATTTTGCTTGCTGTATTGCAGGGAGTGTTTGGAAGAAGTTGAACTGCTGAAAGATTACATGCAAAGTGCATGCAGACAGAAACAAGATTTCTCATTTTGCTTACTGTATTGCATGGAGTGTTATGAAAGAAAGCTGAACTGCTGATAGACTATTGCAGTGTGTTTACAAATAGAAGAAAGATTATTCATTGCTGTTTTATTACCTGCAGGCTGTGACTGCCCAACCAGTCACATCTACCCAGAGTGGGCATATCAGCATTTCTTTCTAGTCTGTATGCACTGGTTGAACCTGAATTTCTACTGAGTTTGCTGAGTTTGTATCAACACTTGGTCAGTCAGTCATGCAACCAAGAAATTCCAGTATTCTATCTGTCTACCTGCTTGCCTGCAAGTCTGCAAATTCATTTGTCTGGAGCAGGAGCAGATTTGCACACCTTTGATGATGATAATGATAATTTCTGTGATGTTTCTCTTTGGCATTAATGCCATTTCACCATTTATAGGTTCTCTATTGGACAAAACATTTTATTATCACTTATAAATTTATTTGTGTTATTATAAATGTATCACTCTGATTTTTTAAAATTTAAATTTCTTCTGAGCACATAGAAAATACAAACTGATGTCAAAAGTGATTTGCCATAAAAGAAGTAATCTTGATGAAAACTATAATTAATTTCCTAAGAGTTCCCTATCAGAAAGATGATGTTTATCAAAACTGTTATTTATTTATTGAAAGAGGAGACACAGAATTCAGAATTGTGTGTGTGTGTGTGTGTGTGTGTGTGTGTGTGTGTGTGTGCGTGTGCGTGCATGCATGTGGTAGAATTATCCCAAGTGTGATTGAAGTTAATTCAGTAGAACAAAATTGACTTGATGAGAGAATGCAATTTTTATTCTCCATTGGTGGTGGTAAATTAGAGGTCTGTAGCAGCTTTTATGATTTAACAATTTTTTATTATTACTTTAATGCATGTTGCAGAACATTTTCAGTGGCTGCTAGTATTTAAATGTAATACAACCACCATAATAAGTATGTCACATTTTCTTTGTGATATGATTGACAACACCCTAAAAGTTATTATTAACTGTTTAATGTTTATAATAGTCCCTCTTTATTCGTGGTGTTTTCTCTGTCTTTATTAATGTTAGTAACATGAGGAAGATTGGTTCTCTCACAAACACACATAAACATGCTTTGTTGACAGACGTCTAGTCTGGACTAGTTAAATAATTTGTTTTTGATTTTTAAAATAATTTTTGCTGTTTAATGGAAGAAAAGAACTTTTTGTTGCTTTTGAGGACTTGCTCTCTTTAATATTAGCATTGTTTCAGACTTCTAGTTAATATTTATTAATACATCCAAAACTGATAATGACCATATCTGACACTTATAGTCAAAAGCACTGAAACACTTCTACTTTAGAAAATCACCTTTTAAAAAAAAATCTTTATGTTGATTACATTTTTATCAGTCACTTAAATATTTACAACAAATACTGATTCTATGATTAAACATTATTGTACAGTATCAAGTATCCATGCCAATTATATCTATGAAGGAACAGTTTTGATTAAATAAATCAAAACTTGACAGCAGTGAGTTTTAAAATTGCAAACATAAAATTCAGATTGATTTTTTAAATTTAAATTTTTTTATTTTTACTAATTTATTTATTTGTTTTTATTTTTATTTATTTATTTAATTTTTATTATTATTTTTATTTTTTTATTTATTTATTTATTGGGGGGGGGGGGGGCTATATTTTGGGCATATATTCTTAGTGACAACATTACTAACTGCTAATTCATTAAATGGCTTGGATTTTTATTTTTTTTCCAGTTTTTAAATAAACATTAAAATAGCCTTTTGATAAAGAGATTTTGATGTCATTATTGATTTACTGCATTAGAAAGAATGCTAAAAGTCTCTGGAAAATACATTAAAAATGTTTTGTTGGTTCTTTGAATACTAACGAAACAAATTTTAATCTTGCATTTTGTTGTAATTGCTAGAACTAAACCATCCACATGAAACTTTTGATATTCTATTATCACTGTCACAGCATTATTTCTCTCAAGGGCTTGTACTTTACACACTGTTTCATCTAGTTCACACAGAGGATACATCTTCCATCTACTTCTCACACCAATAAATGAGATACAAGTCTGTCTTGCACTAGATAAAAGTCCATCTACTTCTCACACTGACAAATGACATTACCTCTCACATAGTCAAGTTCACACACTGACATATGAGAAACAGACCTATTTATCTCACTTTATATACAAGTTCATATATTTCTCATATTGACAGAGTAGCTATAATTCCATATATTTTTCACATTGACAGAATAGTTACAAGTCCATATATTTCTCACATTGACAGAGTAGCTATAATTCCATCTATTTTTCACATTGACAGAGTAGCTACAAGTCCATATCTTTCTCACATTGGCAGGGTAGCTACAAATCCATCTGTTTCTCATATTGACAAAATAGCTACAAGTCCATCTATTTCTCATTTTGACAGAGTAGCTACAAGTCTCACACTATATACAAATCAATCTAGTTCTTACACTGACATGATTTACTAGTTAGTTATCTCTGATACTAGATATATTTTCAACTTTGGAAGAGTGTTAAATTACTTCAAAAGTAGAAACACTTAACAGACAAATAAATAAAATCTGTAAGGTCTTTAATATAAGAAAATTCAAAGGTTAGAATTAAGGAGAATGTGTATATTTATTTTTATAATTTGAAAAAATAATTTATTTTCTTGCAAAGGAGAGTTTTTTAAACAGTGGAAAAACAATTTATTTACAAATGAGAATTTACCTAAAGGAAGTGTCTATTATGCTTTATAACTTGATGAATAATTGGTGCATTTTTAGTTCTGGACATTATACATTGAATTCCTCATTGGATTGTTTTTAATTGGCATCATAGCAAAACTATGTCATTAAACAATTAAGTTCTCTTGGTTAATGGTAATATCTATATTTCTCTTTATTTCTTTGAGTTCTATTAGTTAAAGAAACAGTTTAAGTTCTATGTATATATTATAGGTCATATTGATGCATTTTAAAATATGTTTTATTTCATTTCCTTGCCAAAGTAGATCATGAGGATGTGTTCCATATGAATATCACAAGATATATGCATTTAAATTTTAGGTACCACTTCTGTTCTTGTTCCTAACAAGAATGTTCTTTTTTATTCTCTTTTTATAGATGTTATGATGCTGTCTGATTCACTTCTAACCTTGTTCTTAGCTAGAATGTTCTCATTATGTTGTCTGTTAGATTAGTTTGTTATTGCCACGTATTCCAGTCAGTGGGCAGGTAAACCAAACCAGAATTAACTTGTTCACAGCAATCTTTGCAACCATGATAAGTCACCAGCAGAGTAGCTAATAAATGATACTTTTATTTAAGGACATCACTTAACAGAATATTTATTTTAATTTCATCTGTTTCTCTTTTCATTATTGATTATTAGGCTAATAATTTTCATGTTTGAGATTTAGCATATTCATTTAACCTCACTGTGCTTATAATTATTTAGTTTAACACTTCATTTCGTTTAGCGTGTCATGCTGTTTAACACTTCAGTTGGTGTAGGACACCATTCAGTTTAATACTGGTTTAACACTTAATTTGGTTTAGCGTGTCATGCAGTTTATGCTTATGTTGGTTTAACTCTTCATTTAGTTTATCATGTAGAACATCATGCAATTTAGCTCTTTACTTGGTTTATCGCTTCATGTGCACTTAGTTTAACATTGTGCATATGATTATCAGATTTATAGTTTGATATGGTTTTAGCATTGTGTTTATCATTGTCAGGTATAACACTTCATATGGTTTAGAAAATTTCACATGCACATGATTTAGCTTAATTTACATTAGTATTTTTTTACTGCTTATGCATTCCAAAAATGTAAGCTGTTGAAAAGAAAGTTGTTTCATCATGTAGTGTTGAGAGTAGCACAAGTAGTTTTGTGTCATGTTAAAATTCTCTTATAATTTATTTAATTTACTTTCTCACAGTCCTTAATTGATTGTAATTTATGAACTTTCTATTGAAAGAATATTTCCTTTTACTATAATTGAGAATGAAGGACTAATTGAGATCAGCATGGTTAAATGCTATTGATTTGTTATTTTTTTGCTGCCATTTTGCTCAAATCTACCAGGGACATGTGTCTTTGGGTTACATTCCAGCTTACACCACATGTATGTTGTGGGACCAGACTTATTCTAGTATTAACTGCAGTAAGTAATCAATGCATGTAAAGAGATCCATTTAAAAAAGTCACAACTGCATTAAATCTTTCTATCTCCTCATCCCTCCTGGAGTTTGTAAAGTACATTTGACTTTTTTTAACACCACAAAGCAGTTTTACTTTCAGCTACTTTCACTTTGTTTTTTTTACTAGTGACATTAAAATGTCAAGTAAGCAGAAAGCATGCATAGTGACATTAAAATGTCAAGTAAGCAGAAAGCATGCATAGTTACATTAATATGCCAAGTAAGCAGACTACATGCATAATGACATTAAAATGCCAAGTAAGCAGAAAACATGCATAGTGACATTAATATGCCAAGTAAGCAGAAAACATGCATAGTGACATTAATATGCCAAGTAAGCAGAAAACATGTATAGTGACATTAATATGCCAAGTAAGCAGAAAGCATACATAGTGACATTAAGATGCCAAGTAAACAGAAAACATGCATAGTGACATTAATATGCCAAGTAAGCAGAAAACATGTATAGTGACATTAAGATGCCAAGTAAGCAGAAAACATGCATAGTGACATTAAGATGCCAAGTAAGCAGAAAGCATGCCCCAGAGTTTTTCCTTTGGAGACAATAGGATGTTGAGTAAAAACACACAGAGCATATCCACATTTCATTTATCATTGACAATAGGAAACAAAAACAAAAAGCATGACAAAAGTTTCTTTCACCAGTGACAGGAGGGTGTTTAATAACAATACAAAGCATGTCCAAGTTTCTTTTACTAGTGACAGTAATATGATGATTAGAAAAAATACATTTATATTAAAATTACCAGTATGTCCAAATGATATTTTTACATTATAAAGTATTTGAAAACTAAAATAAACACATTTTAAAGTTAATCTTAAAAGAGAAATAGTCTGCTTTATTTATTTATTTTTTTAAATAACTTTTTTAGCCTTGGTGATAACAGAAATAATTTTTAAAATGATGTTTAATAATCAGATAATTTTGATTTCTTTCTAAATCTTGTACACAAAAATTGAGTAGTAAATGTGTCTTTAATTGTATCTCTAGTATATAAATAAATATTTACCACCCTGGAATAATAATAGTGAGATGACAATGCCTATTCTATCAGTTATGATTATTAATATTAATTAATCATCCATAACTAATTACAAGTGATGAGAATCTTAATTTATGTTATTAATAATTCTCCAGAAGACACCACTCATCTCTCGCACTTGGCGGATATGCGGGCGCTATAAACGTTTCTCTCTTCCACAACATTAAAGACAAGCATTTACTGTCACACAATATTTCCATATGTGGAAAACTTCTTACTAAAGGAGAAGATAAATCCATCTTTTAATCTATATTTAGCGAGGCCCCCATCCACCCACTTCTCTCCAACATATGGTATCAATATGTGTAGCAAGGTCAATAAATTTATTAAATAAACAATCAAATATACAACATATAAATATAATCAAAAGAATGTTTTGACATTTACATCACTTCACAACAATATTCGATTAACGCTGGACAATTGTTCAGTTTATCCTAGCATAGATATTAACCAGTTTAAGAGATATATATATATATAAAACCAAGTTTATGGATGTCATCATGGAAATGAGAGTAGAGTTTCAGAGAAATAATTAAAGTCAATGTACATAACCTTTTCAAACATGGCAGTGGTTGCTGGACCATGCTCACAATCACGCATTTGTAACAAGTCACTGTCTCTCTTATTCAGACAACAGACGGTGCCACATGCCCCTTCTAGGCACATTACACAACTATTCCAAAATCTCTGATGCACTCACAAGACACAACATGAAGAATCATCTAGAATTTCACACGCACTATCAAACACATCAGGAGGAATGTTCCTGAATTTTCGTGTACGCTACTCAAGTAGACACTGTTCAAAATAATCTTCATGAATTCTCGAGACCAAACTCAAACCACCATTTCTGCCCTATTGGCTCTTGAATGGAGTCAACAGAAATCAACTTACAGCAACACATTTTACTGATAAGTTGATGACAACGCTGAATTCACACACCAGTGTGAACAAGTAATCCCTGCTGCTTGAAGCAAAAGGATGAAAAGGCCTGCTTCTCTGCAAAAGTCAAATTAAGGCAGCACTAAATTTCAGGCATATTTCACTCTAAACTCCTTTCTCTCTTACAATTCTCAACTTACACATCCTGCAACAATTTAGTTCGCCCAATACACACATTATAAGAAATATAGCATCGATTCAAATTCACAGTATAATGTACAGTATAATCAAATAGTAAACATAGAATTAATGGTTCAATTACATAAAGCATTTTCCAATTCAAATCATAGATCTAACATATGTACGAAATATTTTACATCCATTCTTTCTTTATCAGTCAGTTACCATAAGCTAATGAATGCCTTTATGACCAGACTCGAATTATGTTCAAATTCAAAGTGATTAGTATAGAGTACTTCTTCGACAAAGAAACTTTCAATCCATCCCCACTGGATGAAGTTGTTATGAACATATGTGAGACTATTAGTCAGAAAAACTATTCATCAGGTTGGAACTGGTTTGGATTGCATAAGCATTTTTCTAGCATAGTCTCCACCTGAGTTGTTTACTCAGTCTTAAAAATATCATCATAAGGAGATCCCAAGTTCAGGTCACTTTGACATTTAACAATTTATATAACAAGTTTAGAAATAGGGATAGGCAAATTTACTCTGCCACAAATAGTATTTATTCCAAAAGATCAATGGACATTCAGTCAGTGATTAAAAAAAAAATAAAAAGTAATCACTGACAAATGTATACACTTAATAGAGCATCAGTTTGGATGAAGATCAGCCTTGATTGTGGTCAGATCACCAATGTGGAATTTTCATTTTCTAATTTATTCTTTATTTCTTTATATTTATGACAGTAATTAAAACATTCATTTTATATGTCCATGGAACCATAGTGCATATGCACACATGCAAAGGCTTCAGAAAAAAAGCACTTTTCATTAACTATAATATATAATGGATGTATTGCACAGTTTTAATTGAATTTTGAGTTTTATGTTTTGTTCATTTATTTTTTTTAAAAGAAACTTCAGAATACCAGTACAATTTAGGAGTTTAGTATGGATAATTGATGTTTCATTCCCAAACTTGGTATAATGCAGCTGAGACAGAAAGGAGTTCTGTATGAGAATTGTGCATTGTGTTTGTTGTAGTATTTTCCCATGCAAAGAGCTCTGTATATTTGTTTATATAAGGTTTGGAGTATGATACCTGTGCAAAGAGCAGTGCCTGTTTGTTTTTATAATTGTATCACATTTTTTAGTGTTATCCCAGTGCAGAAGAGATGTGGAAGATGTACAGAGATTAGGTAGTAAAAAATTGTTTATGTAAATAAATTCTCCTGCACTTCTTTGAAAAGTAGCAATTTATATTTTTAGTCTGTATTTGCCAGTGCAAACATTAATCACTGTAGCCATTTAAAAGTGAGACATTTTTTAAAGATTATCCTGATACACAGAATGTTTTTACCTGGCACATATCCCATTACAGACAAATAATTGATGCTTGCTAGCAGATTTGTTACAAGATACATTTGTTTCAATTTTGCCATAAGAACACTGGCAAATATTGAAATAATATTTAGAAAAAACAACAAATGTTTAGTAAATTGGGTATTTAACCAAAGTATTTATTAGTGTGCTATGATGTACATACAGTAACTTGTATTTGATTAACAGATTAGTATGTGTGTGTATATTTCATTAGCATATATTACTTCTGGTTGTTGTCCAGTTTGACAGTAACAATAAAAAATAGACATTGACTCAGTGACCTTTGTGGTTTACCAATACATGTGGCTAGAAATCTTCCCAAAATATTCATTATGCTACATACCGGTTTACAATTGACTTGTTCTCCATCCAGTTGTCCTTAATTTTCTTTGAAGTAAGTGATTTTATACCACTGGTTTACGATTGATTCATCTCTATCCAACTGTCTTGAATTTTCTTGGAAGTGATTATTTCTCCTGTTGTGATAGACTGGCACTTGCAATACTGCTGATCTCATGTGGCATATGTGCTCTTCTCTTTTCTTCAACAACATGTAAATTAAGAAAAGATTCATTTATGTTGTTCTCAAATAAAATGTTTAGTCTAAATGAATTACTTTTTTTTCTAATTTTATACCTACAGTTTATGTCATTTGTCAGCAGTGTGATACATTCTTCTTTGTTGTTTTGTCTGTCTTCATCCATTTCTTTGACTTCAAGAAAATATTTCTTTTCTTTAATATATATACTTTTTATTTGTGTGAATTATGTACAATGAAATGAAAATAAATTTTGTTCCTAGTGAAGTATGTCAAGTTGCAAATCTTTGTTGGTTTGCAATATGAAACATTTTACATATACTTTCCTTGTTTGTAGTAGCAGTATGGGAAATAAGTGCAGCATAGTGGAAGACTTAAAAGTATTTCAACATTTGGTAGACTTTTTTATTAGAGTGTTCTTTCTGTCTTAATGTTCATATGTCTTGTCATTTAAAACCTTTACACATTATCATTTAACATGTTTTTGTCCATCACATGATTTAACACTATTTTATCTTTCATGTTTGCTTATTCCCCAAGCATTTATTTCTGCTGAGGTGATACATTATTGAAGCACAAAAATAAACATTTCTATAGTTAGCCTAGGTCGGTAAAGTCACTGCAATTTTTTTAATAGTATGAACACTAGAGGAATTTTATGATTCATTACTTAGTAAGGAAAATAAAGGAATTTTATGAATGCTTACTCAGTAAGAGAGAATAAAGGATTTTTGTGATTGCTTACTTAGGAAGAGAGAATAAAGGATTTTCGTGATTGTTTATTCAGTAGGGGAGAGTAAAGGAATTTTATGATTAGCATGGGACTGTGAAAGAAATTATGTATTTAGTTCTAATCAGTAAAGGAACATTAAATCGTATACATTACCTTGAGTAGTAAAAGAAAAATGTTTACATATGCCAGTCTTTTTAAAAATAAATTTTGAAAAATTTTCTGACTAATAAAAAAAAGTATGTAGTGGTTATCATTAATATTGTATTTATTACACACAGTTAGAACATTTGCATTACCATTCTGTTTGTCAAATAAGCATTCATTCATCTCTTTTTGCAAGGATATTGAAATATTTCTTGGTTTATATTTTTCTTTAGATTTAAAAAAAAAAAAAATAAGTGAGAAAATAAAAGCAAGGTTTCTCTTTCTTATTTTTAAAGTGTTAAAGTGCAGCATTTTTTGTTTGGGGGAATTTTTTTTTTTTTAATAGTTGCAAAAAAATGTAAATTTATTATTTTTACTATACTATAAGCAAAAAATTAATTAGTTTAAATAATTATTATTTGTTACACTATGTATATTTCTTATTCTGTTTTATTATATTTTTAAATAATAGTCTACCTGTATAGCAGATTACAAAGGGCAGAATACTCACTTTATTATTTTTGATATTTGTTCCAGGCCAATATCACCCTACTCTATCTCCCTTTAAACATTTATGAACTGTGCCTGTGTTTTAGTATTGTTTTATATACTGCATGTTTAAACAACAGTTTAAAGAACTTTGTTTGTTTTAGCAAGAATGTTAATTAGGAGTTTCTTCATTACTTTTTCATTATATATTGATATTTTTCAATGTTAGCACACTTTGAATGACAGTTAGAATTAACTTGTCCACTGACCTCAACATGCATGATATGAATTCATCATAAAGTCTGTGAACTGATTTGATGAAAGAAAATATAAAACTTGCTCTGTATTGATAGTAGTATTACTTTCTGAGATCTGAAATTTGACATAAATATACGTAAGAATAAAAATCTAAAATTATGCACTTTATATGTTGTGCTTGGCAGTGAAGGGTTTAAAATTTGATAAAAGAATTGATGTTTTTTTGTGAATATAGTTAGTACATTAGGAAAAAAGCAGAATTACTGTTTTATGATGTTTAATTTTTTTAATTATTGTAGTTTGTACCCACATTTAGCTTTAATGCTTGGCAGTGGAGGGTTAAAATTTGATAAAGGAATTAATTTTTTTGTTGTAAGTATTGTTAGTACATTAGGAAATAAGCAGAATTATTATGTTTTATGATGTTTTAATTTTTTTAGTTTGTATTTAGCTTTAACTACAAGATTATAATGTGGTGAATCATTAATGGTTTTGTGACAGTACTCTTGTTTTAATCTTGGAAACTGACTAGAGTCATCACAGATAATCAATCTTTATATAACTTCAGACATTAAAGAATATATTTTGTTTAGACATTTCCAGTACAATGAATTCTATTAAACATTGAGCTTTTTAAAAGCTAGTTTCCTGCAGTTATGCAGTTGATTGGCCTCACTTTGCTCATCAAAAAGAAACTGCTAATTGTTTAGTTAGTGTTGCATTTAATTCTAATTTGGTTTTTATTAAAATTAGTTTGAAAGTTTCACTTTTACTGGTCAAAGTAAAAGAAAATATGTGGCTTAGCAGATCCATGAAATAAGTAGTAAAATGGCTTGTGATATGAAAAGATGGCTATTAGTGGCTGGCAGATTTGCCACGTAAATATTTACAGTTGACTGCATTTAGTCACACATCAAACACTTTTGCTTAATATTAGGCTAATCAGACATTCTAATTCTGCATTTCCTTTAATAAATTTTTGATGGAAACTATTATTAATTTTAGTAGCATTCATTTGGCATGACATTGCACATTTAGATGATGCAGGGGACTTTGTCACTTGGTGAATATCTTATGATTTAGGAACTATCAACCACTAATAATATTTCTTGTGTCTGATGTAGGAACTATAAATCACTAATGATATATCTTATGATGTAGGGTCTATCAATCACCAGTCATACATATATAAATGATAATGTGGGAAATAGTACATAACTAGCAATAGATTGTGTAATGTCTGTCGTCAGTATCAGTGTTACAGAAAGAAAAGTACCTTTTTGAATTATAAGGAATACCTGTTGTATGCCATATTGTTATAATGGAAAGTAGAATACATAAATTTGTATACCTATAAAAATAAAAACTTGTTTATTTGAAGAGTTTGACTTTGAGGAATGTGCTTTAGTCATTTCCTTTGTTTACTCTTATTCTTTGCTATATATAATAAGGGAGGTAATTTCTTGATTTTTGCCTCTTTTAATTTTAGTTTAAATCTATTCCATATAGATTATTTGCACAATAAAATCTTAGAAACTTTTCTTTTTTCCTTTACTCACTAATGCTTTTTTAAAAACACTTTTAAAAAGGTGTGATCTAGTATATTCACTTATTGCCATTTGAAATGGTCTATAAATGTGATTCAGAGAAATGTTTTATTATAAAGACTTGAAAGGCACTTTACATATATATAAATTTAAGACTGGTAAATAAAAATAAGGAATTGGTCACAGATCAGAACCATCTGTTTATCTCTCTTATTTGCAGAAACTACTGATGGAAATCAAGAGTAATGTCTTGGATTTGTTCTTGTTTGTTTTGATCAGATTTAATAAAATTTAGAGGATATTGTTCCTAGCAATATGTTTGCATTTATTTGTACATCAAATTACTTTTGTTTTCAGTAATTTGAGTTTACAATTTGTGCAATAAAGAGTTGAAGGCGTTTCCAGTGTCAATGGAGAGAACTGTAGTGTGAATTTAAATGGGATTGAAACAGTTTGGTTGTGAGCAGACAGTAGAAGTAGAAATCAAATCACAATTGGGTTATGAATATACAGACAGTAGAAGTAGAAATCAAATCACAATTGGGTTATGAATATACAGACAGTAGAAGTAGAAATCAAATCACAATTGGGTTATGAATATACAGACAGTAGAAGTAGGAATTAAATCACAATTGGGTTATGAATATACAGACAGTAGAAGTAGGAATTAAATCACAATTGGGTTATATGAATATACAGACAGTGGACGTAGGAATTAAATCACAATTGGGTTATATGAATATACAGACAGTGGACGTAGGAATTAAATCACAATTGGGTTATATGAATATACAGACAGTGGACGTAGGAATTAAATCACAATTGGGTTATGAATATACAGACAGTAGGAGTAGGAATCAAGTCACAATTGGGTTATGAATTTACAGACATTAGAAGTAGGAATGAAGATAGACTTGACTTGTAGGAATGAAATTGCACACTCCGGTTATGAACAGACAGAAAATAATAGCAGGAATAACGTTAAACCATTTGGCTGTGAACAGATCATAATTATTAATAGGAATTAAATCACAGGTTGTAAACATAGAAACAGTAGAAATGAAGTTACACTGTTCAGTTTTGAACAGAATGTTTGTAGGAATGAAGTTACACTGTGAACAGATGGACGATACTTATAGGAAAATGTTAAGAGATAGACAGCAATTGTAGGAGTGATGTCAGGTTGTGGAGAAATAGAAAGTATTTGAGGGAATAAATTTAGTTTTTTTTTGTAAATAAATAAGCAATAATAGTGGGTATGAAAGTTAAATTGGCTGTCTGAATTTTTCTTACCCTAACCCAATGAGTATTTGAAACGACAAACCTTGCCTGCATTGGTGAGAATACAATTATACCCTTAATTAATTCCTAGTAATTTGTTACAAGAGAAATCTTCATAAAGAATTCTAAAAACAGCACACTTGTATAAGCATTGGTGAGCTTACAATTATACCCTTAATTCCCAGTAATTTATTACAAGAGAAATCTTCATAAAGAATTCTAAAAACAACACACTTGTGGTGTAATCATTGGTGAGCTTACAATTATACCCTTTATTCCAAGTAATTTGTGACAAGAAAAATCTTCATGAATTCTAAAAACAACAAGCGTGTGTAAACATTGATAAACATGATTATAGTTGGTGGTGTCTAATATTACATTTCTCCAACACCCTGCAGCTTGGTCACAGCTACAAATTGATAAGACTGCTTGTTGACCAGACATCAATAGACAATGGTCACAGCTACAAATTGATAAGACTGCTTGTTGACCAGACATCACAATGGTCACAGCTACAAATTATAAGACTGCTTGTTGACCAGACATCAATAGACAATGGTCACAGCTACAAATCGATAAGACTGCTTGTTGACCAGACATCAATAGACATACTACAGTCACATTCACACCTAAAAAGGTGTAGACAATTGATAGAATATACAATCTGATGATCGAACTATTGACTTAATATATAAGAAAAGGGTAGATTGACATCACAGGCTGCATTAGTTAGATTTCTTGAAACAAAAGACAGTCTGCTATTGACACAAAATATATACACACTTTACGTAACAATGCTATAATACAAGTTAGATTTGTTGAAACAAAAGACAGTCTGCTATTGACACAAAATATATACACACTTTACGTAACAATGCTATAATACAAGTTAGATTTGTTGAAACAAAAGACAGTCTGCTATTGACACAAAATATATACACACTTTACGTAACAATGCTATAATGCAAGTGGTCAAGTAAAATTTCACACTCTTAAATAAGCACTAGTCCCAACGATTCTAAACTTACTAAGTTGTAAAAAATATATATATGATCTAGTTACTATAAAAATAGTGGGGGTAATTTAATGACCCTATCTCAGCATTAATTAATAGAATTATGAATTTGATGAATTGATTTTTTAATGCTGATAACAGCCCATGGCCTAATCCACTCTTCAGTCCCTAAAAACTACCGCTTACGTCATGCGACAGTTAAATATTCGTTATCTTTCCCTTTTAATGAATTAACAGCATTCAGTCTTCTACACAGCCAATTCCCATTAACGGTCACTCCAGAAATTAATTCAAATGTGAGATAAGATAACAGAAAATGTAATAGTGGAAACAATAAAAGAATAAAATTATTTTGAGGTACAATAAGCAAATGAGAGCATTCGCTACCCGCACTGTCCCGTTGGTTGGAAGTTTATTGCAACAGATTGTCAATATCGAGTGGGCTTGATGATACACTTAGCTTGATCCTCAGATATGAAGATGAACAGTCCAACTGTGTTTCAGTAGCAAGCACATGAAGCCCCTTTAATAGCGTACAACACGTTGGTCCGGGCAGCCCGCAATAAAAGATGGAGAAAACCAAAGGGATAAAAAGAAGGGGAGGGGTCTGGCAATCCACACGGTATCCTGCACGAGCCCTTTTCTTACACAAGTTCAACCTTTCCGTTCAACCTTAACGGCATGGGCGCAGCTTGTGCGTAACAGGATGGATATTTGGGTGATAAGGGTTTTGCGGCTTCTGCCGATTTCATCCCCGGGCATGAGGTGTGCCTCTGGAGGTAGAGTTGAATATGATGAAAGACAGGGTGGAAGGTAGTAGAAAGGACAGTGATGGTGAAGGATGGTCTATTTTCTGTTGCAAACATGTCTGACCGGCAAAGGCGGACTCTAGTCCGGTTATTTCCATGGGTTAAAGTTGAGATGGATGTTGGTGTCATTCCGGATGTTGAAGTGGGAAGGGGTGTCACAAAGCTCAGGCTAGTAACACACCAAGTCTGTACCTAGTGTGTACGTGCACTCGGGATGTTCAAACCCATCCACCCCTGGCCTCCTCACTGGTGGTGGTGTTGTCACTGTTGCTGATATGGCTGTCCCCGGTGTCCGTTGGGATGCGCAAAGATGGGCGCTGGCGGCCAGTAAAAATGGTCGAGCACTAGTTGTATCAAATAATCCCATTGCTGCTCATAACACTGCCATTGTTGTTGTCGATGCTGTCGGTGATATCTGCAGCATTGTTGGGGCCGTTGTTAGAGCTGTTGTTATTGCTGTTGCTTTCGGATGTACTGTGGTGGGTGCCGTCTTTTACTTTTCTGACCTTTTGTTGTTGGCTGTCCTTCTGTTGCTGGCTGACCTTCTGTTGTTGATGTTGCCACCGTGGATGATACTCTAGGTGGCGTCACTGGCAAGGATGAGAAGGGTGGGGCCTCAAGCACCCTTGAAAACTCATCCAAAGCTATGTCAACTTCAGTTGTATAGTTCCCTGATGTAGACTGTTTCAGTCTGAATTTTTTTTCCTTCATCTTGATGATTTGGTCTGGATATTGGCTTTTTTTTTTTTTTTTGTCGTTTCTTATTATCCTCTTTCTTTATTGAGGCTGTCTATTTTTTTCTCCTCTTTTGGAGTAGTTGGCATCTGGCTTTTCCTCAGTCGTTGTAGTTGGCGTCTTGGAAAATGTCTCTTTTGTTTTGTTTTGATTTCCTGGTTCAAACTCTGTGTGGAGTTCGCTTTTGTTGATGGTGGTATTTTCCATACGATGTGAGAATTGCATTCTTTCTCAAACGTTCTGGTAAGGTGATGTTTAGGTCTCGTCATGTGCTGTTGTTGGCTTTTTATCTCCTGATTAAATTATTCCAGTTCTGATATTCTACCAGTGCGTCCCGTATGTCAGTTCTGATATTCTACCAGTGCGTCCCGTATGGCAGTTCTGATATACTACCAGTGCGTCCCGTATGTCAGTTCTGATATTCTACCAGTGCGTCCCGTATGGCAGTTCTGATATTCTACCAGTGCGTCCCGTATGGCAGTTCTGATATTCTACCAGTGCGTCCCGTATGGCAGTTCTGATATTCTACCAGTGCGTCCCGTATGGCAGTTCTGATATTCTACCAGTGCGTCCCGTATGGCAGTTCTGATATTCTACCAGTGCGTCCCGTATGGCACGTTCCTGTTTGGTGCAGAATATTGACCAAAGTAAGCTGTTGTATGCCGGTTTAAGAGTTAAGTTGTCGAGTTTGACCTAAACAGAATACTGTTAGACCGGTTATTAAACAGAATACTGTTAGACTTGTTATTAAACAGAATACTGTTAGACTTGTTATTAAACAGAATACTGTTAGACTTGTTATTAAACAAAATACTGTTAGACCTGTTATTAAACAAAATACTGTTAGACCCGTTATTAAACAAAATACTGTTAGACCTGTTATTAAACAAAATACTGTTAGACCTGTTATTAAACAAAATACTGTTAGACCTGAACAAAATACTGTTAGACTTGTTATTAAACAAAATACTGTTGGATTTATTATAAACTAAATACTGTTATATTTATTATGCTTTGTGCATGTATCGGGCTAATAAATACTGTTGCAGGAAACTGTAAGTTGCGACTGGAATTAAAGAAAGAATGGAGTTAGAGATAAATAAACTGGAAACTTAGCATTTGTTCCCTGATTATATTTTATAGGGAAGAATCTCTCGATTTACTGATTTATAAACTGTTATGACCGTGATAGATGAGAGAAGTTTCTACCCCCAGGATATACTGCACTCTGTTGATATATTGTAGCAAAGTGTGCTCTCAAGGAAGTTACTGGAAATTGCTACATTGTTCTGCTTGAGGGAACTAATATGGCAAAGCAGCACCATATTTGCTTTGAGAGAATAGTGGCTTGTCAGTGTTCCACAAGTGCAAGAGAAACACGTGAAACTGACAATACAATTGTGACCAAGAACTTCTGACTTGTATGGAAAGCACGCAAAAGACTATTATGGCAATCGTCTAGAGGAGGTTATGTACAAGCTATTATCTCTATAATCTCATTACTCCATTTTTATTCTCTGATAAGAACAATCCTGCAATTTATATTGACACTTATCTGCTGAATTGTGTATTAGGATATAAGACTGTATAGTTATTGAAATTATTCAATGTAGTTTCGTGGAAATATTGATGATAAGTAATTGTTTTCATTGTATTTGTTACATGTATATTTGATTGTTGATTTAATACATTTATTGTTAAATTTATTGACCTTACACATATTGATACCATAAGTTGAAGAAGAAAATAGGTGGAGGGGGGGCTTGCTAAATATAAATTAAAAGACGGATTTATCTTCTCCTTTAGTAAGAAGTTTTCCACCTATGGAAATATTATGTGATGGTAAATGTTTGTCTTTAAATTTGTGAAAGAGAGAAAACGTTTACAGCGTCCGCATATCACCAAAGTGAGAGAGACAAGAGGCGTCTTCTGGAGAATTATTAATAACATAGATTAAGATTATCATAATTTGTAATTAGTCATGAAAGATTAATTATTAATAATAATTAAAACCAATAACTGAGGTGGCGTACAGGGTGTGTTTACTATTTGTAATGTTCTGGGAAGCAGTTGCAATTGGTTTTGTCAGTGGAAACGAGCATTTCCTCATGTCTTGGCATGTGTTGTATAAAGTATATCACCATTTCCTCATGTCTTGGCATGTGTTGTATAAAGTATATCACCATTTCCTCATGTCTTGGCATGTGTTGTATAAAGTATATCACCATTTCCTCATGTCTTGGCATGTGTTGTATAAAGTATATCACCATTTCCTCATGTCTTGGCATGTGTTGTATAAAGTATATCACCATTTCTTCATGTCTTGGTATGTGTTGTATAAAGTATATCACCATTTCCTCATGTCCTGGCATGTGTTGTATAAAGTATATCACCATTTCCTCATGTCCTGGCATGTGTTGTATAAAGTATATCACCATTTCCTCATGTCCTGGCATGTGTTGTATAAAGTATATCACCATTTCCTCATGTCCTGGCATGTGTTGTATAAAGTATATCACCATTTCCTCATGTCCTGGCATGTGTTGTATAAAGTATATCACCATTTCTTCATGTCTTGGCATGTGTTGTATAAAGTATATCACCATTTCTTCATGTCCTGGCATGTGTTGTATAAAGTATATCACCATTTCTTCATGTCTTGGTATGTGTTGTATAAAGTATATCACCATTTCTTCATGTCCTGGCATGTGTTGTATAAAGTATATCACCATTTCTTCATGTCTTGGTATGTGCTATTTAAAGTATATTACCATTTCTTCATGTCTTGGTATGTGCTATTTAAAGTATATTACCATTTCTTCATGTCTTGGTATGTGCTATTTAAAGTATATTACCATTTCTTCATGTCTTGGCATGTGTTGTATAAAGTATATTACCATTTCTTCATGGCATGTGCTATATAAAGCATATTACCATTTATTTATGTCATGGCATGTGTTATATAAAGCATATTAACATTTCTTCATGTCCTGGCATGTGTTATATAAAGCATATTACCATTTATTTTTATCTTGGCAGGTGTTGTATAAAGCATATTACAGTTTGGAGTCTTTGTTACATTCGTCCAGTAAAAAAAAAAAAATCCTAAAACTAAGGTGAGTACGGTGTTATTCCTAAGTACCTCTTTTAGAGTGTACGGTGTTATTCCTAAGTACCTCTTTTAGAGTGTACGGTGTTATTCCTAAGTACCTCTTTTGATAGAGTGTTCGGTGTTATTCCTAAGTACCTCTTTTGATAGAGTGTACGGTGTTATTCCTAAGTACCTATTTTAGAGTGTACGGAGTGTATAAAATCGCATCTGCAGTGTGTGTCAACTGATGTGTGATGATTTTAAAGCGCTAAACTGATTGTAAAACATTAATTTTAATAACCTTAGGGAATGCTATTCCACATGCTTTGCACGCTAAGCTTAGGACGAAAAGCACATGGGCGTGGCCATTTGAAGGCCTGAAAATGACTTGTATGAGATCACAAACACATGCACTGGCTCTTTGAGACACAGACGAACAGCACAGCAGACTTGACATTTTCTCACACCCCGGACTGTTGTTTCTCATTACTACCAAACACAGGTATTTCCACTTTTATAATAGTACTGATGCTAATATTAATACTAATGTCTTAATCTTGATAAAGAGCATAAGAGCGCTTAATCTTAACAAAAAGTTCTATAACACTTTACCAAGTACTAAATCAACATATATTAAAACAAATAAATATTGTTATGTACAGTAACACTTAATAATTATGATGTACAGTAACAATACATAATTAACATGTACAGTTGCACACAGTACAATATAAACATGTATCTGGCAAAGTGCCAAATTGTACTTTCATATGTTGCAAGAAGTCACTAAGAGGTGGACCATTTCGTGCTATACAAAACACTTAACATCATGAAAATGCAGTTCTGGTGTTTTAGGTGAAAAAAGATTTGTTAAGAGGTTTTCAGAAAGTAGTTAAGGTGCTTATTTAAAGACAAGTACTAAGTCAGTAAGGATTTGATATCAGGATGTCTGTAAAACATGTACTAACTAAGCAGGCTTTGATATCAGGGTGTCTGTAAAACATGTACTAACTAAGCAGGCTTTGATATCAGGGTGTCTGTAAAACATGTACTAACTAAGCAGGCTTTGATATCAGGGTGTCTGTAAAACATGTACTAACTAAGCAGGCTTTGATATCAGGGTGTCTGTAAAACATGTACTAACTAAGCAGGCTTTGTTTGATGTCAGGGTGTGTGTAAGACGTACTGATTGAGCAGGGTTGATATTAGGGTGTCTGAAAAACATGTACAGGACATTAAGAAATGGTAATATGCTTTGATGTCAGGGTATCTGTAAAACATAAACTAATTGAGTAGGCTTTTATAGTCATAGAGTTTGCAAAACATATAATTGAGCAGATTTTAATGGTCATAGAGGTTGCAAAACATAAACTAATTGAGCAGGCATTAATGGTCATAGAGTTTGAAAAACATATAATTGAACATGTTTTGATGTTTTTAGATATCGAGGCACACTTTTTCAATATCTATAACTGTATAATGATAATGTGCAAATGAATAAAGAGGAATACTGATTATGCATGTGGCTTAATGATATGGTTAGTATTTAATTTTATTTTAATTGTAATTATCGACACCTGTACTTATGAATTACAGGTGTAACGATTAATTAAGTGTACAATGATTATTGAGATGTATAGTGATTGATGACGTGTATAATGATTAGTAAGGCATTATTGACTGATTGCATGGATAACGATTAATGATGTGCTAAGTGATTAACCACGTATATTGATAAATAACCCATATACTGACTAATGACGTATTTAATGACCAATAATTTGCTTGGTGATTAATGACGTCCATAATGATTAATGTCGTACTTAGTTACTAATGATGCGAATAATGATAAATGCACAATTATAATGATTACTTTTTCTGTAAGATGATTATTGACGAGTGTAGAAATGCTAATTCAGTGTGAGGAATAATTAGGTGTGATATAAGTATAACATGTAATTTTCATTTATATGTATAATGAGTAATTACTCTATATTTTTTTTTACAGTATATTGATTAAATATATAATTAGACTTACTGATTAATTCTGATGGCGGAACAGTTTCTATATGTTTAAATTTACTGGAAAAATATATATTTAATAAAAATATTATATTTAAACTGAGCTGGGTTTTAATGAAAATTTATCCATTTATTTATTCTAGCAATATAGAACCAATTATCTAATCTTTATTCAAGTTTTCAATCGAATAAAGTATAATAGCATCCCACTGATTAAAATTACAACAATATATTTTTTAAAGGAGAAAGTTATAACAAGGAAGGGGAAAGCATTTCTTTTTTAATTTAAAGAATGGTATAAAGGAAAGTTAGTGACAAAATTATTAATTTAAAGAATGGTATAAAGGAAAGTTAGTGACAAAATTATTAATTTAAAGAATGGTATAAAGGAAAGTTAGTGACAAAATTATAATTATTAATTTAAAGAATGGTATAAAGGAAAGTTAGTGACAAAATTATTAATTTAAAGAATGGTATAAAGGAAAGTTAGTGACAAAATTATTAATTTAAAGAATGGTATAAAGGAAAGTTAGTGACAAAATTATTAATTTAAAGAATGGTATAAAGGAAAGTTAGTGACAAAATTATTAATCTTCTGAAGCCTTGTGAGAAATGAAGAAAGTTCTAATAGGAGACAGGTATTTACTGTTATATTAAATATGGGGCCCTCCATTAGAATATGCAAAAACAACGGCCATTTTCTACATCCCCGCCTTCCTTGTTGCATGGCGTACTTTCTGTCCTCTCGTGATTACGCCAGTCTATTTAAGTTGTAGACCTCGACTTTTAATTTTAGCATATTTCCTAACCCTCCACAATTAGCATATTTCCAAACCCCTTATTTCCCAACCCTCTAAATTTAGTATATTTTCCAACCCCGTATTTCCCAACCCTCTAAATTTAGCATATTTCCCAACCCTCTAAATTTAGTATATTTTCCAACACCGTATTTCCCAACCCTCTAAATTTAGCATATTTTCCAGCCCCGTATTTCCCAACCCTCTTTAATTCAGAACATTTCCCACCACCCACCACCCCCTTCTTAAATTTGGCATATTCCCCAACCCTCCAAATTTAGTATATTTCCTACCCTCTAAACTTTGCATATTTCCCGAACCCTCCAATTTCGTTCGTCGCAAAAAAAAAAAAAAATATTTTCGCAAAAAACTTATTTATACCGTCATTAGAGAATCAAACCTTTGGCAACACAAACGTCTGCCCTGGTATGCAAGGAAAGTACCCGGATGAGTTGAGTAAACAAACGTTGTACATATATACATCTCTGGATAAATGAATGTTTGGTACATGAAATTAATTGTCTTTTTTTGTTTATTTAAAAAAAAAAGCGTAAGCCACAATGACTTTTTTGTTGTTCCTAAAATAAATCATTGGAAATCTTATTCCATGAATATTTGGCCAATTTAGTTGCCATTTGCTGACTCATTATATGCACAACCAGTTGTGATCATTGAAAGTCTGTAGAAATTGGTGTTGTTCTATTGCATGCAAGAGATAAATCCTAATAGAAATATAGTTACTGCACATATATGAAGCCTCTTTAAGTGACCTATTTAAGAAGCAAACGACAGAAATTGGAATAATACCTGATCGCAAGCACATGATAATGAACGTCTTAGTTACGAGGTCCAAGGCTCACGGTCAAATTAAAGTTTCAATGCAGTCCAAAACACCCGTAATTTGGCAAAAATCATTTCCGAGTTTTAATGTGGGGTTATTTCTTCAGAAAAGGCAATTGTAAATAGATAAATAGTAAAGAACAAATACATGTCATCAGTAATTTACTCTTCTTCGCTGAAATTAAGCTGTAAGTATACATTATATAACAATGTCTTCCTGATGAATGTGACTAAGTATTCACTAATCTCTCTCTCTCTCTCTCTCTCTCTCTCACACACACACACACACACACACACACACACACACACACACACACACACACACACACACACACATTCACTTCCCACATATGTAGCCGCGATCTCTCTGAAATTATTCAGATTTATTATTTAAAATTCTTTAGCTTAGTTCTAGATGAGTTGTGTTAGATCTAACTATTGCTTCAGATATTTGGCCATTTGTTATGGAGTATGTAGATCTAACTATTGCTTGAGATGTTTTGGCCATTTGTTATTGGAGTATGTAGATCTAACTATTGCTTGAGATGTTTTGGCCATTTGTTATCGGAGTATTGTAGATCTAACTATTGCTTGAGATATTTTGGCCAAACTTTTAGGGGATTTTTATAGGCATAACTATTGTTTCAGATACTATAGTGAAATTCTGAATTATATGTCGTAAATTTAACTAGTTTCTGATGTTTTAGCAAAAATTTTAATAGAATGTATAGATCTATTTTTCCAGATATTCTAGCTACGTTAGATTCAACTCTTGTTTCAGATTCTCTATTCAAGTTCTTTCTAATGTTGGAACTCAAGACCCTGGAGACGGTGGTGTGTGTTCTGTCTTTGATTTTGCAGCCGTTTTTAATCGTTGTTCTCTTGCTGTTGGAATTCGTTCACGCCAAGGCCGCCCAGACACTGCGCTCTAGACCACAGGAAGACATTTCGTCAGTGTCAAGTTCAGTAGACTTTGTGCCCGCGATATCAAATTTCTTATCAAAAGCAGAATGAGTGACGTCATGTTTAAATGTTTTATAGGCTCTAAGGCTGCACACCTCTATTCACAGTATTGATTAATCACAGTAATAATCACATTTTGTTCTTTAACCACCTTTACCCATTACTTCTTATTTATAGTCTGTCTCTCTGTTCACAGTAATAATCAAACTTTGTTCTTTAACCTCCTTTACCCATTACTTTTTATTTATAGTCTGTCTCTCTGTTCACAGTAATAATCAAACTTTGTTCTTTAACCTCCTTTACCCATTACTTCTATAGTCTGTCTCTCTGTTCACAGTAATAATCAAGCTTTGTTCTTTAACCTCCTTTACCCATTACTTTTTATTTATAGTCTGTCTCTCTGTTCACAGTCATTAGTTTATCTGGATGACACAGTTTATCTTCTTTCATTTTTTAAAAACAACTTGTCATATTATAATTTCTCATTTCAAAGTCTTCTTTTCGTAGTCTTTCTTTGCGCCATCTCCTTTAAACAGTCTCTCTTTGCAGTTTCCGTTAAGCAGTCTCTCTTTTCATAATCTCTTTTAAACAATCTTTGCACAGTTTCCTTTAAACAGTCTTCGCACGGTCTCCTTTAAACAATCTTTGCACAGTCTCCTTTAAACAGTCTTTGCACAGTCTCCTTTAAACAGTCTTTGCACAATGTCCTTTAAACAGTCTTTGCACAATGTCCTTTAAACAGTCTTTGCACAATGTCCTTTAAACAGTCTTTGCACAGTCTCCTTTAAACAGTCTTTGCAGTCTCCTTTACAATAGTCTTCTTTTAAAGTCTCTTTTTAACGATTTGTAAACACATATTACTAGTTGAAAGACGTTGTTATCACTTACTAATATTTAATTATTCATCCTTTCATGTCTGAGTGAAAGGATATTAACTTGATAAATTATCCCTTGAATAGATACATCTATTTGACAAAGATGCTGATTCAAAGATTAGTTTTCAAGTTCGATTAAAATTAGCTGTAGGAAAGAATATTTTTAAACTTGACAAATAAAGTCGCAAGAGTAAAATATACAGCCAGACTTTCAAAAAAGAGAATAATTTTTGTTTTTGGTTGGCTAGAGGTAAGCCGAGATTGCTGTTGACCGCCTTACTGAAAAGTGGCTTGAATAACGGATACAATTTTATGCTTGACGGTCCAGAGGTAAACCGACATTGCTTTTAACTGACGCGTGGCTAACAAATAACATGTAATACTTCACTGCTTAGAGTGAAGGATACTGTATTGTTGACCTCAACAATATAGTCATTACAATTAAATTAAGATATTTTGTTCACGATCTAACTGAAAAGTGCTAATATTTAGCAAAAGGGAGGTAATCCTGCTCAGACGACCATGATTTTATTAACACGACAGAGGTACTAAACCCTGAAGGAAATCAGAAGAAGAGAAAGTTATCTCAAAGACAACTTTGGCAGTTATACGTAGAGTGTTCAAAACCCCAAGAGCAAAATGTTGGAAGTGGATGTGGAGCCCACAATGCCAGCCATCAATGGAACGGACAACGACACCACTATGGCAGCTCAATTCCACGCCAATATGACAACCACATTCGATGATTGGCAGGAATTAATACAACTCTACAACATTCGGCCATTGTCTAACGTGGGCTATTTGGGGTGTGCCACGTACCTAGTCATAATTGGTAAGGGAACTTTACAACAATGTTATTGTAATAATTTAAGATGACGACATTGCATCATTATTATGGGAACATTACACCAATATTATGGAAAACTAATACTTTTGCCATTTCCCCATGTTTATCACTTGTTTTTTTATCACACGAATTTTTATATGCTAAAATGTAGTACATGTTTTCTTGCTGTTAACTGCCATGATTGAGCTATGTTTAAGGTAGACTCGTGTCGTGCACGTTAAGTGCAACATTAATGAAAGTCGGTGTAGTTTTCAATCAATTTTGATTGAAGAGAAACGTCCCACTGAGTAGCGTCTGCACCAAAACGGGTTAGCATTTGTCACGTAGAATATCAATGGCCAGCATTTGTCACGTAGAATATCAATGGCCAGCATTTGTCACGTAGAATATCAATGGCCAGCATTTATCACGTAGAATATCAATGGCCAGCATTTATCACGTAGAATATCAATGGCCAGCATTTATCACGTAGAATATCAATGGCCAGCATTTGTCACGTAGAATATCAACGGCCAGCATTTCCCAAAATAAGCACATCTACCGGCCTTGGGATTTGCTAAGTTAGATAAGCTGACAGTAAGTGATTGCTGCTTGATGGTAATTAGCTGACAAGAGAAAGAGAGATGCGTCATAATTACACTATGTCCGAGCACTGATCGCCCGAAATTAACCAATGGAAATTGCTAAGGTATAGAGCGCAAGCGGAAACTCAAAAATATTTTGGTTTTTAAATAATTCTTCTTATTCCCATTGTCATTGTCAGACGCGTTTCAAAGGTCTCTCTTCAAAGCGTATTGGCCAAGGCTGGTATTTGTGAGCAATTTCAAAGTTATAAATTTCAGACGTGTAATTTTCATGATTTTCTTTCCAGCCAGTAGTTAGTGTATTTTATCTATATATTTAAGTTGTAAGTGTACAATTGTGTGTAATATTTGATAATCCTAAAGGATTTTCTCTTATTGTATTTTGTTATCAAGTATTTTGCAAGTAATGCGTGTAATCACGATTTGATACTTCACAGCGTACTTAAGTCGAAAGTTCAATTTGGTAAAATCTTATTATGATCTCGAGATAGAGTAGTGTGGTTTGACTTTGTGAAGAATGCTACAGTTGTTGATGTTTGTATGGTGTATTTATAATTTTTTAAGGACAATGCAATCTAAGACTTAAAGAACACTATACTTATTAGTTGTAACTATTTTGTTTTCAGTATTGATATATCTGTAATTTGTAAGAGAAGTGTGTTGCGTGATCTCCTTGATCTACTCACAGTGATGACGACGTCATGTTAATTGGCCATAGAATTGGGATAATTAGATCCTGTGCTAACTAGAATAATCTGATAAATTATTTGAAGGGGCACTCCGTACATTGAAAATACCTGTCACAGTAATATTACATTATGATAGCATTAAATTATTACTAAAGCAATTACAGCACTGCTCTCCAAATATTACATTTTGGTGGCTTTTCCAAATTATTATGGCAACATTATTTTAATATTAATGTAAAATTAATTAGGTCATCACCCAACTTGATTACTTAGTTGACATTATATGAATATTGCCATAATAAATCATAAGAAGACATTATATCAGTCCAAATTGCTAATTTAATAATAAATTATGATGACCAAGCTAATTTGCATGTGACAAAATTACATGTACACTTTGCTGTGTTATAACAACAATTGCAATTTTATAGGGCTAGCAATAATTCTGTATATCATATTTAAGATGTAGTGCTGAATATCATTGACCATATAACAATAACCAATATCATTGACCATATAACAATACTCAATATCATTGACCATATAACAATAACCAATATCATTGACCATATAACAATAACCAATATCATTGACCATATAACAATAACCAATATCATTGACTATATAACAATAACCAATATCATTGGTCATCAAACAATGCCAAATTTCACTAGCCAAGTAATAATGTAGAAATATGATTGATGAAGCACAATACTAATATACAGTTCAAACAAAATTGTTATACAGTATATAATTAGACAAGAAATAATATTGAAAATCAATTATAAATGTGTGTTCTTTTCAAAAGCAAACACTAAGTATCTAGTCTCATTATAAATGTGTTCTTTTCTTTACACACAATAAATGCTCAGTAAATGTTATAAATGTGTATTCTTTTCAAAAGCAAACACTAAGTATCAAAGTACTCATTATAAATGTATGTTCTTTACACACAATAAATGCTCAGTAATTATATGTATGCTCTTCTCGTAGTATATAAGTCTCATTTTTATGATAAATATAGGCTCTCTTCATAAAGCGGTTTAAGTACTGAATAATTATAATTATTATAAATGTATACTCCGTTCAAAAACAACTGCTTTGTGTATTATATGTTTATTTTGTGGCGACAGCGCCTTTAAATTTAAATATTGAAGAGACTCAAGCATAAACTGTTTGAAAAGAAAAAAGAAAATTGATTGAAAGAATAGAAAATAAACGAATCAGAGAAAGAAGAGAATTGGATAAGAGAAAAAAGACATACGATTGAGAAGAAAGAAAAAAGTTAATTGAATAAAAGTAGGGTTCAATGAGAGAATGCAGTTGTTTATGGGAGAAGAAGAGAGAAAAGAAGATAACTGAACGAAAGAAAAAGATTAGTGATTGAGAGAAAAAGCCTACTTTTTTTTTCTTATCCTGATAGTATTAGTGACCTATTTCCATTTTTATACTTATCTTCTCAATTATACCGCCAAATTACTTGTCATCTTCTCAATTGCCAGCTAAATACCATTGATTCAGTTAGTTTTTAAACTTCCAACTAGGCCTATTTTGTGTGTGTGTGTGTGTGTGTGTGTGTAAGTTGATACAGACGGACTTGAGGAAAACGATTTTAGAGTTTGTGAATACAGTTGAACTGAATAAAATGAATTTAGCAGTGTATATAAAATTAGACTGTGTAATATTTGTGTAGTGTGTCGTTGTCGCTTTAAAAATAAGCATTCAGTGCTCTGTTGGTATATCTATCTTTATGACTGTATCACGCCTATATATATATATATTTGTGTATAGTGAGTTCGATATTAAAAATATGCTTTGTGTATCTATGATAGTCATTCTTATATATGTATGGCACTGGATTAAGTATGCTTATCTTATATATGACGCTGTATCCACATATATTTGTATATATATATTTGTGTATAGTGAGTTAGATATTAAAAATATGCTTTGTGTATCTATGATAGTCATTCTCATATATGTATGGCACTGGATTAAGTATGCTTATCTTATATATGACGCTGTATCCACAGCTTATGTTGTGTGTGAACTGTTTTCACTATACGACGCTGTATCCTCTTAGTTTATGTTGTGTGTGAACTGTGTGAACTATATTCAAGTTTTATGTTACCAGAGATAATAGAGCAAGAGAATCTGTAGCTATTGCTTGCTTGGTACTTTTTGCAAACATGTACGTCCGTCTGTTCCAGGAGAATTATGTGCCCCTCACTTCCGGTTAGCGAATTTAGTCAGTTTGGTGTAGTTAATCGGCGTGTGATTTACGTCATGTGGTCGAGGTCACACAGAATTATTATTCAAATTTTGCATTTTCACCACTAACCAAGAATAGAGAAATAAATCTTGTATTTATCATTCCCAGAGGGACTTGTTTTATTAAAATCATATTTGTCTGTGCTATTTTAAAACTGAAATTTCCTGGTCTTACTGTGCTCGGACTGGCTGTGACGTCATTGCTAGGCCTGCAATATGTTTTCTCCACTTCACTCATTCAACAATTACTGTCAGTCAGAGAGGTATGCGTTCAAACAATAGACATTAAGTGATGTTTTTATTTTAAAACTAATCAAGACAAGGAATTAATTGAGGATGAATGCCATCTTGTCAGTTCAAATCGAAACAGAATGTGACGTTCGTCCCTTAAGCATTATAATTCGATTTGTACATAATGTGATGTTAAGTGTTGTGAGACCTCTGTTAAGTGTTGTGAAACCTCTGTTAAGTGCTGTGAGACCTCCATTAAGTGTTGTGTGACCTCTCTTAAGTACTGTGAGATCTATTTTAAGTGCTGTGAGACTTCTTAAGTGCTGTGAGATCTCTGTTAAGTGCTGTGAGACCTCTGTTCAGTGCTGTGAGACCTCTGTTAAGTGCTGTGAAACCTCTGTTAAGTGTTGTGAGGTGTTGTGGGATCTCTGTTAAGTGCTGTGAGAATTCTGCTAAGTGTTGTGAGAATTCTGTTAAGTGCTGTGAGGCCTCTGTTAACTGCTGTGAGTCCTTTTTAAGTGTTGTGAGGCCTCTTTTAAATGCTGTGAGATCTCTGTTAAGTGTTGTGAGGTGTTGTGAGATCTCTCTCTATTCAGTGCTATGAGACCTCTGATAAGTGCTGTGAGACCTCTGCTAAGTGTTGCGAGACCTAATTCTAGTAAGTGTTGAGTGGGGAGACTAAGGTCTGGTTTGGTAAGTGGAGTGAGACCTTTGCTAAATGTTGTGAGATCTCTCAGGTAAGTGTTGTGAGATCTATGTTTGGTAAGTATTGTGGAATCTATCTCTGGTAAGTGTTGTGGGACCTATGTCTGGTAAGTTTGGTGCGACCTCTGATTCTTAAGTGCAATTGTGATAAAAATAGAATCGTTAAAAGTCACATTAAAATAACTTATACATTTGCACTTTATAGTTATATAGCGTTTTGTTACATAAATGTGGTGGCGAGCTATTTCGCTGCATAAAGGTAGCTAAGTATTTATTATTTCGAGCTATTTTACTACTATAATTGTGTAGTTAGCTAGCCATTTCCACAGACTTTTATGATGCAAATCTCAGTATCTTTATTAGGCCACTGTTTTATGTCACATTTTGTCTTTATGAAGTACGCATTTTGAATTATTCAAAAATTTGTCTTTATGATGCGCGCATTGTTTTATGACGTCAAAGATTCATGTCCTGCACAGGAATCACTGCCACTGTGGGCAACATGACGACACTGATCATGTTCATGAAGAATAAAAAGTTACGACAAAAACCACACAACATGCTCATCATCAACCTTGCGGCCTCCGACCTGGGTATCTCAGTGTTCGGGTACCCACTGACCACGTCTTCTTGTTTCGCGCAGCGCTACCTATGGGGCATGGCAGGCTGTAAGATTCAGGGCTTCACTACGTTTTTCTTCGCCATGGCCGACATGTACACACTCACGGCTCTAAGCGTTTACCGCTGGGTAGCCATATGCCATCCCCACGATCGTAGGTTTTCTTCCAATCATTCTATTTCGTTCTAAGTACGTAGGCCTACGGTACGCAATATGTATTTCACGCCCAAGATGGATTTGGGGGGCGCCCTGGTCGAATCCTTTATTCTTCACTTTAGTAATATACTAATATTTATAATAAAATTTCAGTGACTTATTATATGAATTTAAAATTTATTAATTTGTATATTTGTAGAGGATAATCCTAAATTTGAATATGCATCTAACCTTTTCATTCCATCGCTTCATTCATTGTTCATTCAGTTCACTTGCATGTGATCATTATGAACTTGTTACTTGTTACCACTTTTCTTACTCGTTTTACTGGCATACATTTAATTCAATATGCCTCTCTCTACCTCTCTCTCTCTCTCTCTCACACACACACACACACACATACACACATACACCCACACACATATGTCTCTCACATATTAATTAAATATTCCTTTCACTGACACACATTTAATTCGATATACATCTGACTGACAGAAGTAATTAAATATATCTTTCAATGGCAAATTTAATTTTAAAAAACACCTTTATTTCATATATTTAATTAAGATAACTTTCATTCACAAAGAATTAATTAAAATTTAATTAAATATGCCTTTCATTGAAAGATTTAATTAACATAGCATTACACATGAAATATTTCATTATATTAATTATATATGAAAAGAATAAAATTAAAATTTTGTTCCTTCGTTGAACTGTTCTTTACGTAAGAACAACCTCTATCTCACCATGCCAGTACAGTCTCTATGTCACTACGTCACCCTCAACCTCTATATCACCACACCAGTAAAACCTTTATGTTACTATGCCAGCAAATCTTTGTGTTACCACACCAGTACAACCTTTATCTGTCTCTACGCCAGCACAACATTTATGACACAACGCCAACAATACCATTATGTCACAAAACCAACACAACCTTGATATCACTATGCCAGCATAACCTCTATTCAGCACAACCTTTATGTCACTATACCAATATAATCTATGTCACTATGCCAACACAACCTTTATCTATGCAATCATTCTCTGAAGCTTACGATGAAAACTCTCTCTCTCTCTATTTCTTTACATGAGCCATGACATCTAAAACCGTTAGACGCTATCTGCCTTCACACGGCACTTTTTTCTGCCCTTCAGTGCACTGTTATTAATCTTGTCTTTTTCTGCCCTTCAGTGCACTGTTACTAACCTTGTCTTTTTCTGCCCTTCAGTGCACTGTTATTAACCTCGTCTTTTTCTGCCCTTCAGTGCACTGTTATTAATCTTGTCTTTTTCTGCCCTTCAGTGCACTGTTATTAACCTTGTCTTTTTCTGCCCTTCAGTGCACTGTTATTAATCTTGTCTTTTTCTGCCCTTCAGTGCACTGTTATTAACCTTGTCTTTTTTGCCCTTCAGTGTACTGTTACTAAGCATATGCTTTATGTGCTACCTTTGTCTACCCCTAGGTGCGCAATTAATAAGCATGCGTTTTATTGGGTCACCTTTGGCTAATCCTTCAGCTTTCTTTTCACCCAACCTGCTATCACGATGTTCCTCACTATGAAACTCATCTGTGTGTCTTTACCTTAAATCTCTAAATTTGTCTCTCACTATAAAACTCCTCTGTGTGTCTTTACCTTAAATCTCTAAATTTGTCTCTCACTATAAAACTCATCTGTGTGTCTTTACCTTAAATCTCTAAATTTGTCTCTCACTATAAAACTCATCTGTGTGTCTTTACCTTAAATCTCTAAATTTGTCTCTCACTATAAAACTCATCTGTGTGTCTTTACCTTAAATCTCTAAATTTGTCTCTCACTATAAAACTCATCTGTGTGTCTTTACCTTAAATCTCTAAATTTGTCTCTCACTATGAAACTCCTCTGTGTGTCTTTACATTACAATCTCTAAATTTGACTCTCACTATAAAACTCCTCTGTGTGTTTTTACCTTAAATCTCTAAATTTGTTTCTCACTATAAAACTCCTCTGTGTGTTTTTTCATTACAATCTCTTAATTTATTCTTCACTGTGCTCTGTTCATTATGTGCTGTTACTAGGCTAGTCCTTTACTGTGTCACTTCATGTGTCTTTCACGCGCTATCACTAGTATGTCCTTGACTTATGTGTCTTCTCACGCGCTAACACTAGTATGTCTATTTGCCATCTCTGTCCTTCACGTGCTACCACTAAACTAGCTTTTGTCAAATTTTGGTTCCAGTCCACAAGTATAACTTCACGTGCTACCACTAAACTAGCTTTTGTCAAATTTTGGTTCCAGTCCACAAGTATAACTTCACGTACACACTCAAAGTCATCGTCTGGCTGTGGTTGACTGCTTTCGTCACTACTGCGCCCCCACTCATGGGACTGAGCCGTTACATTTTTGAGCCGTTTGGAACTTCCTGTACCATCGAGTGGAGTGGGACTTCCCCGGCCAACGTGTTCTACGTCTACATGCTTATACTCTTCTGCTACGTCGTCCCTGTCGCCATTATGGTCTACTGCTACCACAAGGTACACAAGTCATTATGGTCTACTGCTACCACAAGGTACACAAGTCATTATGGTCTACTGCTACCACAAGGTACACAAGTCATTATGGTCTACTGCTACCACAAGGTACACAAGTCATTATGGTCTACTGCTACCACAAGGTACACAAGTCATTATGGTCTACTGCTACCACAAGGTACACAAGTCATTATGGTCTACTGCTACCACAAGGTACACAAGTCATTATGGTCTACTGCTACCACAAGGTACACAAGTCATTATGGTCTACTGCTACCACAAGGTACACAAGTCATTATGGTCTACTGCTATCACAAGGTACACAAGTCATTATGGTCTACTGCTACCACAAGGTACACAAGTCATTATGGTCTACTGCTACCACAAGGTACACAAGTCATTATGGTCTACTGCTACCACAAGGTACACAAGTCATTATGGTCTACTGCTACCACAAGGTACACAAGTCATTATGGTCTACTGCTACCACAAGGTACACAAGTCCAGCAAGAAGAGGAAAAATTCAAATAATATACGGAAAGCACTAGAAATGCCTTTATTTGATATAGGAATGCAAGAAGAGGAAAAATTCAAATAATATACGGAAAGCACTAGAAATGCCTTTATTTGATATAGGAATGCAAGAAGAGGAAAAATTCAAATAATATACGGAAAGCACTAGAAATGCCTTTATTTGATATAGGAATGCAAGAAGAGGATTATTTTATTAATGCTGATGCTACTGAAAAACACTTGAATAGAAACGCCCTTACATAGGAATGCCAGAAGACGATTATTGCAATTAATGCTACTGAAAGCACTTGTTTTGAAATGCATATGGGAATGTGATATGAGGTTTATTTCAATTAATGCTATGAAAAACAACCGAGTTATAATACATAAGGGAATGTAATATGAGATTGTTTCAACTAATGCACCTAAAATCACACCTAAATTAAAATGCAAATTGGAATGCAATGAGAGGATTATTTCAATTAATGCTACTGAAAAACAAATAACTTGAAATGCATATGGGAATGCAATATGAGGATTATTTCAATTAATGCTATTGAAAAAAACAACTGTAATGTCCTTATATGGAATTGAGATAAAGCTCAAAACTTCGTTCTGTATTTCATATTGATATATTACGTATTTCGACTGTACAACTACCCCATCGCGAAAGATATATTGATATATTACGTATTTCGACTGTACAACTACCCCATCGCGAAAGATATATTGATGTATTGTGTATTTCGAATGTACAACTGCCCCATCGCGTAAGATGTATTGTGTCAGTTATTTCCACATCAGTACAACCTGATCAAGAAAGATATATATTACAACAGTTATACTTAGTTTATTGTGTGATTTAAACATCAGCAGTCTGATCAAGAAAGATATATATTACAACAGTTATACTTAGTTTATTGTGTGATTTAAACATCAGTAGTCTGATCAAGAAAGATATATATTACAACAATTATACTTAGTTTAATGTGTGATTTAAACATCAATACAGTCTGATCATGAAAGATATATATTACAACAGTTATATCTAGTTTAATGTGTGATTTATACCTCAATACAGTCTGATCAAGAAAGATATATTGTGTAAACTTTATACTTTCTCCAGCGTGTCTTTTCTACTTTAGTTCTGACTAATCTTAACTTTATTGTCTAGGCTACATGTTTATTTCGATATGTGAGTTTTTAATTTATTGTCTAGACTACATGTTTATTTCAATGTGTAAATTTTTACTTTATTGTCTAAACTACATGTTTATTTCAATATGTAAATTTTTACTTTATTGTCTAGACTACATGTTTATTTCAGTGTGTGAATTTCGACTTTATTGTCTTCACTATATGTTTATTTCAGTGTGTGAATTTCGACTTTATTGTCTTCACTATATGTTTATTTCAGTGTGTGAATTTCGACTTTATTGTCTTCACTATAAGTTTATTTCAGTGTGTGAATTTCGACTTTATTGCTCAGACTTTTTCTTTGGTCCACTGTGCCAGTTTGTTGGACTTTAATGTTTCCTGACCAGGAAGTGCTGAAGGACAATGTTGACGTCATTTCAACTTTAGTACTGACTTTAAATTTAGTTCAATATTTTAATTGACTTTCCTTTTTACCAGTCAGGACAACTTAGTACTGACTTAAATTTAGTTTAATATTTTAATTCAATTTCTTTTTTACCAGTCAAGACAACTATAGTGTCCAAATTTTATTCTAAGCCCTACGGGTCATTCAACTTTCGTACTGACCAGGCAGGAAATATATATTGTGTAACATTTATTCACAATGTACTATGTCATTTCGACTTAGTATTTACTGATTAAGAATGATGTGCCATGGACATTTAATAATTAGTCATATGTGTCAGTCTGACTTTAATACTGACCCATTGAGAATGATTTATTGTGCAAACTTTATTCTTAGTCTAATGATTCAAATTACTTCAGTGTTGAGAGTTCAAGAAAGATAAGTTTGCGAAAGTCAGGCACTTGACGTGTGTACATATATTACGTCGTCTTAACTACGTGTAAATGTATTACGTCCTCTTAGTACGTATCATGTATTGTGTCCTCTTTACTAAGTGTACTTGTATTACTCCTGTTAACTACGTGTACGTGTATTGTGTCCTCTTTACTACGTGTACGTGTATTGTGTCCTCTTAACTACTTTTACGTGAAGTGTATGTGCAGTTCTAATAACGATGGGCTTGGCACAGTTCACATAATAAATCACATAAAATAATCAATTGTTGAGTTTCATGAAAATGCACAGAGCTTTTCTTGTAGAAGTGTATATGATGCAATTATATTTGTAAAGAAAAATATAGTTACATCCGTGTATTTAATTGCACCTGTATCATCACATCTACACGTAAGCTGAGTAGAGTTTGTCTCATTAAAACTATGTGTGCACAGAATTATCCACAGATCAGTATACTGAATAGTATCGTTAATAATTATAATAGTATGGCAGAGTAAATTTGTCTATCCTTATCCTTATTGTTATATAAATTGTTAAATTATCAAAGTGGCCACGCCTTGGGCACTTCTTATGACGGTATTTTTTTTGTAAGTTCAGATTTGGAGTAAACAACTCAAGTTGAGAATATGCTAGAGAATTGCTTGTGCAATCCAAACCAGTATCAACTGATTGAATAGTTTGTCTTTAATGTTGTGGAAGAGAGAAAACGTTTACAGCGCCCGCATATCCGCCAAGTGAGAGAGACGAGTGTGTCTTCTGGAGAATTATTAATAATATTAATTAAGATTCTCCTCACTTGTAATTAGTTGAGGATGATTAATTAATAGTAATAATCATAACCATTAATTATGTGGCGTTAGCGTCACAAATAGTATCGTTACAACTGTGTTAATAATTATAAAACTATCATTACAGTTGTGTTAATAATTATGATAGTATCATTACATTTCTGTAATAATTAAGATTAAATCTTTAAAACAACACTTGTAGTATAAAGATAAGTTGAAATGTACAAAATGTTACAGGTCGTTGCAAGGTCAAATGAACTTATGAGGTCCCTCAAGCTGAAGGCCAAAGCATCTCTCACCTTGGGAGAAGCAGAAGAGGCAAACCTTACTCTGGCTGAGAGCAAAGTCACGTGGGTAAGTATGCGCAAATCACACACACACACACACACACACACACACACACACACACACACACAAACACACACACAAACACACAAACACACACACACACACACACACACACACACACACACACACACACACACATATATATATAGAGAGAGAGGCATCAACTACTACTACTACTACTACTACTACTACTAACAATCGCGTGTTTCTTTAACAGTTCTAAGTACTAACAAGTATTTAATAAATATACCCGTATAAAGAACTAACAATCATACAAGGGAAGAAAACGATGAAAACCACATGTAAAATGTTTTTAACAACCCAATATAAATATATGTATGAAACGAAACATTTAAAATTACAATGGATTGCAAATCAACTTCACATTGTGACTAAACAATCACATAGAAGAATCAGAGCTAGACTTGCTTAAGAAAAGGTTTTGACAGTCCTCTTAAAATGATCAAAGCAGCACCATTCCAGATGGATGGACTCTGATAAGAAATTAACTCTGACTGTATAACATATTCTTTGCTTCCAGAAAACACAACAATGTCTGATGATGAGCACAAGTCTCTAGCAAGAATGTATTTTTTTTTAGGACAGTCAGGTACTTAGTGATACAACTAGAAAAGAGATGTGTGCATTCTTATTACAACCAGATCGAGAAGACGAGAAGAGATGCTGTGATCTTGTTACAACTAGAGCGAGAAGAGATGTGTGCCTTCTTGTTACAACCAGATCGAGAAGAGATGTTAAGTTGTGATCTTGTTACAACCAGATCGAGAAGAGATGCTAAGTTGTGATCTTGTTAGAGCTAAAGCGAGATGTTGTAGTGTGTTGTACTAGAGCGAGAAGAGATGTTGTAGTGTGTTGTACTAGAGCGAGAAGAGATGTTGTAGTGTATTGTAACTAGAGTAAGAAGAGATGTAGTGTGTTGTACTAGAGCGAGAAGAGATGTAGTGTGTTGTACTAGAGCGAGAAGAGATGTTGTAGTGTGTTATACTAGAGCGAGATGTTGTAGTGTGTTGTACTAGAGCAAGAAGAGATGTTGTAGTGTGTTGTACTAGAGCGAGAAGAGATGTTGTAGTGTGTTGTACTAGAGCGAGAAGAGATGTTGTAGTGTGTTGTACTAGAGCGAGAAGAGATGTTGTGTGTTGTACTAGAGCGAGATGTTGTTGTGTGTTGTACTAGAGCGAGAAGAGATGTTGTGTGTTGTACTAGAGCGAGAAGAGATGTTGTGTATTGTACTAGAGCGAGAAGAGATGTTGTGTGTTGTACTAGAGCGAGAAGAGATGTTGTGTGTTGTACTAAGATGAACAGTTAACGAGTACAGGCTTTGGAGAAGTGGCGTGGTGTTTCTTGGTGCTATCAGAATAACTGTTGTAGCTTTGTTTTAAACCGTTAATTTATTCACAAGATCAGACAAAAGAAAGACAGCATCGAGACAGCAGCAACAGTGAATCCAAAGCTTTTGACAGCACACTGTGAAATAATTGCAATAGATAGATAGATAGATAGATAGATAGATAGATAGATAGATAGATAGATAGATAGATAGATAGATAGATAGATAGATAGATAGATAGATAGATAGATAGATAGATAGATAAATACCTGAAAGGGGAAAGGAGGGAAGAGAGAAAATGAATGAGATATAGAAAACGGAGATATAGAAAAAAGAGAGTGGTAAGGAACGCAGAGAAAAGAGGATTCAAAAGTAGGGGGAAGGAGGAAGGGAGAGAGAAAGGGGAAGGCGGTCAAAGAGGCACCTCTCTTAATACCGTTAGTTTTGTGTACCGAATCCCAGCGATCCCCTCATGCCTGGCAGCACACAGGCGTCTTAGCGTCAGCTTGTGACAGTACTGGCCTTTTATCCTGTTTGCTGCTCTTTGGCGTACTCTCACATACAGGCAGAATCATGTCACACACTGCAATTTGTTTCCTGTCTTTTTTTAAAAAGTGATGAAAATTCATTGTTGAATCTTATGAAATTATATAGCAATGTAACGTTGAATTATAATTATACCGTAATGCCGCATAGCACACTTCCGCATTATACGAATAAATTTCCAGTCATTACGTAATACTGAATGTCATTTTATTTATAAATCACTTTGTAACGTCGCATTAGTTACAAGTCGCGTCGTAATATCTCAATGATTTTAGTCTACATCTTACAGCACGTCATTACTCTTGATGTTGCAATATAAGTTCTTGAGTGATGTCTAAGTATTTATAATCTGTAACTACACGTATCATGATGTTATTGTAATAATAATACAGATAGAATTACTTCATATTCATTGGCTGTCTTTAGTACTACTACTAATATAATAGTACTACTACTAATGTAATAGTAAAACTACTAATGTAATAGTAATAATACTAATGTAATAGTAAAACTACTAATGTAATAGTAATACTACCAATGTTAATAATAAAACTCGAGTATGTTCAATGGCTCTCGTGTTTACCCAGATCTGTTTTGCTAATAAATTCATTAGAGTACATTCATAGAACTCCTTAGTACCACAGTATGTTAGTAACAGAGTTAGAGTCTATTCACTGGGACTACTTTTGTACCTTGATGTACTATGTTATTAATAGAATTAGGGTATATTCATCGCCTCTCCTCTTGTATATGATAAGAGATATTTATAATAGAGTTAGATTTACTTTACTCTAGCTCTGCTTATACTTTCAGCTCTAGAGAATCACCACAACGTAACGAGGAGTTTTGGTACGATCTAAAACAACGTAACAAAGGAGTTTTAATGCGAGTTAGAATAATGTAACAAAGGAGTTTTAATGCGAGTTAGAATAATGTAACAAAGGAGTTTTAATGCTAGTTAGAATAATGTAACAAAGGAGTTTTAATGCGAGTTAGAATAATGTAACAAAGGAGTTTTAATGCGAGTTAGAATAATGTAACAAAGGAGTTTTAATGCGAGTTAGAATGATGTAACAAAGGAGTTTTAATGCGAGTTAGAATAATGTAACAAAGGAGTTTTAATGCGAGTTAGAATAATGTAACAAAGGAGTTTTAATGCGAGTTAGAATAATGTAACAAAGGAGTTTTAATGCGAGTTAGAATAATGTAACAAAGGAGTTTTAATGCGAGTTAGAATAATGTAACAAAGGAGTTTTAATGCGAGTTAGAATAATGTAACAAAGGAGTTTTAATGCGAGTTAGAATAATGTAACAAAGGAGTTTTAATGCGAGTTAGAATAATGTAACAAAGGAGTTTTAATGCGAGTTAGAATAATGTAACAAAGGAGTTTTAATGCGAGTTAGAATAATGTAACAAAGGAGTTTTAATGCGAGTTAGAATAATGTAACAAAGGAGTTTTAATGCGAGTTAGAATAATGTAACAAAGGAGTTTTAATGCGAGTTAGAATAATGTAACAAAGGAGTTTTAATGCGAGTTAGAATAATGTAACAAAGGAGTTTTAATGCGAGTTAGAATAATGTAACAAAGGAGTTTTAATGCGAGTTAGAATAATGTAACAAAGGAGTTTTAATGCGAGTTAAAACTACGTAGTAAAAAGTTCTGGTACGTGTTAAAGTAACGGAACAAAGAACTGATACGAGTTAAAACATCGAAACAAGGAATTAATACGAGTTAAAACATCGAAACAAGGAATTAATACGAGTTAAAACATCGAAACAAGGAATTGATACGAGTTAAAACATCGAAACAAGGAATTGATACGAGTTAAAACATCGAAACAAGGAATTGATACGAGTTAAAACATGAAAACAAGGAATTGATACGAGTTATAACATCGAAACAAGGAATTGATACGAGTTAAAACATGGAAACAAGGAATTGATACGAGTTAAAACTACATAATAAGAAGTTCTGGTACGAGTTTTACAACGAAACAAGGAAATCCGGTACGAGTTACACCAACATAACAAAGAAATCTGGTACGAGTTAATAAAACAAGTCCATTCTTTCTTTATCAGTCAGTTAACTTAGCACTAGCTAATGATCGCCTTTATGACTAGACTGAAGTTCAAATCAAAGTGATTAGAATAAAGACTTTCTTCAACAGTAATTTTTGGTTCATCCCCATGTAGTGAATTATCTATTTCAAGATGTAGAGTTGACAGTGTCGATAGCTGGACGACTTTCAAAAGTTTTGATCGTATCTTGCAATCCCCTAACAACAGCTTCATTCCTCGTTCACCAATTCTAACTGTATATCATTTGTAAATGTCACTCGGTAATGTTCTAATCATTTACAAATGTCACACTCCATAATGTTGTATATCATTTGTACATTTCACATTCTGTAATAAATACTGTATATCATTTGTACATTTCACACTCTGTAATACTGCATATCATTTGTACATTTCACACTCTGTAATACTGCATATCATTTGTACATTTCACACTCTGTAATAAATACTGTATATCATTTGTACATTTGACACTCTGTAATACTGTGTATCATTTGTACATTTGACACTCTGTAATACTGTGTATAATTTGTACAACTCTAAGAGAATCTGTAGAGAGACAGAGCTCTAGTTGAAGTCTATGTACAAACATAGCTCTGGTAGAAGTACATGTACAGGCAGGTCTCTGGTAGAATTCCACTAGCAGGCATTGCTATGATAGGAATCTCTAAAGAGACAGAACTCTGGTAGAAGTTTAAAAGCATACTTTATGGACAGATATGTATGGGTGTAGTATTGTAGTTGGTAGTAGATCACCACAGGATGCTAGATGAAAACAATGATGATGATGGAGAGTACAGTACGTCACACGCTTGACGACAGCCACAGCAAGAGATGACAACTTTTGACACTGTTATTGTACATGAGGGAACTTTTATTTCCTGGCGGCGCGGCCGCGTTGCCCCGCAAACACATTCTCTCTACTTCGCTACTTGGATCTGAAAGACAGCGAAAAGACAACTCTTCATACACAAAAAGACAACTCACTGACGCACTCTGACCACCAAGCGAACCCCAACCAGCAATTTGCCTTGCACAAGGCAAAAGATGGTCTGTTTGTGCTTTCCTACTTTGGTTTAGATGTAATTTACTCCTAAATTACTTAGAGTTTCTAAACTAAATTGATGAGGTAAATTGTCTCTAAGCTCACTGACAGTACAGACGCCTATAGCAACGTTTTAACATGCTCTGAGTCTAAAGGGACTTTTAATAACTCACTTGTAGCAGAAAAAAAATGGTAACGTTAATTTTTACTATCGAATGTATTTATCTCTCTTTTAAAATTATTATTATTCACTTATGTTCGCTTGCATTGTCACTGGCGAACGGACGGGGATACAAGTGAAATCTAATTATTCAAACTGACATTTATCATTCAATAACTTTTTAATAATTAAATTTGCAACTGTTTCTGACTAGAAAATTTTCTACAAACAACCCCAAGGATTACCCGCGAGAGTGAGAGTGAGTGAGGAGAGCTCAATTTTAAGTTAATATCAAAATGAGGGTGAGTGAGATCTCAGTTTTAAGTTAATATCTAAGTGAGAGTGAGTGAGGAGATCTCAGTTTTAAGTTAATATCAAAGTGAGAGTGAGTGAGGAGATCTCAGTTTTAAGTTAATATCAAAGTGAGAGTGAGTGAGGAGATCTCAGTTTTAAGTTAATATCAAAGTGAGAGTGAGTGAGATCTCAGTTTTAAGTTAATATCAAAATGAGAGTGAGTGAGATCTCAGTTTTAAGTTAATATCAAAATGCGAGTCTCAAGTGCCGTCACATCATAAAACTAGAACTCGTCGATTTCAACATAATTAGTAGCATGACGTCACTCACTGATTCGTGTGCATAATCTTACGTCATTAATTAGCGTGCATAAAGCTTGATGTCACTCGCTAATCACTATGCATAAAGTCTCTCACTTATCTGTGTGTATTTAGTGTGCATTAAGTCTGATGTCACTAATTATTGTGCATAAAGTCTGATGTCTCTAATTATTGTACATAAAGACTGATGTCACTAATTATTATACATAAAGACTTATTGTACATAAAGACTGATGTCACTAATTATTATACATAAAGACTTATTGTACATAAAGACTGATGTAACTAATTATTGTACATAAATTCTGATGCCAAACACGTACTCTTCTTAAATGTTTGCCAGTAACTTAATAGTGTCATGGTCGTATTCCTCAGATATACGTCAGAACTGATGTACGGGTGGGTGATGGGAAGTTTCAAGTCTCATTAGATATGTCTACTGACATAAACCATGATGAATAAGTCACAATACACTTTTTCTGTAGTAATATCATTTACTGTAGTAATATAAAGTAATTCTGTAATAATGTCAATTATTGTAGCAACATACAGATATTGTAATAATATTAGTTATTTCGTAGAAATTATCAGTTATTCTGTAGTTATATCGGTCTACAATTTTAAAATATAAATAGAACCTTAACTGATTTCTAAAATACTCTGTTACAATCCATCAACCTTGACCTTGCAGATTTCACTGTTGATGGTCACGGTGTTCGTCATCATCTGGTCTCCGTACACCTTCGTGTGCATCTGGGCCATCTATGACGTCAACATTCCAGTCTGGCTTAACACGCTGCCAACTATGTGTGCAAAGTCTTCGTGCATGCTCAACCCCGTCATTTTCTTTCTCAGCAACCCGCTCTTCCGGGAAACATTTAAGACAACGTTTTTCAGAAGCAAAAAGATTCGACCCGAGCAGTTTAACAAAGGGTTAGTGTAAACATTCTTTTGAAAAATTTCCCTCTTTAGGAAACACTAAATAGTTTTTCACTGATTAATACTATAATACTACAAGCTTTATGATTAATTTAGTCTAGTACTACAGACTGTGATTAATTTAGTCTATAATACTACAGGCTTTATACATATATATATACGTAAGTTGACTAATCAGACACGACACAAACAGTCGGTTTGTTTAATGTTAATGCTGAATTAAAAACAAATAGTAGATATCACTGACACACTGAGGAAAGTCACATAGACTATTCAAACATGTTACTTTAATATCAACGTTCTGTGTGTCTTCATAGCGACAACATTTCATGAACCAGTGCGAAGCTGTCCTGAATTGATTATATATCAAGCCGTGCTTTGTAAAGTCAGTTTAAAGCCACTGAATATGTTATACTAATTACAAGATTACAGTTGATTCAGAACTCTTTGACTGGCTGGAATAGAATTATTTATTTTTACTGCGGACATGTGTGTACTTTCCTGTTTACTTCTGTCAATCACGACTGTAGCCTTCATTTAGAGACGTGAGACAGAATTTCACATTAAACTTGTAATTTGCTAAAGAATTTGGAAATAGTCTTCGTCACAATAAATTTAACGATAAACAATAAATGTAATGATAAAAAATAAATTTAACGATAAACAATAAATATAGCAATGAACAATCTGTCGTAATAAGAGTAGTTTTAACAGTGTTTCAACAAAAAGACAACCCATGTCATGATGATAAACGGTGTAAACCAATATAGTTAAATGAACAATTGTATCAGAACAATGAACAATGTAGCTATCAACAATGTGTCACAACAGATGTAACTATGAACAATTTTAAAATTTAATTGTTATATAAATTGTTAAATTGTTAGAGTAACCCGACCTTGGGCACTCCTTAAAAGGGTATTTTGATAGTGTCTGAGTTGGAAGTAAACAACTCTAGTCGAGAATGTTCTAGAAATTGCTGATGTAATACAAACTAGTGAGTAGTTTTTACCATCCAATGGTTGTGATTTACGAGAACGAGACCAGCCAATGGACTCAGATTAAAAAGCTCACCTGCTGTAGAAAATTCTGTTCTCTGATCACTTTGAATTTGGAAAGAAGTCTGGTCTTGAAAGGCGGCCGTTAGCTTGAAAGTGAGTTAACTGACTGATTGAGGGAGAATAGACATAGAAATATCTCATGCATTCTCGCTATTGATATGATATATTCGTGTTTTATGTAGATATGTTCTATGTGACTTGTCTTTTATTTCTACAAATGTTTAAACTAAGCTGCTTGGGAGTGCAGCACGTGGAGCTGAGGTAATAAATCTGACAAGAATTTGTGTCTTTGCTGAAAAAGCACGGGAAAGACTATTAAAACAGCAGTTAAACAAGATTATGTAAAAAAAAAAAAAAAAAACTGTTATCGTGTATGTCTAATAACTCCATTTCTGTTCTCTGAAAAGACTATCCTGTGATTTTTTATTGATATAAATGTTGAATTGTATTTGATTATAAGACTGTGAAACAAAGGAATTATTCCCGAACGTGGTTTTCTAGAAATACTGATGGCAAGTAACCTATTTCATTGCATGTGTCAAATGTATACTTGATTGTTGATTTAATACATTTATTGTTAAATTTATTGACCTTCTTACACATATTATTTTGGAGAGAAAAGTGGTTGGATGGGGGCTCGCTAAATACAGATTAAAGACGGATTTGCCTTCTCTTATGGAAAGATTGTGTGACCGTGAATGTTATGGAAGAGAGAAAACGTTTACAGCGCCCAAATTTCCGCCAGTTGAGAGACGTGCGGTGTCTCTTGGAGAATCATTAATAAAATAATTAATTAAGACTCTCATCACTTGTAATTAGTTTTGGATGATTAAGTAATTAATTATAATCTTATCCATTAACTAAGTGGCAATGGCATCCCAGTAACTATGGACAATGTGTCAATTAATGTATCTGTGAACAATGTGTCACACTAAATGTAGCTATGAACAACTAGTCAAAATAAATATAGCGATGAACAAGTTGTCAGGATAAATGTTGCTGTGAACAACGTTTCACGATAAATGTAGCTATGAACAACTTGTCACAACAATTGTAACTATGAACAATGTGTCACATCAAATGCAACTATGAACAATCAGTTACAATAAATGTAGATATGAACAACTTGTCACAATAAATGTAGCTATGAACAATGAGTCGCGATGAACGAGCCTAACGTAGAGATGACGAGAAATATGTTGGTGAAATGAAAGCATTCCTTACACGTCGTAAAAATTACATCTCATCACAAAAATGTAATTTATTTATATAACTACGCGATATTTGCCATTTACATTGTATAAACATACAAAGATATTTGTATATGAATTTGGCGACTTGTAAGAACTAAAATTTTATGAACAAATAATTTCACTGTACAAATCACAGGAAATAATGCGTACCTGTGTGTATGCGTGCGTGCGTGTGTGCGCATTTGTATCACGTGGTAATGAGTTTTTATCCGATGTGTATGTGTGTGCTTGTTTTCTTCGTTATAAATAACTGAAAAGTGGGTCGAGAAACCTACCAACAAAATAATCTTGTACATTCAGATGCATTATATGTGTGCTTGGGAGGCAGGATTTCTATCTTTGTTGGCTGCAATGAGCTCTTGCATCAATGTGTTTGTGTTTACATTAAGATGTCATCGTGTTTATATTGACATTAGGGTGTCATCGTGTTTATATTGATATTAAGGTGTCATCATTTTTATATTGACATTAATATGTTATCGTGTTTATATTGACATTAATATGTTATCGTGTTTATATTGATAGTAAGGTGTTATCATGTTTATACTTACATTAAGAAGTCATCGTATTTATAATCACATTAAGGTGTCATCGTGTTTATATTGACATTAATATGCCATCGTGTTTATATTGACATTAAGGGAGTTATCATGTTTAGACTTGCATTAAGATGTCATCGTATTTATACTTACATTGACGTGTTCTATTTATATTCACATTAAGATGTTATCGCGTTTATATTGACATTAAGAGGTTATGTTTCTAATCCTTTAAGTTTCCATTTTATTTATACTCACTCAATATGCCATTAATTTTAAAACATGCACAATTGTCCAGCCAAGCAGTATCCATAACCAGATCGTGGAGAATCAAACGGACCAGAGTTCACCACTAATACATGCATAATTAGACCCACCACTAGCATATGTATAATCAAGTCCACTACTAGTACATGTGCAATCTGGTTCACATTAGTACAAGTGCAATCGGGCCCACCATTGGTACATGTACAATCAATTCCGCCATTTAGTAAATATGCAATCAGGTCCACACTAGCACATATATAATCAGGTTCACTACTAGTACATGTACAAAAAGGTCCACCACCAATATACACACACAATCAGGCCCACCACTATATTTGATGAATCCAGACCCATCAGTAGTATATGTATAATTAGGACACCGCTAGTACATGAAGAACTAAGTTCTATACTGTTATATTAGAGGTATTTAAACGAATTTATTTCTGTTTCTAACTTTACAGGCCGCCAACTTTCAAAGTGAACAAGACTAAAGATGGCGTTTTCATTGGCGAGAATAATGTCACTTTTCGAAAGGCTGACACCACCTTATTTTAACGTCATCATAGTTGACTCCACCGTATTTTAATGTCATCAAGGCTGACACCACCTCAGTTTAATGTCATCATGGCTGGCTCCACCGTATGCTAATGTCATCAAGTTTGACACCACCTTAGCTTAACGTCATCAAGGTTGACTCCACTTTAGTTTAGCTGCATAGTGAAAAAGACTGATATGCTTCTAATTCAACAATGTCACTTTCTGGTAGATGACACATCAGGTTTTAGTATCACAAGATCATAGCATGATTCCGTTTTTATGTTTTTGCGTTACGTGCGTCATCTCCATCAACTTCTTAAAGGCTGACACCATTGTATGTCAATATTGCAAAGGTTAGCATACCCGTTTAGAATCATCACCCTGTGTTTCAGTATTTTAGAAATGCAAACACATAGGCAGGATTTATTAAGCACTTTAAAATATGCTGTTTTCTGGTTTCAAAAATGGGGCAAATTAATGGTACATTCTATTGAATACATATTTCACGATTCGTATTTCATTTGTATTAATCAGCAAACATGGAAAGAATTGTAAAATGTTTTTGCCAACTCACGGGGGAACTCATTCAGACCCAATGTTAAGACGTCTTTGACAACCCATTAAGACCTAATAAGAGACTCCGTCAGCCCATAAATGCTATTTAATTTTATGATTGACAACCCATTAAGATATCTTATAAGACGTTTTATTTGCTGCCACCCAATTAACGAGTTCTGCCAGATCATAGATTAGAGATTTAAAGATTATTTTGTCGAGTCATTTATACCTACTTTATGAGAGTCTTGGGCAATCCCTGGAGATCCTCTTAAAAAAGATTTATAACCCCCACTTGTACAATATATTTGCCAGACCTATAACCCAGGGGAAATAACTGTATTACCCTCATATTTAAATCTACTTGTTGAATGTAATTGCCTGACTTAAAACCCAAGACATGTAACTGTATTGCCGGCACATTTAAATCCACTTGTACAATATATTTGCCAGACCAAAACCCAGGGGAAATAACTGTATTACCCTCATATTTAAATCTACTTGTTGAATGTAATTGCCTGACTTAAAACCCAAGACAGGTAACTGTATTGCCAGCACATTTAAATACATTAAATACAATTGTATTTTAATACACATTAAAAACTATAATTTTACTTGCTCTCAGAGGTTCTAGTAAATTCAGTGATGCGTGTTTGTGTTAGATTGTCACGCCTTAAATAAGACAAGCAATGCACATTAACTTTCGAGACACTTTATAGATATACAAGGTCAAATGACGAGACAAACATTCGTGTCGCTGTTTCAATTAGCAGCAGTTGTACAAATGACGAGACAAACATTCGTGTCGTTGTTTCAATTAGCAGCAGTTGTACAACGAAAAGTATACCGTTAGATGAATAACAAAGATGAATAAATTAAATTATTTTTTTAAAATCCTCTATCACCTTGTTATAATTATTGTGAAAATCCATCTAAATGAATGATATTTTATTGGTAAACTGCCAGCATTGTCATTGACCATCTCTTTCTTAATAATGTCCAGTGGAAAGCTATGAAGACAGTCACTATTTGTTTACTTTCATTCTTGTATATCTATAAAGGATTATGAAATTTAACTGACACTGGTTTGTTATGGTTTGCTTTGGTTTGGTTTTCTCGTAATTTGAAAATCACCATATTGATCTGTTTAGGGACCAATAAATATATAATTATCAGTTTTAATTCTTGATAATTAGCTCTTCAATTAATAGTCCAGTTCAATTAACAGTAAGACACCAAATGATATTGCACTGCGCATGTCAGTCACGGGTTTGTGGGCCTGAAATAAACAATGGCAGAATGTACCAAAAACCCCAACGAAGATGCATTCAATACGGACAGTTGAATTCACGTACAATGTTAAAATTGAGAGACCTAAGTGAAAATAAAGTACTGAATAGATTAGGTATTCTCATGCTGACACTTCCTCTACTGTGAACAACTAGGCTTGTTTGGTGTTTGTGACACATTGCAAGCTGAACTCGTAATAGTCACATCAAACACCGGGCCGAAGGGTGGAATGTATCAACGTCACATCAAACACAAATATGTGACGTTTCACTGAGACGTGCAAGATGCAATTCTCTATCATCCTGGGCCGCCCGTAACTTAGGCTAATCCTCAAGACTAACTTTCTGTAATGCGTCAAAGTCGCATCAAACACCGGGCCGAATGGGTGTAATCACTGTAATGCGTCAAAGTCGCATCAAACACCGGACCAAATGGGTGTAATCACTGTAATGCGTCAAAGTCGCATCAAACACCGGATCAAATGGGTGTAATCACTGTAATGCGTCAAAGTCGCATCAAACATCGGACCAAATGGGTGTAATCACTGTAATGCGTCAAAGTCGCATCAAACACCGGACCAAATGGGTGTAATCACTGTAATGTGTCAACTGGAACTGATCAGCTAGTATGCTGAAATTGTGACTATGGAGACTTCATAAATAGTTAGATCCATATTCGTATATGGTAAACTATTTTAAATATATTTTTATTGTTGTATATGCATTTTATGTCGATAAACCCACAGCGGAGAGTAGTCACAACGTTTTTAAAAGTAAACTAGGTTTATTAATATTTATAAATACATCCACGATTTATAATATTATGTGCTTATGTGGACTGATTATAGGACCGAAAGAAAAAATCACCACGGGAAAATAAATTACAGGGGGGAAAAGTCTAACAATAAAATAGTTTGATTTTTTCTTAAAAGTCTCAATTATTAAATGTCATATACAAAGTTAGCTGTATTGACATATTGAGCAGGGTTTGTCTGAAGATAAGAGCACAGTGACATAATGAGCAAAAATGCACGTCACGAAAAAAAGGTAAACCATACAGGAAGAATTGAAGATATAAAAGAGTAGAGGAGTGCTAAACGGGAAGTACGCTCCCCAAATACTCGTGAAGGGAGGCGTCCCACTGGAGCACTACAGATCAGAGAACGTCTTATGATGAAATATGATCCACGAAAACTCCAGTGGCGACGTAAAATGCAATACTTTTAACGTCACAAACACTGGGCTGTTTGTCAGGTGTGTTCTTAAAGTCACAAACACAGTGCTCTTAACGTCATTAACACAATGGTCTTAACGTCACAAACACGGTGTTCTTAACGTCAGAGACACGATGTTCTTGTCACAAACAAATCACACGTAACCATGACTCCATTACGTGTTTGTCACCCTCCTAGGGACAGATGCCGTGGAATTGTCAGACCTTAAACATCTGTCCAGAATTCTTAAATTATCTTTAGTCACCTACTACACCATTTCTTGACTTTACTTTTAAGAACAATTTAACAAGCGCCAAATTTTAGGTGGGCAAGGGTTATAAGACGGTTGAGAACTATTTCAAAGGCTGAAGAATTTGACAGAGACCAAAAATTATGACAGTACATATCTCTCTAGCATTTAAAAATAAGTTTTAAAATAACCCTTTACAGATGACTGCGAACAATCTAGACGACAGTGATAGCGGCGTCAGTCAGCGTAATTAGTCAGTGTAAGCAGTCAAGTCAGTGTAATTAGTCAAGTCAGTGTAAGCAGTCAAGTCAGTGTAATTAGTCAAGTCAGTGTAAGCAGTCAAGTCGGTGTAAGTAGTCAGTGTCAGTATTCAGTGTAAGTAGTCAAGTCAGTGTAAGTAGTCAGTGTAAGCAGTCAAGTCAGTGTAAGCAGTCAGTATTCAGTGCAAGTAGTCAATGTAAGTAATCAGTAGTCAGTGTCAGTAGTCAGTATAAGTAGTCAGTGTAAGTAGTCAGTGTAATTGGTCTAGTCAGTGTAAGTAGTTTAAGCAGTCAAGTCAGAGTAAGCAGTCATGTAATTAGTTAAGTCAGAGTAAGTAGTCAACACTAGACAATTGGTCTCTTAATGTCTCTTATCATTATATTTACATATATACTGTGGCATTCACTAGACAATTGGTGTAAATGTCTCTTATCATTATGTTTACATATATACTGTGGCATTCACTAGACAATTGGTGTAAATGTCTCTTATCATTATGTTTACATTAGTCAGCTACCATTCTTTCGATAAGATTCTTGTGACGCTAACGCCACCTAGTTAATAGTTATTATTATTAATAATACTGGACCATTATACTTCCATTTCTACTGCTCTGGACAAATAGTCTCCCCTACATTGTCGGTGCCTTTGATGATTTCCACAGTATATCTATACTGTTGTAGTAGTAATGACCACCCGGTCAAATGCCCAATTTGCCTTAGTCGAGTGAGCAAGGTAAGCAAGAGGTTGATGATCTGTCTGAATAACAAAATGCTTGCCATATAGGTGGGCTTGAAATTTCTGGACTGCCCAGACATTTCCGAGACATTCTGTCTCTGAAGTCGAATAATTCTGTTAGCTGCATTTAACATACGACTGGAGTAAGCTACTGGATACATAATATCGCCATGTTTCTGCATCAGTACAGCACCTAGTCCTGCATTTGTTTTGAGTATGGAATCTTCATTGAAATTAGGCAAATTGAAGGCAGGAGCTCATGACAGGCAGTCTTTCAAACTAGCAAAGCTGGCTTCACACTCCTCTCTCCAAATCACTATATCAAGTGTTCTTTTCTTTGTAAAATCAATGAGTGTTTCTTTAAAAGCAGTAGTAATACATGTAGTGATAGGTTCTTTGGGAAAATAGAACATCTGAATTGGAAGGCTATCTGAATAAAGTACCTAAACAACACAAAATTGCCCCATTGCTAAAAGCAGCGCTCATAGGAAATGCTCAAATCCTCCGTAAAACCTTGGATTTCCCAGAATCTTGGTAAGATCTTGGTAAGACCTTGCATCATAAACGACAGTCAACAGAAGTAAAAAATAGGATATTAATAATAAAATAAAATAAAATAATATATTTTCACTTCACCCCAAATTAAAATGAATCCATAAATAAAAGTCGAATAAAACCATTACTAGGCATAGCGTACTGGTCAGACCCTAATTCTTGCACCCCACCACCACCCATCCAGGAGCACCCTAAATGACCTACTCCGACGCGAAAATGGCAGAAGCCGGAAGTGGTCCCTCGTTTAATTTGAAGAAGGACTGTGAGATTCAATATTCAGTGGTTTTGTGTTTTATAAGACTGTTAAGTTTCAGTACTCAATCTATTTGCGTTTAATTGGTCTGTGAGTTTTCAGTACTCGGTGTTTTTGTGTTTTATAAGACTGAATTTCAGTACTCAGCGATTTTGTGTTTTAATGGATTGAATTTCAGTACTTAATGATATGTGTTTTATAAGACTGTGAGTTTTCAGTACTCGGCGTGGATTCAAATCTAGTTATGACATTATCAAAGGGGTGGATGTGGGTGTATTGTGGATGGAGCCACTTCTCCTTTCCTCGAAGCCTGTATAGACAGTGGGTTAGGCATCAAATTAACTTAATACAAATTATTATTATTCCATTAAACAAAATTCATTTAGTTTGTTCACCTTTGCTTAATACACATTCAGTTGACCTAACCAGACGAAATGTGTACTTAGCGCGCAAGGCTGAGCGTGCATTGCACTACGCATTACCAAGGCGACTGACCTCCCCTGAAATAAGGCTCTTAATTATTCTTAACGTCAAAGTTTCACTAACGAAGACCTTGAGATACACATCGCAAATGTACAGGAAGTGCACACGAATAACCACAAACTAATAATTCAATAAATCTACTGAAAGTGCCCGCAGACCTTAAGTAAAGTGCACAGGAATAACCACAAACTAATATCCAATAAATCTACTGAAAGTGCCCGCAGACCTTAAGTAAAGTGTCCACATACTTAAATAAAGTGTCCACAAATCTTAAATTAAGTGCACACGAATAGCCACAAACTAATAATCCAATAAATCTACTGAAAGTGCTCACAGATCTTAAGTAAAATGCACTAAAATAATACCACAGTAACATATTAATTGACAGGAAATTTTAAGACTGGCAAAATATCCACTCTGCATGACCCATAAATACATAATGTACTTTTAATTTACCATGTTAATAAATTGAAAATTTTATTTAAACAAATTCGTGATTATTGTCAAATGAAGTCTTAAGTTTTGAAAGTGAAAACGAATGGTGTAAAAGATTCCAATTCTATTTATCTTTTTCTCCCACTTAATTCTCTTTAAATTTCATTAAAACAGTATCAATTGAAAAACTAAATCTTACAGAAACCTTTCATAAATCGCAATTTAAGCTTTGGCCATGCTTAAAGATATATTAATGCAGTGATATTAAAAACAAAAGATAATATACATTAAACGAAGAGTTATTTTAAAATTCTCGAAATACAGATAATAATATTACTCTAAACAAACGTCACTCATTTTCATGTCTTCATGATTTGTATGCTTAGCACAAAATGTTCTTATTTGCTTAAATTCACGCAGCAGTTTTGTAAATCATAAAGAAAACCAAACCTTAAACAAAAGTGTTTTATTCTCTTATTTTCCTTTCCTGTTTCAAACAGCTCTTTATTCAACATAATCTCTCTCTCTCTCTCTCTCTCTCTCTCTCTCTCTCTCTCTCTCTCTCTCTCTCTCTCTCTCTCTCTCTCTCTCAATACATTATTTTCTTTCTTTCTCAAAACGGTGCTATAAAGTCTTCAGTCCTCAGCCCTTTAAGTCTTTTCTATTCCCTATTTTCAGGACTAAGCCCTTTAAGTCTTTTCTCTTCCCTATACTTCAGGACTAAGCCCTTAAGCCTTTTCCCTTCCCTAGTCTTCAGGACTAAGCCCTTAAACCTTTTCTCTTCCCTAGTCTTCAGGACTAAGCCCTTAAACCTTTTCTTTTCCATAGTCTTCAAGACTAAGCTCTTAAACCTTTTCCCTTCCATAGTCTTCAGGACTAAAACCCTTAAACCTTTTCTCTTCCCTAGTCTTCAAGACTAATCCCTTAAACCTTTTCTCGGTCTTTACTTTTTCAAGAGATACTTTAGCACTGAATGCTTAGTTGTTATATAATTTCAAGAAACACTTGAACTTAACATGTTGAATCTGCAGTTGGCATCAACGGACATTGATGCTCTGGTCGTTAAATTAAAACAAAATAAAATTTATGTCTGTAAAGATTTAATATCTTCAGAAGTTTGGCTTCTGCCATTCTGACTGAAAGCTTTTTTCAGTCCATGGTGTAGTTCTTTGGTGCAGACAAAATACTAGAATAGTATATATTGTTGTCTTTCTTCTTCTTATTCACTAGAATAGTGTATATTGTTGTCTTTCTTCTTCTTATTCACTAGAATAGTGTATATTGTTGTCTTTCTTTTTCTTCTTCACTCGTATTGATTATTACGATATAAAATTGTTTTAGAAGTTATTCCCATAACTTTTCCCACTTTAGTTTGTAGCATTATGGGTTTCTTTGTGAACAACCTTTCTACAAGTTCTAGTGAACAATATCTTCTCCGATTTCAAGAAATGCATGTCACCAATTGCCGAATGTCGCAGTTTGTATTCATTGGTCTACCGACTGTCTTTTGACATGCAGGTTAGGTGTTCCAAAAGCGAGTGGAGTTTTTCTTCCTGCAGGAAAGTGAATACTACAATATTGGATCAACATTACAATAAGCAACACACACTTGGATCCACAGCACAACAAGCAACACACATTTGGATCCACAGCACAAGCAACACACGTAGATCAACAGTACAACAAGCAACACACATTTGGATCTACAGTACAATAAGCAACACACACTTAAATTCACAGTACAATAAGCAACATGCGTTTAAATTAACAGCACAATAAGCACCTCATGCTTAAATTCACAACACAATAAGCAACACACACACTTGGATCCACAATACAATAAGCAAAACACATACTTGGATCCACAATACAATAAGCAACACACACACTTGGATCCACAATACAATAAGCAACACACACTTGGATCTACAGCACAGCAAGTAACACACATATGGATCTACAGCGCAACAAGCAATACATACTTGGATCTACAGCACAACAAGCAACATGTACTTGGATCAACAGTACAATAAGCAACACACAAGTTGGATCAACAGCACAATAAGCAAAAAAACACTTGGAACAAATTACAATAAACAACTCACACTTGAATAACAGCATTTATATTTTGTGAAAGGAATCCACAATGCATCTTTGCAAATGATTCATGCAAACCGAGTTTGCATTCTTCTGAAAATGTATAACTGTTATTTTTATCTTGCAAAATTGACCTGGTAGCCCTTAGTCAGTCAAAGTGGACATTTGAAGAAACACATCATTATTGTTTTTAAAGTAATTAAAAAGAAGGAAAAAATGTGCATTGCATTTGAATTGCATCACTTTAACTGTGATCTGAGATCATGTCTGCCAATTGCAGATTGGTTTACAATGGACTTAAACCTTTTCTCGGTCTTTACTTTCTCAAGAGATACTTTAGCACTGAATGCTTAGTTGCTATATAATTTCAAGAAACACTTGAACTTAACATGTTGAAGCTGCAGTTGGCCATCAACGGACATTGTAATAATTTCTATAGATTGATTTACGATAGATTGAAAATAATAATTTCTATAAATTGATTTATGATAGACTGAATGTAATAATTTCTCTCAGAGAAATATTAAGACAATGTTCGCTCTTTGGTAGAGATATTTTCCACTGATTACATTTTTTCCCCGTAGAGTTGGGGATTGTCTGTTTCTGGCATTTACTCAGCTCTGGAGCGATGCATCTGCCCTATTAATAGTTAGGACATAGTTTAAGATGGCGTGCAGGTCGTAGGGTCCGCCTACGTCGCAATTAGAGATTTAAGGAAAAAATCCTATTTGATTGACATTTTCTCTAATACTTCCACAATGTTAAAGCCGTCTAGTATGCTGTACATGGTCTGGGTTTTGCTTTAAATACTCTAGAATCTAAATTGTTTAATGTAATCTACAATAGAATCTAAATGTAATCTACAATAGAGTCTAACTGTAGAAACAGTCTAGATATCATAGTATCTTCAGGGTATTTCTAGCTTTAGCTTGTGTCCAACTGTAACTTTAGTCTTATGTCTAACTATAGATTTAATCTAAATATTAAGTGTAGATTTAGTTACGGTTCAAATTTAGCTTTAGTTTAACTATAGATTTAACCTAGATTTAACTGTAATTTAGTTAGGGGCTTACTGTAGATTTAATGTAGATGGTTTAATTAGAAAAAGATACAGTTTTACTGTAGATTTAGTCTAGAGTCTAATAGTAGATTTCCCCCTGGTTCTAAATGTGGATATAGTCTAGGCCAGGGTTTCTCAACCGGGATTCCGTGACCGGTCTCTAGGGGTTCCCCGAGAGTTCGTGGTTGACAAAATAAACATCGTAGATATAATAGTTTGTGTTCAGGGGTTCAAAGGTCACTCCAGAATGAAAATGTTGAGAAAAGCGCTGGTCGAGGGTCTAATTGTAGATGTAGTCTAGGGTCTAACAGTAGATGTAGTCTAGGGTCTAACAGTAGATGTAGTCTAGGGTCTAATTGTAGATGTAGTCTAGGGTCTAACTGTAGATGTAGTCTAGGGTCTAACTGTAGATGTAGTCTAGGGTCTAATTGTAGATGTAGTCTAGGGTCTAACTGTAGATGTACTTAAAGGTCTAACTGTAGATATACTTAATGGTCTAACTGTAGATGCGAGTCTGCGTTGAATGGCTAGAGAGTGGGGTGAAGACGCGCGTACACGACATTGAATGGCTAGAGAGTGGGGTAAAGACGCGCGTACACGTACGTACATACATAAACACACGCGAGTCTGCGTTGAATAGCTAGAGAGTGGAGTAAAGACACGCGCGCGCGCACACACACATAAACACACGCGAGTCTGCGTTGAATGGCTAGAGAGTGGAGTAAAGACACGCGCGCGCGCACACACACATAAACACACGCGCACACACTACAATACATTTATTAACAAGTGAATATGTGCTGGAAATGAGTTCGATTACAAAAAATAGGACAGGTTGGGCCATATGCGCATGCTCTGTCATCATTCAGTGGCGTAGTTAGGGTTGGAGGAGAATGCGCGTGCAATGGAGACAGGCATGACGCCACTCACAATTCATTCATGCGTTTCGTCACCCAGTTTCGCAAAAAGCTGACAGAAACTTCGTAAGTGAAAATGCAAATGAGGCTGAATCAATATATATGCTCTAAACGACGAAAAATCTAGAAAATTTTTGTCAACCATTTTTTCCTTCAGCTCTCCACAGGTCTGTGTTGCTCTATCATTTCTCCACAACACTTGGGTTTCATTTCACCACAAACTTGAAATAGTTGACATGACTTTACATCTTTCCATTCACTGGTGGTTTATTTCAAATTAATTTCTTCTTTAAATTTTCTTAAAAGTAATTCTGAAATAATCCAAGTATTGCGGATATATTCATAGTATGTGTTTGGACTGAGATGTAAACCTGTGGGATGTCATCTGTTGAACGCAATCCTTGTACATGTCAAAGGGCAACCTGGGACTTTTGCTAGTCTGAAGACATGAATGATATACATGATATACAGCATGAGGACAGCCAGTAAATACTATAGAGTTTGATGCTATCATGGAATGTTATACAGTATAGTATTCTGTGACTACTTCAGAGTTTGATGACAACTATGACAACATGGAATGTTATATAGTATAGTAGTCTGTGACTACTTCAGAGTTTGATGACAACATGGAATGTTATACATTATAGTAGCCTGTGACTACTTCAGAGTTTGATGACAGCATGGAATGTTATACATTATAGTAGCCTGTGACTACTTCAGAGTTTGATGACAGCATGGAATGTTAAACAATATAAGGACATTCTGGGAGCTTCTTAAAACCGCCTAGGTTTACTATAAAGTATAAAACAGCTTTGAGTGTCAAATACTGAGAGAACAATCTATGGTATTAAAAACAATCAAAGCGTAACGACAGCTTTGAATAAATGTACATGAATTATGCAACGTGAGTACACTCTATGGTTTAATAAGGTGTGAGTACACTCTATGGTACTATAAGATATGAGCAATCCTGGGACTACGATAATGTTTGACAGTTTAGAGCCTACACTGTCTGACGACAGTCCGAGGCTGCTCAAAACTCATTTCTACTTAAGTGTGAGGACAAGTGTGAGGACATCGATACGGTATGACGACGGTCGGGTCACTCTAAAATATGAGAGAGTCGTGACTACTATAGATTAGGACAGTTGTGACTATTATAGAATAGGACAGTCGTGGCTACTATTGAATAGGACAATTCGTGGCTACTATAGAATAGAACAGTCATGGCTATGAGTAGGACAGTCGTGGCTACTATAGAATAGAACAGTCATGGCTATGAGTAGGATAGTCGTGTCTACTTTAGAATAGGACAGTCGTGGCTACTTTAGAATAGGACAGTCGTGGCTACTATAGAATAGGACAGTCGTGTCTACTATAGAATAGGATAGTCGTGGCTACTTTAGAATAGGAAGGTCGTGGCTACTATTTAATAGGATAGTCAAGGGCTACTAAGAAAACGGTCTGGGTCGACCATAAAAAATGAAGTTTTAAAACAGTCTAGGTGATTATAATGTCTGAGAAAAACTTGGAACCACTATGATATGTGAAAACAACCGAAACTGCTTGGACAGTCCGGCACAACTGTAAACTTTGAGGACACTGTGGCAGTGCTGTAAACTGATGACATTCTGACACTGCTGTAAACTGTGAGGACAGTCTGACACTATTGTAAAGTGTGATGGCATTCTGGCCTTGCTATAAACTATGAGGACATTCTGACTGCTGTACACTGAGGACATCTGTAGCCTCTGTATGCTTTGCTCAGCTTAAAGTTAGTATAATGAGTAAAGACTCCATGCAGATATTAAATAATGCGGGCACAAACAGGATTCAATACATTGTATAGAAATCTGCTTGAAATGCTATATATTTATCTTTTAATTTATAATATTTACTGTTACATTTACTTATACACTTAACGAACATCGTGGGTAGTAAGTTGTAAATCAAAAACAGTAGCATCAAGTATTATACATACATTATAACAAATAATGTTTTGAACGTTATTGTCTTTAATTAACTAGTAAATAATTTACAAAGAAACATGCTTTAATAGTACAATTGTCGAAAATTACCACAAAGAAATCTAAGATCAAGAAGTAGAGGAACTGACACCGAATGAGAAATGAGTCAAAAGAGGTAAATAGTCCAGTAAACTATATTGCTGCTGTTTGTGAGAACGGGACTGAAACTAAATATAGGACAATTTCAGTTAACAGAATCTGAATATATGTAAGTTTATTTAATTAAACTTTAAAATAGGCCAAGTTCATTTAATGGAACTATTTATATGCCAGATTAAGTTAATCAAAACTAAAATAATATAGATTATGTTGTGTTGAATTTGAGACTAAATATCAACCAATTTAATTTAATCAAGACTAAATATAAGCAAATTTAATTTAATCAAGACTAAATAGAAGCAAATTTAATTTAATCAAGATCAAAATAAAAAAAAAAGTTAATTTAAGCAAGAATGAATACACACCAAGTTAATTTAAGCAAGACTAAATATAGGTCAAATTATTGTAATGAAGACTAAATATAGGCCATGGTATTATAATTAAAATATAGGTTAATGTCATATAATCAAGACTATAATATAAACCAAGTATATGAAATGTAGTCTCAGTTAATTAAATGAAGATTATATATAGGCCAAATAATTTTAATTATGTATATTGTAGTTTAAGTTAATTTAATCAAGTCTAAATATATGCTCTGTTATTGTGATCAAGACTAAATATAGATCATGGTATTGTAATCAAGACTAAATATAGATCATGGTACTGTAATCAAGACTAAATATAGATCATGGTACTGTAATCAAGACTAAATATAGATCATGGTACTGTAATCAAGACTAATTATAGATCATGGTATTGTAATCAAGACTAAATATAGATCATGGTATTATAATCAGAACTAAATATAGATCATGATATTGTAATTAAGATTAAATAAGGGTGATTGTATATAATCAAGTGTAAATATAGGCCATTTTATTGTAATCAAGGATAAATATATATCCTATAATAAATAATATAATAAATGTCCTATAATCAAGTCTAAAATATAAACCAAGTATATTTAATTAATTCTAAATGTAATGTAGTGTAAGCTTAATTAATGAGGACACAAATATAGGCCAGGTATATTTAATTTAACTAAGTTAATTTAATCAAGAGTAAATATAGGCCAATTAATTTAATAAAAAATAAGTATTGGACTTTTATTTAATCAGAATTAAACTAGGGCCAAGTTGTTGAGACATGGCGACTGCAGGCTTCAACGCGTCAGATCCCTGGCCGGAGCCGCCATTGAACAACACCGAACCTCTTAGTAGTGGCAGTTATATTGCGTGTGGAATATATCTTTCAGCAGTTGGTAAGTATTAAGTTTGACACTTTCTCCATAAGTGATTTCTTATTCATGTGTTTCGATTTACTGACTGACTATCTGGTGCACGATTAGTGAGTTAATGTTATGATTGACTATCTGGTGCACGAATAGTGAGTTAATGATTTGACTGGCTATTTGGTGCACGAATAGTGAGTTAATGTTATGACTGACTATCTGGTGTACGATTAGTGAGTTAGTTATGATTGACTATCTGGTGCACGAATAGTGAGTTAATGTTATGACTGACTATCTGGTGCACGATTAGTGAGTTAATGTTATGACTGACTGGCTGGCATATGAACGAGTACAGAGTTCTAAGAACTATGTCGATATATTACATGTTGTTTTTTTCATATAAAATCCTGAAAGGCTGAGATTCTTGATAAAGCTTTATGTGATTTCCTTAAAAATTAAAAAGAGAAAAAGAATCCTGATAAGTAATTATATATGTTAATTTAGTGCGATGTGTAAACACTCTCGTCTTCATTTATCGGATTCAGAGCTACATACAAGTAGAAAGAGCAAAGTAATCTAATTTTATAAAGTGTAATTTAAATAAAATAATAAATAATTATGACTTTTTTCAAGGTATTGTGCTAATCAAAGCATATGGCAATTTAAAACAAATTTACAAATCATAACGAATTTGGGCCAAATTCTAATACCATTGTGATTGGGGAATATATTTATTCTATTACTTGCATTTTAAAGTCATAATGCTTGAGATAGACACTGACTCTATTACTTGCATTCTAAAGTCATCATGCTTGAGATAGACACTGACTATTACTTGCATTCTAATACCACGTGCTTAGTTTAGAGCTATATTTGGTATTTAAATAGTCATTTTAACTATTAGTTAATGTTTGAGAATTATAATGCCATCTGAGCCATCAGGAATACACAATGCTATGTGTAGCCAATTCCATCAGAAAGTTAATATATCAGATTGAATTGAACGGTTACATTAGAAAATAGCAGATTGTTACTTATCAGTATTGTCAGGCGAACAGTAAGTTACTTACTTTTCAGTGATGTCAAGAAACAATATGTTATTATTTATCAGTGTTGTCATGTAAACAATATATTACTTGATTATCAGTGTTGTCACTGTCTGTTTCTTTTATCATCAGCTTCTAACAGGGCAAATGCTACCTCTCATTCAATCCGTAATCTCTTATCACTTTCCTTTCTTTCTTTTCTTTATCTTTCTTTTTTTACTTCTAGTTCTTCTCTTTCACATTATCTTCTTTTTTAATATGCAATCTTTTCTCTTCAATCTGTGATATTTTCTCACTTTCATTCTGTTTTATTTCTAGTTCTTCTCTTCCCTTCACATAGCTTATAGCATTGTCTATAGCTTTGCGACCACAAAGACCTAAATCACTAGCTTCTTCTTTCCCTGCCTGTATCCATCTCTTTCTATTTCCTTCAAAATCTTCCATTTTTCAAGAATCACAAGCACTATCACGGTCACGTGACTAGCTGATTGGTGAGTCACCTGATTTTACAAATATCTCTGAACTAGTGGTCACTTGAAAATATTAATGAAGAGCACTAAATATCTCTGAATTAGCGGTCACTTGAAAATACTCATCAAGAACACTAAATATCTCTGAACTTGTGGTCCGCCCAGGTAAGTCAAGGCAACAAAACAGGTTCCCTTGATTGGCCATTATGACCAGGTTACCTTGATCTGCCATTATGACCGGGTTCCATTGATTTGCCATTATGACCGGGTTACCTTGATTTGCCATTATGACCAGGTTTCCATGATCGACCATTATTATCAGGTTCCCTTTGATTACAGGTACTGGTGCCACAGTCTGCAATGCATTAACTCTGGTGATGTTCTTGCGTCACAAAGCACTACGCAAAAAGCCTCACAATCTGCTCCTCATCAACCTGGCCACTGCCGACATGGGTATTAGCATCTTCGGCTATCCTCTCACCACCGCCTCCTTCTTCGCCCAGCGATGGCTGTGGGGGTCCATCGGGTGCCAGATGCAAGGCTTTGTCACCTTCTGTTTGGCAGTCACATCCATGCTGACACTGACAGTCATTAGTGTCTACCGCTACATAGCTTTGTGCAAGCCCCAGTACAGTAAGTAGGTCTCTGTCTACCACAAGTAGTCTGTCACATGCGTGGTTATTTTAACGAACCTGTCATAGCATTAATTAACTGAATTATTAATTATGAATTTGGTTTTAAATGTTGTTAACAGCTTCATGGCCAAATCTACTCTTACAGCCACGATATTAAATTTTCCTGCTTACATTATGAGACAATCGTTCACCACAGTGACAAGTAAATTAGTTGACGTTGCTATCTAGGAGTGGCTTTACCCCCCCCCCTCTTAATTAATTAACAATCACTCACATACAGCTTTCCCCCAGCTGATCCCCATTAACATTCATTCCAAAAAATTAATTAAGCTATGGAATAATTTACCAAAAATGTAATAATGAGAACAATAAAAGGAAAAATAATTTTGAACAAGTTTACTGTCCTACATGTCCCAAAGAGTCAATGAATGTGTTCATAATAACAGATTGCAATTTGCAAGTGGCTTTGAGGTATTGTACTTAACTCCTTCCCTCAGTAATGGCAAACAGTTTGATTGGGCACTTGGAATCTGTATTCACACAGTCTCCTTCCTTCTGGTAAGAGACTACGTGTCACAAACGGGATTTCTGTATTGAGTTGAACTTTGGATCAAATCCACATTGGAAAGAAAAAAAGGACCCAGCTGCATACGATAACATTTTCCTTTGTGTGTGATAAATATTAGGCATGTGATGACAGTGGAGTGAAAATGTCCCTTCACAATCGCGCTACTTAATAATGTGTATGCAAACTTACAATTCCAAAGAATTTCTGTCATTATAAATCATTTATAAAACATGATGAAAATCATTTCAAGAATTCAATCATTCACAGTTTATTATCATAAACCTCAGTAAATAGTGTTCCATAACCACTCAATTGCATTTAACAGAAACATCACTATATAATTTAGTTCAACTCAATTTAAATAGGTTTTGCAATGAATACAAAAAATGGCACTTCACAGCATACGTACTACAATTTCGTCATCCTTTGTTTACAAACAAGCCACTGTTAATGCCGCACAATACCTCTATGAAAGGAAATATCCATTAGAAATCATACATACAAATAATCATCAGTGTGAATAAGAAAACCTCCAGCATTCTAATTAATAAACATTTCAATTATTATCGTGAAGCCAACATATATATACTTACATATCCTGTCTTCTCACTTAGTTCTTATTCTTGCATTCACAAATCGACTCGGAGTTTGTGTTTTATAAGACTGTGAGTTTCAGTACTCGGAGTTTGTGTTTTATAAGACTGTGAGTTTCAGTACTCGGAGTTTGTGTTTTATAAGACTGTGAGTTTCAGTACTCGGAGTTTGTGTTTTATAAGACTGTGAGTTTCAGTACTCGGAGTTTGTGTTTTATAAGACTGTGAGTTTCAGTACTCGGAGTTTGTGTTTTATAAGACTGTGAGTTTCAGTACTCGGAGTTTGTGTTTTATAAGACTGAGTTTCAGTACTCGGAGCTTGTGTTTTATAAGACTGTGAGTTTCAGTACCTCATGGCTGCTCGCTAGTCAGTAGGGAACATGTACCCCACAACTGCTTGCTAGTCAGTTAGGGAACATGACTGCTTGTTAGTCAGTAGGAGAGGGAATTCATTCTGTCTGTGCATATTGATTATTATTTCTAGCTCTCAAATAAATTTCACTGATCATTGATATGCTGAAGTAAGTAGAAATAATACTGGTGCAAAAGATGATAGCGAAGATGAAATGATGACGATGATGATATTGATGATAGTAATATTAAAAAGTAATAAATTTCAAACAAAATTAATTACAAAATAACAAAACATAAAAGCATTTCTTGTTTCAGATCACCGTTTGACCCAAAGAACAACAAAACTAGTGATTGGCGGTGTGTGGTCCTACAGTTTTCTGGTGACCACCCCGCCTTTGATAGGGTGGACCTCCTACACTTACGAACCGTATGGTACAGCCTGCACAATCGACTGGACCAACCCGGCCCCAGAAAGTATCGCCTACAACGTCTATTGCATTCTCACTTGTTACGTCACAACTGTATCTGTTATGCTCTTTTGCTACACTAAATTGGTGCGTCGTTTAAACAGTCTGTCGCTCACAGTCAAGGCCGCTCAGCGTCACCACGTGACTTTAAAAGAAGCAGAAATATTACATCGCATGGCGGCCGAAGGAAAGGTCACGAAGGTTAGTAAAGAATTACATAATACATACACGCAGATAGAGAGATAGAAAGGAAGACGAAAGAAGACAGAAATAAAACTCTCTCTTCTTTTTGTTTATGTGTAAAAATAAATTTAAAAATAAAGAAATCAATTATAGAATTTAAACTTATGACACCGTTTGTAGTATGAAGGAGAACGAGGAGTAAATCTCACTACTTCTATTTACATTCAGTTATTTAGATCTTGCCGGACCACACACACATTCAGTTATTTAGATCTTGCCGGACCACGCACATATTCACGGCTTTAGAACTTGCCGGACCACGCACATATTCACGGCTTTAGAACTTGCCGGACCACGCACATATTCACTTATTTAGATCTTGCCGGACCACGCACACATTCACGGCTTTTGCACAGGATGTTGTAGTCGGGCTCAGTTTTTTTTAGAGGCCTACATGTAGAGCTTCGGTGGTGGGCACTTTCGATTCCAAACGAAAAAGAAAAACGCCGTTCTATGTTGTAACAATTCATTCAGTAATTAAAGGTTTCATAAACTGTCTGCTTCGAATATTCAAATAAATAAGCATAAATAGAATGTCTTATTCTAAAATTTTCTCTAACAAATAGCAACAGTTCAACAACATTATTCCGTCAGTTCTCAAAATTCACTCTACCTAGTAATTATGAACGTTTTATAAATAAAAATATTAATAAAGATGCAGGAAGAAAATGAAAACAAAGAGATTGATAATCAACATCAGATTAACATAAAACCTGCTCACACAGCAAATAATATCAGATTAACATAAAATGTAAATAATTATTTTAATTGTTTTATAGAAACATCAGTTCTACACAGGTTATTAGTCTTTTATTCACAGTAAATATAATGCTACGACATCCAGTGTAGCAAGAACCTTCCTTACTTACTCGCCAGGTTTACAACTGTTCTGCGATGTATACAGATTGTAGCCATCACTTAGAAAGGATTTTTAAAATTTTATTTAAAGACTTATAATACTCGAGCAAATCTTCTTGGTAATAATTTTATTTAGTCATACATTCACAAATTATTATGGGATGACCAATAAAGCATGAAACACTTTTTCTATTCAATTTATTCTTACTTGAACAATTATTTATTATACTTTTCCATAACTTGAGTTCGGAGGGACTACAATTTTTTTTGGATGAAACCGGAAATATTCTAAATAGCAAATGGGGAAGGAAATTTATGGTAATTAGGAAGCTATTTCTGAACTATGTGGTCCTTCCCCTTTTGCAGGTGAAATACATATACTGATTTTAAAAACACCAACAACTACGATTTCTTTCGTCTTGAAGTTAACAGTCGTTGTCGTTAATCAGGAAGTGGACTGTGTAGGAGGCGACTTTACAAAGCACCTTTCCCGGTCGCTAGCATAGATCGTTCTACTGAGATTTGGGAGCCATGTTTGATAATGGAAATGAAAGCTAGTTTGTCAAGACTATATTAGAGAAAAACTACCATTACTTTGTGGAGAAGATCTGAATAGTCAAGCATTGAAAGCATCTATAATATTCATTTAAACATTAATTAACTAAGTAGGGTTCATGCTTAGCAATCTCCATTTTAGACTGAGATAAAGAAACAGAATAGTTCCAATGAACAAGAGGCATGACGACATTCTTTTAGTATTCCCACACGACTTGACAACTTAATATATTACCTAAACAACAAATCTATATGTTTGCATCCTAATAATATATTGTACTTTGCCCATAAATGAAAAGTTGTTTTGCAGGTTTTACAATATTAATAACGCCTGAAAAGATGTCCTTTAGGTAAGACCTCTGTAGAGACAAATACCCTGTTAAGTAAAGACATCTATGCCCTATCAAGCAAAGACATTTAAAGAGACAGATGTCCTGTTAATAAAGAACAGCTATGCTCTGTTAAGTAAATACATTTAAAGATATAGATGCCCTGTTAAGTAAATACATTTAAAGATATAGATGCCCTGTTAAGTAAATACATTTATGCCCTCTTAAGTAAACAAATTTATGGTCTGTTGAGTAAACACTGTTTTTGCCCTGTTATGTAAACACATCTAAAAGAGAAACATGTTCTGCTAAAAAATAAGTAAAAAGAGACGTCCTTCTAAGAAAAATGACATAAACTGGTACCTGCAAGAAATTGTATCTTTATAGATATTTGTTATGAAATTAAATTTAATGAGCTGCCCTGTAAAGAAATAACAGTTAAAGAGATACCTGATACAGAAATGACATCATAGAAATACCCTGTTAAAAAATAGCACATAAAGATCCCCTATTAAGAAAGAGCATATTACCCAGTTAAGAAATAGCATATTAAGAAATACCTAGTTATGAAATAGCATCTAAAGAAATATCATGTAAAGAAATAGCATATAAAGAAATACCGTGTTAGGAAATGACATCTAAAGAAATACCCTGTTAAGAAATGACATCTAAAGAAGTGTACTAAGAAATGACATCTAAAGAAATACCCTGTTAGGAAATGACATCTAAAGAAATACCCTGTTAAGAAATTACATCTAAAGAAGTGTACTAAGAAATGACATCTAAAGAAATACCCTGTTAGGAAATGACATCTAAAAAAAGTGTACTAAGAAATGGCATTTAAAGAAATACCTTGTTAGGAAATAACATCTAAAGAGGTGTACTAAGAAATGACATCTAAAGAGGTGTACTAAGAAATGACATCTTAGAGGTGTACTAAGAAATGATGACTCAGTAAAAAATCTAGCCACTAACGATCACTTTGTTTCTTGTGTCAGGTGACCGTGTTCATGGTGGTCACTTTCATCATTGTCTGGTCCCCGTATGCCTGGGTGGGCCTGTGGAGCATGATGGCGGGTGGAGTGCCAATGTGGCTCAAAATACTTCCCAGCATGTTGGCGAAGTCGACGTGTCTCCTCAATCCGATCATCTTCATTTTCACTTCTTCCTTTCGTCACTACATCAGTTCCTGCTTCAAGCGACGAAAACGCAATCACTTTCAGCGGCCATCTGCATTTGGGTGAAGTTTAACTTATTGTTATCATACTTTCCACTTTAGGAACGTTGTGTTACTGAGTTTGTATAGGTGTAACGTTGTGTTACTGAGTTTGTATAGGTGTACGTTTTCCATTAACTTCCTTGATTATATGTATCATGGTTCGGTTCGATTTCTTGACATTGACTGTTGGTAAACTGAGTTTTAGTTATTTTTTAAATGCTCCAATTAAGGGGTGGTACAAATTATTTTCTTGATCTGCAAATATTTTTCAGTTAAAAGACATTGTTGATAGGAATGACGCCACGTTTGTGTATTGAGATAATGGAAGACATAGTTGACTATACCTGAAATGACCGTAAAATTGTTGTGACAAGAACTGAAATGAAATGAGTTAGATGTTGTGTAAAAAGACTGAAGTGTAGTTGTAGGAATTGTGGAAGAGACAGGCTAACAGGTAGATGTCCTACATACAGACTGATAGATGTCCTACTTTTGCAGACTGACCGGTAGATGCCCTACTTACAAACTGACCGGTAGATGCCCCACTTATATACTGACTGGAAGATGCCCTACTTATTTACAAATGAAAACCACTAACCGGTAGACGGCCTACTTACATATATTCAGATAGATGCCCTACCTACAGATGAAAATCACTTACCAGTAGATGGCCTATTTACAGATGAAAACCATTTACCGGTAGATGGCCTGCTTACAATGAAAACCACTTACCGGTAGATGACCTAATTACAACCTGACATGTAGATGCCCTATACTAGTCTGAAAACTACTGTCTGTATATCAGACAAGTATCTGTAACAAAACATTCCAGCAATAACTAAATAAAAAATTAAATTTCATCAAAGAAAATCTTCAAAATCAAAAAGGTTAGCTTAATACAGTAAAGACCTTGTGTGTAAATAACTCATTCATGCAGTTAATGCTAATAATTTCATTGAATCGCAGTCTTGTCTATTTATATTTCATGCATTGGTCTTGTGTTACTGTTTTTGCATTTAAATCTTATCTGTTTCTTGCATCAGTCTTGTCTATTTATATTTCTTGCATCAGTCTTGTGTATTTCTGTTTTTTGCATCGTAGTCTTAGCTGTTTCTTTTCTATTTCTGTGCTTTGCATCACAGTCTAATCTATTTCTTGCACTGCAATCTTGTCTATTTCTATTTCTTGTCTTGCAGTTGTTTCTTGCTTCACTGTTTTAGGTTTTTTATTTCTTGCATCACACTCTTGTCTATTTCTTGCATCACAGATTTATCTATTCCTATTACTTGCGTCATAGCCTTGTCTATTTCTTGCATCACAGATTTATCTATTCCTATTACTTGCGTCATAGCCTTGTCTATTTCTTGCATCACAGATTTATCTATTCCTATTACTTGCGTCATAGCCTTGTCTATTTCTTGCATCACAGATTTATCTATTTCTATTACTTGCGTCATAGCCTTGTCTATTTCTTGCATCACAGAGTTATCTATTCCTATTACTTGCGTCATAGCCTTGTCTATTTCTTGCATCACAGATTTATCTATTTCTATTACTTGCGTCATAGCCTTGTCTATTTCTTGCATCACAGAGTTATCTATTCCTATTACTTGCGTCATAGCCTTGTCTATTTCTTGCATCACAGAGTTATCTATTCCTATTACTTGCGTCATAGCCTTGTCTATTTCTTACACCATGGGCGCAAAGGTCGGTTCGGTCTGAAACCGCCGGCATTACGCCTGTGGAGAAAAGAAGAAAAACCTATAAACAACCTTCAACAAACAGTCTACGCCAGATCGCTAATACGCCAACAAGAAAACTACAATCTACAAACACAGATTCCAACAACAGCAACGCTGTCAACACTACATTCCAACGCTCGACACACGAAATCTTCAGCATTTAGTTCATCAGCCCGGCTACCGATGACGGACACAATAAAATTCTGCAACGCCCTCAACCCGACTGTGACAACACACATGGCGAGACACAATAAAATTCTGCAACGCCCTCAACCCGACTGTGACAACACACATGGCGAGACACAATAAAATTCTGCAACGCCCTCAACCCAACTTGTGACAACACACATGGCGAGACACAATAAAATTCTGCAACGCCCTCAACCCGACTGTGACAACTTGCATGGTGAATGGTGAACCACCGCTACGGTCAGTCACAGGACGGAAAATATTTTTGACAATCACAACACGCCAAAAAAGACTCGCACTACGGACTCCACACATCGAGAGCGGCGGAACCCACGGGCACAAAGGTTGATAGGTCTCAAATCTGCTGGTCTAGTGCACGTGGTACAAACAACAAAACACACAAGGTGGCTCTTCAACGACCCTGAATTTAATATTACACTCCAAACACAAACTCAACGAATTACATGAAAAATTGGAAAACAAACATACACACATACACCACACACACACGCGCGCGCGCAAGAGAACCTACAACAATCGCAGCGAAGCGAACACCACAAAAAGAAATACAACGCCAACCACTCTCTTCAGAATAATGTGAGAAGAGGAAAGCTCCAAAGAATCTTCCAAAAACCGAGAACATCTAAACAAGATTAAATGTTTTCACGCAAGTCCTGTTGAGGAAAAGAAGTTAACGGTACAACGACAACAACTGTCTTGTCTATTTCATGCATCACAGTCTTGTCTATTTCTATTTCAGTCATAACAGTCCTGTCTATTTCTATTTCAGTCATCACAGTCTTGTCTATTTCTATTGCAGCCATCGCAGTCTTATTTATTTCTTGCTTTGCTGTCTTGATAATTCTATTTTTGCAACCCAGTCTTGTCTCCTTCTATTTATTGCATCACAGTCTTGTCTATTTCTATTTCTTGCATCACTGATCAATTTCTTTCATTAAGCTTCACCAGTACGGGCATACGACAACTTGATATTTCATTCTCCATCTATTTCCTGGCATGACTGAGTGTGACGAAGTGTATTCATTGTGTTGTAACACTTTGTAACACAGACACGGCGCGATGACGTCACCAGACAGACACAAAGTGTATTCATTGTGTTGTAACACTTTGTGACTGTCTGGTGACGTTTTCGCGCCGTGTCTGTGACTTGGCTCGGTCTTAACACCAAGGTACTAGGCAGTTGTCTGTGACTTGGCTCGACCATAGCAAGGTGCGAGAGGCGTCTGTGACTTGGCTCGATCTTAACAAGGTGCGAGAGAGTTGTTTGATTTATATACCTAATATCATCTTAATTGTATTCATTGTACAAATATTTTAGACCTGATTACACGGTGTGCTGTTTTTTTCTTTTAATCTTATACTGTCTGTTCACAGCGGCAGTGACGTATTTATGGTCAACCGTACCGACCATGGAGTTTACATTGGGGATAACAAAATACAACTTCGCCCTGCCGAGACCTCCATATTTTAACTGGAGCGAACAAATTACACTTTTTGCATGCAAAGACTACAGGGTCATCACCAATTGAGTGGAGAAAAAAAACAAAGTCCTCTGTGGGCTCGCCAAGGTTAACACGTACTAACTATTGGTGAGAACAAAAGCTACTATTGGTCTGTCATGATTATACTAGCTTTGACACTGACGACAACAAAATTCAATTTTTACTCCCCCCAAACTGAAAGAAAATCAAAATCTATTTTTGGCCCGCCAAGACTACTATATGCTACATATGACACTGAGGAGAACAAAATTCACTTTAGGCCCACCAAGACTATAAAATACCAACTATGATGAGAGCAAAATTCAATTTAGGCCCAAAAAGGCTATAAAATACTAACTATTACACAATTAGGAGAATAAAATACTAGTTATTACAATGAAGAGAATAAAATTCACTTTGGGCCTACCAAGACTATAAAATACCAACTATGATGAGAGCAAAATTCAATTTAGGCCCAACAAGACTATAAAATACTAACTATTACACAATTAGGAGAATAAAATTCACTTTGGGCCAACCAAGACTATGAAATACTAGTTATTACAATGAAGAGAATAAAATTCACTTTGGGCCCACCAAGACTATAAAATACCAACTATTACAATGATGAAAGCAAAATTCAATTTGTGCCCAACAAGACTATAAAATACTAAATATTACAATGAGGTGAACAAAATTCCGTTTTTGTTCACCCTCAGAATGTTTTGGCTTTTACAACGCGGAGAACAAAATCCAAACTTCAGTCTGCCTTGACTGCCATGTTTTGACTTTTGTCATATCTCTTTCAACGTCTGGATTATCTAACGGGAAACAGGAAATGAAGAGGAGTAGAATAGACAGGCATGAAACAGGAAGAGCAGAGACAGGATTGAGGAGGAATACGAAAGACAGGAAGGAAAAAGAAATAGGAGAGATAGGAACTGAAGAGGAATACGAATGAGAGGAACGGAACAGAAAGAGGAAACAGATGGTAGATAAAAGTAGATGCACTTCTCCTCTTTGATAAAAGCGATTATGTTATTTCCATACTGGACATGCGTAACGCAAACATTTGCATCAAATTTTGTTCATTTTACTTTTTGTCTACAGCTTTGATGGGCTAATAAATTTTATCCAAAAAAAAATGTAAATTATGAGTATTTGCCATTGACAAATATTCTTCAAATATATACTTCATTTCACCATGACCAAAGGTTTTCAAAATTGTCTGAGTTTACTGCTATTAATTGTAAATTATTAATTTCATTGTATTCACAGTGTATTTTTATTAAAACACGTGTACGTGTAGTGATTTCACTAAAATGAAATCGGACCTCATCAATGACATATAATAAAGTGTACGCATGACACAAATGACATTTGACATCAAATACTGTATGCACTTTCTGCTCACAATCATGCAAGTAAACAAAATGACGTAATAGGTGAAACGTGTACGTCATCATTTCTAGGTCGCAAACCACAACAGGCAGCAATAGGAATATTAAAATATGATATCATAATACTTGAGAGTAAAACTAAAATATTAAAGTATGGCCTAAGACTTTAACTAGAATTTCAATGATAATTTTTCTAAATGGGGAAAAAATATTTTTTTGAAACAGATTTTGGACAAGTAAAACACTTGTCATTATGAAGGCTTTCCTTCTGAAATATTTTATCAAACCCACTAAGTGCGTGCACAAAGAAAGATTGTGCAATTTGCAAAAAAATATTACGTTTTCTGCTGTCAAATGTTTTTTTTACATCACTCACACGTCAAGGAAAACTGAGCAAATTGTAAAAATCGTTAATGTGACATTTCTAATATCTATTTATTTCTAACGATGCCTACTCACTGATATGAAAAGCACCCATAAACGCTATGCAAGAGACGGTGCTTGAATTGCGAAATGGGACTTTCATCATTCTAATAATTTAAACGTGGTGAGAATATTTGTTAATGAATCGAAATTACGTTGGCCTAGATTTATCGTGTCCGCGTTATTTCGTTTTAGTGCAAGAATTGGCAATAAATGGACTAAACGTTACGATCTTTGTGCAAGTGCTGGAAATGCACTTTAAACACTTAGAACTATCCAGATAGGTCACGTGATGGAAATGCACTTTAAACACTTAGAACTATGCAGATAGGTCACGTGCTGGAAATGCACTTTAAACACTTAGAACTATGCAGATAGGTCACGTGATGGAAATGAACTTTAAACACTCTTTCTTAGCACTACGCAGATAGGTCCGGTGATGGAAATACACTTTAAACTCTTTTTCTTAGCACTATGCAGATAGGTCACGTGATGGAAATGCACATTAAACACTCTTTCTTAGCACTATGCAGATAGGTCACGTGATGGAAATGCACTTTAAACACTCTTTCTTAGCACTATGCAGATAGGTCACGTGATGGTAATGTACTTAAACCACTTTCTTATCACTATGCAGATAGGTCACGTGATACTTTTAGACTTCAGTTAGTAGTTAGGGCAGTAAGTGTGCGCGCACAATATTTATTTTAATGTTTATAATTTGGCGTATGAATTAGTTTTGAGGCACTAACACTTTCAAATTTACAATTAGAATGGTAATGTTTAACTTCACAGCCTACTATCGGGCAAATATGTAGTATCAGTATTTTAAGGTCTATTATATGTCCTGTAATGTCTAACTTTACCGTCTACTCTCGGGCATGTAATCATAAATATGTAGTACCAATATTTAAAGTCTATAGTTAGTCCTGTAATGTCTAACTTTACCGTCTACTGCCGGGCAAGTGAATACGAATGCAGTTCTAATATTTCAAGGTCTATAGTTAGTCCTGCAATGTAATGTAACTTTATAGTATCAGCACTTTTGGGCGTATAATGTCTAAGTATGAATTAAAAATCAATTAGAAGTACAATGCTTAACTATACGCAGTACCAGTACATTAAAGTATACAAATAGGCAAGGGAAGTCTAAATACGCAGTACCAGTACTAAAGTGTATTAAAGTGTAGTACAGTTAAGTGTATTATGTCTTAAGTGCTCACTCAAATACACACATACGCACTGAATGTGAATGAAGCAAACAACGTTTCTTCTTCATCTTAAAACAGGGACACTTCCGGCCTACGTCGGTTTCGCGTCAGAATACATCGGGGTCGGGAGGGGTGCTATGGGATGGGTGGGGGGCAGAATTAGGAGGCTACCTGTACGTTAACCTGGTAATGGGTTTATTCGACTTTTTATTTATGGATTTATATATTTTAACTTTGGGTAAGTTAAATGATAAAATTAAAATAAATTATGAAACTAAAACTACTGAGATAGTCTGCCTGACTGTGTTTAAAAATACACCTTCTGGTTGCGTGTGTACAAAATAAAATCCCAGCTTTTGGTTTTGGTCTTGCTATGATTTCTTCTTCAGTCAAACTGAAGGGCGTCAAGATGCATTATTGTCCCATACAAATCATTAAATAAAGATATCGTTATATGCAAATAATGATTTTTGTCAAATGTAATATAACAATATATTCCTTATCACACAAGTGTAACTGTCCAATAAAAATTGTATTACATTAATATAATGAAATGTGGTAAATTAAACATAATCATACATAGGAGAGTCGGTAAATTAAATTGTTAAAACTGCATTAAATTACAAATAATTCTTTAAAAAACCCACATTGTACTTTTTTTTTAAAGATCCTATTACATGACGTAATGACACTGTCTGATATGTAAAGAGTCAAAAGTGGTTTCTTACAAAAATTAGTTTTAAAAGGAATTAAATTATTTAATTTTCATATAATGATTTCTTTACAATCTATGTTCACTTGGGCGCCTCGGAAATCAAACTTCATGTTTTATGTTGTTACATTTCGTTACAGTTGGAATCATATGTATCTCCGGGTTGTTTTTTCTAGTCATTGCTAGTGGCTGCTTCCAAAATTCTAGTGATCAAATGCAGTTAAGAATAAAAATATCACTATTTTTTTTCTTTCTAACCGGATTACAAGACACGGAATAGGCTTAGGGGAGATAAATGAGGTCAACGTTTTCAGAACCCGTTTCCTGTAATTCTTCACTACAAACATTTGTTCATCTTGCATGCAGTTCATATCTAATGCATACCTCCCTCTCTCTCTCTCTTTCTCTTTCTCTCTCTCTCTCTCTCTCTCTCTCTCTCTCTCACACACACACACACACACACACACACACAAGTTACAGCCTTCATAATTCATACTGCATACTCTTTCTCTCTCTTTTCTCTCTCTCCTCTAACAAATTATAGCCCTCATAGATAAGATCTATTGCATGCTTTCTCTCTTCTTTCTCTCTTCTCCCTCTCCTTTTTCTCCCCCTCTCTCTCTAATCAAAGCCCATATAATTCATGTCTACTGCATATACACTCTCTCCCTCTCTCTCTCCCTCCCTCCCTCTTTATCTATCTATCTCACACAAGTTACTGCCATCATAGTTCAAATATACTATATACTGTCTCTCTCTCTCTCTGTGACTCTTTCTCTAACAAGCTTCAACCCTCTTCCCATTCAGTTCTTCGCCTGATACCACTCAAAGACATTAGAAGCGTTACTTAAAAAACCGCAAAGCTGTCAGAAACAGAACTTATACAGTTATATAATTATGGTTGTAGTACAGTTATATAATTATGGTTGTAGTACAGTCATATAGTTATGGTTGTAGTACAGTTATATAGTTATGGTTGTAGTACAGTTATATAGTTCTGGTTGTAGTACAGTCATATAGTTATGGTTGTAGTACAGTTATATAGTTATGGTTGTAGTACAGTTATATAGTTCTGTGTGGTTGTAGTACAATCATATAGCTATGTGGTTGTAGTACAATCATATAGCTATGTGGTTGTAGTCCAGTCATATAGTTATGTGGTTGTAGTACAGTTATATAGTCAAGGGATTATATACAGTTATTTAGTTATGTGCAGTTGTAGTAGAGTTATACCGTTATGGGACTCTATTATAATTATATTTTATGTGTGGTTGTAGTACAGTATATAGTTAAGTGGTTGTAGTACAGTATATAGTTATGGGTTGTATCTGTTCATTCGTACAAAATTCAATGTACATGTCTGTCTATCGTGACAAAAGTAACAACTGTACAAAGACTTACAACTCAAACAAATATTGTGAAGGTGTTTATACTTTAGCAATTACTAAAAAACATTTTAAAATTTTACGAAGCGTAAACATCAGAACATGAATGCATACACGATTCCATACCACATTACTCGCTTATATTATTAAATGTCACTCGTGACGTCAGACGAAGTCGTTGACTTTCTTTGCATGCACGTGCTGACCGGGTCACTTGTGTGCACGAATTAGGTCGGCTGCCTTTTCGGCAATCATGATGACAGGTGCATTAATGTTGCCCGACACAATCTCGGGGATAACAGAGGCATCCACAACCCTCAGTCCTTCCAGTCCTTGCACTCTGCAATGAAATATTTAAGTCAGAATGAAATCGACTTATTAGACCTTCCAGTCCACGAACTCTGTACAATGGTGTATTTCAGACTGGAATTGGAACATCAGACCCTCCAGTCCACGAACTCTGTACAATGGTGTATTTCAGACTGGAATTGGTACATCAGACCCTCCAGTCCACGAACTCTGCAATGATATATTTCAGACTGGTCTTATCAAATGAAAATCTTATGAAATTGGTCTTATCAGTCCTTGCGTTGCAAAAGACCAGTATACATTTCCAAAACTGGAGGACATCTATCGTTTTATTTCACGTAATGTGAGGAAAGTGACAAATTATTTCGTTTAACATGAAGTCAGTGATAACTGTTAGACATGGTGACAGTGTTCTGTGTTTACAAAAATCCAGTGGTCGAAGTAACTGTTTAACTTAAAGGCAGTATGATCCTTAGAGTTTAAGTGAGAAATTCATAAGCATGCAATTGTGTGTAACATAAATAACTAATACTATTTTCTTTACGTGTAATATATCGAAAGCAGTTTTAATATTTTGATTTTATATTTGAGAGCAATGGTAACAGTATGCAATTATCAGTAAAGTAAAGTTTAAAAGTGCACATTTATCAGTGAGGGTAATTTTAAGTTTTACTATTAATTAATGAGGACAAAGTTTTTTGCATTTCTAATTGTGGACAGAGCAAAGCTGTTTACATTTCTTAGTGAATCCTGTTACTGTTAAGTAATGAGGGCAATTCTAACTGTTAAAGTTAAACAAGGACGACAATGAGAGATTACTAATTATTTATGCTAATTAATCTGGACAATGTGAGTGTTTTATGTCTATTATAGCGGGCAATGCTGAATGCTTACGATTATCAGTGAGGGCAATGCTGAGTGTTTACCTTTATCAGTGAGGGCAATGCTGAATGTTTACGTATATCAGTGAAGTCAATGCTGTGTTTACATTTATCACTGAGGGCAATACTGAATGTTTACGTGTATCAGTGAGGGCAATGCTGAGTTTACATTTATCACTGAGGGCAATGCTGAGTGTTAACGCATGTCAGTGAGGGCAATGCTGAGTTTACATTTATCACTGAGGGCAATGCTGAGTGTTTACGTGTATCAGGGAGGGCAATGCTGAATGTTTACATGTATCCGTGAGGGCAATGCTGTGTTTACATTTATCACTGAGGGCAATGCTGAGTGTTTACGTTTATCAGTATATTAAGTATTACTTAAAGTGATATATTCTGGAAAAAATATTATGAGTATTGTATTAAACAGTGCACTTTGTTCTGAAATCATCTTATAGTAATAGTTTCCACAATTTGTTCTGAAGCATATTACAATAGTTGCTCTCCACATTGTGTATTCTAAAACCATCTTATAATATTACGTTTCCACGGCAACGTCCACATTTTAACTCTTAGAATATGCATATTCACCTCAACTCGGGATCCACAACAGAACCACGCTTGCCGGGAGGGCCCATCTTACAGGTGCCAACTGGGTGGTAGATGGTCTGAGCATTACGTCGTACCATACATCGCCAATACTCATCCGAGTCGTAGCCATGGTGACTGCAAAAACTGCACGGTGCATCAGCTGGTTCCGCTCCAACGTTCTTCAGGGCAGGTGTCCGTATGAGCTGCTGGCACACACGGATACCTGAACATGTGTCGATAAATAGTAGAAAGTGCTCATGTCAAGGCATGATGACAGTGTTATTGTCAGATAGTACTGTAGTATTGAAAAGTACAGTTAGCGATTGAAAAGTGTAGCTTCATTCTTAGATTTCGATCCATTGTTGATAAAAATTAGTAAAATGGTTCCAGTGACTGAACTTTACCAGTTATATGCAGAATAGCAAAAAAGAGAAATACTTTCAAATGCTATTCCTTTATTCTGAAGAGTCAACCGGAATAATGGCTAAACTGTTCAGTATTATATCTGTATTATAAAGTATGGCTAAACTGTTCAGTATTATATCTGTATTATAAAGTATGGCTAAACTGTTCAGTATTATATCTGTATTATAAAGTATGGCAAAACTGTTCAGCATTATATCTGTATTATAAACTATGGCTATGGGTAGTGGTTATATACAGTAGCGGAGTAAATTTGACTATCCCTATTTCTAGACATAATTGTTAAATAAATTGTTAAATTATCAAAGTGACCCGGCCTTGGGCACTCCTTATAATGTTAATTTTTGTCAGAGTTGGAGTAAACAACTCGAGTTGAGAATATGCTAGAAAATTGCTGATGCAATCCAAACCAGTTCCAATTGGATGAGTAGATTTTATGACTAATAGTTTCACACATGTTCCTAACAATTTTATCCAATGGGGATGGACGGAATTGTGGCGGAATAAATGTTCCTATCTCTATTTATAAACTTAAGTGTTATATAAATTGTTAAATTGTCAATGTGACCCTACCTTGGGCACTCTCTATGATGGTATGTTTGTAAGTGTCAGAGTTGGAGTAAACACTCGAGTTGAGAATATGATAGAAATTGCTGATGCAATTCAATCGAGTTCCAACTGGTAGAGTAGTTTTTATTATCCAATGGTTATGATTTACGAGAACGAGACCAGCTAATGGGCTGATATCAAACGTTTACAAGCTGTAGAGAATTCTATTGTCTAATCACTTGAATTTGAGGTGGCAAGAAGTCCAGTCATGAAAGGCTTAATGGTGAGTTAACTGACTGATTGAGAGAGAATGGACTTAGAAATATTTCGTGCATATTTGCTATTGATATGGTATTTGCTTTTCACGGAGAGATGCATTATATGAGTAGACTATTATTTCTACAAACTGTGAACTATAATGCTTATATGTAGTATGCTAAAGACTTGACATTGTTTCTAGTGATTCTGTTCATAAACTATCACACTATATTTATTATGATGTATGCATGTATCGGGCTAATAAATACTGTTGCATGAAAGTTGTAAGTACTGTTGTAAGTTGAGACTTAAGAAAGAAGAAAGTAAGAAAGAATGGAGTTATAAAGGAATACATTAGAAACTTAGAATTTGCTCCATGGATATATTTTTCAGGGAAAAAGCAGCCTTTCCTTGTATTATCAGAATCCCCTGGTGTACTGATTATAAACCACTATGACTGTGGTAGATGCATGAAGTATGTACTGCAGTTTGTAAGTGTAGGAATACACTACACTATTGATGTATGGTGGCAAGGTATGCTGACTACATTGAGCAATTTCTGGTACAAGGAAGTTACTGGAAATTGCTACAATTGTTCTGCTAATACAGCGAAGGAGCACCAGGTTAGCCTTGAGAAAATAGCAGGGAATCAGTGTTCAACAAGGTGAGGAAGGGGTCATGTGCAATCGACAGTAATAACTGAACAATAAACTTGTGGCTTTGTTACAAAAATGTGGACAAAAGACTATTGAGTCAGCACCCTAAATCAGGTTATGTATAAACTATTATCACTTATCTCTAATAACTCCATTTCAGTTCTCTGATAAGTACTATCCTGTTATTTGTATTGACACTAACTTGTTGAATTGTGTTTCAGGATAAAAGACTCTATGGATATTAAAATTATTCGAATGAGGTTTCGTGGAAATATTGATGTCAAGTAATCTTTTTTATTGTATTTGTTATATGTATATTTGATTTAATAAATTTATTGTAAAATGTATTGAATTGACCTTCTTACACATACTGATAACGTTATGTTAGAAAAGAAAGGTGGGTGGAGGGGAGCTCACTAAATGTAAATTAAAGATGGATTTGTCTTCTCCTTTGGTATAAAGTTTTCCACTATGGAAATATTGTGGGATGGTAAATGTTTGTCTTTAATGTTGTGGAAGAAAGAAAACATTTACAGCGCCCGCGTATCCGCCAAATGAGTGAGCTGAGTGGTGTCTGCTAGAGAATTATTAACAACAAAAATTTAAGATTCTCATCAGTTGTAATTAGTTATGGATAATTAATTAATTAATTAACTTATTATTATTAATAATAATAACAATAATAATAATAATAACCATTAATTAAGTGGTATTGGCATCACATAAAATTGGTAGGCTCTGTCTGGGAGGGGCACAAAAGTGTTCAAAATTGTTAAACTAAAAGTCATTGTGCTGAAATTAGTAAAAGGCAACACCAACACCTCACAGTAATACTTCCATGATACATGTCACACAAATATATCTATGCCATCATCTACACTGGAACTTCGACGTCCGTTTTCACATTAGTACTTCACATTACAGCTAAAATTAGCACTTGCACGTCATAACTCAAATGAATACTTCATGTCCTAAGTCACAGTAACACCTATCCTAAGTCACAGTAACACTTCATTTCCTAAGTCACAGTAACACTTCATTTCCTAAGTCACAGTAACACTTCATTTCCTAAGTCACAGTAACACTTCATTTCCTAAGTCACAGTAACACTTCATGTCCTAAGTCACAGTAACACATCCCGTCCTAAGTCATAGTAACACTTCATGTCCTAAGTCACAGTAACACTTCATGTCCTAAGTCACAGTAACACTTCACGTCCTAAGTCATAGTAACACTTCATTTCCTAAGTCACAGTAACACTTCATGTCCTAAGTCATAGTAACACTTCATGTCCTATTCAGAGTTTACATCAGTCCACACTTTGACGTAATACCTCGCACTAGCACTTCCACGTCATCGCTGCTGTCCAGGTAGTTTGGGTCAATGATTGGATAGTCAAACGGATTTGCTGTTTTCAGTTTTAAATGTCCACGACTTTTAGGTCTGAGTAGGCCCGCCAGACAAGGAAAGCCGTGATCAAACGAGTCACGCCGAGCTGCCTCATGCAAGGACTTGAATCACACAATAGCATTAGTAGTGGCTTTAATTTAATCTAACAAAGACTTCAATAAGAGAAAAGCATTAGTAATGGCTTTAAATTAATAACATTCTTTAAAAATAAAAAGAATTCCACGTCCCTTAGGCCTCCGAATTCGTTGCAAATTAAAATATTTATATTTTGTGTTTGTCATAATGCCCCAATTACTACATTTGAAGAAAGCCTATAGATAATATATGTGGTACGTTTGAATTTAATCTGTCATGAAACAGAATAGATAAATCGTACTATTTTAGGACTCGATTTCCAAGGAAAAACCTTTTTCTAAAGCATAAAAAAAAAAATTATACAATTTACAGGACAAAAGTCTCCAAAACATGATGATTGTAAGTTAATTATCAAATAAAGAATTTAGTCAGAATAAAATTAAGAATTCGATCACATAATACAAAATAATAAATAGTACGTTCATGAGAAAACTGAACAAGCACTAGCATTAAGTGGGATCTAACAACAACAAAAAATTGATCGCAAAAAAAAAAATCATTAGTATTGAACTGCGTCAATTTGAACATTATCGTCATAAACATATTGGCTTTTACTTATTGTAAATAATTTTATCAAGGAAAGATTTGTAGTATCAAAATATAACAGTTTTAGTTATTCACTAAAGCGTAATAGCTACAATAGAATAATTATAGCGACATTAGTTTAATGGCAACGCGCAGAGCTGACTTTGGTCTCAGAGTTCTTTCCCTTACCCCCAACACACACACAAACACACACACACACACACACACACACACACACACATACACACAAAATCCTAGAATCTTTTCCTTACTGTCTTAAGGTAAGTCCCAGAGTGTATTTCCCACCATCACCAGAGGTCATCCCATAATATATTTCCCTTCTTAAAGACTCATCCGAGAAAAAATACCCGTATAATGACTTGGCAATACAGAGCGCATCTCTCTCTCTCTCTCTCTCTCTCTCTCTCTCTCTCTCTCTCTCTCTATCTATCTATCTATCTATCTACCTATCTATCTATCTATCTATCTATCTATCTATCTATCTATCTATCTATCTATCTATCTATCTATCTATCTATCTATCTATCTATCTATCTGTCTATCTATAGTTGAATTATAATTAAGGCCCTTGCATGCATGGGTTATATATGTGTGTGCTTGCTATTTTGACCTCTAGCGAATAACCGTAGGCTTTAAACTTTGCTGCAAGGGTTATATATGTGTGTGCTTTCTATTTTGTCGTGTTGCCATACTTCTTGCGAATAACCGTAAGCTTTAATCTTTGCTATTTTGACCGTGTCGTGCTGCCATACCTCTTGCGAATAACCGTAGGCTTTAAGCTTTGTTGTATCAAACCGTCGACCCAGAAGAATTAGTTGAACGTCAGGTAGCCGTAGTCGTCGGCTTTCAACGTCTGTGCACGCAAACACCTGAGCTTCTGCAGCGACAGGGGACGTCCAAATACCTGATGTTGAATAAGAGACTGATTGACACGGAAATAGACAGTGACCGCCTGACAGCAGACTGTTTTAGTTGAGTCAGTCATTAGTGTGGTATTATTTCTGGACTTAATCTCAGCCCCTTCCCATGGCCGGCACGAAGTGACTGACTGATTGATTAACGTGAACGCATTTATTACAAAAGAGTTTGCTAAGTATTTCAGATAGCAATATGGGGAAATACCTATTCTAATTTTATGACACGCAAATGCACAAAAGCATATACTCAAAATACAAACATACATACACACACACACACACACACACACACACACACACACACACACACACACACACACACACATACACAGACAGGAACGTTAGTTATGTTCATGCTATTGACTATATAAATAACTGTGTTCATTCTAATAACCGTATAGATAAATAATGTATTCATTCTACTCTGTAGAGATAGAGTTCATTCTATTAACTAGTGAGATAGATAGTGTTAATAACATTGACTGTAGAGAAAGATACTGTTCATTCATTTGACAATTGAGATATCTAGTGTTACTTCCAATGACTGTAGTGATAGCTAGTGTTAATTCCATTGACTATTGAGATAACTAATGTTAATTCCAGTGACTATTGAGATAGCTAATGTTAATTCCATTGACTATTGAGATAGCTAGTGTTAATTCCATTGACTATTGAGATAACTAATGTTAATTCCAATGACTATTGAGATAGCTAATGTTAATTCCATTGACTATTGAGATAGCTAATGTTAATTCCATTGACTATTGAGATAACTAATGTTAATTCCAATGACTATTGAGATAGCTAATGTTAATTCCATTGACTATTGAGATAGCTAGTGTTAATTCCATTGACTATTGAGATAACTAATGTTAATTCCAGTGACTATTGAGATAGCTAGTGTTAATTCCAGTGACTGTAGACATAACTTCCATATTCTATTATAATGACTCTGACCTGATCTGAAGAGACTGTACTGGAGACGAGTCCAGAGAGAAAACAAGTGGTCTGTGGTGACAGACACTGGCTGGCCAACACCCACCTGGTAATCATACACCATGTGATCATGCAGATTTTCACCCACAGGAAGATCTGCGACAACAGTGATCTGGATTTCAAAACAATCATACTACTGCTCATTAGTTCATGGCAAGAAGACTCTAACGATCAAACCCAATAAATTGTCTAATAACAAAAGTACCAAATAAAACAAACACATACATACATATTTCTAATAATAAAAATGCTTATGATAAATGTGGTCAAAACATTACACACAAGAACATATCGAGGCACGTCTTTAGAATGTCTAATATAAAAAATCTTTAAAAATTTGTCTTGTAAAATAAGAACTCTTCAGAATAAACACTATCAAGAATGTTTTCAATACAATAAAATTAAAACCATTAGTCAAGAAGACCCTGGAAGATGGAAGAGGAGTTTCTGTCCCTGGATGTCAGTTTCTAAAATAGCAAATGAAGTACATTAATTATCGTAAATTCATGCAGGCGTATATGCCTTACATTTTTAAATTTTAAATGGACAGCATGGTGTCTCTAGCCGACTAAAAAACTTCTGGAATCAATCACTGGCAAAGGTTCTACTTGCTATAAATTCGTCTTTCTCTGATCACATGCCTCATAGAGACAAACACACTCCACCTACTGTAAAAAAAAATATTTAATAAAAACACCCCGACATACACAAACACACCAAAAACAGTCATGACAACGAGCAGGCATAGAAATACAACATACAAACCCAACAACGCACCCATACCCCACCCCACCCTCTATGAATACTAGTGAAAGGAGGAAGGCCCCTCAGGAATCCCCCCAAAACTGAGAACATCGCCAAGACGAAAAGTTTTACTGCAATTCCTGCGGGGCAAAAAGTTAGCGGTACTACTACTGATCGCAAACCGTTAGGTTTTCAGAAAATTCCAAACAGCCGACTATGTCCAAAACAATATTAGATTTTCATAAACCTTTTAACAGCTGGCTATGCCCCAAACAATTTTATATTTTCAAAACTTCAGAAACAGCCGAGTATGTCAAAAACAATGCTAGATTTTCAGAAAAGAAATAATGGCCAACCAAATCCAGAGCAATATTAGGTTCTTAGAAATAACTTTAAAATAGACCATATCCACCATGCTAGGTTTTCAGAAAAGCCTTAACGACTGGTTATGTTCCAACAATTCAAACATTTCACAAAGAATAAATAATGTTAATGTACTTTCTAATCTAAATTATATTGAATGATTAATTAATTAAATATATAATTATTGATTTCAAACAGATTTGTACAGTTCCTGAGTACATTTAAGAAGAATTGTGCAGTACCTGAGTACCTTTAAGTAAATGTGTACAATACTTGAGTACCTTTAAATAAATGTGTACAATACTTGAGTACCTTTAAATAAATGTGTACAATACTTTAGTACCTTTAAATAAATGTGTACAATACTCGAGTACCTTTAAATAAATGTATACAATACTCGAGTACCTTTAAATAAATGTGTACAATACTTGAGTACCTTTAAATAAATGTGTACAATACTTGAGTACCTTTAAATAAATGTGTACAATACTTTAGTACCTTTAAATAAATGTGTACAATACTCGAGTACCTTTAAATAAATGTATACAATACTCGAGAACCTTTAAATAAATGTGTACAATACGTGAGTACCTTTAAATAAATGTGTACAATACTCGAGTACCTTTAAATAAATGTGTACAATACGTGAGTACCTTTAAATAAATGTGTACAATACTTTAGTACCTTTAAATAAATGTGTACAATACTCGAGTACCTTTAAATAAATGTGTACAATACTCGAGTACCTTTAAATAAATGTGTACAATACTCGAGTACCTTTAAATAAATGTGTACAATACTCGAGTACCTTCAGATAGATTTGTACAATACTCGAGTACCTTTAAATAAATGTGTACAATACTCGAGTACCTTTAAATAAATGTGTACAATACTCGAGTACCTTTAAATAAATGTGTACAATACTCGAGTACCTTTAAATAAATGTGTACAATACTCGAATATCTTTAAATAAATGTGTACAATACTCGAGTACCTTCAGATAGATTTGTACAATACTCGAGTACCTTTAAATAAATGTGTACAATACTCGAGTACCTTTAAATAAATGTGTACAATACTCGAGTACCTTTAAATAAATGTGTACAATACTCGAGTACCTTTAAATAAATGTGTACAATACTCGAGTACCTTTAAATAAATGTGTACAATACTCGAGTACCTTTAAATAAATGTGTACAATACTCGAGTACCTTCAGATAGATTTGTACAATACTCGAGTACCTTTAAATAAATGTGTACAATACTCGAGTACCTTCAGATAGATTTGTACAATACTCGAGTACCTTTAAATAAATGTGTACAATACTCGAGTACCTTTAAATAAATGTGTACAATACTCGAGTACCTTTAAATAAATGTGTACAATACTCGAGTACCTTCAGATAGATTTGTACAATACTCGAGTACCTTTAAATAAATGTGTACAATACTCGAGTACCTTCAGATAGATTTGTACAATACTCGAGTACCTTTAAATAAATGTGTACAATACTCGAGTACCTTTAAATAAATGTGTACAATACTCGAGTACCTTCAGATAGATTTGTGCTGCACAAGAGTATCGTTTCAAGAATGGGATGATGGGGATCTGATACTGAGTCTGAAGGGTGAGCTGAAGATTTAAACAAATCTTACACAGTGAGTTAGATTTTACAAATAAACGTTGTTACATTTTCAATAGTAAATCTGAAGGTTGAGCACAAGCTGTAAACAAATATACTGATCATATTGAGTATTAAGATTATACAAGAAAGTGTTACGTTATATATTTACATTAAACTCTTTAAGCTGTTCTTTTGGCCCCACGCCTGACAATAGTAGCAATTGAGCAGACCCGATTGTTCCAGCTGACAGAATGACTTCCTTCTTTGCTAGCACGTGTTGCAGATGACTTTTCTTGACAAATTCCACACCTGTCGCTTTCTTCTTCTCAAATAATATCTGATTGTCAATCAAAAGTGAAATTAATGCATATAGATTTTTCTTTTAGAAGACTTTCTTTGATACAGAACAAACAATGGACATGCAGTTAGTTAACTGGAATGGCGCCAGCAAGAAAAACGATAAATAATACAGAACAAATAATGGACATGCAGTTAGTTAACTGGAACGGTGCCACTTATGAATATTAAAACTCATATGAAGGCAAATGGCGGATTATTAATAAACTACAGGACCGCCTCACAGAAATTGAATGTTTATTGTTCTATAACACTTTAGCAATCTTTCTGTATAATTGTTGTTTTATTTGTTTTTCAATTGCTTTCACGAATAGATGCATACATAATATGTAATGTTACCTTAGTAACGTGCGTGTCGACAGATATGTGAAGATTGTGCCGATTGAGGATTGGATGAAGGAAAGCACGTGACGTACCATACCTAATACCATTGTGCACTGTCGCCTGAGTATGGACTACACCTACAAGGTACACAATAAAAAATAATAAATTGTGTCGTCGATAAAACTTACACTATATTTATAACATGTATTTGAATAAGATATCAGAAAAATAGTGACAACTGACAAAAACAGACTTTTATTGTATTTTTTATAGGAGAAAAAATAATGAAGACTTAAAAACATTAGACTTTTATTGTGTTTAAGTGAGGTAAAATAGTAAAAACTGAAAACACCAGACTTATTATTGTGTATCTAAATGAGATAAAATAATGAAAACATAAAACGCTAAATTTGTATTGTGTTTCGAATGATATGAAATTATCACAAAACCACTAAACGTTTGTTCTAATTCGAATGATATAAAATTATCACAATTTAAAACACTTGTATTTGAGCTATTAAAGAAATAATGACAACTTCAAATACTAAATTTATGTTCCTTCTGGAATGAGATAAACTGACAACCAACTCTAGGCTTTCGTATATCTGGATGATTCACCTTTTAACACTAGATTTTTATGTGCATTTAAATGGAAGAATGGAATAACAACCTCATACATTAGGCGTTTGTCGTGTATTTGAATGAGATGAAATGATAATACATTTTTTTTAAATCATTACGATTTGTAATCAAAACACTTAAGACGCTAACTTCACCTTCCATTATCTCCCCGTTGGGATCAGTTTCATTCAGGCCCATCTGGCGTCCGGCTTGTAGCCATAAGTCAGTCAAGGGGAACGTGTTGGTAGAATCAATTTTCAGTGGGCCGCCTTTACCATGGTAACCTTGAAAGACAAATATAGTTGAAATTTTCAATTGTTTATAACTGGTTCAAATTAATTATTTTTGTTACATTTTAATTAAAATTAGAGATATGTTTATACATCATCTCTCACAGCTATCTAGATTTGTGGTCCAGTTAAGACAAGCATTAATAGTAATTTTATATAAGGCCCACAGTTTCTTGAGGCCAAGTTCACATAAATCATTGAACTATTTGCAGGGGTCTGATACCCAGTAACAGATCTATAAAATATGTGCAGGTGGGGGGGGTGCTGTCGTACACGAATAATCATACAAAATAAGGTCATTGAAATATGCCTAAAACCTTAAAACCCTACGACAAATCATTGCACTATTTGAAGGGATCTGACACTCACTAACAGATCAATAAAATATGTGAAAGGACCTGACACCCACCAACAAATAGGTGACTATTGTGTAAATGGGCCAGACTACTAACAGATAATTAAAACGTGTGAAGGAGCCTGACACACACTAACAGATCAATGAACTTGTGTGAAGGGGCCCAAACCCACTAATAGATCAGTGACCTATGTGAAGAGACCTGACATCCTATGACAAATCATTGAACACTGTGAAAGGGCCTGACACACACTAACAGATCAATGAAATATGTAAGTGGGGCCTGATATCCAGCAGATCAATGAACTATGTGAAGGTACGGTACCTGACACAAAATAAAAACAGACCAACAGAAATGTATCACTTATGTTTTATGTAAATGTCAGATAGTAGAATTTGGAAATATTCACAACTGTACGTCTGCATTATTCTATATTTTAGCAAAATCTCCTCTCGAACACTTTCCCTGTTTCGGGCATCAACCCATTGCAGTCTCTACCATTTGCAATCTGAACCCTTTTCAAACCTAACTCACTTTCAGCCTCAACCCATTCACATCCTAACTTACTTCAAGTCTTAACCCATTCACTTACTTCCAGTCTTAACCCATTCATAGGTAAACTCACTTCCACTCTTAACCCATTCACACCCTAACTCATTTCCAGTCTCAAACCCATTTATAATCTCAATTCATTTCCATTAAGTCCATTTGCAACTACAACCAACTTCACAACCTCAACGTACTTTCAGCTTGTTTGCATGTCTGTCGTAAATTCGTGTGTAAGTAGTGCCTACAGACGTGTACTAAATATAGTTAAAGAAACAGTTCTAACATCGATTAGAATGAATATAGGTCAAACCCATTATCAGCAGAGTGCTGACCTGATTTAACATAGTCTTCATTCTGGTTGTCCTCAGACTTCTTAAAATAGGGCAAGACATCCTCATAACTCCAGCCATCATTTCCTAGCTCCGCCCACCCGTTGTAGTCGTGCCGGCTGCCGCGGATGTAGATCATACTGTTGATGTTGGAAGATCCTCCTAACATTCGACCTCGGGGCCAAAAACTTTTCTGCAATCATCAAGACAACATTTTCTTTAACAAACGTGGGTATTTTTTTAAATTAAAAATCAATTAGCCCATAAGGGGAAAAATGTGTTTATTAAAGATCATTAAATGGCATTCGTACTGAAACAGAGAAGGGTAGATAATATCCTGGGTAGAATCTTGTACAGTGGGGTATAAGCGTACGAAAAGAACGTGACTGAAAGGGACATCAAAGAATTTTGTTTACGTACACTGACAGTGCCACCTCAAAATAACTTAAACTTATTTTGTTTACGTACACTGACAGTGCCACCTCAAAATAACTTAAACTTATTTTGTTTACGTACACTGACAGTGCCACCTCAAAATAACTTAAACTTATTTTGTTTACGTACACTGACTGTGCCACCTCAAAATAACTTAAACTTACTATGTATGGATGTGTGTATATGTGTGTCTGAATGTGCATGCGAGTAAGGGTGCGTGTATATGTGTCTGAATGTGCATGCGAGTATGGATGTGTGTATATGTGTGTCTGAATGTGCATGCGAGTATGGATGTGTGTATATGTGTGTCTGAATGTGCGTGCGAGTATGGATAGATAGATACATACACATTTCAATGTATATCAAAGGTGATTATTAATGAATATGACAACAAAAATATATACTCCACTCTTTCGTGAAATCCTTCATGGGAGTGTATCTGTGGCACAGTGTAATACTCCCAGTCGAGTGTGGAATGGTAAAGTGTGCCTGCAAGAGCTGGAATTGAAACATTGTCTATGCCCCTGTCGTCAGGTCCTGCCTCCAGTAGCAGAACTGTGACGTCTTCATCTTCTGATAACCGTGCAGCTAGGACACACCCAGCCGACCCTGCCCCAACTGTATGAAGAGGCTTAGTTCGTACTATGACGTCATTGTGATTTGTAATAAAACTATAAACGTACAGAAGTACATGTAAAAACCTATTCTAACCCACACTTACATAAATTACAATTATATTTCCAATTATAATCTACCCACACTTAAATAAATTACAATTAAATTATATTCTGTGCATTACCCATTATTTAAACTTTAGTTATTTAAACTACAATTAATTATCAACACTATAATTATCAAAACTATAAAATATTCAGACTTACGTTATTCTATCTCTTACCTATAATATAGTCGTACAATTAATTATCAACACTATAATTATCAAAACTATAAAATATTCAGACTTACGTTATTCTATCTCTTACCTATAATATAGTCGTACAATTAATTATCAACACTATAATTATCAAAACTATAAAATATTCAGACTTTCGTTATTCTATCTCTTACCTATAATATAGTCGTATAATTAATTATCAACACTATAATTATCAAAACTATAAAAATATTCAGACTTACGTTATTCTATGTCTTACCTATAATATAGTCGTATGATGTGTTCAGACGTTGTGCCAGCTGTGGTGGTGCGTTTTCGCGTTGTGATACATAGTGATAACAAACCATAGCCGCCACAACAACGATAACAGCTCGCAACATGACGTAATCTATAGTAAGTGTAAGGGTAGTTTAAAGTCCAAACTCAAGGGTTCTTAATAGTGGTCAAATTCATTACAAAGAATGTGAGATATATATTGTGATTAAATTCATTACAAAGAATGTGAGATATATATTGTGATTAAATTCATTACAAACAACGTGAGAATAAAGATGGATAAAGTTCTAGAAAGTAAAGATAAGTACACTAGAGAGTGATATAAAGATTACAACGCTCTATAAGTGTAACATTTATTTATAGGGCGATAGATAAGAACACTGAGAGAGGTAAAGAGGACAACGCTTACTGATAACTAGACAGGGTGATAGATTAGAACACTGAGAGAGATAAAGATGACAACGCTCTACATATGTAACGCTTACTGATAACTAGACAGGGCAATAGATAAGAACACTGAGAGAGATAAAGAGGACAACGCTCTACATATGTAACGCTTACTGATAACTAGACAGGGCGATTGATAAGAACGCTGAGTGAGAGATGATGCGGTTGAACAAGGTACTACATAAATAAATAAATGGTTTGATAAAGGGTTGAGTATGTAAGATCATATTAAAAACTTGAAATACAGCTGGAGTTGGATCGGATCTTTATCTATGACTACAATGCATTTTGTAAGGCTGTCCAGCTGAAATTCCTCAGCCCCTCAGCAATGATGTACACTTGTACAGCGTGCACCACTAAACTATAGTTTTAGGAAATACTCATGCACTACACTTTTAGGAAATACTCACGCACTATAGTTTTAGGAAATACTCACGCACTATAGTTTTAGGAAATACTCACGCACTATAGTTTTAGGAAATACTCATGCACTACACTTTTAGGAAATACTCACGCACTATAGTTTTAGGAAATACTCACACTAAATTATAGTTTTGGGAATTGCTCATGCACTGTAGATTTAGGAAATATTCAAGCATTAAATTTTTAGGAAATACTCACACAATAAACTATAGTGTTAGAAAATGCACACTAATTTATTGTTAGGAAAATCATTTCAACTTTCTCACAGTATTTTAATGTACCACTTTAATGTTTCTTGTGTCTTCATACAATTAAACCTCCAGCCCTGTCTCATTAACACAGAGGGCATGACCTGTCTTTCCATTGTAGGTGATCACTTAATAGGTTTCTGAGAGTTCTTAAATTACCTATCACCTCAGGCATGTAAATGAAAAGAACTAATTACATTGACTGCACCTCTAGTTCAAACTACTCAATTTGTTCTAACGGCTAAATTCTCAAGCAATTAGTATATGTAATTACAAGTAGTACATTTAATAAAAGTATTTCACACTAAATTCCCGAATTTATACAAAAATCAAATAATTCTAAAACAATAGTTTCAAAATAACAGAATTCTTTTTACCACACGCTTTCCTTCAAAAGCATACAAGAACAAAACTGAAAATACACTTTCTAAAAGGGGGTGAGGACTGAGAGCAGTTTTACGTCACCACTGGAGCTTGTGTTGATCATTTCCTCATCAGATATTCTCTGATCTAGAGTGCCCCAGTGGACTCTACAGCCTCATACTTGTGTTCCAGGTGGAGGGCGGGAGGGCTGGCAGAAGGGGATGAAAAAGGTCGCACCAGTTTGGTGCACACCCTCCACAGCCCTCAGTGGTCTTCTTTCTAAAAGAGGGAATCGATAGCAGTTTTACGTCACCACTGGAGCTTGTGGTGATCATTTCCTCATCAGACTTTCTCTGGTCCGGAGTGCCCCAGTGCCTCACATTGTGTTCCAGGTGGAGGGTGGGAGGGCTGGCAGAAGGGGGTGAAAAAGGTCACACTAGTTTGGCGCATAATCCTCAACTGCATTCTGTAGGTGGATAACTTCTTTCTAAAAGGGCGGATTGATAGCAGTTTAACATCACCACTGGAGCTTGTGCTGATCATTTCAGCATCAGACGTTATCTGATGTGGAGTACCCCAATGCACATTGCTTTCCGAGGTGGAGGGCAGGAGGGCTGGCGGAAGGATTCTTTCTAAAACGTTCATGTTTCAAAATGTATAGAAACTAATAATATAACCCTTAGCATTAGAGTATACACATATTTAATAAAAGTATTATTCATAAAATGTTACAACTTAACTTTCAAATTACCACTAAGTACAAAGAAATCTACTGTAAGTTTGTTAGTTATATTATCAAAATTAAGTGTTCAGAAAGAATTCAGCTCTACCATTGCTGACATGACACTAATGTGTAATAGTCTGTGGTTGCCTCCCTTGGCCAGACTATTGAAACAAAACCACACGCGACTAAATAAAAAATACTTCTGCTGAGGCCGAATTAAGAATTTTGTGACAAGTATTAGCACTATTTTATGCCCTGACCACTGTCATCAGTATTAGCACTATTATATGATCTGATCACCATCATCAGTATTAGCACAGTTATCAGCTCATTATGACCTGTGATGGTAAAGCAGACAGGTATCTTAAAGCAGTGAAGTTATCTGGTAAAAGATTGTCCCACTCTATTTGCAAAATTTATTAACCATTTAATGAGCCATATAGTCGTAGTGCATCGGCAAAACAGTCAGGCAAGACCTTGACCCAGACCTATCTCAGGGTGGAATGGTTACATCTGTGCAGACTTCAGCAGAGGGTAATACCACACCTGATGACACTTCACTGATGGCAGAGTGTGACATCAACTTGTCACTGATTTAGCAGTAGTCTGAGAACCACTCAAACCACTCAACTTAACCTACATACAGAGAAGTCTGGACACAACCTATGGACAGGCGGTCAATCTTTTTCTTCAGATGCACCCAACTTAATTTCTTGAAGGGTACACAAATTCTGTGAGTAATCAAAGATTCAATCAGTTATTAGAAACTTCAGTGCACATAAAATTAATATGAGTAGGCAGGATTTGAATTAAGATTTAAACTTTTATCTATTTTCATTCAGTTGTGGAGGAACTAAATAGCCCCAGAGCTCTCGTTTGTTTGACATTAATTTTATATTCCTATTAGTTTCTTGGTACTTTTGCTGTAGATGTTTGTTTGACAATTTTAATAATTTTATGTTCCTATTAGTTTCTTGGTACTTTTGCTGTAGATGTTTGTTTGACAATTTTAATAATTTTATGTTCCTATTAGTTTCTTGGTACTTTTGCTGTAGATGTTTGTTTGACAATTTTAATAATTTTATGTTCCTATTAGTTTCTTGGTACTTTTGCTGTAGATGTTTGTTTGACAGTTTTAATAATTTTATATTCCTATTAGTTTCTTCGTACTTTTGCTGTAGATGTTTGTTTGACAGTTTTAATAATTTTATATTCCTATTAGTTTCTTGGTACTTTTGCTGTAGATGTTTGTTTGACAATTTTAATAATTTTATGTTCCTATTAGTTTCTTGGTACTTTTGCTGTAGATGTTTTTATAGTGGAATATTTTTGCATGTTGTTAATCTGCTTCTTTTTACTTCTCTTTTTTCTTTTCTTTATTATTTTCATCATCCATCATTTAGATAATTACTCCTTTATTCCAGAGTGTGTTTTATGACTGGATGATTTGCGAAACGAGCGATTAAGTTTTCCTTTTATCCACCGCACGAAAGAGAGCCCATAGGACAATAAAGTTCAGTCATATTCATAAAAAAATAGGAACTTGTCTACTGATGTTTTGAAAGGGTGAAAAGTGCAGTGTCTACATTGTATTGTCCTGTATTGTTTACGTTCTCCACTTCACATACAATCTCGCATACAACACGTCAGTGCACGTAACCCTTGCAATGCTTAATAAAAGAGCCAGACAAACAAACATCCATGACATTTGCGTGTCGGCGGACACTGTGACGAAGAGACAGATTCTACGTAGTGCTGAGAAACCACCAAGGGAGTTAATAAAGTTGTGACAGCGTGGATCTGGCGTAGACGATAGCGGTACGCCTCAACGACGTTTCCCCCACTGTTCAATTTCTTTGTTTAAACCACCCCTCTCTCTTTTTTGGTGACAATATTGATGACGTGGTCAGGTCATATTAATGAGCTCTATAATAGTGCTAATACTAATGACGGTGGTCAGGTCATATTAATGAGCTCTATAATAGGGATAATATTGATGACGGTGATCAGATCATATTAATGAGCTCTATAATAGTGCTAATATTGATGACGGTGATCAGGTCATATTAATGAGCTCTATAATAGGGATAATATTGATGACGGTGATCAGGTCATATTAATGAGCTCTATAATAGTGCTAATATTGATGACGGTGATCAGGTCATATTAATGAGCTCTATAATAGGGATAATATTGATGACGGTGATCAGGTCATATTAATGAGCTCTATAATAGTGCTAATACTAATGACGGTGGTCAGGTCATATTAATGAGCTCTATAATAGGGATAATATTGATGACGGTGATCAGGTCATATTAATGAGCTCTATAATAGTGCTAATACTGATGACGGTGATCAGGTTATCTTAATGAGCTCTATAATAGTGCTAATACTAATAACGGTGATCAGGTCATATTAATGAACTCTATAATAGGGATAATAAAAACGTCGATTAAAACGATACTATTTGCTGACGGTTTCATAATGAAAGATTCAAATTAAAAAAATCTATGACTTACAAATTAATTTCTAAACTATATCAAATCACGCTTTTGCCTGCGCTGCTGACCGACTTAATTTGTTGACAATCCAAATTATCTAAATTGAAAATATTTGTAATGTACAAATCGATGCTGTTCGATTACTGATCAGTTCAGTATTGAAGTGGTTTAATCTTGCCTCTAAGAACACAGAGCTGTAATGAAGTGAAAACTTACCACAGTAAACCACGAGTGCCAGAGCAAGCAAGGTGAAAGTCAATGGTTTTAGTCTTGCAAGGGCACGCTACTCGCTTTCTGGCTCACGTCTGTCATCCTCCCACATACCTAAGAGCAATAACTCTAATCTGTCTTTCAGTATCTAGATCTTGTTATCTTCAATTTTTAATTTTTATTTGTTCATTCTCAGCGTCTCGTGATTATATATTCTACTTCCCTTTCTTTCTCTCCAATTGTCTAAATCTCTTCACTTTTCCTTCATTCTAATTGTCTAAATTTGTTTTTTGACTCGTCAAAATCTGTCCTTTTTTCCCCACTCTTATAGTCTAAATTTCTTCACCTGTCTTTTACTTTTGTCTAAAGTTGTCTTTTTCTTTCTCAATATTTGACTAAATCTTCATCTTTCTTTCTCTATCATTGTCCAAATCTGACTTTTTCTTTTACTCTCATTGCCTAAATCACTGCAGTTTTCTCTCTGTGTGTCTAAATCTGTAATTTTCTTTCACTCTCATTGTCTGAATATGTTTTCTTTCTTTCACTCTCAATGTCTGAATATATTTTTCTTTCACTCTCATTGTCTAATCTGTCTAATACATTGATAACAACTGAAATCACGTAATCTCTGATTGATTATCTTGTTATTGTTAAATTTTATTAAATCTTTTCTAATTGTTAAACAATTATTGTAGTTGACTAATTCATGCGTGAAAGACCAAATTAGGGACTGGGATGGGGGCTGTGAGTCGTGAATGAGAAAATTGTTTGCATAATTAGTTATAATTGTTTAACGTTCCCAGTTCGTGCTTTTTTTAAACAAGTTTACCTGTCTTTAAATTCATTGACTTAAACTACGAGTGTGTAATTTAATTGGGCTGAAGGATGAATTTGGGCAACCGGTCTGTTGTCAGAATAAGTGGAAGGGAATTTAATTAACTAAAATCCTAAATTCTGGAACAGGGTCTATAAATAAATACCGGGGGAATGTAACAATGTATGTATTACATCTTTTATTATAGATGTATTTGTTGCTTTCACTCATATATATTGATCACTTTCAAACTGATATATTGGTTACTTTCTCTCAGATGTTTTGATACGTTATAGTTACGTTAAAACATACTGGTTATTTTCACTTAGATGCAATAGTTACTTTAAAACATGTACTGGTTGTTTTCACTCATATATATCGATTGCTTTCATAAGATATATATTCACATTTTCACTCAGAAAAATTGATTATATTAATTACTTTCGCTCAGATACATATTGATTACTTTCAACCAGATGTCTTGATTACTATCACAAAAAACTGGCTGTTGACTTGCCATATTTTTTTTAATTGGCTTTGTCAAACGTGCTTTTTTTACATTTTGTTTCGATAGTCCAGCCAAGGGAAGCAACCGTGTAATTTTACACATTAGTGTTATGGCAATCTTGGCAGAGCTGAATTCTATCTGCTTAATTTTGAGAATATAACTAACAAGCTTACAATACATTTCTTTGTACTTACTAATATAATTTGAGACTTAAGTTGTAACTTTTATTAATGAGACTATTTTTATTTAAAATGTGTTTGTCTAATGCTAATAGTAATATTATTAGTTTCTATACATTTTGAAACACGAAGTTTAGAGTATGCAAGCGGCGGAAGCCGGAAGCGCCCCCTACACCACGAACGAGAGTGTGCATACCCACTGACAAGAGGGCAGTTGAGGGTGTGCACCAAATTGGTGCGACCTTTTTCACCCCCTTCTGCCAGTCCTCCCGCCTTCCACCTCGGACCGCAATGTGAGGCTGTGGGGTCCCACTGGAGCACTCCAGATCAGATAACTTCTTATGACGAAATGGTCAACACTCCACTGGTGTCGTTAAATTGCTTTCGATACATCACCACCACCTTAGGGTGTGCATGAAACAGGTGCTACCCTTTTCACACCCTTCCATCAGCCCTCCACTTTGAAAAGTGTGAGTGGGGTTTCATTGGGGCGCTCCAGATCAGAGAACATCTTATGATGAAATAGTACTTTAACTCACATGTATTAGTTACTTTAACTTGGATGTTTTGCTTACTTTCACCTTTATGTATTGTCACACATGGGATTATTTTAATAATCATATCAGAACATTAATTAACTGAGTTATTAATTTTGAATTTGGTCTTAATGTTGATAACAGCCCCATGGCCTAATTGCTCTAACAGCCACTATATTGAGTCCTATTGTTTATGTTTATGGGACATTTCATTATACAATACAGTGACAAGCAAATTAGGGTACATTGCCTTCTGGGATCAGCAACACTATCCCTCCCTCTTAATTAATTAACAACCATTCATTCATATGCGACTCATCCTCAAGCCGATCCCCATTAATGGTCATTCCAAAGAATTAATTAGGATATGGGGTAAGATAACAACTATTTAATAATGAAAACAATAAATTAAGAAAAATAATTTTGAAACAATAAATGCAATTGAGTACATTTACTGTCCCTCACTAAGCCTTATAGTCAAAATGTATTTAGACACATATTGTATTTGGGGAGTGGTTTCAAGGTCAAATACTTAGCTCCTTCTCACAATGATAGTGAACAGTCCAGCTTTATGCACTTGAGATCTATTTTACATGGTCTCCATAGATGGTGAAACCCTCCTGTCATGGTAGAAGACTACACATCCCAAAATGGATTTTGGAGTTGAGCTTCGTACCAAATCCACAGTAGAAATAAAAATATAAAGAAATATCCCATCAATCCTGGTATCTTACTAGTCCTTATTCCTGCATTCACTGATCGACCTCTCCAAGATGGCTTGGTATGGCATGAATGAGTGGCTTTTAGGTAATGAATACCTCTCTGGGTTTTGACCACATTTCTACCTAATGAATGGAACTCACATGCACATATATGGTTATGGTGCATCTGGTTAACTTCACCCACCTCTACAAATCAATCCCCCATCCTCTACACTCCAAACATGAAGACATGGTCCCTTTAGGCTACTTAACGTACATTCTTCTTGCTGTACATGAGGTGTGAAACAGTCACTATGATTGGACAACACAGATGAACACACAACAGACCACTCTGGTGGTCAACAACAAATTAAAAGCTACACAATATTGATACCAATTACAGAAAATAGAAACGAACTAGAATGTAAAATTAAGAAAAGCAATGGCATAATTTGTTCTCAAGGACGTGCTCCATCATGTGTATTAAATACTCTTATATGTATGTATTAGTTTAACCCAGATTTACTGGTTACTTTCACCATTTTGTATTAAATACTCTGATATGTATGTATTAGTTTAACCCAGATTTACTGGTTACTTTCACCATTTTGTATTAAATACTCTAATATGTATGTATTAGTTTAACCCAGATTTATTGGTTACTTTCACCATTTTGTATTAAATACTCTAACATGTATGTATTAGTTTAACCCAGATTTATTGGTTACTTACACTTTTTTATATATTAAATGCATTAATTCATATACTTTCGTTACTTTAGCCTAGATGCATTTATTATTTTAAATTATATACTTTTGTTATTTTTACACAGATGTATTAGTTATTCTCATTCAAATTCTTATGTGTGTTTATTCACAAATTCTCACTTATTTCTTCAAAAAACAAACAAACAACACACAAGCACACACTTACATGACTCCATTATATAAATATCAAAGTTACCTATAGATGAGTGTATCTAACATGTTAAACAAAGTCCTCAGTTTATACATAAAATATATTTAAACAATAATACAGACTTTAATTTTATTTCTTTATTTTTATATACTTTATAGACATATTGGTTTTAGTTAATCAAATATTTGATTTGATTTCATTTGTGGGAAATTTAAAAAAAATAAATAAAACAAGATCAAATATTTTTACTTGAAGGGGCAGAGAGAGAGAGAGAGAGAGATGACAAGATGTACAATCGCAATGCTTTCACTACATAACCAAATTGTACTGACTTAACTCCAATCTTTGTAATTTGCTACAGACATAAATCTTTCACATTTACATAAATAGAATGACATATACCATTTAATGATTTATAAAGCTCCAATATTTGTAATTTGCCTGCAGGCATAAATCTATCACATTTACATAAATTGAATGACACATACCATTATATAGCTCCAATCTTTGTAATTTTGTCTTTACATAAATAGCATGATATATGCACCATTGTATATCATTCAAAAACATTGAAAAGAGAAAATGAAAATGGATACTGGACACTGTAACCTTTACATCCCACAAAGATTTGGTCGTGATCAATATATTTGTGTTGTGACATATGAATCCCAGCAACCCCATACCTCCCACAAAGTTCGATGATCCTCTACAATATGCGTTGAAAGTTTCATTTTCCAGTAATGGCTTGTCGTACAGATAACATGCTTTTCTTGACCTAGTTTTTCCGGGGTTACGTCTTATCTGTTGTTGCCCCCCCCCCGCCCCCCACAGCGAACATCCCCAGTGTCTGGTGTGTCACGACCAGAAGTGTCGCCAGGATTATGATACAAGTCATTCAGTGGAAGAAATTTATCTCAGTTTCATATTGCACAAGTCAAAATAAATATTCTGTCTCAACTAGCAATTTCAGTGAAAATTCCTTGATTATCTCTCATCTTTCAATAGATTTCACATTACAAAAATGTCAAACGTTCCATTAATATCTCGTGTTCTGCATTCTAAATTACTGATATTAATATTTCATTTAATTTTATCTCATTGTCTGCAGTATAAATTAGGAATATTAATATTGCATTACTCTCGTGTTCTTCATTCTAAATTAGGAATATTTAACATTGCACTTATTTTCTCTTGTTGCCTGTATTCTAAATTAGGAATATTAATCTTGCACTTTTTAAATTGGTGACTCCGTCCTGATTTCACATTGTGAAATCTTATTGTGTTGTTGATATCCCGGACAACAAATAACTCCAATTTTCCAGATTTTTTGTGAAATCACTCCTCCCCTCTCGCAATTACTTCAGTCTCATTACTATAGAAACAAATACCTTTAACACCTTTAATTTTCCGTGTGATAGTGCGAAATCTTCCCTCAACATTTTCTTCAGTGTCATTACTACAACAAACTCTGGTGGTGACTTCGTTGTCATTACTACAACAAACTCTGGTGGTGACTTCGGTGTCATTGCTACAACAAACTCTGGTGGTGACTTTGGTGTCATTACTACAACAAACTCTGGTGGTGACTTCGGTGTCATTACTACAACAAACTCTGGTGGTGACTTCGGTGTCATTGCTACAACAAACTCTGGTGGTGACTTCGGTGTCATTACTACAACAAACTCTGATAGTGACTTCGGTGTCATTACTACAACAAACTCTGGTGGTGACTTCACCACAGTTATCTTCAGCACCACTACGACAACTATACCATTACTTCACGCTATTCATCGGTCCCTTTACAATGACTTCAGTCTCTGTTGGCTACTATATCAGTAGAGTTTAATCTGCACATTATCACAACAATCTTTGGAATATTACTTGTCTCCTTTCTGTCACTAAGATCATTACTCACAATATCCTCTAAAGTCTAAACAGTTTCACAGCACTGTACTGCCATTTCAATATCTCTGTATTTGCTCTGTCACTCTAGTATCTGCACTGTTCTTTCACTCGTAGTTCTACTCCAGTGTCTGTACTGTCACTCTAGTATCTGCACTGTTCTTTCACTCGTAGTTCTACTCCAGTGTCTGTACTGTCACTCTAGTATCTGCACTGTTCTTTCACTCGTAGTTCTACTCCAGTGTCTGTACTGTCACTCTAGTATCTGCACTGTTCTTTCACTCGTAGTTCTACTCTAGTGTCTGTACTGTCACTCTAGTATCTGCACTGTTCTTTCACTCGTAGTTCTACTCCAGTGTCTGTACTGTCACTCTAGTATCTGCACTGTTCTTTCACTCGTAGTTCTACTCCAGTGTCTGTACTGTCACTCCCAGTTTATGCACTGTTCTTTCACTCGTAGTTCCACTCCAGTGTCTGTACTGTCACTCTAGTATCTGCACTGTTCTTTCACTCGTAGTTCCACTCCAGTGTCTGTACTGTCACTCTAGTATCTGCACTGTTCTTTCACTCGTAGTTCTACTCCAGTGTCTGTACTGTCACTCTAGTATCTGCACTGTTCTTTCACTCGTAGTTCTACTCCAGTGTCTGTACTGTCACTCCCAGTTTATGCACTGTTCTTTCACTCGTAGTTCCACTCCAGTGTCTGTACTGTCACTCTAGTATCTGCACTGTTCTTTCACTCGTAGTTCTACTCCAGTGTCTGTACTGTCACTCCCAGTTTATGCACTGTTCTTTCACTCGTAGTTCCACTCCAGTGTCTGTACTGTCACTCTAGTATCTGCACTGTTCTTTCACTCGTAGTTCCACTCCAGTGTCTATACTGTCATTCCATTATATGTACCATTACTGCTCTCTCTACTATCAACCGAGTGTCTGTACTTCAATTCAATATTTCTACTATTTAGGTTGTTGTACTATTATTTTGTTCTTTGAACTTTCACTTCAATTTTCATTTTATCACGTCGTCCTTTACACTGACACTTCAGTCTTGCACTATTACTACATTCTTGGCACTTTTACTTCAGTCTTGCACTATTACTACATTCTTGGCACTTTTACTTCAGTCTCTGTATTACTACATTCTTGGCACTTTTACTTCAGTCTCTGTATTACTACATTCTTGATATTTTTATTCAGTCTTACACTATTACTACAGTCTTGGTACTCTGTATTACTACTTATTTTTTTCCTATTATTCTGTTTTATGCTGTTACTTTAGTCTTAACACTATTACTTCTGTCACGTATTTCGTAGTCTTGATTACTTCAGTCTTTATATTACTATGTCAAGTATATTGTTAAAGTCAATATCATTACTTTTACGTCAGTATTTGTTCTATTACTTTAGTCTAAGTACTGTTTCTATGTGACACATAAGACTTCGTGTGTTACTTCAGCATTGGCACTGTTACATAAAATCTTTGTACAATTATTTCCAACTTGTTACTGTTACATAAGTCTTTTTATTACTTTAGAATTTGTATAGTCAGTCTTAGTACTGTTTTTCAGTACTTGTATAGTTCTTTCAGTCACTGTACCATTACTTTAGCCTCTTTGTTATTTCTTTGGACTTTACACTATCGTTTAAATCTGTGTACTATTTATTGCTACAGACTTTACACTATCGTTTAAATCTTTGTACTATTTATTGCTACAGATTTTACATTATCGTTTAAATCTGTGTACTATTTATTACTACAGACTTTATACTATCGTTTAAATCTTTGTACTATTTATTGCTACAGATTTTACACTATCGTTTAAATCTGTGTACTATTTATTACTACAGACTTTACACTATCGTTTAAATCTTTGTACTATTTATTACTACAGACTTTATACTGCCACCTTAGTATTAGTATTGTTTTCAAGCTTTAAAACGTTATTTCAGATTTTGTATTCTTAATCCAGTTTGTCAGTATACAATCGCTTTAGTCTTAATACTGTTACTACAATCTCAGTGCTGTCAATTCAGTCTTGGTACGAATACTTCAATTTCTGTACTATTACTCAGTTTTTATAAGGCTGTTTGTCTTTTTTCTGTCACTTTCTTATATATTGTAAAACTTCATTATTATTAACACTTTCTTATATATTCTATGACTTCATTATTATTAACACTTTCTTATATATTCTATGACTTCATTATTATTAACACTTTCTTATATATTCTATGACTTCATTATTATTAACACTTTCTTATATATTCTATGACTTCATTATTATTAACACTTTCTTATATATTCTATGACTTCATTATTATTAACACTTTCTTATATATTCTATTACTTCATTATTATTAACACTTTCTTAAAAGTATTTTTATTCTAACTTCACTCCCTATGCAGTGGGAGATTCCTCAATATCATTTTATATTGGAATAACATACTTTAGTAGTAATAATAATTTATACCTAAATCGTGGGAGGGAACTTGTTAGCAAGATTTTCTCTTCTTCTTTTTTTTTTTTTTGTCAGTCGAAGCATTAGCAGTATCCTCCCTGAACAACCGTCCTTGAGTCAATTGCCCTGCAGGCGACACGCAGCAAGGACTCCTTGAGTCAACTGCTCTGCAGGCGACATGTAGCAAGCACTCTTGATGTTAGTTCTAGTGGTCGGTTTGTCTTCTTTGGCTGTTTTTTCCCAGCTGCACTGTGTGTACAACTGAGATATCTTGAATTGTCCACAGCTTTCTGCACGGTCTGTCTCACGGTCTATAAGTACAAAAACTAACTTGTTTTTCTTTTTCGTTTTTTTTTTTTGTTTTTTTTGTTCTTTTTGTCCCTTTGTGACCAGCTTTCAGTTGAACTTTTCTGCCTATTCTGTCTAGTTGAGGTAAGGGGAATATTTGGCTGCCTATTCTGCCTACTTGAGGTAAGCGGGAATATTTGGCTGCCTATTCTGCCTACTTGAGGTAAGCGGGAATATTTGGCTGCCTATTCTGCCTACATCTTTATGGTCATTGGTAAATGGGTATTTCTACTATACACAATACATTTTTAGCATACTCACGAAAATGTATTTCTTCTAAACACCATACCTCTTTATCGTCACTGGTAAATGATATTTCTACTACACACAATACATTTTAGCATACTCACTAAAATTTATTTCTTTTAAACACCATAACATGTCGTCACTGCTAAATGGGTATTTCTACCGCTCATTTTGCATCTTTAACGTCATCACTAAAGATTAGCTCTTCCACACACCATACGTCATTGATGCTAATCACTGGATGTTTTGTACACTTGATGTTTAAGATTTAATGTTTTTGTAGAACTGATATTTCTGTAGACCTGATATGTTTCAAATAGCATTCTAAAGTGAAGGGCATATTAACATTTTATTTCAAATCATTACAACTTGGCGACACCCCTGCTGAACCTGAACCAACTATTCAGGTATTCATCGTACACCTATACTCTAAGTCTAAGGTGACAGTTTACAAATAGGAAGTACTCTGTTGACGCGACAATAACCCCACCCTACCCCGGCACCACTCTCCATTCCATATACTTTTGGTAGATCCATTAGGTCATGACCCCTGATTACTGAAAGAGGTTGCCTATTCAATCCTTTCTAAACAAGATGGCTTCCTACCATTTCTCTTTAAATACTTATTCAAACTTACTCGCCATGCATAGGCACGACTGCAAGTCACACAGACATGGTTGCAAGCCGCATAGGCATGATTTCAAGCCATAGCTGCAAGCTATATAGACACAATGCAAACCACACAGACACGATAGCAAGCTGCATAGGTACGCCTGCAAACCATACAGACCCGCTTGCAAGCCTCACAGGCATGACTGCAAGCCACACAGGCATAACTACAATACTGCAAGCTGCACAGGGACGACTGCAAGCCATACAGGCACAACTACAATACATGACTGCAAGCTGCACAGACAAATCTACAATACATGACTGCAAGCCACACAGACACAACTGCAATACACGACTGCAAGCTGCACAGGAAGTGTAATTAATAAACTTGTATTAGTAGTGGTAATTAATAGATACTTATCTATTTTATATTAAGTGACTCTCTTCACCCCTTTTATTCAAAGACTGTTTTGTGTCACAGTAGCATCACATATTTCAATTTCACTAAATTACTTGAACTTGTACGCGGAACTATAGGTAACATCATTATTTGTACTATTACTTCAACTTGTACACAGAACTATAGGTAACATCATCATTTGTACTATCATTTCAGTTTGTACTATTACTTCAACTTGTACACAGAACTATAGGTAACATCATCATTTGTACTATTATTTCAGTTTGTACTATTACTTCGATCTGTTATTGTGACTTCAGTTAATACTATCATTTCAGTCTCTATCGTCATTTCAACTTGCACTATCAGTCAGTATTTGTGATTTCAATCTGTACTATCAGTCAGTATTTGTGATTTCAATTTGTACTTATCAGTCAGTATTTGTGATTTCAATCTGCACTATCAGTCAGTATTTGTGATTTCAATTTGTACTTATCAGTCGGTATTTGTGATTTCAATCTGCACTATCAGTCAGTATTTGTGATTTCAATCTGCACTATCACTTTAGTCTCTATAGTCGTCATTTCAGCCTATATTGTGATTTCATTGTTTATTATCATTTCAGTCTGTAGTGTCGCTTCAGTCTAGATATTACTTTAATCACTTTACTGTTACTGCACTTCCTGTGATGATCACTTCAATCCCAACTGTTATTTCTTCTCTAATGATCATTTAGTGTCTAGTCTGTCACATTCTACAAAGTCGTCAAATTCTATCTATCACTTCAGTCTCTGGACTGTCACAATCTCTCTCTTATTTTAGTCTGTGGACGGTCACTTTAGTCTCAATCATACAGTGTTTATGTCCTGTGGCATGATGGGAGTTGGCGTTGTGTAAGTTTCACCGCGGCAAGTTACTCTTGACACTAATCAAACAGCGGTCGTCACGTGACATGGCTCGCTATCATATCTCTGCGTGCGTCTGGTGGCGACATGGCGGTAAACTTGTTTGACAAATGGGAATTCCACACTGAATGGCAGGCATTGAATTCCGCTCAAAGACATCCCTTGTTCGACATACTCAAAAGGAAATGAAAGTTTACCATGCAGAATGTGAACAACCTTGGCAAATGAAATTCTGAATGTATAGAGTTGACCTTCACTCAGTGAAGACCTACACAGTGAATATATTCCCTCATTGCTTTAGGGAATTCCTGTTAGTGAACCGAAATCAGTTAATCACTTCATAATATTTGCAATCCATCATTCTTGTAATTTGTGTCCTTGCGAACATTATTGTCATAATACTACACGTATAAGTGATTAGTCTGTCAGTTGATTGCGAGCATTATTTTCATAATACTACACGTATAAGTGATTAGTCTGTCAGTTGATTGCGAGCATTACTGTTTGATATATGTCAATTCAGGTAACACTGTACAACTGATCACTCGGTCAGTTGACTTGCGAACATATTGTCTGATATATGTCATTTCAGTTAATACTGCATAACTGATCATTCGGTTAGCTGCGGTTTGCAAACGTTGTCTAAGCAGGTAAAATTAGTAAATTAAATACAAACGATTTACTGTAGGTCAGTCTTTATAACAACTTGTTAATAATTTTTTTCCTTTTTAACATAATTGCTTATAATTATTGCATACAACATAAGCGCTTTAGTGTCTGTCGTTTAGGACTGTATATTTGGAGTCAGTATATGTTTTAGGAGTTTAATATCTATTTTAAGTGTTTTTTTCTTTTATTACTTTGAACACGACTGTAGCCTCTGAAGCTAATTATGCCATCAAAACGGTGTAGGTGGGTGTGTTTGTGTGTGTGTATGTGTGTGTGTGGGGAGATCACTCTGTTCATGGCTTTATCCTTTCTCTCACGTGTTGTTCGGCCCCTTCTGTCGTCAGTCCCAGGTGCGCGCGTTGCTGTGACGGGCGTTAAGCTGGCGTGCGTGTTGACAATTTTATAAACAAAGTGTTGTTCTAGTGCAACACTTTCGTCTGTACGACTCGGATTACCGGTAACCAACCGCTCATGCACCTACCCACAAGTATTTGTTAAGTGCCGTAACTATCGCCCACTGTGCCGGTAAAAGGGAATTTGATGTTACTTTAACCTCGCTGGATTTGATCTGCGTGTGCAATGTATTACTTCATTCTTTGAATTATTTAAGTTATCAACAAAGAACAAAATCAGTTATTTTCAACGTGACGAAATCTTTAGTCATCCATCGTCCGGAAAACTGGTCGACATTAAACAGCTGTAGGCCATGTTCTCTGTAACAAAATAACAACAAGCTTGTTGTTGTGTATTTGCAGTTTATAGTTGTGTTCATTAATTTTGATCATGGCGTGTGTTACTAGTATCCAACTGGCAGTGTTCATTCGCTTTATTCACACTGTGTGTTGTCAATGAACAGCTCTCGGCCTTGTCCACTCCCCCCTTCAACCTGCTGCGTGCTGTCAGTGAAAAGCTGTTGTCTGTATTCACTCACTACTGTGTACTGTCAGTGAACAATGGAAACACTCGATTTGTGCTACTTAACGTTCTGGTCGTCATCGAAATTAATTCACTGTATGTGATATAGTGTGAAGTCTCTCTCACATACACATGCACACATATATACACGTTGGTAGTATACAGTCTTCAACACACACAGAGCATGTGGCATATCTATTGTATATTCTTTCACTCTCACTCTCTCTCATGCACAAACACACGCGTAGACTTCGTATGACGTTTAGAGTGTGAAAAGTATCAATCTCAAGCACACATTACATGTGACGTACATAGTGTATAGCTCTGACGTACAGAGTGTATAGCTCTTGACTGTTAAATCACACATACGCGCGCGAGCACACACACATATATCTGTTTCCATTTGGTATACAGTGTATTGCGTATAGTTCACTTCCCCAAATACATATAGCTGAATGTGATATACATGACAATATAATTGTGTTTTACTCTCATACACACACACACACTGCATATATGTGTGTCTATGTATATAATATACACACACACACATATTCAAGCCCAAAGAGTCGAAACCTCTACTGAATAAGCAAGCATGATTTACCAGCATTGCTTCTAAAATAATTGCAAAGAAGGAGTAGTAGAAAAAATCGAAATGGAAAATGTTTCTTTTCCACTTGCTCACTTTGACGTCAAAAGGACAATGAGGTGGAATTTTTTCCAAGTCCAACATTCCGGACCTGCAAACAATACATCACAAAGTTGTAAGTACTTGTCTGTCTGTATTTCAGTCAGTAGTAAATATATAGGTCTGTCTATTACAGTAAAAAATGTCTGTCTGTATTTCAGTCAGTAGTAAATATATAGGTCTGTCTATTACAGTAAAAAATGTCTGTATTTCAGTCAGTAGTAAATATCGGTCTGTCTATTACAGTAAAAAAATGTCTGTCTGTATTTCAGTCAGTAGTTAATATATGTCTATTACACTCAAAAGTAAATGTCTGTCTGTATTTCAATCAGTAGTAAATATCGGTCTGTCTATTAAAGTAAAAAATGTCTGTCTGTATTTCAGTCAGTAGTTAATATATGTCTATTACACTCAAAAGTAAATGTCTGTCTGTATTACAATTAATAATAAATAGGGCCTATATGTCTGTGACGCCAACGCTACCTGGTTAATGGTTATGATTCTTCTTATTATTATTATTAATTAATCATCCATAACTAATTACAAAAGATGAGACTCTTAATTTACGTTATTAATAATTCTCTAAAAGACACCACTCGTCTCTCTCACTTGGCGGACATGCAGGCGATGTAAACGTCACTTCTTCCACAACATGCAGGCGATGTAAACGTCACTTCTTCCACAACATGCAGGCGATGTAAACGTCACTTCTTCCACAACATGCAGGCGATGTAAACGTCACTTCTTCCACAACATTAAAGAGAAGCATTTATCGTCACACAATATTTCCGCAGGCTGAAAACTTCTTACTAAAGGAGAAGACAAATCTGTCTTTAATTTATATGTAGCGAGCCCCCCCCCCCCCCTCCACCCACTTTCTTCTCCAACATAAGACTATCAATATGTGTATCAAGGTCAATAAATTTAGCAATAAATTAAATCAACAATCAAATATACACACATGAATAAAATCAAAAGAGCATTGACATTTACATAACTTCACAACACCCAATATTCAATTAATGTTGGACTTGAACAGAATTCACAGGAATCAATTTACAGCAACACGTTTAACTGATAAGTTGATGACAACTCCAGATGCAAGAAGTGACAACCAAAAGGGCTTGCTTTGCTCATAAGCTAACGATCACCTTTCTGACCAGAATTGAGATATGCTCAAATTCAAAGTTATTAAAATAGAGTGCTTCTTCCACAAGGAAACTTCCGGTCCATTCCCACTGGATGAATTTTATATGAGCAAGGAAACTTCCTGTCCATTCCCACTGGATGAATTTGATATGAAGAAGGAAAATTCCTGTCCATTCCCACTGGATGAATTTGATATGAACAAGTGTGAAACTATTATTCAGAAAAACTACTCATCCAGTTGGAATTGGTTTGGATTGCATCAGCAATTTTCTAGCATTTTCTCAACTGGAGTTGTTTACTCCAACTCTGACAGTTACAAAAATACCGTCATAAGGAGTGCCCAAAGGCTGGATCACTTTGACAATTTAACAATTTATATAACAATTAAGTCTAGAAATAGGGATAGGCAAAATTACTCAGACACAATGTCTGTATTAACAGTCAGTCAGTAATAACTATATGTTGTCTCTATCATAATTCTATGTCTGTAAATAAATATATATCTGTCTCTATCACAGTTTAAATTTAAACATTAAATTTTCTGTCTCTATCAGCTCACATTTGCAGGATATATCTATTTGTATCATTGTGTAAGTACCCATCCATCTCTATCATACTCACGCTTGCAGTATATATCTATTTGTATCATTGTGTAAGTACCCATCCATCTCTATCAGTCACATCTGGTAGGCACACTTGGTAGTTTCATTTATAGGTACTTATCTACCTATAAAGTCTCAGTTTTAGGTACTTATCTACCTATAAAGTCTCAGTTTTAGGTACTTATCTAACTATAAAGTCAAAGTTATAGGCACTTATCTATATATAACAGTCGAAGATATATGTATTTATCTATCTATAACAGTCAAAGATGTAAGTACTTACTATAATTTTAATTAATATATCTACAAAAGAACACTGGCTAGTTTCAATTTTTGAGGAACAGGAGCTATATTGTGATGCAATTTATTTCCGTGGTACTCTTGTCTCTTGGGTGTGTTCCTCTATATCTTGTCTTTTGAGTGTGTTTCTCTCTCTTTATTTGTTTCTTGAGTGTGTTCCTCTCTCTCTCTAAAGATGAATGAAATGTTAATAGGCTACTCCTGGTACCATTACACTCTTGAGTGTGGTATGCTTTATTGTCTCTTGAGTGTGTTCCCCCCCCTCTCTCTCTCTCTCTCTCTCTCTCATATTACACTCTCTTTCTCGTCTCTTGAGTGTGGTCCTCTCTCTTGTCTCTTGAGTGTGGTCCTCTCTCTTGTCTCTTGAGTGTGGTCCTCTCTCTTGTCTCTTGAGTGTGGTCCTCTCTCTTGTCTCTTGAGTGTGGTCTTCTCTCTCTCTCTCTCTCTCTTTGTCCCTTATATGTGTTCCTCTCTCTCCTTATTGTCTCTTGACCGTGTTCCTTTCTCTCTTTCTTGTCTCATAAGTGTGTTCCTCTATCTCGTCCCTTTAGTGCGTTCTTTTCTCTCTCTCTCATCCCTTAAGTGTGTTCCTCCCTCCCTCTCGTCCCTTAAGTGTGTTACTCTCTTTCTCTGGTCCCTTATTTGTGTTCCTCTCTATTTCTCTCTTTCGTCTCTTGACTGTATTCTTCTCTATTTCTCTCTCTCCATCCCTTGAGTGTATTCCTCTCTATTTCTCTCTCTCCACCCCTTGAGTGTATTCCTCTCTATTTCTCTCTCTCTCTCTCTCTCTCGTCCCTTGAGTGTGTTCGTGCACTCACCTCTCCCTCTCTCTCTCTCTCTCTCTGACCACCTTGCTCTTCTCACTAATTATCTTTCTCTCTTTTACATTATTCCTTATGAATAATGTTTCCAACGCGTAGTCTCCCTATCGTATGATATATATCTATTGCTATTATGATATATATCTATTGCTATTATAATATATATCTATTGCTATTGTAATATATATCTATTGCTATTATGATATATATCTATTGCTATTAAAACGATTCGCAGAATCCATCGCAGGCCAAGACGACGAAATCGTCTATTAAAAATGCTCTCCCTTAGTACGCATGGCAATCAGGTCACTGTCAATAACCCACGCTCTGTTTATGGTAACAAAGTGTTTCTCTCAGGCGGCATGGACCTCTAGACTGTCAGGACATAACTAGCACACAGATCTTTTATATTTTTATTCACAACATTGTCAGTTGTCACCGCTTGCGACATGGATCTGTAAGACGGACTAGATAAACAGATCTTAAATTCACATTTATGTCTATGACGGCAGGGACATAAAACTTGAAAGATTCACTGGGTAATAATTAACATTCAAGTATATAGGTATTCAGTTCTGTCGTTTCTCCCTCCCTCTCTTTCTGTCGCTGTTTCTCTCTTTTACTCTGTGTGTGTGTGTGTGTGTGTGTGTGTGTGTGTGTGTGTGTGTGTGTGTGTGTGTGTGTGTGTGTGTGTGTGTGTGTTCTGACGCTCTCCGCACTAAAGGAATGTAGAGGTGGATTTCATGATTTATAATTACACAGTGACATATGTTTCAGGAAAAGTAACTTTTTACATATTTCGGTCACACACACAAACACACACATATATATATAATACAGATTTAGATTGAAAATCACTAAACAATTAAATTATCAGGGATAACGCTATCTGATAACATCTTTTTGGCGACTAGAAAATAAGTATACGAGTAACTAAAAGATTTCCATTCACATCCATATAAGTGCATTTATTAAATTAAAACAAACAATGGCAACGTGTGAAAACACTGACGTTAAGGGATTGAAAGGAACCCATAGAAGGTATTTAGTCTAGAACTCTACATAGTCTACATTGCGCTTGCTACAAACCAACACTGCGACCACAGAAGTGCCTAGTATAATCATGCAGAACTTTTCTGTAAACTAAGTCTGACAGAGGCGATAGAACTGTGTACTATGTCTGAGAGAGACATAGAGAAATGAGCAATAAATTGAGACATAGAGAACTGAGCATAAGATTGAGTCCGAGATAGACATAGACAACTGCGTAGAGTAAACTAAGACTGAGAGAGGTGTGTACTTTGACAATAAACGAAGACTAAACTGGTAATTGTTCCTAGGCAACACTTACTCTCTGCTACGAGACAAGTGGATATCCGGCTTCGCTCGTAACGGCATGAATAGATTACAAGGGGCAATCAAGCTTTCGTGCGTATGTATGTGTGTACGATATGTGTGTATGTATGATATGTGTGTATGCATGTGTATAAAACTATAGACGATTTGTAGAAGAGTGTATACATATATATCAGTATCAGTGTATGCTGGGATGGTGTTTTCAATACAGACATTAAATATACAAGTATGTGTGTTTGTGTGTGTGTGTGTTTGTATGTAAAACCTAAAATGTTTGATGTTTGTATTAAAGAGTGATTATTAATAATGTTTGCAATGTTTTCTTTCTTTCTTTCTTTCTTTCATCTTATATTAATATCATTCCTTTTTTTTTTAAAGCGGCACGGGCATAAGCTTTACTGATAATTGATTTCTGAAAAAGTTAAAATTGAAAACAAATTGTGTGATCAGTGGTGATGATAACAAATATTATGAGTCATTCTGGTTAGTTTAAAATGACAATTCGTACTAACGGTCCACGGCAATGATGACGAATGGCTAGATTAAACACATGCTTTTATCAAAGGGAATCTGGGGTAGAACAACTGTTGTAGACAAAGTGGAGTGCCTCAGCGAAAGGAGACAACTAGCTTTTCACTAAACGTAATTGTGACTTTCTGAAATGTTGACTCACTCACTATGTGATGTAACCGTTTTCACTAAATGTAACTGTGACCTGAAGAAATGTTGACTCACTCACTATGTAATGTAATCGTTTGAACAAAAGGTGTCGTTCAGGTTACTTCACATCCTACTAAAAGGTTGATATGAGTTCAGGTGTAATTCACATATAACCACTGATTAATGAGATATTCAGGTGTAATTCACATACAATGACAGATTAATGATGATATTCAGGTGTAATTCACACACACACACACACACACACACACACACACACACACAGCCACAAGTTGATGATGATGTTCAGATGTAATTCACACACATCCACAAGTAGATGATGTTCAGATGTAATTCACACACATCCACAAGTAGTTGATGATGTTCAGCTGTAATTCACACACATCCACAAGGTGATGATGATGTTCAGCTGTAATTCACACACACACAGCCACATTATGTTGATGTTCTGGGCAGTGGCTGTTTCAGGACCAGATTATGCAGACTGACAGTCACAAAAGGATGACAGATCAGGTGGCAATGATAGCACTAACGGTGACAGACAGTATGTCACAAATGATGACAGAAACATATTTGTACCAGAATACATGGAACATCGGTCATACAGTGGCAGAATGTCAGATAAAAATGTCATAGTCCAGCAAAATCAGTGTTGGATGATGTCTATTGTTATGTGAATGTCAGATAAAAATGTCATAGTCCAGCAAAATCAGTGTTGGATGATGTCTATTGTTATGTGAATGTCAGACAAAGGTGTCTTTAGTCCAGTAAAATCAGTGTTGGATTATGTCTCTTGTTAGGTGAGTATTGTTATATCTCATTTATATTACTTTTACACTGTGAAGATGTTACAAAATCATGGTATTGTTATATTACATTTATATTAATATTTTAGCTGAAATGACAAAGGTAAGAAAGACTCATTATAAGATGACAAAAGTAAAAAAGACTCATTATAAAATGACAAATGGAAAAAGGTTCATTAAAAAATATGAGTAAACTGTTACTTTTGAAGCAGAGCCAGAAAATATAGGCCTAAATGAAATAATTGATTCAACAGATGCGAACACTGATATAGTGCTGTTCATACAAGATACATTGCAGAGAAGAAGGATAGCAGACATTATATTTGACACATTACGAATAATGGAAATAAATGAAGTAAATGTTATATGACATTATATTTGACACATTACGAATAATGGAAATAAAGAAAGTAAAATGTTATATGACATTATATTTGACACATTACGAATAGAATTCGACAGAAGGGGCCCAATATTTTGTTCCTTCGAAAAAGAAATCGTGCTTGAAAGTTCAAAAATATACACATGATTAAATTTTCGCGGGCTGCACGGCAAGCTGATTCTCTGTACAGAAGATATCGAGAGAGTGTGTGCGTGCGAAAAGGGGACACATTTTATTTGCAAGGGGGGCGGGGGGAGAGGTCTAGCATCCAGAATTGTTGTTCACCTTGCTGTTTCTAGGTAGTATATCTACCCAATCTCAACATCGGTACTCGCCATGCTGTTTCTAGGCATTGTGTCTACACAAACGTATATATTAGCCATGCTGTTTCTAGGCATTGTGTCTACACAAACGTATATATTAGCCATGCTGTTTCTAGGCATTGTGTCTACACAAACGTCTGCACTCGTATGCCGTATGTCAAACGTATATATTAGCCATGCTGTTTCTAGGCATTGTGTCTACACAAACGTCTGCACTCGTATGCCGTATGTCAAACGTATATATTAGCCATGCTGTTTCTAGGCAGTCTAACTGTTACTAGGTACTGGAAATAAACGACGTCTTCGATGCCATGGCCAATATCTGACGTCATTGCATCCATCTATTATTAATTAACCAGAAATCTTTAATTTGGCAGCAATAGCATTGCCTCTCGAGGCACTTCCAATCTCTTACATCTCCGTCCAAGTGATGCTAAGTGTGTCCCAACTATCTCTTTGGATACGGGACGCTTCACTGATAGATTATTCATTGGCTCTAATTAAGATATAAATAAACCTTGTCGCCGGCATTGCACTGGAGAGTCGGTTAGAACTGGATACTGGCTCTACTGGCCGCCAAGACAAAGAACGGTGTGCAACTTAGAAGGTAAAGTTTAATTTACTTGTAATATGGCAACCTGTTCGTCAGTCTTACTGCGCTCAGTCATTCTTCTAACAAGCAAGCGTGTTCCCTTTCTAATGACCCGTAGTGTACTCGTCATCTTGCTGCAGTCATCATAATCTACGCATCATCTTTACATAGAAATTTATACTATGCACATAAATCATTTATATAATCATCATAATATATACGTAATCCGTTATAGTAACTCATGTTGTACAAGTAATCCTTTACAACCACCATAATTTAGAAGTCCATTTATAGCATTTCGTTGTGGGTTTTTTTTTTTTTTTTTTTTTTTTACAAGTAATCGTTTTTATAGTAATGATAATGTACTAGTAAACTTTTTTTTTATAGTAACTTACAATTTACATGTTTATGTAATCATCATAATGTACATGTATATGCAATCTTTTCATAGTGATTCACAAAGCACCTTGTACTATTTCGAAGTTAATCAAATAGTGAATATATAACACTTAACGTAACAATTATTCTCCCTTTTACCGAAACCTGAGTTGCTTTGTCATCACATTATTAAGTCTACTTTACGGCTAATCTCGTTTCTTGGTATATATTTGTGGGAATTTGAAGATAAAGAACTCAGCAGGTCTATTTTATTTCGTGGTTAATAAACAGGTTGACGTTTAGATTAATAAGTGCTGAGAATTAATAGAAACAATAGATAGAGTGTATGACACCTAAGTATGGAGATTAAAACAAAGTAGAGATAGATAGAAAGACAGACAAACAGACAGATAAATGGATAGATAGATAGATAGATAGATAGATAGATAGATAGATAGATAGATAGATAGATAGATAGATAGATAGATAGATAGATAGATAGATAAGATAGATAAGATAGATAGAATGTGCCTATCCCTATTTTTAGACTTAATGGTTATATAAACTGTCAAATTGTCAACATAGTCTAAAGTTCTGGATTTAAAATAATGTCATCAACAGTTTCAACATTTGTGAAACCTGGGTGTGGTACTGATTCGGCATAATGGAAATGGGCATTCCATCTTTCTATTCACTTGCTGACAGATATCACATGACTGACAGTACCAAGTGATGTCCCCCATCATACCTGTCCAGGAAAACTCAGCCTCCACACGAACTAAAGTTTACTTGGTCCTATATGACCAGCAGTGGGTGGGTCATGAACCAAATGCAGCATGTTCGCTTGATACCTCAGAGGTACCACCAACTGTCTGCAATCAATCCCTTCCTGTTTACGAATCCTTCCAGCAAAACTCAATAACTTTGCTGGAAGATTTAAACACATATAAGCCTGAAAGCTTTGACTTCTCTTGATATTTCTCTGCAGAATCATCTGTCAATTGTGCTGCTCTGAGCACGACCTTTGCCCCCTCAGCTTCAGCCACAGTCTGACAGTCAGAAACAATTATTTGCCCTGCCATGACTGAATCTGGTGTGGCTTCCTGGTGACACGCCTACCAACAACAGTTTCAGCCAAAGTCATCAATGCATCCCCTTCACACTTGCTACTGGCTATTTCTGGTTCACCTTGCATACCTCCATGCATGCCCCTAGTTTCAGCTTCCTGCACTGCAGCTTGCCTACATGTGAGTATGCATAAATTGTCAAGAGAATCTGGGGTATCCTCACCATTGAGAATGTATTTACATTCATAATAGCACTCTCAACACAATTTGCTAGACATACAGCCTGAATACATCCACATACAGACTTGTTATCTATGTCTACCATCACAATGGGTACTTTATCTTGTACACCATTGCCTAGAGCGATTGTTCAAAACTGTCCAGTATAGTCACTTTCCTTCAGTAGGCTAGGGTGTACTACTAACCCTACTCCACAACCAGTATCACAGAGGACTGGAACATAATGTCCACTTATGTATGCATTAAAATGAGGTGCACCTGTAAAAATGTATCACTCTGCTCTCTCTTTAATTGGTGAAGCCTAACAGTTCAGCCTTATAAGCCCCATATGTAGCTTGTTCCTCTGGAAGTCTGTTAAAAACCATACTGTCTTGACCTTTCATATCTGACACTAACAGGAGAGCCATAAAATTTCTTATAGGCATAATCTTATGGCACAGTTTACAAAGCTTAGCACATAATCCTCAATATTTACCTCTTTCTTATTGAAGGAATGAAAATAAAATTTTATGGTTGTTTCCTGAACATTAGCTGCCTTCTCACTTATCTTTAGGCTGTCTTCCTGTATCTTCAGTTGGTTAAAGCCAAGCTCTCTGTTTATTTTATTCTCAGCATCTAATTTGGCAAATGCTACATCTCGTTTAAGATCACATCTAATTTGGCAAATGCTACATCTCGTTTAAGATCACATCTAATTTGGCAAATGCTACATCTCGTTTAAGATCACATTCAATTTTCAACCTTTTTGTCACTTTCATTTGTTTTTACCTTTTGTTGTTTTTATAAGGCAATTTATTTTCTCATTCTAACTCTTGAAACTGACAACTGCTTGCTCAATGTAATCCCTCACAATTCACATGACAACAAACGTTTGTTAAAACAATTCACATAATAACAAACGTTTTTAAAACAATTCAAATAAAAACAAAAGTTTTTAAAAACAATTCACATAACAACAAACGTTTGTTAAAACAATTCACATAAAAACAAACGTTTGTTAAAACAGTTAACATAAAAACAAACGCTTGTTAAAACAATTAACATAAAAACAAACGTTTGTTAAAACAATTCACATAAAAACAAACGTTTGTTAAAACAATTCACATAAGAATAAGTTACCTCAACACGAATTTACATTAGAAAAGTTTTGTAATGCAATTCATAAGCAAAAGATATTGTGCCTGTACATTCTGATCAACTCAATGTTAATTACTGAAAACTAAACCAAACTATGTATACAAAGTACCTACTTATTAAGACAGTGTTATTATCTTAAACTAAACCAAATCATTTGTACAATACTTTCTTACCTATATTCTGAATCATTTCAGACTAATTTAATTTGAAGTTGTACTTTATTACTAGGTAGTTCATTTAAAACCACATAAAATTATATGCAGTGCATACGGAAATATAAGATCTCAATCTCACATACAAACAAATGCACACACACACACACACACACACACACACACACACACACACACACACACACACACATACACTCACACAGATATATATAAACACACGCATTTAAGTTATTCGCGCATCTGACAATAGAGATATTTTCAGACAAACTAAATATAAATAAGTCTACATAGATGTCGGCAGTACTCACATACATACCTTACGATGTTTAGATAGTTGCATATAATTATGTCATTAAGACACAGGAATATGATGACACATATATGCGTAGATGTACGTGTACACGCAGAAACACTACTGACATTATGATGACTTTCAGACACAAAAATGGCTATCTATTTGTTACTTCGTTTGCTTTCTGTCTCCTGTCTGTTTGTGTGCGTGCGTGTGTGATCTGTGGATAAATCTTACCTGCTTGCACAAACGTGGTTATTAATTGGTTGCGTGACTGGGCGCTGCAGATGTGGAGACTATGTAAGACATTAGTGTGTCAATCATTTTTATCGATCACTGCTTTCCGTGTTGGCCAAATGATCTGTTACCGGAAATGACCGTGGGAACACATTTGCGGGGGGGAAAAGAATGTACTGACTACTTGTGTTCTAGGGAAGACAGCCATCTGAAGTGTATCTTGGAAACACAGTTTAACAGTACATCTTGATTACACAATATTGTACATGGAAAATTGTCAAAACTGTTATTTTGACTACACAAGCTTGATAGACTTAGTCTGCTCACCAGTTCAGTACAGTTTGTTATACGTGGGCTTTTTTTCTTATTCCTATTTTAACAGTATAGATTGATAAGAACGTTAGACAAGAAAATGTGCCCATCCATTTGACTGCAGTTTGCTACACATGGACGTTTGTCACTAAGTTGATTGTACAGTTTGTTACATGGAAGTTTTCTCGCTACTTTTATTGTACATTTTGTTACATGGAAGTTGGCTCGCTACTTTTATTGTACATTTTGTTACATGGAAGTTGGCTCGCTAATGTTATTGTACATTTTGTTACATGGAAGTTGGCTCGCTAATGTTATTGTACATTTTGTTACATGGAAGTTGGCTCGCTACTTTTATTGTACATTTTTTACATGGAAGTTGGCTCGCTACTTTTATTGTACATTTTGTTACATGGAAGTTGGCTCGCTACTTTTATTGTACATTTTGTTACATGGAAGTTGGCTCGCTACTTTTATTGTACATTTTGTTACATGGAAGTTGGCTCGCTAATGTTATTGTACATGTTGTTACATGGAAGTTGGCTCGCTACTTTTATTGTACATTTTGTTACATGGAAGTTGGCTCGCTACTTTTATTGTACATTTTGTTACATGGAAGTTGGCTCGCTATTTTTATTGTACATTTTGTTACATAGAAGTTGGCTCGCTAATGTTATTGTACATTTTGTTACACATTGAAGTTTGCTCACGAATTTTATTCTATATTTTGTTATACATGGACGTTTACTCTCTAGGTTAATGTGACTGTACAGTTTGCTACACAGGGAAGATTGTTTTCTAATGTGACTGTACAGTTTGCTACACAGGGAAGATTGTTTTCTAATGTGATTGTATAGTTTGTTACACAGGGAAGATTGTTTTCTAATGTGATTGTATAGTTTGTTACACAGGGAAGATTGTTTTCTAATGTGACTGTACAGTTTGCTACACAGGGAAGATTGTTTTCTAATGTGATTGTATAGTTTGTTACACAGGGAAGATTGTTTTCTAATGTGATTGTATAGTTTGTTAAACATAAATATCTATAATGTCACCAGTTTAACCGTACAGTTTGTTTGTGTACATGGAACTTTTAGTTTGACAGTATACACTTACATGATTGTTTGACAAAGAAGGTTGTTAGACATGTACGACTGGTCATTAATCTGACACTACTGATTGAAACATATTTAGGCCTGTACTTGATCACCAATTTGGATAATATATTTTTTAAAGTTTTTTTTAAACATGAAGTCTGGTCACCATTTGAAATTAGATATGACGTTTGGTCACTATTTTGACAGTACTTTTTGTTAGACAAAAAGCCTGATCACCAGTTAGATATTAGATTGTTTGTAATGAAATAAGATTGTTCAATTTGTTATGTTGGATTTCTGTTCATAAAAGATGAACACCCATTTGATAGCATTGATTGTTTGATATGAAGACTGGTCATCATTTGACAGTATTTTGACAGTACAGATTGGTTGACAATGAAATCTCGTCTCAATTTTTGAGAGTATAGATTTTTTGACAATGATGTCTGTTCACCATTTCTGAGAGTTTGTATTGTTTGACAAAGACATATGGTCACCATTCTGACAGTAAAGATTATATGACAAAGAAATATGATCACCATTTTGACAGTAAAGATTATGTGACAAAGAAATATGATCACCATTTTGACGGTAAAGATTATGTGACAAAGGAATCTGGTCACCATTTTGACAGTTTAGATTATAGGAACTAAGAAATCTGGTCACCATTTTGACAGTAAAGATTATGTGACAAAGAAATCTGGTCACCATTTTGACAGTAAAGATTATGTGACAAAGAAATTTGGTCACCATTTTGACAGTATTTGAATATGTAATCTAGTAATCATTTTGAGATACAATTTTTTGATAATGGCGTTAGGTTACCATTTGATATTACAGATAACAATGAGGCTGGTTACCATTTTGACAGATTGTATGATAATAAATTACGGTCACCAGTTTCACAGTACATTGCGATATTTTGTGACAATGAAGTATGTTCACAAGTTTGACAGTATGACTTCTTGGATATGGAAGAAACAAAGAAGAAAATGTTGCTGAGATACAAATTTCAAATTTCTAACCATGAAAGATTATAAAAATTCCGTTTGGTTGCAATGCTGTAACTTTTCGATCATTGACAACACTGAGGTGTTTGTTAATCCGTATTATCACCTGCTACACATTTTGAAAATATCATTCGCATTTAAATACAGCTTGTTCATTTCATACTCTCCCCCCCACACACACTCTTTTTCTTCTCCACTTTCTCTTATTCTCTACATCCGTTTTAATTCTCTCTCTCTCTCTCATGCTTTTCTTTCTTTCCATGAACTGTGGTAGTGTTTAGTTGAATGTTTTCTTGTTGAAATCGACTTAACAGTTGGAACACTGTCATGAAAAGCCCCAATGAAAAACCGTCATGAAAGGCCCCGGTGAAATGCCGTCATGAAAGGCCCCTGTGAAATGCCGTCATGAAAGGCCCCAGCACAAATCTGGAGACACGTGCGGATGTTGGCTTCTCCATGTTCCAGACAGCTCACCTGCCTGCCAAAGTGAGCGAGGTCCCTAGGGAAGTTGTACGAGCCTTTTCACATACTAAACGTGTGGGATCCTACCTCCTTGGCCGCACCCTAGGGGCAGGTTCTTTTGCTAAAGTTAAAGAGGCCCTGCACCTACCGACGGGAGAAAAGGTAACGGACAAATCTACTAAAGTATCTTATCACTAATGAAATCAAATATATTAAAATTGTTGAACAAATCTATTAAAGTATCTTATCACTAATGAAATCAAATATATTAAAATTATTGAACAAATCTATTAAAGTATATTATCACTAATGAAATCAAATATATTAAAATTATTGAACAAATCTATTAAAGTATCTTATCACTAATGAAATCAAATATATTAAAATTATTGAACAAATCTATTAAAGTATCTTATCACTAATGAAATCAAATATATTAAAATTATTGAACAAATCTATTAAATCACCTAATCAATAATGAAATCAAACATTAAAGGTGTCGAATATTTTATATCACAAGAATCTCTTCATTTATGCAATCACGTATGTTAATAAGTAAACTAATTATATATGAAATCAAGCGTGTTAAACATGTGAAACAATTGTTTTAAGGAAGAATTTATTTGAATTTATAATGCATACAAATGACATATTTTACATATGACAGTCGAGCACAACCAGACATTACAGTGTCGAACACTTCGATCACAAGAGTCTATTAAATCAAAATGTTAAACACTTATATCACAAGTATTTATTAAATCAGTATATAAAAACACTTCTGTCACAAGTTTCTAGGTCACAAAATGTTAAACACACTTATGTCACAAGCATCTACTAAATCATAGTGTTCAATCACTTCTGTCACAAGTATCTATTAAATCAAAAATGTTATATACACTTCTGCTACAACACATCTCAATCACAAGAATCTATTAAATCATAACGCTAACACACTTCTGTCACAAGTATCTAATAAATTATATGTTAAACACTCTTCCGTCACAACACACTTTTGTCACAAATATCTAGTAAATGATGATATTGTCGAACAATTCTATCACTAATAAACAAACAATGTTATTTAAGCTTGGAAGAAAAGATTTTAAAAAAAATAATCATAACCATTTTTAATTTTATAATGAGGATCTAGAAATCAAATATCACATGACTTTATTTTATTTACTCATTATTTCTTTCCCCAGAAAATATTAATACTTATCATTGTTACTCTTTACCTTGGGTAATAAGTATGATAACATATTATAATAAATTAATCATTCCATAGCATACGTGTTTCTTCTTGGCCGTTTAACTCGTTTCAGGACATTATACGCTGTAATGCTTCCTCACTTTACTTGTGTACATAAGCTGAAATGTCTTTAAACTGCTCGCCTTATGACATCAACTGAAATGTCTTTAAACTGCTCGCCTTATGACATCAACTGAAATGTCTTTAAACTGCTCACTTGCATGACGTAGCCGAGATGTCTCTCGATTGCTTGCTTGAACTTCAGCTGAAATGTCTTTAGAGTTAAGACTGCTCGCCTTATGACATTAACTGAAATGTCTTCAGACTGCTCGCCTTATCAGCTCGTAACACTATGCTGCTCTCCTTATGACCTCAGCTCGTAACACTATGCTGCTCTCCTTATGACCTCAGCTCGTAACACTATGCTGCTCTCCTTATGACCTCAGCTCGTAACACTAAGCTGCTCTCCTTATGACCTCAGCTCGTAACACTATGCTGCTCTCCTTATGACTTCACCTCGTAACACTATGCTGCTCTCCTTATGACCTCAGCTCGTAACACTATGCTGATCTCCTTATGACCTCAGCTCGTAACACTACGCTGATCTCCTTATGACTTCAGCTCGTAACACTATGCTGATCTCCTTCAGCTCGTAACACTATGCTGCTCTCTTTATCAGCTCGTAACGCTCTATGCTGCTCTCTTGGTCTTCCAGGTGGCTGTAAAAATCATTGACAAAAAGCGCGCGAAAGCAGATCCTTATGTGCGAAAGAACCTGCGACGCGAGGGTCGTCTGTTGCAGCAAGTTTGTCACCCAAATGTTGTCCAGCTTTTGGAAATCCTGGAAACCGAGCACAGCTACTATCTGGTCACCGAATGCTGTTCTGGCGGAGACCTCATGGAACTCATTGCCAAGCGCAAACGACTCGAAGAGTGCGATGTTAAAAAATTCATCCGCCAAATCGTTTCAGCTGTAGACTATTTTCATCGCTTAGGGATTATTCACAGGTAATAATAATATATTGCTTGATGCATTCTTTAAATATACAAGTAGCTCTGTAGTAATATTTCGGAAAGCAAGTCTTGCTGACTGCAGATAAGGGTGTTTGTCTTTAAAATAACATAATAGAAACTAACTTTCATTTCGACTTAGAAGTAAAATAAAATAAACAAACTTTCATTCTATCTTCAAAGTAAAATACAATAAAGCACATCATTTTATTTTATTGTATTCAAATGTTATATCTGAAATGCTAGACGAGAAGTGTTTGCATTACTGTGTATACAAAATACTTTTAAATAAGAAACAATCATTTAGTTATATATATTACTTCGATAGTGTAGTGTAAATATACTTTGCTTTTAAACAAAAACATAATTTTTAAGTAAGAAACAATACTCGATAATACTTATACTAATACTGCTTGAATGATTTGATGTTTGCATAAATATTGTCTTTAAAATAAGAAACGTTGGAATCCATTAGTTTATTTTTCATACACACACCTACCTAGACATGCATACACATACGTTTTTTACACTTCATATATACATGTGGACACATATACCACACACACACAGTTTTCAGATTCAATTACGCTAAAGATATATGTGAATCTAAAAAGTTTAAAATTACTGCATTTATACATTTTTTTAATTCTTAAAAACCAGTCAAACTATTTGCATAAATGCAGGGAAAATAAACTGATACTAGTTAGTACATTTTATAAACTCCAACGGCTTAGTCTGAGTTTGAACAGTCATATGGCAAAAACTTCTATTGATAGGAATGTGAAAAAAATCAGTGTGTATGTGAGTGTGTGGGTGTGTATGTGTGTGTAATAATTTATTTATTCACAAATGAAACCATAATTGGCTTCATGCAAAACACGATGTGAACATACAATAATGTCTATATGAATATTTAAGTATATATTGACTTAATTACACAAATCAGGTTCCCTGCCGAAATTCACTTGAATGGTTTGCAAATGTCAGAACCTAATCACACACACACACACACACACACACACACACACACACACACACACACACACACATACACACACAGATGGAGAGAACGATGCATTGTTTCATTACAATAGTAGTTATTACTTCTCTTATCAGAAATATCAGATTGTTTGTTTAATTGCACTCCTACTGCCATTGCATGGAATACCTGGTACCACAGAATACACTTTGGAAAACGCTGTTTTATTAGAATAACACAATTCTTGAGGTCGTTCCAACTGTACGTTTTATTAGAATAACACACTTCTTTAGGTCGTTCCAACTGTACGTTTTATTAGAATAACACACTTCTTTAAGTCGTTCCAACTGTACGTTTTATTAGAATAACACACTTCTTTAGGTCGTTCAAACTGTACGTTTTATTAGATCAAACACAGTTCTTAAGTTTATTAAACAGAGCGATCAAATTACACGTTTATTAAAAATACCAAAGCTCTTCAAATTCGTTAAACAGATGGGGCTATCAAATTACACGCTTATTAAGAACAGGTAAGCGCTTTAATTCATTAAATAAAGCCATCAAATTGCACGCTTATTAAGAACAGAGAAGTTCTCTAACTCATTAAATAGACCAATCAAATTGTGTGTTCTATTAGAATAGTACGCTTTAATTCATCCCTTCATCAAACAGAATTTCAAACATATTTTCCATCTTGCAGTTTCTGTTAATTTTCCCTAACTGTGGCTAGTTCCGTTAGTAATGTTGATTCCGAACATAATCGATCATGGCTCCATTAAAAGGTGCATACAGCTATCCTGCATTTGTTGCTTGGTAACTGCCTCTTTAAATATAGATTTATGTTTTAAATAAACTCGATTATAAATGAATCTGTGAATAGGAGAAAGTGGGTTAAACAGAAACGGAGAGTAGTTATGAGTGAGGACTAGGCTGAATGGAACCGGACTTAGGACAAGGTTAAGTTTAATAGAACATGACTTAGGACAAGGTTAAGTTAAATTAAACATGACTTAGGACAAGGTTAAGTTAAACAGAACATGACTTAGGACAAGGTTAAGTTAAATAAAACAGAACTTAGGACAAGGTTAAGTTAATTAAAACCGGACTTAGAACAAGGTTAAGTTAAATAGAACAAAACTAAGGTTAAGTTAAATAGAACAGGACTTAGGACAAGGTTAAGTTAAATAAAAACAGGACTTACTTGTGAGAGGGAATGATTAGATTAACTAGAAGAGAACCACAGTTATGAGAGGGATAAGGATAAAAAGTATAAATAGAACAGGACTATAAGCACTGAATAAAACTGTTACTATTGTCAGGAAACGATTCCTAAGACGTCATTTTTAATCGAATTGTATTCGTCTGTCTTTTAGATGTGAGAGACTATTTGCATTATAACGGAAAAGCAAATAAGTCCGTAGACATAATCTTCTTAATATTGTCCTTTACCTGGTTACTGTTATTTGTTTAAAGCTTTTTATCACTGACTGTGTGTTAAAATTCGCAATTAGAAAAGTGAAAACGCAGAATGTATTCACAAATACCAGCACTGTTTAATCAACTTAAAACTGTTTCATTAAAATTTATTATTTCAGGGATCTGAAAATTGAAAATCTTCTTCTGGATGAGAATCAAGATATAAAGATTATTGGTAAGCTTTATCACGCATAATTATTATCATTACCATGTTCGATATTGTTTACGCTCTTTTTATTATACATGTGAGAAATGTAAATAAACAGACGCTAAAGAAAATTCTTACTAGTAATCTATAATTTAACAAAGAGTACGGAGGATTCTTTCTTTCTTGTAATAAAGATAGAATGTCGAAAATAAATAGAGAATATGGAAGATCTTTATCTATTTATAATAACGATAGATGAACATGGAAGGTTCTTTCTTAGGCTGTAATAATGGTAGCAACCCGCAATTTAACAAAGATTTATGGTACCTGATATGCAATTAGCTCAGAAGCACTTCGGCTTAATGCACTAATTGACCTCTATTTGTCGAAGCAGGTATCGACTCCCGTTATTTATGGGGCGATGGTCTGGTATTAATTTGTGATTGATTAATTTCGACTCGTCGGTTCCCCCAAAACTGCGACATAAAGGAACACTACGAACGATTACGCTAAAATGACGTCCGCGTTGCAACAAGACCGTGTAAAAATATATATTTATAAAACGTCCGATTTAAAAGATGATGCACATCTAATTGGCGACCTAACAATGAATTGTTTCTGTTTTACTGTTCCGATTGTTTTCAATTTAATACAGAAGCGTGCTAGAAAAACAGGCACAATGCCCAGTACTAGAATTCGCTGAAACCCTAAAATATAAAGAGAATTTAGCTTAATTTTCTTCTTGAATATTTCTCTAATTTTATCTTAATAAGTCTTACCAGTGTCAGAAATTAAATCATTATTAGAATACTATTTCAAATACTATTTCACTTTTCATTCATACAAGTCAATTAAAGGAATAAAATTTAAATCATACAGTTCACTCTTAAAGATGTTCGCTTGTACCTTCCAGAAAGAAAGAATTCTGCCAGGTTCAACTAGTCTTAAAGGGACTCCGCGACCAAGACTTTTTCCCAGTCCAACCTTTCAGTCGAGTACAGTTAAATTTAATTCTTCAGAAACAATGTTAATTTTTTACCAGTCCAACCTTTCAGTCAAGTGGCAGTTAATTAATTCTTCAGAAACAATTTTAATTTTCAACCTTTCAGTCGAATACAGTTAAATTTAATTCTTCTGAAACAATGTTAATTTTTTACCAGTCCAACTTTTTAGTCGAGTGCAGTTAAATTTAATTCTTCAGAAACAACGTTAATTTTTTTCCCACTGCTATGTTCCCTTGATACCTAACACATCAAACTAAATTTAGCAATTCCTCACCCATACTTCCTATGACTTTTTGGACACACTTAAGGCTACACACTGGTCTAAACTATTTATCCCTGAGATTACTTCTTCACGCCTCACTGCAACCCACTGCACCCTTTGGACTACACATCAACTCAGTTCACGCCTCACTGCACCCTTTGGACTACACATCAACTCAGTTCACGCCTCACTGCACCCTTTGGACTACACATCAACTCAGTTCACGCCTCACTGCACCTTTTGGACTACACATCAACTCAGTTCACGCCCCACTGCACCCTTTGGACTACACATCAACTCAGTTCACGCCTCACTGCACCCTTTGGACTACACATCAACTCAGTTCACGCCTCACTGCACCCTTTGGACTACACATCAACTCAGTTCACGCCTCACTGCACCCTTTGGACTACACATCAACTCAGTTCACGCCTTACTGCACCCTTTGGACTACACATCAACTCAGTTCACGCCTCACTGCACCCATTGGACTACACATCAACTCATTTGACAGATAATCCTAATCCCAATCAGCACTTCCCCACGCATAATTTTCACCTTTGAGCGTTCACTCACTACATAAAAGTATGCGTTTCCGTTCATAAACAACAGACTACAAATTTGTTTTATTTTATTTTATAGCTCTGCATGTTCAAGTTACATCAGTCAAATAATAATTATAATTCATTAATATATTTTTTCGTTTTAATTAATACGAAATCTCCATACCATGACAGAAGAATATGGAAGATTCTTTCTTAGATTATAATAATGATACCTATCTGAAATCAAAGTACATAGAAGATCTTTGTTTTTAATGGAACTAATAACACTCCGTAATTTAAAGAGACAATATAAAACAGCACTACTTAGGTTGTAATGGCATCAGTCCTCCATTCTCTAAACGTGTCCTCACATAGCTGTGTGGATTGGTTACATACCTTGCAGTTTTAATACTGGAAGAAATTCACATTAAAAAATGTTTACTGTCAGCACATAAATGATGGTATATATTTTCTAGATGTCATACCGGAAGAGATCCACATTAAGAAATGCCAATAACTTTTATTAAAATAACTTGATACTGTTAGCACATAAATGAAGGTATATTTTTCCTAGATGCCATATGTTCACTAGTTGGGGCAGCAACTTACTCTAAAACTTATTTCAATCCGTCCTTGAACGCACTTGTTAAAAATCTAAAGAAGGAAACAATAGAATAAAAAAATATGTTTATTTGTGTCAGTCAGTTTGATAGAGCTGGCCAATTAAAAATTATAATGAGTCACAATATCAGTGTCATAGCAAACTTGAAGTCGGCAGGTACTGAGTAATTAATTATTCATTACCTATGGTGATGTATTAATTATGATTTAATAATTATGGCCCATCACTCCAAGATAGATAGACAAGCAGGCAGGCAGGCAGAGGGCAGGCAGACAGGCAGAGGGCAGGCAGACAGGCAGACACTCAGACAGATAGATAGATAGATAGATAGATAGATAGATAGATAGATAGATAGATAGATAGATAGATAGATAGATAGATAGATAGATAAACAAACAGACAGTTGTATGAAGAGGTATGTGGGAAGGTGGGTGATTTGGGTGAATGGGTAAAGAGAGGGGAAAAAGAAATCAATTGGGGGGGGGGGAGGAAAAAGAGTAAAGGGGAGAGAGAATATATAGAAACAACTTATTCAGTTTTTGCGATTTTTAAAAAAAATTAATTAATTTCTATGGGGTTTTGGTGATTCTCTTTGTTTTTAATTAGATTTTGGTCTGAGCAACAATATCAAAGTAAGCAATGCTGTAGAAGGAATAGCGCGTGCACAAGAGTTGCTGGTTACTCAGTGCGGAAGTCCCGCTTACGCAGCACCGGAACTCTTACATCACCGGAAGTATGGTCTTCAGGTTGACGTCTGGAGTATGTAAGTAGATCTATACTTTAGAAACACATATTTACATTAACACAGTATCAAAAATATGGTTTATAGATTTACAAATGGAACTAATTACGTACTTATGTACAAACTGACATAAATATGGTTTTCGGGTCATGACTAAATTAAGGTTCTGTTCGGCCTTAGGCATTACTATTTACGAGACACTTCGGTGAATACATTTTTAAGGGCTTACCAGTTTCAATAGCTGTAGGTCAACATGTTGTATACCTTGTCTCCTAACGACTCAGCTTAATCCTGGTAACAGATCTTGATCTTAGTGCTACCATCATAGGAAACAGTGTTTAGTGCCTGTCAAAGGGACATAACAATATATGGTCCAGTCATAGAGACACAGCAATGCACGTGCCTGTCAAAGGGACATAACAATATATGTTCCAGTCATAGAGACACAGCAATACACGTGCCTGTCAAAGGACACAGCAATGCACGTGCCTGTCAAAGGACACAGCAATGCACGTGCCTGTCAAAGGACACAGCAATGCACGTGCCTGTCAAAGGACACAGCAATGCACGTGCCTGTCAAAGGACACAGCAATACAAGTACCAATCAAGTCGGTAAGTATTCACATCTTGGAGGCCAGAATGGAGACAACGCATGAAATTTGCAGATAATACAGAGCCAGATTCAGATAAACCCTGCTAGTTTGGGCATGGACTCTTAATTCTGTCCCTGTCAGATATGTGTATATGGCCTGTGTTACGCAGCGGCCAATGGCCTTGACCGACGTAGGAATATGACAAAGATTCAGGTGGTATCTGACTGCAATTCTGCTAGAATTGACGATAGAACCTTATAATCTTACCAAAATAATGCCTTAATTACTTTTTGTAATGATTTTAATGTATTAACTTCCGATTAAGTGTAGATTTATTACACTAACTGAGCGTATCATATAACTTAAGAAGTGTGTGTGCTTAATTTCTTAAATAGAAGAAAATATATATTATGACTGACAGCTTATGATATAAAGGAATGTACCATTAAATTTCTTAAATAATAGAAAGGGTAATACTTTGTGACTAATTTAGTTTATGACATAACTAAAGAAATGTGAGCACTTCATTTCCTAAAGAGTAGAGAAAAATTATATTTTATGACTAATTTAGCTTATAACTTGATATGGAAATGTGTGCACTTCATTTTTTTAAATAGTAGGGAAAATGATATTTTATTGTTAATTTAGCTTATTTCTTGATATAGAAGTGTGTGAACTTAATTTTTTAAATAGTAGGGAAAATGATATTTTATTATTAATTTAGCTTATTTCTTGATATAGAAGTGTGTGCACGTAATTTTTTAAATAGTAAGGAAAATGATATTTTATTACTTTACACAATTCCCTACAAGATAACTGATGGTGTGTTTTAATCTTGCTAATCCTGATCGGTTTCTAGGAAAAACTTTCTAACGTACAGATCCTGGTTTTTAGTAGGCATTTTGCTCTTTACAGATTATGGATATATAATTTCTATTTCTGGATTCAAAATTTTCACCATTTCCGAGATTTCCCCTAGTTACTGGCAGTTACGTGACTAGCTCCAAGCTTATTAACGTTTCACTAAGAAAACATTTTCTTACTTTAGCAAATAGTAAACCTTAAAGAACAAAAAAGAATGATGATACATTTTTAATCTGATTCCTTTAAGACACTACACTGATAATTATAATTGGATCAAACAATTTGGAGAGAAAGACACAGAGGTGGAAGAAAGAAAAGAAGGAAATATAGAATGAAGTGTTAAAGTATTATCCACACAAAGTACATGTCTAATGCGTCATTTGTAAATATGTTTTCTTTGTGTGTAATTAACTCCCTTGATGCTCTAATTCTATCTAGTTAAAGGCAACAGTTTTATTTGTTAGTCACATTACTTACCTCCCCTTTGTCTACAACTGGACCAGGTGTGTTCGTGTGTGACTAAAGGGCAGATGAATGGATGGGTAGAATGAGAAAGACAGTTAGATAGTTAGTATACTCAAAACTTTACACACTTTGTGATATTGTTGAGCTTTTTTTTTTATCATTTACAGAGGAGTAAACATGTACGCGATGTTAACGGGTAATCTGCCCTTTACGGTTGATCCTTTTAACATCAAGACTTTATACAACAAAATGATTTCCGGACAAATGAACCCAATACCGGACAATCTTTCCCAGGGTAAGAAACAGTTTTTGCAAGTAAAAATATTCTCGATAAGGAGTGTTTATTCTTGGTATTAATATAAACAATGTGATAGCGTGATGAATTTTTTAATTTCTTTTTTATTTAAAAACCATTCTAATTGCAAATTTCTAATTGTTTTAACTTGCGAGAAAGTGGCATTGACTACGCTGATAATTTATAACAAGACAATGCAAGTACAGGAACCCAAGTGAACTTGAGAGTATGTAATGCTAAGACTAAACCATAGAGTATCTAATACTAAGACTAATTGAACTATAGAGTATCTAATACTAAGACTAATTGAAGTATAGAATATCTAATATTAAGACTAAACTATAGAGTATCTAAAACTAAGACTAACTGCAGTATAGTGTGTTTAATGCTAAGACTGAACTATAGAGTATTTAAAGCTAAGACTAAACTATAGAGTATTTAAAACTAAGACTAACTGAACTATAGGGTGTCTAATGCTAAGACTGAACTATAGAGTATTTAAAACTAAAACTAACTGAACTATAGAGTGTCTAATACTAAGACTGAACTATAGAGTATTTAAAACTAAGACTAACTGAACTATAGAGTATCTAATGCTAAGACTAACCGAACTATAATCAAATGTTAAGACTGAACAGAACTGTAATGTAATGCTAAGACTGAACTGAACTTTGGAGCATGCAATGCTAAAACAGATGTTGGCACTAGTTTTGAAGTATTAAATATCAAAAAGTTTTCTGGAAATCCTTACATAGTTACAGTGATTGTGCATGCGTGAGTGTGTTATGCATTTGGGTGTGTGTGAATGAGTGTGTGTTTAGTGTGTGCAGCTTATGCATGTGGTGTGTGCACGTGTGTGATTGTGTGTATATATATGGTGTGTGTTGGCACTATTTTTCCACCCAGTGAGAGATAACTGAAATTGTGTTTTATAGATGGAAAAGATATGTTGATGAAGTTTTTGACACCTGACCCTGACAAGCGCATTACTTTGGAGGAGGCATTTCGACACCCTTGGTTAAGTCAAGGTAATATACAAAGGATAATGAAGAGATGCAAACTGTTCAGTAGACAACGCCTTCGTAAACAATTCAAAGTAAAAATTCAACGTCTTTGTAAACAATTCAGAGTACATTGTCTTTGTAAACAATTCAATACACATTGCTCTTGTAAACAATTCAGTATACGTTGATGTTGTAAATAATTAATAACAAATTGTCTTTGTAAACAATTCAATACACATTGATGGCGTAAACAATCCAATCCATTAATAGCGTAAACAATTCTGTACACTATGATGGTGTAAACAATTCAGTACACACTGATAGCGTAAACAATCCAATACATTAATAGTGTAAACAATTCTGTACACTATGATGGTGTAAACAATTCACTATTTGTTGACTGAAGGTATACACTATTCAATATACATTGACTTTTGGATGAAATCGTTATGAGCAAGTATGACATCCCTTAGTCAGAAAAACTACTCATCCAGCTGGAAATGGTTTGGATTGCATCAGCAAGTTCTAGCATATTCTCCACCTGAGTTGTTTACTCAAACTCTGTCAAAAATAGCATCATAAGCAGTGCCCAAGATCTGGTCACGTTAACACTGGCAACAAATATATAATTATTAAGTCGCACTCTTGTTATTTATTATAAACATATTACACTCTTCTATAAGTTATCATGAACCTATTGTATTGTGTTTCTTATCACACTCTGAATTACATAATTGGGGGTTGACACTACTTCCAGGTTGACTATGACCAAAATGATAAAATAACAAATAATAAATATAACAATAAGTACCAGTACTGAAAAGGGAAGGGGTGGGTGCATTTTATGTATGTAAACTTTAGTTCAAACATATATCCTAAGCACAGAGCCATTGCTCTATTAAAATTGTGACTCTGAATATATTTGTGTTGTGTGTACTCAAGTATGCGTGTGCTATATATAGACAATTATGTAATTTATCGTCCACAATAACTAGGACTACCTCCTTTCTCTACAGGCCGCAACAAGCCAATGGAAAGACACCCGTTCCCCAACAAGCTCAAATCTAGTGAGCTACAAATCGACATTCTCAAGCATATGAGCGACAACCTTGGCTTTCGGATGAGTGAGATCATTCGTTTCGTGACAGGAAACGTGCCTAGCAGCGCATGCGCAACATATCATATGTACTTCCGGAAATTGAAGTGCCATCGGTCGGAACAGAGCACAGTGCCAGCGAGAGATACAGGGAGCATGGCAGGGCCCAATAAAATCACACTAGATTTACAGGTAATCAGTCGAACAGACAGTATAAGAAGAATGTTATAACTATAGAGAATGTATTTTAATTAATTTTTAAAATAATCAACATTCATGAAGCAGGCCTAACAGTGCTAAGCATAACTAATAAGTACAAAATGGCAACTATTCTATCTCATATTGAATAAACAAGTTTCCATTTGAATTATATGGGGAGGGCGTGTTACAAAGTTAAAGTGAGCACCTTGAGAAAATGTATTAAATTTCCTTTACACTGATTACAGTCTACGTGAACATATAAGTGCAGATGTTTCTAGAGGTACTGCTAAAGACATCCAGATATCATAAACCCCACCAGGTATATTTAGGGCATGACCAAATATCATGAACTCCGCTAAGCATGTTTAGGGCATGACAAACTATAATGAACTCATTAGGTATATTTCAGGTATTCCGAAGGAATGTTTACGGCATACCAAGCTAAGATTGTCAGAGAACAAAATGGAATGGAGGAAGCTGGTTGTCAAGTCATCAGTGGTGCCCCAACGGTCGGCAAAACTAGATAGATAGAAACTATAATGAACTTTCCCAGGCATATTTAGGGCATGCCAAAATATAATGAACTCCATCAGACATGTTTAGAGCATGCCAAAATATAATGAGCTCCATCAGGAATGTTTAGGGCATGCCAAACAATAATGGACTCTATCAGGCATGTTTAGGGCATGCCAAACTTTAATGAACTTTGTCAGGCATGTTTAGGGCATGCCAAACTTTAATGAACTTTGTCAGGCATGTTTAGGGCATGCCAAACTTTAATGAACTTTGTCAGGCATGTTTAGGGCATGCCAAACTTTAATGAACTCCGTCAGCAATATTTAGGGCATGCCAAACAATAACGAACAGATCTCTCAGAGGCAAAGTATCGATAATTTATTCTCTTTTATAATCGTAAGAGTTATATTTTATATAATGTCTGGTTATTTAAAATGTTTCACCTACTTGTGTTAGTAGTCACTTGATCATCTAAGTGCAAGAAGTAGAACTCTATTTAGTAGTCACTTGGTCATCTAAGTGCAAGAAGTAGAACTCTATTTAGTAGTCACTTGGTCATCTAAGTGCAAGAAGTAGAACTCTATTGTGTTAGTAGTCAGATGGTCATCTAAGTGCAAGAAGTAGAACTCTATTGTGTTAGTAGTCACATGGTCATCTAAGTGCAAGTAGTAGAACTCTATTTAGTAGTCAGATGGTCATCTAAGTGCAAGAAGTAGAACTCTATTGTGTTAGTAGTCACATGGTCATCTAAGTGCAAGTAGTAGAACTCTATTTAGTAGTCACTTGGTCATCTAAGTGCAAGAAGTAGAACTCTGTTGTGTTAGTAGTCACATGGTCATCTAAGTGCAAGAAGTAGAACTCTATTGTGTTAGTAGTCACATGGTCATCTAAGTGCAAGAAGTAGAACTCTATTGTGTTAGTAGTCACTTGGTCATCTAAGTGCAAGTAGTAGAACATCTGTGTGGATGCGGTTGCTGAACATCTGATTACACGCTATTGTTAAACAATGGCCTAAATGTGATCGGTAAATATCTGATAATATCTGATTACACACTGTTGTTAAACACTGGCCGAAATGTGATCGATAAACATCTGATTACACAATGTTGTTAAACACTGGCCGAAATGTGATCGCTTTAGTTAAACATTTGCTTGCATGGTATTGCTAAACATTTGCTAGTATGGTATTGCTAAACATTTGTTTGTGTGCTATTGCTATAAACACAAATTTGTATGCTATTGCTATAAAAATTTGTTTGTATGCTATTGCTAAACATTTGTTTGTATGCTGTTGCTAAACATTTGTTTGTTTGCTATTGCTATAAAAATTTGTTTGTATGCTATTCCTATAAACATTTGTTTGTATGCTGTTGATAAACATTTGTTTGTATGCTATTGCTATAAACATTTATTTGTATGGTATTGCTAAACATTTGTTTGTATTGTATTGCTAAACATTTGTTTGTATGCTATTGCTATAAACATTTATTTATATGGTATTGCTAAACATTTGTTTGTATTGTATTGCTAAACATTTGTTTGTATGCTATTGCTATAAACACAAATTTGTATGCTATTGCTAAACATTTGTTTGTATGGTATTGCTAAACATTTATTTTGTATGGTATTGCCAAACATTTGTTTGTATGGTATTGCTAAACAATTGTTTGTATGGTATTGCTAAACATTTATTTGTATGGTATTGCTAAACATTTGTTTGTATTGTATTGCTAAACATTTGTTTGTATGCTATTGCTAAACATTTGTTTGTATGGTATTGCTATAAACATTTGTTTGTATGCTATTGCTAAACATTTGTTTGTATGGTATTGCTATAAACATTTGTTTGTATGCTATTGCTAAACATTTGTTTGTATGGTATTGCTAAACATTTATTTGTATGGTATTGCTAAACATTTGTTTGTATGGTATTGCCAAACATTTATTTGTATGGTATTGCTAAACATTTATTTGTATGCTTTTGCTAAACATTGCCGTTCGTGGATTGTTGCAGGATATGACGCATCGTTTGTGTAACGTAACGGTGCCCGCGAAGCCAGTCTGCGAAAATGGTGATTCAAATAAGGAGATCAGAAGCAGGGACACATCACAGTTCAAACTCCATGAGAAACTGGAGTCTTCTCTTGCCCAAGTCAAAACTAAGAAAGAATCGACCATTTGGACACAAAAGTCGTCCTGCTCTGCTCAAGACAGTAAGGAAGATTGTGATGCTGGCACTTCTACAAGATCGGGTTTATTCTAACATTTATTTTATTGAAGACTAGTCTTATAAGACTTAGATGTTCTGGTGGAGACGTACATTTAATACTACATTATACTTGGACTTCATAAACCTTTGAGAGTTTGTGTTTGTTTTGTTTTTCATCAGAAATTATCAAAGTCCAAAGTTTTGAGTGAGTACATAAAAAAACTGTTCATTATTTACTAAAAAGAAACAACCTGAAATTATAAATTAAAACAGGATTTTTCCTCTCTTTAATTTTTTTTTTTTAAGTTATCGTTATCTTTATCATTGTCGGTGGGTGGGTGGGTATGGATGGATGGGCTGACGGACATATAGATAGATAGAAAGATGCCTAAATACAAACGTGCAGACAAATATACATATAGAATTCTTGATTAACTATATTTATTATGTCATTAGCAGATTTCCAGGAGACAGAAGGGGAAAGAGAAGAACAACTCATTGCTAAAACTCCATCAACGATTGATGCATTCCGGTCTCTAACTCATCGAACTCCAAAACTTATCTCCCCTGCAAAAGCTGCCCAGAAAGCTGCCATATCCACACAGACTGGAATTACACAAACATATAAGCAAGAACCGGTTGATCGTTATAACCGTGTTACCCCGCGAACTGCCACGTATCCAATATCAACATTTCGACATGTTAAAAGCGATACGATTAAAGTCAAAGCGATGAATCTTCTAGACAAGACTGCCAACCCTTCCAAGGGCACTGTGAGTGAAGAAAAAGCATTTCAAACGCTGCCATTGTCACCAAAAGATTTAACTGGTAATGGAATCAGTGTTGTGCTGGGTGATGGTGTACGACCGGCGCGTGCAGCTTGTCCAACAGTCAGACCCACTATCAAGATACCCACAGACTCTCCTTCGGTCACTTCCACAAACAGCCAAGCGCCAAGCTCGCACCAATTTTCAGAAAGACGAGTCAGTGGACAATGGCGACAGGGAGAAATTAAAACCAGAAGGGAGAAAGATGAGCCAAGTTGTGGACAGAAAGACGTTTCACGAACTGACCATTCCATTTCGCCACCTGTAGTGCCACGTGTGCGGCGTCGACTCGCCAGACGTTTGCTACAAGATGGAATACATCACAGTCCTAAGCCATTTTCCCCGGATGATGCAGTCCACTCCAGTCCGTGGTCAAGTATGACGGTCGAGCGTTTGGGCTCACCCTTTAGCAGTCACAGTCAGACAAAAATGGGGATGGGGGCGTCGTTACGCGACTCTCTGCTTCCTGCAATTTCCCCAAAGCCTAGTCCAAGGCGCTGATGAAGTTCAAGTTTCATTGATTACTGTTGTAAGGTGTTCATCACAGTCCTGAGACTGCCATTAACATTACTGTAAAGTATCAATGACTATTGTAGGCAGTGTATGGTGTCATTGACAGTACTGTAGGGTATCACTGACCAAACTGTAAGCAGTGTATGGTGCCATTAACATTACTGTAACATTATTGTAGGCAGTGTAGGGTGTCATTGATATTACTGTAAAGTATCAATGACAATATTGTAGGGTGTCATTGACAGTACTGTAGGATATCACTGACCAAACTATAAGCAGTGTATGGTGCCATTAACATTACAGTAAACTGAGTAAACTATCAATGACAATGTTGTGGGCAGTGTAGAGTGTCATTGACAGTACTGTAGGGTGTCATTGACTATACTGTAGGATTACATTAACAATATTGTAAAGTTTCACTGACATTACTGTAAAGTATCAATAACAATATTGTAGGCAGTATAGGGTATCATTGACCATACTGTAGGCAGTGAAGGGTGTCATTGACAGTACTATAGGGTACCCATGACTAGTACTGTAGGGTGTCATTAATAATACGTGTAGAATTTCACTATCATTGTTGTAGGTTATAATTGACAATATTGTAGGCAGTGTAGGACATCATTGACAATATTATAGGGTATCCGTGACTATACTGTAGGCCGTGTAGGGTGTCATTAACAGTACTGTTGGACAATACTGCAGTGTCACTGACAACACTGCTGTAGGATGTAACTGATAGTCATACTGCACAATCCAACGTAAAATCCAAGCTATTAGTGCAGTAACAAATGTTATTACATGTATCATTCAAGTGATTTGTTGTCAAATAATCACGAAGTCATTTTCTAGGCACAGATGAAGTATAGATTGAGATCGAATTCTCTGGCAGCTGACCAGTGGATCTCGTTTTCATTAAGACACCAATTAAATACCTTACAAGTTGACCTTGATTGAGTGACGTAAGACTTGTACATAACTCATTGCACTCTTTTTAATCTCCCAATATGTTTTGAGTGCTGCACAACCTTTACATATCTCTGTATTTGAGATCTGCATGGATTATACACTAGATTTCTCAATTAGCTACGTTTTAAGTAACTTTGACACAAATTCGATCTTCATGTCTTGAGATCTGCGTGGTTTTTACCTAGATCTCTCACCTAATTGAGTTCTAGATAACGTGATACAAACCCGGTCTTCATGTCTTGAGTGCTGTAGTCTTTATATATTTCTTGATGCATTTTGATTTCTAGGGTTTTGACCCTAGATCTCTCAACTAATTGAGTTCTAGATAACTTGAAACAAACCCCGATCTTCATGTCTTGAGATCTGCGTGGTTTTTACCCTAGATCTCTCAAGTGAGTTCTAGATAACTTGATACAAACCCGGTCTTCATGTCTTGAGTGCTTTACAGTCTTTATATATTTCTTGATGCATTTTGATTTCTATATTTCTTGACTAGTCTTAAGTTCTGCATTTCTTCGCGCATCTTGAATTCTCTATAATTTGTACACACAGAATCTCACTACGTGTCTTAAATGGTGGACGAACTTATTTTCTCTCAACCTGTGTTGCATGACATAGTGATGCTCTCAATTAGTTGCTTTCTGCACAAGTTGTATATATATCCTTTTTATGTCCCAATTTCGGCATGGCATTTACACAATTTCTATACAAGCCTTGAATCTATACACATCTGTAAAAGCCTTTAATTCCGCATAAATTTTTATACATAATATCTATTCACATCTCAAGGTATGCACAAACCTTGACTTCTTCATGACATTTACATACTTCCTAAGCGTTACAAATACTTTCTCTCAAACCTTTAATTCTGCATATAAATATTTACCCATAATATCTATGTCTGGAGTTCTACATCGCTTTCACACTTGATCAATTTAATATTCTGTTAGAGTGGTTAGACCTATTTGTGCTTTTATTGCTAATGTAGTGTACAAATGCAGTGCCATTGACTTCACTGACATCATACATTTACTGCCTATGTATGTATGAGTGCCACCAAGTACAGTGACATACTTTTACTGCCGAAATATGTATACACTTAAACACTGATTATGAAACAAGTAACTTCCACAAACAAAACAATATTTGAAATGAAACTTGTAGTATCTAAATAAGGAACTAAATACAAATGACAGTATTATGTATGCTTCTACTTTATCAGTTAGGTATAATGTATTATTTTGTAATGAATATCAGTAATTTATTATTTCCTTTATTTTGTATTTATTGCGTGCATGAATGAGAGTGTGTGTGTGTGTGTGTGTGATAATTAAATTTCCAACTGTATCAGATTTCAAAGCTTCATTAATAATAATTTTGTTGTTGTTGACATTTGTAGTAATTAGCTGAGAGTAACATAAATCAAATGCCAAATGTAATCTCTGTCTCCAGATAGTTATAACATTTCTACACCGATGTGGCATCTTATAAACATTTTCCAATTTTCTGTACTGAAATTTTTCATGAATCAGTTTCTTTCATCATTCTGTTCAAGTCAACATATATTTAAGTTGAAGAAATACATGTTCAAAACTTAAGTCCGTTTACACTTTATTTTAAGGACTCTAGGATCCATAGTTTAAAAAAATATGTCCAGAACTTAAGGACATCTGTTTTTCCAAAACAAAGAAATCTATTTACACTTTTAACTTAAAGACATTTTAGTGCAGAACTTATAGAAATTTGTTTACATTGTAACTTTGTGTCCACAAATCAGAGAAATCTGTTTACACTTAACTTCACGACATCCTTGTCCAGAGTTTAACCTATAAATAACCTGCTAGCATGTTTTTGCTGTTGTTTGGTTTTAAAAGTCAAGGGAGACTAATGCAAGGAAATGAAGAATTTGAATGATCTTCCTTGCATATGTTGGCAGCATAGCGGCCATTTCATGAGATGGCATGCTTTTTTTCTGCTGCCATGGCTGTATCAAAGAGGTATCTTTTCATCACTTCAACAATTTAATGACATATAAGAAGTGAAATTAATTATCAGGATGAGAACTAAAATTGTGTCTGTCGGATTTTCCAGTAAATAAATAGTTGTCTTGCTGTGAGTAAACATGTATCCCATATATAGGACACTAGGACTGAATAGGGTGTTTACAATTTAACTTAAAGACATCTGTGTCACAGAGTTTTAAAAATGTGTTAAGTCAGCTGTGTCCAGAAATTAAAGAAATCTATTTACACTTTAACTTAAGGGCATCTGTGTCCACTTATCATAGATAAAGACATATACTGAGAACAGTCTTGCCATTATTCAGTGGCAATCTTTCTACTGATTTATTGTACCTAAAGCCATATTAGAAAAAAAAACCAATAGTACTGCCATGGGCCAAACTTTCTACTGGTGTATTGTGTATAATGTACTCTAGGAAACAACAACTAGTATTACATTTTCCAAGCATTTCTGCATTATATGAATTATGTACATTGATTTTTACAAAACTTTATGCCATTTGAGATTGCAATTTATAAACTTTACATTGTCAAAACCTTTAAAAAAAATTAAATTAGCTTCCCCTTACTCCCCCACACTTAATTAACATAGAATTATGTGATCAAGAATCATAAGATGAGCACTTAAACTAAAGTGATTATTAAGTTGAAAACATGATTCACAATTGAAAGCAAAGTAAACAATATGTAGTATTTCAAGATTGGATAACATTTTGTATATTTCTTTAGATAAATATAATTCTTTTAAATTAATTGTGTACTATGATTTTAAGTCAGCATGACACAACTGTGCAATAAAGTATATTACAAGCCTTTACAAAGAACAGATATTAAAGATCGATGGTATCATGTATTTGTTAATATACTTTATATATATATCACTATACTTTGTGGTGGTTGATAATTAAGCACTGTATGTAGCAATTCACTCAGTTGTATAATTTTTGGTTGTTTGGAATATATGCTGTTTGCTGAGACAATTTATGCACAACTTAAAATTGTTAAATAAATAAGTGCTATTTATTTATGCAAATTTAATTTCAACTGTTATTATTTTACTTGAATGTTTCAGATTTGCTATTTATCACAAGAATAATGTTGATGCTCTTTCATGACGTTTTATTGTATTAATGTTGATATTTTTTCATGACTTTATGAAGTTTGACTGTTTAAAGTTTCTTTGTCACTGTGAATTATTGCCATATTGTGAATTTTGTTAATGTATTCAAGCCACAAATTCTCACAGGGACTTTTCTAGTAGTAAAAGAAAAAAATATTATTTGTTTTGCAGGATCTAGAACTATTTGTTTAGATCTGATATAACATTTATGAGAAAAAATTAGTTTTCCTATTTTAAAATATATAAACAAAAGTATTACTGATTGGCAAATGTTAAAATGTAAATGGACTACAAATGTTACAACCATAACATCAATTATACCTTTTGAGACTGATTCAACTTCAGTCATCAATGGTCAAACATGTCTGGTTTATGACTGTTAAAAGTTAAATAAGTCCAGATACAATGGATACTTGCTTTATGATTGCTTCACAATACAATCAAATCACTTGATAACAGACTTCATAATAAATAAAGTTCATTTAAGTTAAAATACACATTTATAATAGGTCAATGATTACCACCCAAAACAATTTACTATTCAGTTCGCATTATATTTCAAGATATGATGGGTCTTGGAATAGATTAATATATAATTGTAAATCTGGGGTTCACTGTATATTTTCACATTGGTGCTAAACTTAGTGCTAAACTTTCACATTGGAAGTAAAAATGGTGCTAAAACTTGGTACTAAACTTTCACATTGGAAGTAAAAATGGCTTAGTAAGTGGTTTCAAGTAAAAATGGTTTAGCAAGTGGTTTCAAGTGCAGTTATAAGAGTTGGTGAGTGGGTGAAAATGAACTTGGAAAGAAAAAAATTATTCCCTCAATGAGTACACTATGGTAAGAGCCATCAAATCTTATATGATAAAGTTGGAGGGTGGTGATGGAATGTTCTTTTTGAGTACATTGTAGTATGTATGTGTTATCAAGCATCAATTGATAAAATGAAGTGGGAACAAAAAAAGAACACACTGCAGTATGTAAGTACTAACAGATGAAGTTGGGAACAAAAAGGAATAGGCCATTGTATGTAAGAGCTAAACATCACAATGAAAGAGCTATGTAAACATCACAATGTAAAAGCTAAACATCACAATGTAAGAGTTATGTAAACATCACAATGTAAGAGTGTATGTAAACAGTACAATGTAAGAGTTATATAAACACCATAATGTAAGAGTTATGTAAACATCACAATGTAAGAGTTATGTAAGCATCACAATGTAAGAGCTAAACATCACAATGTAAGAGTTATGTAAACATCACAATATGTGATAGGTACAAGTCTTAGGTTGCACAAAAATGAAATGAGATCAACTTTGAAAAAGACATTGAGAGTCTATATGTCATTTTGACTTTTCAGTTGATTTCACACTTCTTTGTACATCAATCTATGCAATATTATCACAAAAGTCCTGATAAGAGAAAATATTTTATAAATTAACTGAACGCTTTTTAAAATTAACTAATTTTAATCAAACTGTACCTTTAGGAAACCCAAAAGACCCCTCTTACTATATATCTTTTTAAAGTCCTTAGAGCAACATGAAAAAATTAGATATAAAGCCAATGACAAATTTTGAGGGTAGTTCTGGTAATATATAAACACACACACACACACACACACACACACAATCAGTTTTTGGTCTGTTTGACACCACTGTGCTCTGGGGTGACTTTATAATAATGAATTATATCAAATATTAGTAATTAGTTATGATACAAGACATCTACAAGCACTGATGCAGAGTATGGGTCACTGGTTATATATGTATATCTGCAACTGTTAAGCTGATATACTAGTACACCGCCAAGTTGGCTCCGGCTCCCACTCAGTTATAGCTGAGAATCGATATTAATGAATAGATGTACGACACTTATAAATAGACGAACAGAGAACAAGACGTAATCATTAGATTATCACTTCAGACTACGATAACAAACAATAGAAATTACTTCACTAACAAATACGCGATGAAATTAATAACAAGAAAAGTTAACAAGATTTAGAAAAATAAGTAATATATAGTATATAATAGTTTCGTCCTAATGCCACTTAGAGCAAGTTCAAGCTACACTGTAGTCACGTTTGTGATCAAAACTTATCTCGATGCGCTGGAGTGACGTACATACACTGGTAGACTCTCAATAGGACATGACATCACGTCAGGAATAGATTCCAATCCCAGGTTGAAATCAAAGATCTTGAAACCAAGATCAGAGATCAGAAACAAAAATCCAAAATCAGACAAAGCCAGAAATCAGAAGCCAGAAACCCTGAAACACAAGCAATTGCAGAGTCTAAGTGTCCATTCAATTGCTCTATTAATAAATACTAAGTTTGGCATAGGCCTCTGAAAGAAAGAAATGTTAACATGTTCAAAATAAAACATAGCATATAGCATCATAATAAAACCTAACTATTCACACAATACAAAGATGCTTTTACCTTATCCAGCCAGGGTTGTACAGCCCAATGTAGGGAGGGACTCAGTTTCAAAACGTTCACCCCAAGAGATGATTGAAGAAAGAGTAATGAATAAAATTTTCTATCGCTTTTATTACCCTTGAAATCACACCTGTGTCTGTTAGACACACGCCTTCGATCCGGTCAGTTACTTAGAGCTAATAGTAATACTATTATGTCTTTTGTAACAACTGATGATCCAGTAACAACGCATCCCATTGTATATCTAAAAACACACACTCACACGCTGCAAATTAATCCCTTGCCCGTTTATTGGGCATTTAAATAACAAACACTTGCTCACCTAATTGGCGCAAACATCAAACACTGGTCAGTAAATCTGCCCCCATGCACGACTCATTCGTTTAGGACCTCACTTCCAAAACAAGCATGTTTCAATGTACACTCATTCAAATTAAAAATAGCGTTCAATATAAATTACACCTCATAAAAATTTATATAAAATATATGGGAAAATTCCCCATCATATAACACTGTTCTCTTTTTACTTTCAGTTGCTAAAAATGTTAGCAATTGTTTTTTAATTTTACTTTTGTTGACAAATAGAAAGTTATCAGGTTTTTTTGTTGTTGTGTATTTTAGTCTTTATGCTGACAAATAGCTATTATAATAATAGCTGTTATTTTCTGTTGACATATAGAGTATCATCAGTAGTTTTAGTTTTCTCTTCTTGTGTTGACACAAACAGAAATGTCACCAGTTTTTGTTGTCTTGATTTTGAATTGACACTCTTCATAAAAGTCATCTGTTGTTTTTGTTGCCTTGAACTTGTTTAAATGTCATCATTTGCTGATTTTACATTGTATTGACACAAACAGAAATGTTATCAGTTGCTTTTGCTGTCTTTACATTGTATTGATGCAAATGGAAATGCCATCAGTTGTTTTGTTGCCTTTGCATTGACAAAAGAAAGTCAACAGCTGCTCAAAATAAAGTTGCACAACAAAAATAACTGATTTACACAACAGTGGCAAATGAAAGTTTAGTATAGAATAGTTCATTACAATCAATTACTTGAATATGTTCTAAATGTCTTATTCAATTAATTCAATTTCTTTTAATTTATACTTATATGTCAGCAAATCCACAGTTTTTTGGTAGGCACTGAAAAAGAAAAAAAATACAAGTTAAGTGAAACTGAAAGGAGAATAGCTGTTTTACATTTTGCATATACCTAACCATAAAAATGTACTCCCTGCCTGCTTAACTTTTGTAATGTCAGTTAACTCTATTCCATAGAAAGTCAAGCTCTGCTGTTAAAATGTCTGCTAAATGTTTAATTTTGGTCCGGCTTTTAAAATGTCTGCTAATTCTGTCAGAAATTCTGACCCAGTTTTTAAAATGTCTGCTGTGTCAGAAATTTTTCTAACTTTTAAATATTTTCTAACTTTGTTTCTTGAAATTCTAGTCCTAAATGAAGTGGAAGAAAAAATAACAATGACAGCAAAGGTGGCAAAGAAATCTCTGCCCTAGATAAAATGAAATACAGAATAGAAAGAGCTACTTTTCTATACTTCCCTATCCCTACCCCTAGTTTACTTCAGCACACAACATAAATAAAAGAAAAATGAGAGAAAAAAGGATAGGTGACCCACCAATGCTCATATATGTCCTGCCCTAATATCAGACCTAATACCAGTTATTTGTAGATTTAGAGTTATTGCCAAAAATGATGCCAGAACTAATTTATGAAAAGCAGTTGGTAATATGATTCACAAACTATTTGTGTACAGCAGTTATTAACAAATATTATGCAACAGCTATGTGTGAACAGTAGGTGTTAACAAATATGAAGCAAGATCTAATTGTGGTATCATAAAAATAGAGAGAAATAGGAGAAAACTAAATGTAAAATATATACTTAAAACAACAGAAATGTTGCAATTAATCAAACAGCAATGCAAACATTTTAAGTTCATGAAATAATAAAATATTTGGGGAGGAAGAGGAGGATATTCAAACAGAAAATAACTTGACACGTACATAGGCACTCCAGTTAAGGTTAAGAATGAAAACTATTTTTCCATCCTATTAAGCAGATTAATATAAAATAGGGGAGTAAATGATTACTTACATCATACATGCAAATTAAAATACAACAGGAGAGTACAGGGTGCTTATACAAGCATATGAGTATGCAATAGGTGAGTACAGGGTTACTTACATTATACAGAAGAACATACTTGTGAGGACAGGGTTACTTATACAGGATGGGGCAATATGATCTGACACATTTGTAGGTATAAAAGCAAAATAGAATAAAGAATGAAAAAAAGTGTTTTATTTTCCAAATGTACATATAATGCCATTTTGTTTCATTTTGTTTTAAAAATTACATCAGTCAAATGGGAGCCATTACTGTCCACACACTGTCGAAGGCGTTCACAAAAGTTGTCCATAACTCGATGGGTCATTTCATGTGGAATGGCATCGATTTCTTGATGAATGGCATTTTTTTTTAATTGTTCAATAGATCAAGGAGGATCTTCACATTTCAAAACAATTAGCCATTTATGAACTGCATCATGATCTTCACTTTTACATTTATGGTCCTTATACCTACACAGCCAAGGTTATCAATACAAATACAAATAAAGTAATTTGTAGTTTACATGACAACAAAACTATGCATTATTTACACATTGTTGTTATGAGTAAGTGGAAGATTAGAGGTAAGACCAGAAGATTCTTCCACTCAAAACTGAAGGTCTGTGAGGGGTTATAGAGTTATGCTTGCTGACATACTGAGATGTTCAAATCAACTTAACATATCCTCAGACAAAAAGATATATCAAATGTTGTGGCAACATAAACGAGAAGACCCATACAGGTTTCCTTTATCCATGGTTGAATTAAAGATTACTCCTGAACTATTTAAATTCTGACCTTTGAGAATCTCAGAAAGGTAGAGTTTAAAAATTATATTGTAAAAATCTTCTTTATCAGGGCCTTAGCATCAACATGTAGGATCAGTAGAATTAGCTGCCCATGCTGCAGTCCTCACCCAGAAATTGATGGTTTTATTCCCCGTTATTTTTAGTTTGCATACACTTTGCACATAATATATTTATAAACTTCTTTTATCAAGGAATTCCTTCCTCCTATTCATTATTCTCTTACTGTAAATTCATCTGGCTATTGGAAAAAAGGAATTTATCTTCTTTCCTAAATATTTACCACTGATTATACATAGAATCCCTCTATCCTCCCTGCTTTTTCATCCTGTATTTCAAGATTACTAATATGTATTTAAGGATGCTACTCATGGGAACTGCAGCTGGTGAGTTCTATACTTCATTTATTCTCTTTGGTGTGATGTTTATCCTAGCTTTATGTGACAAGTAACTTTCTACTCTCCTAGTGCATACTCATCTGGTAAATATGCAGGAAAAACAAGCATGTACATATACCCAAAAACATACCCACACATGCTGTTCCATTTAAACTTACCTTCCTGAACGAATAATGCAAAACTGCCCAGGTTTTGAAAGATCAACAACAGTTGATCCCAGCCGTGCCTTGTCTGTATCACCAAGGACACCTCCATCCACAAGCAGATCCAATTGTGGCCACAAATACTGGAATTCCTGTGAGCAACAAATACCAAAACAAGCAATAGCACATGTGCTTAGGCAATTACTTAAATCTTTTGCCATGACTAAATTAATCACTTTTATTTCTTTATCTTTACAAATATATTTCTGGGCCCTAACTACTACCCATATTCCATTATTTCACCTCTGATCTACCCAAACTACTAACCACATTCTATTTCACCTTTAGTCCACCCTATAATGGAATTCTGCACTTATAAACATTTCATTCAATAGACAAAAAAATAAAATGGCACCAAAGCAAAATTTAAAAAGTTACTATTCATTTGATTTAATTTTAAATTAATTTTAAAATTAAAATGCCTTAAAAGAATAGTGTAAAACTTTTACATCAATAGATAATGTGCTTTGACTTGAACTGCGATTGGCACTAGTCAAAGCAAGGGGGCCATTGCATGCCTTTGCCAAACGTCGGATAAAGATGTGGTCAGGAATGCGTACACCAACTAAGGATGTATGTGGATTGAGGTTCGGGTTCAGATCAGAACTGCGCTCAAAGACTACTGTTACTGGACCTGGCAACAGTTCTTTTAGCAATTCAGAACTGACTGTCACTTTGCTCCACCTACAACACAAAATAGATTAACATCATTTTTATAAAAACAGATTGATAAACAACAAAATTATATTGTTTATTAAACACACATAAAACTGCTAAATATCATCATTTTGAATATTCAGCAAAATCTTCATGATAGCCTCCACTGTCAGTTGACTCATAGTTGTATTAATTGCTCCACCTAAAGCAGGGTGATTTTATATATATATAAAGAATAAAAGCATCAATGACAGTTCTAAAATTTTACAAGACTCTCATGTAGCACAAAGAGCAAAGCAAAAAGTGAGTGAGAAGGCAATTATCAGATACATAATTTAGAACGAGTACTAAGTAATACCCACACATTATGTATTTGGAATTATTTTTCTGAAGTTTTTTTTATTTCAAACTACTGCTTGTCCAAGCACCAGGATAGGTCATCATTTCCTGGCCCCTTATCTTCTGTCCTAGGACTTTCAGATTGAGAATATTTAGATTCAGTTCTGTTATTTCTTCCTCTTCATCCAGACCCTATGTTAACTTCAACAATGCCTATCAACAGCTTAGCAAGAACATCACTACAGCTAGCATGGTCATGATAAGGTTGAGCCATAGATGCATTAAGTCACCTTCACTGCCTTGGATTTTAATAAAGATGCCACAATTCCAATATTCCTATCCTTGCATAAGTTTTGAGATTACAGATTATGATGAAACCCACAGCGCATAATTAAAATTGATTTATAAAATTTCCCAACATATTTTGGGAGCAATTCAAAACAAATTTTAACTATATCAAAATTATCATGAACAGTGTTCACCTCGTTTAAAATGTATAATATAAATAAACAAAATGAGTGCTAAAAAGTTCTATTTCCAGATGAGTGCAATTTTCTAATACTGTTGATTAACAATCAAAGACATTTTTTATGAAGTAAAAAACAATTAAAATATTAATTAATTAATTAAACATGAAAAACCTTCTGAGTGCAATTTACTGTTTTATTTTTTTAATATTCTACAAGTATTGATCTCAAATTTATAGTCTTCAGAAAATAAAATTCAATGGCAAAGTGTAACAGTCTTGCATGTTGACAATAATTATTGCTTTCAATCCAAATTCTAATCCTAATGATGTTAAAAGCAATGTATATTTTTCAGTAGTTGTGAAAAACTATAAGCATTGTTTCAGAAATAAATTTAAAACTAAATTAATTTTGTTATTTGTGTGTATATGTCATTGTGTGTGTGTGTGTGTTTGTGCACGAGCAATCACACTCATTTTTAGCACTGCAGCTAATGCTACTCCTTTTCAGCAAGTGACAGATTAAAACTATGCCAGCCCGGTAATTGTTACCCAATTTTTGTACTGTCTCTAAATGTTTACTGTTATTAAGAGTTTCTCCATTTTTAAAATAATTTTATGAAATATTTTTCTCTTTTATTTGCTGAAATGAATTTTATAGAATTGTGACTTAAATGACTTGCATTGCATTTACCTGCTGTGATAGCTTTCACCCAATGATCAATAAGTTTAATCATTTCAGATTAGTCAGTTTACTTTTAAAGATCACAAAATGTAAACTACTTTTTTATTTGGCAAAATCGGTCAACAAGTCCTTAGTAGTATAGTGCTATCCACATATCCACTACATACAAATTTGTGCTACCAAAATTTTATGATAGTTTGTGTTTCACATTGTTTACATAATAATAATTTTTGTGCTTCCCACACCAGTTGTATAATACTTTTATTAATAGTTTATGCTTTTCATATTATACATAATTGTTTGTGCTTTTTAGTTAACATAATTGTGCTTTCCACAGTTTACATAATAGTTTGTGCTTCCCACATTTCACATATATATATATACAATAGTTTGATTTTTTCTAGGTCAGACCACCAATGCATCATGACCAAAGCAGTTTAAATTTTTGATTATTTTAAAAACTGAATTATTGAGATCGATTAAGAGAATGTAACATTGTAAGGTATTTTTTAAATGCTAAAACCCCAAAGAGAAGTACTCAAGTAGTGACTGACTTATGCAACAACACTTATTTAGTTGCTATCAGTTGACCCATTTACACTGTTTTCACAGAGCAAAGTCATTTCTTTAATTGCTATCAATTGACCTATTTACAATGTGTTCACATAGTAAAGTCCATTCTTTAGTTGCAGTCACTTGAACTATGTACACTGTTTTCGCACAGTAAAGCCATTTCTTTAATTGCTGTCACTTGACCTAGTTTCACTATTTTTGTAACTTTTTAAGTTCGATCACTTCAGTCTGTTTTATACATCAATTGCAACATTAGTATACTGTAGGAAGCAACAAGTATACTTATACACTTCCTCTATAATTGCAAAACTGAATACAGTGTAATTTTTAAAAAATAAAAAAGCATCCTCATTTCTAAATATCTTCTGCAGCACTATAATATAAACACTAAAACAGTATGATATATAAACACCCTAACACTAATACATAATCTCAATATCTGCAACACTATTACTGTAGTGTACAACATAAATCATCCATAATTTATAGTATTAACTATTATGTAAATACACTGACTTCTAGTTCTAAGATTTCTTTCTATCTGCAACTCCATAGAAATTAGAATATAGTAAGCAAGCTCACATATTTTATAAACATTCTCTGTCTGCAACACTAAATAAATATTATAATATAATACAATGTAAGCATGCTTACTTATAAACATCCTCTATATCTGCAACACTAATGGCAACTGGTTTGGAGTTATTCCTGCACTTGATATTGTAGATCCTTTTGATACAGTCACTATTCTGTGCAATGCCTGTGATGCCATAAATGGTATCTGTTGGTACTGCAATTACACAGCCCCTATGCAGACTGGCAGCAGCAGTTTGTACTGCATAATTCAGTACTAAAGAGAATAAAAATCAAACTAAATCAATCAGTAAATATTTCCTTGATATTTTTTTAAGTTATAAAACATAGTTGTATCAATTAAAAGTTACCTTTTAAATCCAATAATAATAAAAGGAGAAGCATGATTTTAACATAGAAAAAGAAAAATGTCTTTAGAATTTATTAATAATTATCTAATCAAATTAAAGAAATTGTTGAAAAACGAGCATTCTTTTAAAACACCATAAAATCACATAACTTTAAAATATGTACACTGCCATGAAACTATAATGTAAAACTAACAAGTCATAAAACTATAATTTAACAACTGCCAGACAATTAACTTTTTTCCCTCTGCCAATGAAAACTTTTTTAAAAATAGCTTAACAATAGAGGAAAGCACTGCTACTGAAGCAAAAATGGCTCAAAAAAGAAATAAGTATTAGTATATATTACAAGTAGAAAAAATAAGTTCCTATATAAAAAAGAATTAAAATAACTTATATTAATCAAAAATTATCCATCATATTATTTTATTAATTATGACACTAAACCTATGGAATATGCTTGGAACCAAGCTCATGATATTTAAAACATTAATAATTAGAAACACTATTTTTTTCCAATTATATAATAAAGCATTTATCTTTATAACTAAATAAGCATTTAATTTAAAAATTAAAGCATGAAATACTCAAATACTGAAATAGGCCTATACAAAATCCACAATACCTTTACTTTAATCAAACTACTTAACCATATCATATAAAAAATTAAAGATAACAAATAAATGATGAAAGTAACTGAAAATATGTTCACTTTTTCATTTATGAGTAAATAATAATCAAATTTCCATTAGTGAGCTTTATAATTCACAGAGTTGGTCACATAACTGTGAACCAAAAATGAAAAATATAGTGGTACAGGTTTTATTTAATTCTTGGAGGTTTCGTAAAAAGTACAAATGATAGTAAACAATAAAAATCTTTTAAATAACATAAAAAATGTTTTAAATAACATATTATTTATTAAATAGTTACCCTGATCTTCTTCGTGGCTTACATGATCAGAGCCACATCTTTGAGGCACACGAACCACTCTGGGTTTTGCCATTGGTGACTTACTACTAATAGTAATACTAGGCAAAGAATGTAAACCAGATGAAATCAAATATGTTCTGGGTCTTGTGAGTAAATATGAAAATGTCACGAGCCGGATACACATCAGTATAGTATATGTATCGCATTTATAGCCTTCCTGCGATGATAAATCTTTTCGTTCGAACTTTAAGTTTAAATTTCATCATCGTCCGCGTTGTCGTGTTGTTAGTGCAACCATTTCCGTTTCAAAGATCTGACTAAATAGTGATTTCAAGTGCGAAATAGTAAAATCACATACGAAGTCTAAATTAAATGCTCTAACATTTTTGTCTGTGTGCTTGTGACTAAGGTGGGACCACCTTGTTTGGCCCCAAAATTAATTCCCTTAAAACTATTATAATTGTTGGATGTATGAAAAATAATGTCTGCGATTGTTTGCGGACGCACGAAACTGTAATATAGCTGCGTGTTGCCATTTCATTGATTTGTGAAACACACCGTACCTGATCAGTATTCATTGACTTCGACTACTTGAAGCACAGACTTTAATACTCTTAGTTAATCATCATTGTAATGTAACTACACTTTTCTTTTTTCGTTCCCCCTCTCTTTTACTTTCCTTTTTATTATACATGAACTCGTAAATATGTTTTTAAAAATAAGTGCTTCACTAAAATGCCAAATCTTCTTATCTATGCAACTCACACATACGTATTTAAAATTTAAATATATTTTTAGTTTAAAAAGTAATTAGATATGCATAACAGTTCTGCATAGTTGAATGTTGGCTGGATGGTTTGGAATTAACGTCCTTTTTCCAATGCTGGTTGATTTCGCTGGTGGAGCAAAAATACTTCCTTTGGGTTAATCTGAGTATAAAGATGTATCGTGCAATCATGGTTTCCAAAGGACGCATTTTACAATTTTACAAACTAACCGATATCTCAGTTCGTGGACTGACTGCAAGCAAAGAGTTTTGGAATTCCCATGAAAAGTTTATTAATAATGCTAATCTGGAAAGTCATGTGAGATCTTACTACTCACTATCAAGACATTCTGCAGGAATGCGGTCCGTACTCAATAATGCCATTTATGAAAATCTTGTGAACAGTGACAAAATTACAAGGACACAAAACATGTGTATTTCTAAACCGACTATAAGAAGTTGTAACGTATCAGCTTACTGTTCTTTAGAAGGAAAAAAAGAACAAAAACCAAATCATGATATGAAGAGGAGTTTGAGTGAAAACTTTAACAAAGAACCACAATTATCAGATTTTATTACACAGTCTCTTAAAAACAAAGTGAAAGAAGATGCATCATTCGACTCGGTGAATAGCAATGCTTCGTCAGTGCCATATATCAATACAAAATTGTTCCACGGTAGTCAGAGAAAAGGTTAGTAACGCTGGGAAAACATAAAATCGTATACTTTCATCTCTAAAAATAGACGACTTGAATTTCTAATGCAAAATTAATTTACACTGGTATTTTATATGCGAATACACTAGAAAAAAAGTAGAATCAATGTGGCAGAAGTGTTAGTCAGTGACGCTTACCATTTAGCATGAACCAACAAGCAAAAATCCCCGCTTTTTGCATTCCTTTTCTATACATGCTTTCCTGATAAAGATATTTTGTTTACTACTCAGTCTGGTCACACTGATCACTTGTGGACTTTCAAGGATTATCAGGCAAATTCCAACTCCAAGGCATGATGTTGTGCTTGTTCTGAAAATCACTATGCTAATAGTAATATAGTTTTGGTGTTCACATTAGTATTCTCAGTTAACTTGTGAGATATTATAATTATATATAATATCCAAATACAGGATATTTAGAAATAAGGCTTCCCAAGACTGGACTATTCTATCTCAGTATCTGGTCTGATTTTAATCTGTTCGCTATTAATTAAACTCTAACATTATAGTATACAATAAGCACAAAAATAGTTATTTAAGCTGACAATATCTTGCATACTTGTTGCATCCATAGAAGTTTTAGAACAGATTCCACAATATAATAGTGGACAGGGTAGCATGCACATTACAGTAATAGACATATTACTTTTAGTAGCACTCAAATTATAGCTGCGGCCATAATACCATCAAAGTAGCCTCAAAAAGGTAGTGGTCACTATCTATCTATCCCTTAGTCTTGTCAACCTTTGGGGCACCACTGATGACCTGACAACCAGTTTCCTCTATTCCATTCTGTTCTCTGCTAATCTTACCATATTGCTCAGTTTCAATCCTGGAGATGTTAATTGTTATCCTCCATCTTTTTCTCTGTCTTCCTCTCCTTCGCTCTCCTCGCACAGTACCTTTGATTTCTTGGCAAGCCGTGTTGATCGTTTGATGCCCATATCATTTCATTTTGCATTTTTTTTTCACAATGGCCAATAGCTCTTCATAGGACCCAATGGCTTGTCTAATTATGTTTCCCATTTCCTCATTCATGACATGATCTCTATACGAAATGCCAAGCAACCTTGGAAAGCATCTCATTTCAGTAACTAACTAGCTTGTAAGTTGTATCCTTTCGAGATCCACTAGTTCATGACTCACAGGCATTGTCTGTGGTTGTATAGGTCTGAGCAGTATTCTGTCCATCTCTTAAGAAGTAGTGGTCACAGTTTTCTCTTAACATGACTTATGAGCCACAGTCAGAGGTTCTTTACTATGACATTCTCTTTCACATACATTTTATGTATTTGCAATAAAATTTGGGACTCAATACTTTCTTCAAAATATTCTTACCTCAATACCTGGACAAAATCTCTTACCCAAACAATCCCTCTACCTCCTACTCCTAGTCCTAGCATCTGTAGTTCTTTAGTTCATTTCTATGTGACTACCTTTGTCACTTGTCAGTAATTGTCCTGATTTCTCTTTAGTTAAGTTTTTTTAAAAATTATTTCACAATTGCCACCATTTTTTTTAATGTATACTAATTTTACTATGCTTTTGTTTCAAAAATCTAAATTCATTTATCATTGTTTACCACTTGAACCTTTATAATATTTTTTTTTAATAAATGCTATGTCTTGCCTGTATAGTGTATTTTGTAAGAAATTTCAAGATTTTCTTATATATTCTCTATTAAAGTTTGTTTCAAGACATTTTTAAAAATTTTATTTCGAGACATTTCTTTTAAAGTCTATTTTAAGACATATGGCTGTCAGATGAATGTCAGTGACACAGAAATAGCATGGAGCATTTTGGAACAGAATGGATATAGCAGAACAAGTGATGTCACACAAGTGAGTGGGATAATGATATCTGGATGCATTTAATATTGTCTAGTTGTACCTAGCTGAACTTGTTTTTTACTCATGGTCATACCATTAGTATTACAGTAATAAAATAATATTCAGTAACTTAATATAATAGTTTTGTTTTCAAAGGCAGCAAAAAAAATATTGGCTAGATTTACCACTGTGAAATATGATGTAATCTGTGAAATATATTAATATAAATAATAAATTATTCACATATACATGTTAATTAAAATATAAATTTAAAGTATTGTGTGTAGTTAGAAACTATGCTTGTTTTTTACCATACTGTTTATTCCACATCAATTTAATTTGAGTTTAATGAATATTTAGGCAGATGTCATTCTTCTTATGACTTGTGCCATCAGAGAGGGAGCAGAAAGCAAGGTCTGGAATATACTAGAGTACTTTAAGTCACTGAAGAAAAAGCGCCAAGCGTCGAGGGGTTCTCCTCTTATAATTGGGTTGCTAGGTGAGTTTCTTGTGTTCATAGCACTTTGGAAGTTGCCTTGGTTCCATAAAAAAAAAATAATTAAATAAAATCTATCTGTTGGTTTACATATATTTGAGAAGACTTGCCAACTTTCCAGATTCCTCAGAAAATTCCCAACCCATACACTCATTCCAACAACAGTAAAAATGTACTTTTTATGTTATTTTCAAAAATTGGAAACAGAAAGTTGTGTATCATATTTCATTATTTGGGTCACTGGTTTTTATTGGTTCATTTGATAGCAATCTTATGACATATAGAACTGAAAGCCTTTATGCACATACACAGTAAGCAGTCTGTAGTATACTCTTACATTGTTACATAGATAAAGCATGCTTTGTTTGAGTTTGAGAAATGGATCGTTTCATTCAAAAAATTTTAATTAAAAAACTTATAACTCTGGAGGTGAATGAATAATGTCTTCACTGAACGAAAAAAAATTACCTGCTTTAGGACAACAACAAACTCTCCACATACGTAGTATCCAGCATACAAATATGGCTGAATTTTTTTAAGAGGCTTTGCAATGTTATTTTCAAATATACTATCTAGTATCAGTCAAAATTAGCAATTTATTCATTTTCAGGTTGGAAAAAGCTCTAACTCAGTTAACACAAAATGGACGAAATTGCTATAAACGTTAAAACTGTAACAACTCTGCTTGTAAATGTAATTGAGCTACAGAGATGCTTTTGGTACTATTGGATTCACTTTAGAAAGATCTGTATTAAGAATGCACTCACCACAGTAAAGAAATCTTCATATTTTGTACACACACACACACACACACACACACACACTCAGACATTTGCCAATCATTCATCTAATTTAATGCTTTTTCAGTTCAATGATTCTAGTGCAGTCTAGCTTGGTACCACAAGGAATGTTCTTATTTGTTGAAAGCACACAATTACATGCTTTCCACAACAGCATGTTTCATGTTATGGTGCTTAACCTAAATAAGCAATTCAATCTGCTGGTAGACCATTATTCCACAATCTGCCTTTACTAGATAAGGACAGAATTTCATAGTTGCAGTAAAAGACAACCATTTATTACCTCTACATCATCTTTTCTCAGCCAGTCTTTCCACTGACATGCTTAAAAAAATATTTGTACTTATAAATCTTTCCCCTATTGATTGGTACAATCTCTTAAGGTGGCACACCTAGCTCAAAATACACGAAAAATTGAAAAAAATTCAATAACAAAAATGTTATTGGTCTTTTCTGATAGAAAAATGGCTGAATTTTATGAAATTGCTGTTATTTTTGGACAAATCACAATAGTTTTGAAGATATTTTCAATCAAAGATGGGAGTATACCATGGGAGACGTTTATGGTTAAAAAGTTAACTGAAAATCAGTTTTTAATTTTGGTTTTTGGAGGATATCTAAAAAATCTATTAAAGATATCTGCAAAGAATTCTGAACACAGTTTAAGACAACATGAGCTGGCCTCTGAACCTCTAACTTTTTTTTATATATTTGACTATAGTGTAGATATGGAATTATAATTAATTAATTTTTTAAAAAAAATATTTAAATAAAATAAGTGTTCCATCAGCTGAATGATTGCTACACACTAGCCAGAAGCCAGATATTACAGTACATTAATTGACTACCAAATATTTTGTCTATATATTTAAAGGTTTTCTTACAATCTTGTCAAAACAATTAACAAATTTTAAGTTTTGGAAAATATGTTTATATTAAATAAATAATTTTGATACAAAACCTAGTAAATTCATAAGAAAAGTAAGTAGGCCTATATAGAATCATCAACCATTTTTCATCTTTTTCTGAAAACTTGAATAAAAATGTCCTTCATTTATTTGATACAATTTTTGTTGTTGATATTTAGTGGTTTCAGTTAGGTGTGCCACCTTAAGCTTTGGATAAGGAATATAAATTCTAAAGTCATTGTCAGAGTTCACCCACCACCACCAAAGTTAAATTCTGTACCTTTGGTCTTGTAAATGTAATAGATTATGCATTATCAATTCACTCTTATATTTATTGTGGAAAAATAAGCTTGCAAAAGAAAATCTGGTAAAAATAATAACTAAAAAATAAAAAAAAACATCTAATGATCTACTCATTGTTTACAGTGTGCCCTGCAAATGCAGTAATGGACGAAAAAAGTGGTCACATTACCACAAAATAAAAAGAATTAAAAACAAATAACACGTAATCCGAATAAACGAAATACATTATGTTGCAAATAAATCTTTCCCCTATTGAATGATACAAAACTTAAGCTATGGATAAGGCAGGCATAAATTCATAAAGTTATTTTCCGTGTTCACCCTCAATGCCTTAAACGATGAATGCTACTGTAGGCCTATAGACACTGAAAATTCTTATTTATCGATTAATATAGTCCTTTAAACAAAAAAATATACGCTATAAAATGAAAATTGATTTAACTTATCAACTAACATCCTCAAACAGAGTGATGCACGAGAATGCAAAGTGGAAACTGGTTCAATGTCGCCGAGTTGAATACGACGGTACTCGATACACTCCACCATTGTTGTTGACAGTCTTCGGTGATTTCAGTCACTAACCACAATTCTTTCAACTCAATTCGGTACATGTACAGTATTTTTTGTCTCTAACAAACTAAATAGACTTATAGATTCTCCTTTCCTATTTTCTGGTAGCTTTTAAGACTGCCGTGTTAATGGAATAATGGAAATGGAATCACCAAGAACATAATTTAAGAAAATTTAAATTTAACCTTATTTCACTTTATCTTGAAATTCCCGCGCATTATTTAGTTTAGAAATGAGCCTTTTTCTCTCCCCTACATGAAAACCATTATTATTTTTAGATTACTCTACTGCACACTTACCCAAGGACCGAGAAAGAGTGCATGTGTTAAGTGTTAGCGCTGGACAAGTTATGGCAGCTTGGTCAAAATGTCACTCTGTTGGTAACTTCTGAATAACTTCTTATTACTTTTTCACAATTATTTTTTAAAACCAAAAAAACACACAAAGAAAGAAAGAACAGAGAACAAATGTTTTGTTTCATGTGCTTTCATTTTACAAAGCTTCAATATACAGAAGAAACATAAGTGTTAAAAATGTAGAAAAATTGACTAAGCAACCTCTCAATCAACCATTCAGCAATGTTTGGAATGCCTCCATTTATTAACTGTAATAAACAGAATTATTATTTATTAACTCTAATAAGCAGAATTGCCATTTTATAATGCTTTTATTTCTAATTGCAGTACCAAGCATAAAGTCATAACTTTAAAAAGGTTTATTTTGGAATACATTTTTAATTTTCAAATTTTGGATAATGTTTAACTATCAATATCACTGAGATAAACTTTTGTTTGATCAAATTACATTGTATTTCTAACAATAGACAACAGGCAAAACATATTTCATTTCAAAGATTGTATATTTTTTTTATTAAATGGTAAAGCTGAACCATCATTGTGTACCAAGCAGCACTTTTCACTTGTCATTAGAATGGATTAATTATTATGATTATTATTTTTAATCATGTATGCCTTGTGTGACTATAATATAGAAAACCAATGGTAAGTACTGTAAGATGTTTGTTTTTATGCAGGCTGCATGGCTGAAAGATTAAAGCATTATATTCTGGAGACAAACAAAATGGTGGATGTGGTTTGTGGACCTGATGCTTACAGAGATTTGCCTCATCTACTTTTCTCATCCCTGACTGCTGGGCAATCTGCTGGTATCTGAATTCACTCTCAAGCATTTTTATTTCATTTAACATATCCCTATTACTTTATTAGGTATCTCAATGATTTCAGTTCAGAGTTTTTCATTTAATTTAATTTAATATATTCCAATTAGATATGACACAATGTTTAAGCATTATATTTTTATAATTTTTCTTTATCTTAGATAGCTCATCCTATTTCAGCCTAAGGCATTTCTTTTCTATTTAACAAGATACCTGAATTAGATATCCTATCTGTGGCAGAGTAAATTTTGCCTATCCCTATTTCTAGACTTAATTGTTATATAAATTGTTAAATTGTCAAAGTGATCCAGCCTTGGGCACTCCTTATGATGGTATTTTTTGTAAGTGTCAGAGTTGGAGTAAACAACTCAAGTTGAGAATATGCTAGAAATTGCTGATATAATCCAAACCAGTTCCAACTAGATTAGTAGTTTTTCTGACTTCATTCTCAAGCTATAATTTTTTTAAGTTAATTTAATATATCACAATTCAGTATCTCATCTGACTTCAGTCTTAAGTTTATCATTTTGATTACTTTTCTTTATCTTATTTATTGGGTATCTCATCTGACTTCAGTCTTAAGCTTTTCATTTTAATTACTTTTCTATATTTTAACATATCTTAATTAGGATCTCATCTGACTGTGCAGTTTTTACTCTTTTCTTTATTGCCTTTTTTTTCTTAGCAGATCACATTTAAAGATCTTATCTAACATCAGTCTTAAACTTTTTATTTTTATTACTTTTCTTTGACTAACATTTAATGCTTTACATTTTTATTACATTTCTTTGTCTAATCTCAGGTTCCTCATCTAACTCAGTCTTAAACTTTTATTTTTTATTGCATTTCTTTTTGTTTTTCTAATCTCAGGTTCCTCATCTAACTCAGTCTTAAACTTTTAATTTTTATTGCATCTCTTTGCCTTTCCTCACGTTGTATTTTTATCTGACTTATCTGTAGTCTTAGGTTTTTCTTTTTTTGTTACTTTTGGTTATCTTAGCTTATCCCAACTAGATAACTAGAGTTCACTCTCCTTTTTTGTTATTAGTTGTTACTTTTCACTTCCTTCACTTATTGCAGTTACTTATTTCTCTATACTTTCTTGACATTAACTTACATTTTGATTTCTCCATTCTTTACAATTGTCAGATCTTGACAGCACATTTTAATATCTCCATTCTTTACAATCATCATATCTTATATCTTAACAGCATCTTTTGATTTCTCCATTTGTTACAATCATCATATCTTGAAAGCATCTTATTTTTTTTATTTCTCCATTCTTTACAATCATCATATCTTGACAGTATCTTTTGATTTCTCCATTCTTTACAATCACCATATCTTGACAGCATCTTACCTTTTGATTTCTCCATTTTTTTACAATCACCATATCTTGACAGCATCGTACATTTTGATTTCTCCATTCTTTACAATCATCATATCTTGATAGCACCTTTTGAATTCTGCATTCTTTACATTCACCATTTCTTGACAGTAAAACAAACACTTACCTTTCAATCATCAGTTTTCAGTGAAATAATTTGGGAGATTTTTGACAATATTAACCTGCAGTATTTGTTATAGATTACTCATTGAATCTATTAGCATAGCATTTGTATAGTAGGCAGGCCATCTCAGTGAGTAATCTAAATGCTAAGAAATTCAATGAGTAACTTGAAACTTTTCATCATTATATTTTATCCAATTTAAATGTCATACATTCAGTAAACATGTCTTATTTTCCCACCATTTAATGATGAGCATGTGTTGCTTTTTAATACAGTAAATGTTCAGCTCTCCCTAGAAGAAACATATGCTGATGTTGTTCCTGTCAGATATAATTCAAATAGTCCATCTGCTTTTGTGTAAGTTGTGAAACTTTTATCATCTTTAATTTTCTTTTATAAAGACCTTAAGTATTTCCTTATTAATTATTGTAATGTGCTTACAACTTTTATAAGATTAAGTGCTGTGTTTATTTATTTTTATTCTTATAATGAATGGATTTATTTATGTAAATATTCTCTGTACTGTGCAACAATATCATTTAAATGTCAAGCTTAGGAAAACAGCAGTTAAACTTAAATAAATGTAGGTCCTTAATAAACAAATGCTAGTCATTAGACAACTTGAAATGTAATCTTAATAATGAAAAGATTATAAATAGCAAACATCAAAATTAGACTGCATTAAAATATACCATATTGTTGTGTTTACAACTTACCTTATGTATAATGTAGAAAATTACTAGGTAATGAGTTTATACAAAGTCTAACTTCATTTGTCTGCACATATTTACAGATGAAATCAGGTTTTGACATCTTTCATAGACCTAGCTAGTTCAGTAGTTTTTTTTTCTTTATTGTAAAATTGTATCTAACAGGAAATATTCCATTTTGACTAGTGTATGTTTCACAATAAAGTCACTTTCCTGCATCATACCTGATCTGCTTATACACCATTTTGACTAGTGTATGTTTCACAATAAAGTCAAAGTTACTTTCCTGTTTGCATCATACCTGATCTGCTTATACACTTCTCTCTAATTTAACTGGTTACTTAGTTTACTGATTAAAACAGGATCCTTAACAACATGAAGAAAAAATGGTCCCTGACAATGCTATGCATTTCATTGACATACAGAACATTGATTATGACATGCATAAAACATGGTCCATGACAGCACTCACTGAATAAGACATGGTCCATGACAACGCTTACTGATTAACATGACAACACTTACTGCATAAGACCTGGTCCATGATAACACTTACTGATTAATATGACAACACATACTGATTAATATGACAACACTTACTGATTAATATGACAACACTTACTGCATAAGACCTGGTCCATGATAACACTTACTGATTAATATGACAACACATACTGATTAACATGACAACACTTACTGCATATGACATGGTCCATGACAACACTTACTGATTAACATGACAACACTTACTGCATATGACATGGTCCATGATAACACTTACTGATTAACATGACAACACTTACTGCATATGACATGGTCCATGATAACACTTACTGATTAACATGACAACACTTACTGCATATGACATGGTCCATGATAACACTTACTGATTAACATGACAACACTTACTGATTAACATGACAACACTCACTGATTAACATGACAGCACTTACTGAATAAGACGTGGTTCATGACAACACCTACTGAATAAGATATGGTCTGTGACAATGCTCTGTGTTTAACTGGTGCACATAACATTGATTTAGTCACGGTCCATGACAATTCTATATAGATAAACGAGTTATACAATGTATGTTTCTACAGAATTAAGACTGTGTAATTATATCAGGATTTTAATGAGACCAGGTAACAATTCACTTATGGGATTTGCATACAAGTGGAGTACACTGTATATATCTATATATGCTTTTGGATTCCTATATAGTGAATTGTGCATTTAAGAGATGTGTTGAATACCTGTATATGTCTTTTGTTTTCCATTCACATGTAGTCTTTGACTCTCTTTGTCATTGTAATTTGGTGCACGAAAGCTTTCGATAACATTTTGTACAATAATTTACTTTTAAATACTTTTAAAGTTTGAATTATGTTAAACTTCATTTTATTACATATTGTTAAAAATGTATAGAAAAAATGGAAAATGTGTCATGTTTTGGAAATTCTGCAGAAATGATGTGTTTTAATGGTTTGTAATCAAAGAAAAATCATTATTTCTAAGTTAAATCTTTACATTTTTGCAAGTATAAAGTAAATCAAAGCAAGATAACAATTTTTCTTGTATTAATTATAGGCATTGACTTATTATAATATTATTGAAACAACACTGCCAGCGAGTAGCATTATTCTTATGTTGGTGACAGTCTAAACTGCTAGAAAAATTAGGAATTATAATGCCAGAGGGTAGCATTATGCATACATTAGTTTCAGTCTAAACTGCTAGAAAAATTAGGAATTATAATGCCAGAGGGTAGCATTATGCTTAGTTTCAGTCTAAACTGCTAGAAAAATTAGGAATTATAATGCCAGAGGGTAGCATTATGCTTATGTTAGTTTCAGTCTAAACTGATAGAAAAATTAGGAATTATAATGCCAGAGGGTAGCATTATTCTTATGTTAGTGACAGTCTAAGCTGCTAGAAAAATTAGGATTTATAACTCAACCAAACTTGAAACATTTATAAAGGAAAGTAGTTCTATTTATTAAGGGAAACACATGTGAACAGTGATTATTCACTGGCTTATATTCACCAGTGTTCTGAACAATAAGAATGAGAGATTTGATCCAAATCCATTGAGGCAGTTAGGAACATCACTGTCAGTTTGATTAGGTAGTCCCACTCATTTTTTTCTACTTGATATTGTACAAATGTTTTATGCTCAAAATGTGTGTTCTGATGAAATAAGGTTGTACAGAAAAAATTATGATGATAGCTATAATACTTTTTGAGATATCACAAATTTAGTGTCGTTATTTGTGGTCAACTTTTTTTAGACGTAATGAATGTGTGATTTTACAAGTTTATTACAAGCAAGATATAAACCTCACTGAAAAACAATCTAATAATTCTAATAAACATAGTGACATACAACAAGAAAAACCAGATATAATGCAAAATTTACTTTTCAGTTTATTATAAATTACAAAAGAAAATGGGCTTTTGTTTCATAAAATTGCTCGCAAAACGCAACAAAAAGGAACATTCATGGCATCATAACATATGCAACTGATGCACAAAGTACACCCAAAATGCATATTATTAAATCATGTACCATATAGTTAATGCCTATTTTTTTCTAAAGGCATTGCAAAGAAAATGTGGAAATTATTGGATGCTGAAAATGACCATTTCAGCAAATTTTAACCAAAAAAAAGCATTAACGAAGTTTATTACAGAAAACGTAAACAAGCAAACGGTCATATCTCTGAAACTATACATCATACAGAGTTGGTTCACATATCAAAATGATCAGCAAACTATACTCTACCTATATCTATAAAGATAATTTCTGTTTAATCGCATATTAAGTTACATTTATCATTTGACTGTACAATTTATATTTACAAATAAAATTAAAACGGATAAACAGTCACATCTCTGAAAGTATACATCACACAGAGTTGGTTCACATATCAAAATGATCAGTAAACTATACTTGATCAATATGTATAAAGATAATTTCTGTTTAATCACATATTAAGTTACATTTTTCATTTTATCATGCAATTTTTATTTACAAATAAAATTAAAACGGATAAACAGTCACATCTCTGAAAGTATACATCATACAGTTTTGGTTCACCTATTAAAATGATCAGCATGAAGTTATCTATTTATCTAAAGACAGAAAATGTATTTATAACCTTTTATTTGAATTAGTACTTTTTACACAATAGAAACTTTCATATTTAAAAAAAAATCTTTAAAACTGTATACATGGTATTCTTTACGCATAATTCATAGATATAAAAACATGTTTGACATACTGCTCATCAGCTTCATAGAACATACCATAAAATATTTAATCGACATTTTAATAATGTGATATAAAAATCTTCATGTTAACTTATTCTTAATTTATGTACCAACAAAAAAATTAAAAGATCGTGAAACCAAAACAAAGGCATAAGCCATACAATTTTTTTTAATTAAGAGGATAACATTATGTTCAAATTCAAAACAAACAGGATAAAATTATTTAAAATATATGTATATAAAAACATTCACTAAATAAATATCTTATTAGCATTATTGTAAATCCACTGCTTGAAAAGAACATTTCAGACCCAAGTGTTTCGGTTGTTTACTATTTTTGCATCAAGAGTTATCTTTTCTTTTTAAAATTATCGTCGTAAGAAAACGATTTTTCTAAATAATAAGATAACCATCTTGACTAAAATTAACTAAATAAATAAAATAATATATTTAAATACGATCTGCGACTTCAAAATATATATTGCAAGGAAATAGCAATCAAACTTTCGCGATAGAGTGACGCACCGACTAACCTATTTTCAAACTACGGAATTGGTAGTGATGGTGAGGACAAAATGAATAATTCTGCTTTAAAAATAGAGATATGTTTACAAATAAACTAATCACAGAGTAAAGTAATCATTATTAAATGCTTACAAAAGATTTTACCGATAAGAGGTTTTAATTGTTCACATAAAATGTGAGAAAAATCAGCGGTAGCGTCAACGCGTGTTTCGCACGTGGAAGCCATGACTGAAACAGGATGCGTACTACAGGGTTTTCAATTAAGTGTATCTGGCAGGGGTCACTAATCAAGGGCTACAGCATATCATTAGAGAGATATTGAAATTCCGCAGAAAATGATATAGGTCAAACTATTTTGTGATAAATATTTCTTCCGAAAATTTTATCGTGAACTTTTTAGTTTGAAAATTTATTTGGTTATTCGCATAAAACAAATTCGAAATTTATATGATTGTAAAGAGTTATATGTCCTCTATTTAAAGGACCAATCAGTTTTAGGGTTACAAAACGCTGCCAGTTTCGAAATCTTTTTAAAAATTGGTACCCGAAAACGTGAATTTTACTTTTTCGGCCGTCAGGCGACTTTTGACCCATTTTTCTTGCAACCCTAAGGTACTTTCGTCAAAGTTTATGGATACTATAATAAAATTCAGAAAAAAAACAACAAAACAGTTCGAAAGACAAAACATCGATCTTTATTTTCATATAAAAATGGTTAGTTGAGGTTTAATGTGAAGAAAACCGCTTTGAGGTAAAGTTTAGCAAATTTGTGTGCGTTTGCGAGTTTTTGCCTGTAAAGCGGTGGCCGTGGGACTACCTAGTTTGATGCAAGTTTTATTTTCATGAACACAAACAGCAGTATATAATTTATATTAACTTAATAAAAGCATATGAAATAATTAACTATAATATCTGCTGCTGTTATCATAACTGTTGAGAACACAAGTTAGCTGGCCCAATATTTGAGTATTATTAATGGATTTTCTATGTTTTAATTTAGTTCCATTATGCGAGGTTGTGACAATATGTGTACCTACTGCATTGTTCCATTTACACGTGGACGTGAGAGGAGTCGACCCATTGCATCTATAGTCAATGAAATCAAAATGCTATCAGATGAGGTAATCATAAATTCAGTTTGTTTGAACCTCTCTTGTACAGGTAAGTGCCTTTACATATAATCAAATGAAATCAAAATGCTATCAGATGAGGTAATCATAAATTCACTTTGTTTGAACCTCTCTTGTACAGGTAAGTGCCTTTGCATCTAATGTCAATGAAATCAAAATGCTATCAGATGAGGTAATCATAAATTCACTTTGTTGAAACACATCACATAAAGTTAAATGTAATCTGATGCATTATGTCAGTTTATTATGACAACATATGCCTTTTGTATTTGTTATCCTAGATTGTGCTATATTTATTTGTGATTGTACAGAAATCATTGGTGGAGATGAATATGCATCTTGGAGAAATTAATCAAGTCACAAGTAGAGTTTATGTAATTTTGTTTAGGAAATGACTCTCTTGTGATATAAATTATTACTTTAAGAATACTCATGTATGCTAAGTTAGTAAGTAAGCATTTTATGAGTAAACTGTTGTTGTATTATCAATAATTGTGAAGTTGTGTTAACAGTGGTCATATGGGTAGGTGAATGCAAAATGATTGTCATGTATTAAGAGCTGTGACATAATGGGTGAGTGGTTACACTATAGATGAGCACTATAGATAAACACTCACTCTTCCTGCATTCCCCAGCTTAAGTACAAGCCAAAAGCATGCAGTTGTTGAAGCCAAATACAATAAGCCTGCTGCCACATTTGTACAGCATAATTTGCAACTGTTAAAATATAATAGTTCATTGTAGTCGTACTGATCTAATAGAACTCACCAAATTAAGATATTTAGGAAATAGTTCATTGTAGCCATACTTATCTAATAGAACTCACCAAAATAAGATATTTAGGAAATAGTTCATTGTAGCCATACTTATCTAATAGAACTCACAAAGTAAGATATTTAGGAAATAGTTCATTGTAGCCATACTGATCTAATAGAACTCACCAGAGTAAGATATGTAAGAAATAATAACTCATTGCAGTCATACTGATCTAATAGAACTCACGAAAGTAAGATATTTAGGAAATAGTTCATTGTAGCCATACTGATCTAATAGAACTCACCAGAGTAAGTCATAGTGATCTAGAGAAAGCACCAAAGTAAGTAAGATATTTAGGAAATTGCAGGAACACTCCAAGCATCTTGACTTAATAATAATAAGGTTAATGATGCAGCTTAATAGGATTTAAAATTGTTGAAATGTCTCATTCATCTTCATTGCTCTATTCAACATGGTTGAACAAAATTAGTGTTACAGTAGTCAGGTAGGAATCTGTCAGATTCAGAGTTTACTTTCATTTCTCTTTACTGTTTAGTGGACACTTTTGGTTGAACTTTATAGATTTTTGACTCTTCTTCATCACCAAATACTTTAAGTTCTCTTTACTGTGTAGTGGAAATTTTTGGTTGAACTGTTTAAGTTTTGTCTCCACCCCATAACTTCCTTTGGTGTTAAAGAATGTTGGTGAATCACTGGATGCCATACAAAGGCAAGGGAAAATTGAATTGAGGAATGGCTAATATGAAAGAATGCAAACTTTTGTTATAAATCTCAGAGACTACTTCTGGCTTACTTGTATAAAAAAATAAGATTATGAACATTAAAAAGAAAGTCTAAATGATAGGTTTAGATTGAACATTTAGAGATGACTTTATTATATTAAAGAGATGCGTCAATGATAGGACTATAATGAATACTGAAGATTTGACCTAAATGATATTAGAGAGATGCCTAAATAATAGGTTTAGAATGGATACTAGAGTGATGGCCTCAAAGATATTAGAGAAATGGTGTAAATGATATTAGAGAGATGCATAAATAATAGGTTTAGAATGGATACTAGAGTGATGGCCTCAAAGATATTAGAGAAATGGTGTAAATGATATTAGAGAGATGCATAAATGATAGAATTATAATGAACACTGAAGAGATGTCCTAAGTGATGAGTATTAGGGAGATAGCTTAAATGACAGGGTGTTTACTGAGCTCTTAAAACTTGGCTATTGAATAATGTTTCAGGTGTTGTTAGAATGCTGGGAGTGGGGATGTTGTGTCAGCATGCATACCTGTGTTTGTTTAAAAGTTGACATATCTAATGTCATGTTTATTTAATCATCATGTTTATTTAATCCTAGGGTGTAAAGGAAGTTACTCTGCTAGGGCAAAATGTGAACAGCTATCGTGACTTGTCAGAAGGCACCAGTCATGGTGGCATGGACAATGGAAATGTGCCTTCATTGAGCCCTGGATTCAATACAGTTTACAAACCAAAGCTAGGAGGGCAACGCTTTGCAGATCTCTTGGACAAAGTTTCACTGATTAATCCTGAAATGCGCATTCGCTTCACTTCACCACATCCTAAAGACTTTCCTGATGAGGTGATTAAAACTACTATGGCTAATTTGTAAACAAAAAAAGTGAGCCTTTCGATGAGAATGCATATCTATTAACCTGTTTGGTTGCCCAAATATAAATGCTTTTTTAGCTTTAAATGGTTATGTGGCTGTATTACAACATTTATATGGTATGACACAAAAATAATATAAAATTAAATGATTTTTACAGTTATCAAAATTTTATTCATAGCAAACGTGTTACAGCTTGCAAAAATCCAGTGAAAACAATTCAAAAGTGAGTTTTTTTCTAATTTATTAAAATTCAGAATCTCATGTTTATTTTATAAAAAAAATTTTTTAAATTTATGTCAGATAGTTTTTTCACTATACATTTTTTTAAAGTATATACCCCTGGTTTATCAAAGAGGAGAAATCATACAAACAAAATTGTATTTACGTGCTTTTTACATAAAAACTAGAATTTTCTGTGGAAACTGACTGGTGCTACCAACTTCAGAAATTTTGAATTATGTCCTCAAAAATTGAAAAATTAGAAGAAAATTTTCATTTACCCACAAATATACTTATACAGGGTATGCTATAAAGTATAAATGAAATTTAGCTAAACTTTTCCCATTTATAGGTATATGACTATATATAACTTTACTATATAAGTCTAACCAAATATTATCCAACAAAAAGTATTTAAAAGAGAAAACTTTCATTTAACAAATGCACATAGCTAATTAACATAAAAGAAAAAAATAATGCTATTAGTATTAAAGATAACTAATACATGTTATAGTGTAGTTTTCTTTTATATATATCTATATAGTTCATTTAGTTGATTTAATTTATTGTTTGAATTTCAATGTATTTTTAGCAACACTAGTTTGATTTTTAATATTTTATTTACCTGAATCATTTTATGTAAAACAAACTCAAGAAATCAGGGAATGTATTTAATTTATTAAAGATTTTTTTTGTTGTTATCAGCAATGGTTTTCATGACAGGTCTTGAAATTGGTCCTGGAGCGCCCCAATATCTGCAAACTGTTGCATTTGCCTGCTCAAAGTGGTAGTGATACCATGCTAGCAGCCATGGGGCGGGGATATACTCGTTCTGCCTACCTAAACTTGGTAAACCACATCAAAGAGATTATTCCGGGTAACAGACTCTTCACTGCTGTTAGTTGTAATTTATTTTTGTAATCTGAATTTAAATGTTGACATGATGTATGTATTATGCTGAGGTTTGAAGCAATGGCACACATACGAGAGCATGGTTACTTTTACCTGTCATCTACTATCAGACTTTTACTACGTTATTGTCTGTGTTCAACTCACTGTTGCACCTGTAGTTAATGATTTTCTTGTCTGCCATGTTGCCACCACAGATCCATGCGAGTTGTTGCTGTAGAGGATGTCATGGTACTTTTTTCATCAGCTCTTTGCCGAACACTATCCATCTATGAGGCCATCATTATACCTGTCAGTTCCAAAACCATAATGAGTAAGCTTTGTGTAGCTGTTTGTTAGCAGACAATGGGACACTTCTGTGATGCCAACGCCACTTAGTTAATGAAAATGATTATTATTATTTATTAATCTTTCATAACTAATTACAAATGATAAGAATCGTAATTTATTTTATTAATGATCCTCCAGCAGACACTATTCGTCTCTCTCACTTGGCAGATATACCGGCACTGTAAATGTTTTCTCTCTTCCAAAACATAAAACAACATTCACGGTCACATAGTATTTCAGTGAGTAGAAAACTTCTTACTAAAGGGGAAGACAAATCCGTCTTTAATCTCTATTTAGCCTTTAATCTATATTTAGTGAGCCCCCATCCAGTATGCATAAGGTCAGTAAATTTAACAAGAAATTTATTAAATCAACAATCAAATATACATATGACAAATACAATGAAATAGATTACTTAGCATCAATATTTCCACGAAACCACGTTCGCATAATTCCTATATTTCACAGTTTTATGTTTTAAAATACAATTCAATAATTCTGTCAATACAAATCACAGGTTAGTCTTATCAGAGAACAGAAATGAAGTTATTAGAGATAAGTGATAATGGTTTTACATAACCTTGTTTAACTGCTGTCTCAATATTCCTCCTGCGCACTTTTGCAACAAAACACAAGTTATTTTCAGCAGTTATTATGTCGTCTCCATGTGCTGCTTCACTCGCACATTAAAAATCACTGTTCCATTACTTAGAGTTAACCTGGACACTTCTTTACGCCGTATTACACTCCTTCAAACAGAACAATAAATGTAGCGATGTCCAACAACCTCTACACTAGAATTTGTTCATAGTCCTTAATTCTTACTGCCATACTTCAGTAGAGTGTAATGTGTTCTAACACTTACATGCTGCTTCCTGCCTTTATCAGGGTTGGTCATAGCAGTTTACAAACAACAAACCAGGAGGTTCATACAGCACATGGAATTAGGCAACTGGAAAGCCTGCTTGTTCACGTCAAGCTAATGGTCACCTTTCAAAATCAGACTTCTTCTTTGCCACTTCAAATTCAAAGTGATTAGACAGTAGAATTTTGTACAGCAAGTAAACTTTTTAATTTCAGCCCATTGGCTGGTGTTGTTCTCGTAAATTGTAACCATTGGATAGTAAAAACTACTCACTGATTTGCATTACGTCAGCATTTTTTAGCATATTCTTACCTTGAGCATTTACTTCAAACTTGGACACTTCAAAAATACCATCATAAGGAGTGCTCAGGGTCGGGTTACTCTGACAATTTATATAACAATTAAATTTAAAATAGGGATAGGCAAATTTACATCATGCATCATAGTGACATGCCCCACTGCCTCATCAAACAGATGACACTTCCTTTATGGTCAGGAGACCTAATCTCAATGAAAAAATCTTTAAATCTGGAAATTATACTGGTGATCTCCATTGAGATGTGGGAAGAGGTTTTATGAAACGAGTTTTATAAACCTTTCAGGTAACAACACAATGGTGGCATACTTACATGGAGCTGTAAACTTTCTTCATTTGCCCTAGAAAATGATTTCAATAATGATTGCAGTACAAATAACAAAATATTGTAAACTGTTTGTCACACATAGCATTGACAAGTAGTTTCATTGCAATACAAATAACAAAATATTGTAAACTCTTTGTCACACATAGCATTGACAAGTGGTTTCATTGCAATACAAATAACAAAATATTGTAAACTGTTTGTCACACATAGCATTGACAAGTGGTTTCATTGCAATACAAATAACAAAATATTGTAAACTGTTTGTCACACATAGCATTGACAAGTGGTTTCATTGCAATACAAATAACAAAATATTGTAAACTGTTTTTCACACATAGCATTGACATGTGGTTTCATTGCAATTTAAATAAGAAAATGCTATGAATTGTTTTCAGACTTAGGTCTGACAAGTAAGTTCACTGTGATTCAAATAAGGAAAAGCTGTGAATTGTTTTCAGACTTAGCTCTGACAAGTAAGTTCACTGTGATTCAAATAAGGAAAAGCTGTGAACTGTTTTCAGACATGGTCCTGGTAAGTGATTTCATTTCAATACAAATAAGAAAAAGATATGAACTATTTTTCAGATGTGGCCCTGACCAGTGATTTCATTGCTGGATTTTGTGGGGAAACCGAGGAAGACCATCAGGCTACAATCTCCCTGATACGTGAAGTCCAGTACCAATTTGCCTTTTGCTTCCCATACAGCATGCGGCCAGTCAGTCTCATCTCTTTTCTTTTCTCTGATTTTTAAAATATACTTTTATAATTTCACTTGATATCTATATTTTTATATGTTGTTCTTATATATATTTTAATGCTTATATCTTATAGATCTGAAAATTTGCATGTAGGATTATCTCTGGAAATATTTCATCTTTTTACATTTGGGGATTTACCAAATTAATGAAATAATAACTGGATATTCTATCTATCTTTAAATGTTCACTCAGAACTCTAGCTTTCTTCATGTTCGCTCTAAGTTTTGCACACGTTTGGTCACCACACATGTCTGCATAATCAGCATACATCACCTGCATCAACAGCTTAACAGCACATATATCACCTGCATCTTCTACTCTCAGCATGTTTCACCTGTTTCTTCAGCTTAGCACAACACACATCACCTGTTTTCTCAGCTGTATTATCCATTGTCTATAACTTTAAGGCATGTATCACTGTACTATCCTTTCTGTGTAACTTTGAGGTATGAAACAATGCACCATCCATTTTATATAACTTTGAGGTATGAAACTGCACCATCCATTATATATAACTTTGAGGTATGAAACAGTGCACCATCCATTATATATAACTTTGAGGTATGTACCAGTATACTATCCATTCTATACAACTTTAACTTTTTTATTTGTTCTATCCATTCTTGTAACTTTCTCAGTAATGCTAATGATAGTGTATCACTACTATCCATTCTAGATAACTTTTAGGTGTGCAACACTTTCCATTTTATGTAACTTTAAGATATGCAGCACTATACTCTCCATTCTGTGTAAACATTTAAGATTATAACATCACTATCCAGTCTGTGTGACTTTGTGTAACTTTAAGAAGTACAGCACTCCTATCCTGTCTCTTTGATGTGCAACACATCTCTTTTATTGAATATCAGTCATTGTTTTAAAGCTTATCAGTAGAATTTTCATAACCTTCTCTATTTTATTTGTTTATGGCAGAAAACCCGTGCTTTTCATCGACTAACAGATGATGTGCCTGCAGATATCAAGCAAAGGCGCGCTGATGAGTTAGTTTCTGCATTCCGCTGTGAAGCTGAGAAGATTAACCTTTCTCAGATTGGCACTAGGCAACTGATATTGGTGGAAGGGGTAAAAAAAACGCTAACATTATTACTTCACTTCTGACTGACCTTAAGAATTTTAACACTTAACAGTATACTAATTTAGATTTAAAATCTTATTTTAAATATTTTTATTATTTTACTTGCATAACATTATATGAACTGATAAAAAGCTTCTATGATGATACCACTGCTAAGCTGTGTTTGCAGTTAAAAGTTATAAAATAAACTTTTTTTTATTAAATATAAAATATTTATCTACAAAACAAAATCCTTTTTCTTCAAGAATGATTAGTAATTTATCTCATTATTTAAAAAGAAGACAAACACATTCCATTAGACAAAGTAGTCTGAAGAGAATAGTTTATTTTTATCAGATGACAGAATTTAGGAAAATGAAATATTCTGAGGCATTTTGATTTGTTAAAATCACTTCATTAATGAAAACTAACATTATAAAATAATAATAATTAATAAACTATGATATCAATGCACAAGTTAAATAACCATGTTGGGAAAATGTTATCAGCAAAGGATTACTACCTTCCATTACTATATATGACTATAAACATTTATTTTTATTTTTTTATAATTAAGTAATAATTATATCTTCTCAATATTCATCAATGATAGATGTGGTAGAAATTAAATAATATAAAAAAAAATATTTTTTCTAAGTAAAATAAGTTTTCCTGAATATATACCAGGCATGAGCACAGTAGAAGTCATAGTCACTAGTCAGTGCTAAAGGGGTGCACATTAACTCACATAGGAAATAAAAGTTAAAACACACCTGAAGTAACATGCCCCTTAGTGGAGGTAATTCCTTTTAGTACTGAAAAAAGTGGGGAGGCATGTGAATTGCACATTTAGTGTTTAGAAAAAATGTATTTTACTTGAAAATTTTCCTTTTTTGTCTTACAACAAGCAGTACATACTGTAGAAGAATGCGTGTGCACGCAAGGCTGGACAAGAGAAGCAAATAGAGAACACCTATTACTCTTGAAAATACACAAGGGCTTATCATACTGATCAGAAGCTACAGTAGACTCTCTCCTAGTTAGAATCTAGAGAAGCTAGTTGCCAAACTCATCTATGTCTTGACACCAGTCAAGGTCACATTTCTGTCCGATTCCAAACTAATGAAAATGCTCTGATCTCTTGGGTTCTAACAGTCTTGGGCATATGCATACATAAAATGAAAGTGTTTGTCTGCAAATCACTACTTTGATAGAGATGTAGACATGTAAAACTTTTGCATCACCAAGAAACTGTTCACATACATGAAACTCATTTTTGTGTTTTAATATTTAATCAAATCGAGTCGCTTTGACTCCTGTAGGTAGTGTAGCCAGTCAGATCAAGACATACAGTTTATTGAATGTTTACTATGATGTAGCAGATGCGTAGGTGAATTAACCATTATGACTCAAAGCAGTAAAAAAGAAATAGATGAAGAATTGAAACTTCAGATCTAAATGCCATTATTCCCTCAGCTGTGGATAACTCTCCTACAGGTAACTGTACTAGGCATTATGACAAATACTTAGTAACTAATATGATCATAATTAAATCTTCAGCTGTGAATACCTCTCCTACTTGTAGATTGATGACACATTAACAAATATGAGGTCGAATATGTGACATGCTTACTAAAATAGTGCCTAACTTTTTTATTTGTTCTTAATCATCCTTCTTGTCTCCCACTAAAACATTAGGAAAATATGAAATGAGAACTGTACACTAGTATATCTTCTCAACTTGTTATTGTAATTGTAAGTGATGGTAATGTGTATAAAAATTTAAATTCTATATTTTACTATATAAAAGTCACAGTGGGCTATTTTTAAATTTAACTGTATATTACAGTTTAAAATGTGTGTGTATGTGTGAGAGTGCGTTTGTGTTCTTTATTAGTAAAGGCTGAACTTTTGTCAAAAGAGGCATGTTGTCAGCATGTGCTTTTCTGAGGTGCAGGCACACATAACATTGACTCTCAACTCTCCAGGGTAATCTTGAAATTTGTAGCTTGGATAATGAAAATATTGCAAATAAAAACCTTACTGCACTCTATAATTGAGATTTACAGCATTATTTAGCATATAGGAAGATTTCAAAATATTTCAATGCATACTTGCCAACTTGGAAAATCTTGATGCTGGGGAATTTTTTTTCATGGCAATTGTTTTTTAAATTCCCCCATCCCATTTTCATTTATATTTTATTTTTTATAAAATACCAACTTGATAAAAAGTTATATAAAGATATATTGAAAACACAATATAGTTAAATATGTATTGAGCAAACTTTTTTAAAAATTCAAAACTTGACAAAATTAACAAATGAATATCATGAATATTGTTGCCTTATTAATACAGTGATGTTGACATGTAATGTGTAAAAATTCAGTAAATTTGTATACTTTTGTTTGTTTGTATGTTGCAGCTGTATTAATTTATATTTATTTTTTAATTTTTTGTGGTATATTTGTTCACCAGAAACCACATGCGTGTGAGAAGAATAATAAATTTGATGAAGAGTGTTTGAATAGCAAGAGGCTTTGTATGTTTCACAGTTATTAATTCAAGAAGGTTAATTCTGTAGTGAAATGTCAAAGTATACCATCATACATATTCAACATACTCAAATATTATAAAATAATAATTGTTTCTATAACGTGCTTTCAAAAATCTGCAATTAGATTGGCAGTAGTTACCTTCAGATAATTGAAACTTCAACTGAAGAAAGTTTGATAAAATATTTTCAGTATCTTTTGATAATTTTTAACTGACTATTGGGAGTTTGAATACTATTCAACATGAGCACACACTCTTTAAGTCTGAGTTTGATATGAGACAAATGGTATTTTGTTTAAGTCAGGTGGCTTGAATTTCAAGAGTTATTTCAGAACTCAGACTATTTATAGCCATCCTTTGAACTTTGACATAACAAAATAAATTGCAAAGATATATATTTATGAAAAAAAATAAATGTTTACTCTCTATCTTTCAAGGTCAGTAAAAAGTCATCAGAAGAGCTTGTTGGAAGAAATGAAGCCAACACTCGAGTTATTTTTCCAAAAGCAAATCTGCCATGTGACTGGAACACACTGGACTTACAACCCATCAGAATGGGAGACTATATAACAGTTCAGGTACTGCATAATTCCCAAGCAATAGATTTGTAGTGGAAAATGTTTATTTGCACATTGCTGTAATTCCACTTGCTTGTTAAAAAAGTATATATTTTCCATATTTTGCAACTGACCATGTACTTACTATATTCTGTATTTTGCATTGATTTAATCTATAGTTTTCAGTAAGTATAAGTTATATATTTACATTTGCCAGAGTATATACAGTTGCTTTCCATGTTATACAGATCATCTCAGGGACTAATCAGAGTTTACGAGCAGAGCCACTGTATCACACTACATTGCAAGACTTCTGGAAGAAGCACAATACCATCACACTCTAGTATAACCACTGCTGCAACTGTGACTGATACAAATTTTATTTGAACAGTAACCAAAAATTTGTTATGTAATTATATATGTATTAATATTTTAATAAAAATACATTTAATACTTTGATTCTTGCTTGTATCATTATTTATTATGCTGCAACATTTGTTGTTCCACCTTTTATTAAATTCTGCAAACTCGCCTAAAAACTCAAACAAAACCACAAACTGTAAACTATAAAGTAATTTACTTACAGCTAATGTAATTTTTAATCTATAACATTTTGATTAAATTTTAATCCTTCATATAAGCATGAAAAAGGATTACAGGTTAAAATGCGTCCAGCATTTTGGCTTTGTTTAGAGGAAGAATGTAGATCCAATTAAAACTGCACTTTTAGCAAAAAGATAAAAGTCATGACAAGAAGCTGACTTTATGGGAAAATGTCCACTTTAGTACAGACATTTAAACGGTGACAGCAAACTGACTTTACTGGAAAGAATGAAGGTCCAATTGCAAATGTCTACTGAGCACTGAGATTTAAGTGGTGGCTGCATGCTGACTCTTCTTGTGTGAGATTCCAAATGCTCGTTTCAGTAAAGAGAGAGAGGATCGGGATCCCACTTTGTCTTTGCTCCCCGATGGGGTGTCTGGTGGAGTGCATGTTATTAGTGCTTCTTGTTTACTGCTTACTTTACCTAATGCTGCTTTCCCACTGCTATTTTTGCTCTTGCCTCGTTTGCCAGGCTTAGCCAAAAGCCGCGTGTGAGATGCAGTAGGCAGAGAGGTACGAGGAGCAGGCTGTGCCCATGGTCTGAGCACACTTTCTGTTAAGCTAAGGTCTGCTCGAAACTGAAAAGCAACATCACGAATAACATGTAGTACACGCCACAGCTCTGCTGGATCTGCAAAGGCAGGAACCTAGAAGAACAGTTCAAAAGTACATTTTCTCTTAAGAAGTATATTTTGTATTCACTTTTATCTTGAATATACAAATATAGTGTTTCTCAAATTTTATTTTGCCATTGTTAAAATAAATATGCTGGACCACAATATAATCAAGATTACAAGATTTTAAAATTTTTTCTTGTTCATTTAAGATCAGCAATTTTGCGAGAAATTAGTATTGCATTGTGATGATGAATGGAACAGAGCATCACAACTAAACTAAAGAATTAAGTACATAAATTCTAGACTGGCTTGTCCATATCCCAACAAATTTGTGCATCAAAATGAAAATAGTCAAAACACTGTTGTCACAACGTTCTGTGATGAGATTTGTATCATCTTTCATATCTAACTCTTTCTTTTCTTTTCTTTTATTAAATTTTAACTGAGATTGTTAAACAATTTCTTTGTGTTATTATTAGTATATTTTTAACTGTAAGTTTAGTGTCTCTCTTTCATATTATGCTAGTGCATCATTAAATATAACTGTATGTAGCCGCTTGTGCTAACATTCTTGCTTTAATTGTTTATAGTGTCCTTTTTATGCCACAGCTCTACTGTGTGTGGGTATGACAAGTCAAAATTAATCCCAATAAATACCATACTGTCGCCCCAAAATAACCTGAGCCAAATATCTGCATTGGCATCAACAGTGAATAAGTGTGTTAACCTGAAGTGCATGTGATTAATTGCATGAATATAGACCATCCCAGGTATATATCTGATATTGGAGACACTGGTATAAGATGTAGTTTGTTTTGTAGTCACATTTCCACAGATGTAGCCTGTTTTACAGACACTTTAGTACAGAGGTAGGCTGTATTGTACACTCTTGATGAGACATATATACTGTAGTCACTGGTGTCCAAACACTACCTCTATTATAGACACTGGCATACTGATGTATTGTAGCTATTGGTGTACAGCCAGCCTATACTGTAGTCACTGGTGTACAGATATTGGTGTACTGATGTGGACTATATTGTAGACACTCTTGTAGAGACATATATACTGTAGTCACTGGTGTACAGATAACCTCGATTACAGATACTGGTGTACTGATGTGGACTATATTTAGACTGTTTACAGATGTAGGTTGTATTATAAACACTGGTGTACTGATGCCAACTGTATTATAGAAACTGGTTTACTGATGTAGACTATTATTAACTTGGTGTACTGATGTAGACTACTGTAGACACTAGTGTACTGATGTATACTGTCTTAGCAAGGATGTATAAGAGAAATGATAAATGAATATGTTGATTGAAATCAAACTCAGTAAGAATGTGTATTCTGCTTTGTTAGGGATATTTCTGAATGGATTTATAAAACTGGCAAGTTAAAGCCTCTTTGCACTGGCACTCGGAATACTAAAAAGAAAATCTACACGTATCTTTGTTAATGTGTAAATATTTTCATAAATGTTTGCTTAGACTTCTTGCTTTTTATTAACAAATAAAATGCATCTTAAACCAGCTAAAGCAATATAATCATGTTCATTGTCTTTTATGTATGTGCATAATGTGTGCTTTTGTAGGTTTTAGTTTGCAAGTCAGATTAGATGTGCCAAGATTCTTTAAGATAATGACAGTTGCTAAAATGTTTATGTACAGATTGTTATGTTTATTTTTAACCAATATCAATATAGCACTGATTTGAAATACACTATACCATTGATGGGTTGGCTGCATCTTTGCTTAAGCTTCCATGGTCACAGATTTTATGAGCTAAGTAGGCCAATCCCACTCCTCCCAATTCTTCCTTTAGCCGACAAAACATCAAGTAATGTCCACGCACCTCAAAACCCAACTCCTGGCTCAGGTAGGATTCCAACTAAATTCGATTTTGACATGAAAAATGAATATAAGTTTTAAATGGATGTGTTTAAAGTAAAAATTTAGTATCATTTACACAAACACACATGCCACATTTTCTGAACAACAAAATGTTAATTTTATTTATTTAAAGAGTTTATGTGCAAAATTTACTTCTCTATTAAAAACAACAGGAATCATTAATAATCTACAAGTAATTTATTTCTCCTATTATAAAGGACAGTTTTATCATTAGGTAAGGGATGGAAAAATTGGGGTGAAATCAACTGTGTAAATACATCTCCAAATGGCTTAATTTGACAATGCTGTAACACTTAATTCTGCCTCTTACACTCCAACACCAATACAGACAAATCACACTCACCATTGTTAAAATATATCATACTGCTTTATTTTCAAGACAAGCGACACATCACGATAGTCTAGTGTACATTATACACTCACAAAACCATCAAACTTGTACATAGCTAATGAACACAAATATATTAACATATGGAGGCTTACATTTGACTATAACAATTTACAAACCGAGGCTTGTATGTATCTATAACTAGGCATCATTTAGTTTGGACCATGTCCTTAAATACTACCTACATCATCTTCGTCTCAAGAATCTCTCTGATTCAATGTGTTTTGATAGCAATCTAGATGTAATCTGCTTTTGTCCTTGAGGAAATTCTCAGACATTCTGGTTATCGGTCTGCTGGGCAGTTTCCACAGCAAGAGTGATTTTTTTTAAAATTACTTTTTAAATTTTGTTCTTTTACCATTTGGACAATTGCAGAGATGCAAGCACTATACCAGTGAGTTTGATACTAGGCAAAGCCTTTGTGCCTGAAGTGCAACTGTCAATGGTGCAGATCCGGCGCTACCTCAGGTCTAGTGTAGGTTTGGTGTTCAAAGTGCTAGTAGCCTCCATATTACCATAGTGCAAGTTGTGTATTTCTGAGGTTGTCTTGGCTGACTGCTTTGTGTGTCAATTGTTTTAGAGTTACATCCCACCAATGAGATCCGTACTGGGGGTTGTTTTGGAGAAACCAGCTGATGGAGACTGCACTTATTGACTACTTTGCCATCCATAAAACTCTTAAGTCATATGAGGTCTGCTTGGTGTGAATGGTTGGATGGGTGGTTAATCCTTGAAAGATTTCACATGATCTTTTCTAGTCATGGTGATATATATAGGCAAACGTCTCTGCCAGTATGATGGTGGTGGTGTTGTGACATGAGAGTTTTCTGTGTTTTGCAATGCCAGGCCTTATGTAATCAGATTTTCTTTGTCACAGAGTTACTAGCAGACAAGGCAGGGTTCTGGGAGAGGGGAAAATGGTGGCATGAGACAGCATTCCCACCATATGGAAAAATATAATTAGTTGCAAAAAACTACACACTCTCTTGAATTAGAGAATAAAAAGTCAATAAGAGCAGTTCTGGTGTGACTACCACAACTGAATCTATCAGGTTTGTAAGCAAAAAACCACTTTGATAATAGTGTCTGTTACATCAGCAACATTCAAAACAAAAGAGTGATTATTATTTAAAATTGTTAAAATATCCCTATTTTATTTATATTTTTCAATGTTAACATAAAAAGTATATTTTATATAAATATATTTTATATAAATATATTTTATATTTTAGAAAAATTCTTAATCTGAAACTTTAAGTCTTTAAGCATTCATCTTTTAAGATTGACTGATTAATGAATTTAGACATCTTTATTTCTTTATGTTTGTAAAATAAATTTGTAAATACTAAGAACACTCCCAAGATACATTCTTTCTTTACAAATGGAGATGTGTATCTGGATGCTCAAAATAGAACAGAAATATAAACTGTTTGATTTATATTTTCATGCAGACTTTACAAACATTGACTGATGTATTTTCTCAATATCTATAGCCCCAGAATGAATTGTCAACAATTCTAAAGGGCTTCTAACCTGATCAGCAGTGATAGCTGGAGCACCATCAGCCAACAGTAAATCTGTTGCCCGCTGACTGTCACTGACTGAGGGATCTGTTGCCACAGGCATGTCTTCCACACCAGTTACCTCGCTATCACAATGTTCTCGACTTGCCAGCATCCCCTCAACCTCCAAGGTACGCTGTTGCGTTTGGTGTGAACGTGTGCAGTACATGAGTTTGGTTTGTAGTGCTTGACTGCCCCATGTCTGAAGGTGATGCAGCTGCATGAACAAGGGTCAAGATGAACTAAGGCATAATTAAATAACTGCAGCTTAAATAAACTATGTGGCATGTCCATATGCTGCTCAGAATAGTTCTTCCCATTCTAATCTACTTCATTTCACTCAGCAAAAATGTAAGATAGATATATTATATATATATATAGGAAAAACTATTTTTTCTTCTATAAAATATTACCATTTCTAATAAGTAATATGAAAGTAATTTATTTGTTTGTATTCAGTCATTTTAAAAAATTATTCCTGTCCTATACAGTATACATTTTTAGTTAGACTATTAGTCATTTAAAG